>CM042085.1:46559688-47159688 GCA_023512835.1 Taxillus chinensis | reverse complement strand
CTTCGATATGATCTTCGGTGCTTCGAGATTTGGCTATCATGTCGTCACATATACCTCGACTTCTTTATGCATCATGTCGTGGAATAGGGTCACCATGGCTCGCCGATAGGTTGCCCCGCATTCCTCAGGCCAAAAGGCATCACGTTATAGCAAAAGGTGCCCCAAAGTGTCATGAATGTGGTCCTCTCTTTGTGTTCGGGGGCCATACGAATTTGATTATAGCCCGAGAAACCATCCATGAAGGAGAATAAGGCATGTTTTGTTGTATTATCCACTAAGGTGTCAATATGAGGAGCGGGAAGTTGTCTTTCGGACTGGCCCAATTCAGATCTCTATAGTCGACACACATGCGTACTTTGCCCCCTTTCTTTGGCCTGGTACAACATTAGCGACCCATTCTGGATAGTGGGAGACACTTAGGAAACCTGCATCCCATTGCTTTTTGACTTCTTCTTTAATTTTTAGTATCATCTCTGGCCTCATTCTTCGCAATTTCATCTTATGCTCTCGCACTCGGCTTCAAGGTATGCGATGTTGCACTATATCTGTGTCTAACCCGGGCATATCTTGGTATGACCATGCAAAAATGTCGATGTAGCTTCTTAACAGCTCGATTAACTTCCTCCCGATGTCAGTAGCTATCAAAGACCCCACCCTCAATTCTTTTGGTTCGTTGTCATCGTCCCCAAATTCCTTTGTTTCTCATCGGGTCTTCACTTGGAACAGATAAACGGTCTTCCCTTTCCAATAGGCGTATAATCTCCCCTGGTAGCTCAGGTGTCTCTTCTATCTCATTCTCATCAGCTTCAAACACGGGCTGCTCCCAGTTTGGACTTTGGTCAAACCTTTGGCATCTCGTTTTCGCTTTCGCATACTATGTTTTCATTGACATTGTGATACCTGTTTATAAGAGAATGACAAGTTGGTAACCAAATATATTATGCATATGTGATGAATGGAATGCACCATGAAAGATTTGAAAAACACATTTTATTGGAAGGTTTAAGGAAAAACAAATGTTCACGACTTCAAAGTACATTAAAATAGAATACATTAAATCCCAGGTGACCCGTAAGCATTACATTATGGGGAGGTCCAGGCTGGTCCAATTGTTCAGTGGCTGGTTGGGATCCTCTCGCACTAACTGAACCATCTCGCTTGGTGCATGCTCATTTGTGTCTAATACGGCTACAGTCCCCGTCTTGGGCTCAGGTTGGCTCTTATGGATAAACCCTCCACTCCGGAATGTAACATTCAAAGGGGGAAAGCTTCTCCTTTCTTCTTGTCCGGCCTTTTCCGCAATCTTGCCATTCGACTTCTCTCTTCTTGATAGCTTCCCTCTGTCGTTAGCTTTTGTAGGGACGTAGCCTAGCCCGAACTTTTCGGTATTTTCTCGGATGGTCAGGGTTTGAATCCCCCGAGTCGTCAGCCTAATCCTTGCCCGGTTTGTACCCCTGTTTGATCATAGTGGCTGCAACCATTTTTGCTGCCTTCGAGAGACAATGGTCCGGGGCTGAAGCGACGTTCACCATCTCAAAAGCCCGATAGAGCATTCCTGGCACATCTTCGTTGCTTTCAACATAAGGGGACCGATGCCGGTTTGGTGACGAGGAAACTTGTCTCTCCAGAGATGCAGATGAGCTGGTCCCCCATTACAAACTTCATCTTTTGGTGGAGACCGGACGGCCACCGCCCTGCCATGTGGATCTAGGGTCTTCCCAAGAAACAACCGTAATATGGAGTGATGACCATGACCTGAAATTCCACCGTAAAAGTAGTTGGCCCAATCATGAGTGGAACATCCGAGTTCCCACCACTTCACGCTTTCCTCCATCGAATGCCCATACCTTCATCGTACAGGGACGCATATAGGACGTGTCAATTGGAAGTCCATGCAGTACATGCAAGGGCATAATGTTCAAGGCTGAGCCGTTGTCAATAAGTACACCGGGCTATAGTGTGCTCCTTGCATTTGACCATGATGTGCGTAGCTTTTATGTGCCCCTTTTCTTCTTGGGGTAGCTCGTCATCTCCAAAGCTAATTACGTTATTCAGGATGAGGTTCATGGTGAGTCCATCCACATTCGCGACTAAGATGGTTGGAGGAACGTAGGCTTGGCTTAGAACCTTCGGCGGTGCTTCCCGGTGAGGTTGGGAATCCATCATTAATGAGAGTAAGGAGATGCGAGCCGGTTGCCGAGTTAATTGATCCACAATATTATACTCGCTTCCGCTTCATGAGTTTCGGAAATCTGTGGTTTCTTCTTCGATGATTGGTGTTCCTCTCTTTGTTGCCCTCGGTGTTGACTCGGTGTCTTGTTCTACGGCTTTCTTGCTTTGTCGGCCATATCTGGGGCATATGCCCGACCGCTCCTGGTTTTCTTTTCGGCTGCGGTGGCTCCTGTACTACTTCACAAATCGTAGTTCCATGGGACTGCCTTATCGGTCTTATAAGGGAAAGGAGCGGGAACACCTATGGTGAGAGGTGCAATTCCTGCGGTAGTTGTGGGCTTCCTGGTTCTCCCCCTCTTGTCTCGGCACGAGACTTGAGGCATTGATAGAGGGTTTTTGTCGCACTAACGCTCTCAAAATAATATTTATAAACCTAACTAACTTGTAGAAGGGTAAGTCAGGGTCGATCCACAGAGACACGGTTGGAAATCTATAACTTAATTGCGCTCCTATTGTCTAAGCAAATAATGGTAGAGAAATTAAATAAAAATAAATAAAATAAAACAATCCTAGAAAAAAGGAAAATAAGGGAATAAAGGTCTAGGGGCTGAGGTTCACCACAATTTCCAATCCTTAATTGTATGGCTTAATTAATTATTCCTATTAATTCTTTAACATGTGAAGGTGGTTGATCCTAATGTAACGCCAACCGCTTTCAGCGCAAATAGCCGGCGTGCCCTAACAATGCCTACTCTCGTGACCCACTGAAATAGGATCAAGCCCATTAATAGGTGATCAACCATGATTCCTCCTAGGATCACGGACTACTCTCGTGACACGCAAGTCCTAGGTCTCATTCTATAGTTCCGATAATCGAGGTTCACCTTTCGGTCCTTCCCCCAATTATCCAAGACATGTAATAGGTTCGCGACGCCCAAACACGGATTCAATTAATAAAATGAAATTGTTTATGAAAAAGATAAGAAATAATTAAATAAAAACACATACAATCAAGAAATTGGGATTAGGCTACCCCCAATCCCTAGGAAGAACGGATTATCCCATGAGAATTTGAATAAACATATCTATATATAAAATCATGAAATTGGGATTATAAAGGGAGAAAAGAAGGCGAACCAACCGTCACGAAGGCATACAAACGATCCTCACCCAAAACCAATGTGTTCTTTATCCAAAATCACATAAAATTCTCCAAAATCAAAAAAGAAATCTAAAATCAAAGCTATGGTTCTTGAGCCGCCAAGGACGGCTCCCCAATAGTTCAGAATCCCTAACTCTAACATAAACATGGCCCTTATATAGTCCCCCAATTATTGCATTAAAATAATTAAGAAAAATATATAAAATAAAAAGAAAAAGGAGAAATGTCGTCGACACAGGCCATGGCCACCAAAACCGTGGCCATGGCGACAAGATCCTTGGATATTTGTGAAGGTCGGCGGCCATTAATTTTGCGGCCACGGCGAGAACTTCGTCGTGAACAAGTAAAGACGCCTGCCATGGTCGGAACTTTCGTGACCATGGCCTGTGTAAAGTACTTTTTAGTTGTCTAACATTATCTGATGCCAATTTTGCCCTTTTTCAACTCTGTTTGGGCCAAATTGCTCCAAGTACCTACAAAACACACCAAAATACACAAAACACACCAAAACACGGCAAAAAATACTAAAAACACATTAATCAAATAAAACATAACTCAAATACAATAAAATACTCTAAAATCCATTAAAATAAGGGATGAACACATACCAAAAATGCATATAAAATGGGTTCATCAAAATCCCCCATACTTGCCTCTTGCTCGTCCCCGAGCAAGGACTAAATTAAACACACAATCACACAAAAATGAAAAATAAGAAAATCAAAAACACAAATGAGAATATGGGTAATTCCAAATATGCAAGCACCAAACAAAAGAGAATGAAATGCTAGCAAGGAATGAGCAAAGGCAACCCTAAGCTTCTACATGACCTTCCGCACACTTAGTCCAACAATTACATGTTTTCCTAGCTAAGCGTCTAAGGAACAACCAAATTAATCAAATAATAGAGCAAATAACCATAAATTCTTGGAGTCCTCTCAATAGAAGCCAAAAATACCTCACTCAAGTGGTAGTCTCACATCACTCAACACTTAAAACCTCCATGGGTTTTCAGACCGTAAGAAAGTGGAAGCAAGTCCCTTATTGTGGTGACACAACAATTCTTACCACAAACCAAATGCCTTTGCCAACATGCCACCATGAGAGGTAAGCTACCAGTTATGATGCTCTAAACTAACAACATAAGGCTCAATCTCATCTTTTTTTTTTGAAATAAACATTCAAATAATTGCAACTCTTTTTCTTTTCAAACTAAGTGGCATGAATATATATGTTAACATTCAAACATGGGGTTTACAAAATCAACATTCCCTTGGGCCTAAATATAAAGATTATGCCACAAGGATTACAAATAAAAGTACCCCATTTACATAAAATGCCACAACTATGAGAAATAAAACATAAAATAGCCAAATATACATGATTGGCCAAGTCACCTATAAATGGCAAACAACAAAGCTCTTATTCTTTCTCTTTTTTTCTTTCCTTTCTTTTTTTCAGATTTTTTTGTTTCTTTTTTTTTTTCAAATTTGAGCCACACCCTAAAGAGCACCAATCTAGGCAACTAACATCAAAGCAACAAGTGACTCTAGCCCAACATTCAAGCACTAACCCATCACCACAACACAACTATACAAGCACTTGCCCAAGATCATCAACCAGGAGGCTAATCACACTTAAAAGAATAAAGGATGCATGGAACGTGTCGCTCTTAACACACAACTCCAAGAAAATATAAGGCATTCACCCTAGAATTGAAAAAACTAAGGAAAGAACCCAAGTCCTAGCTCAAACACGCAATGATCTCATCCTAAGCACAAGGAAAATAATGTATAGGCCTAAAGGCATAATTACCCAAACCAAACAATACATAACACCTCAAGCATGGTAAATAGCAAAAATAAAAAATTTTCACTAAAACTAGCATATTAAGAATATTCCCATAATATCTCCAGACTCATACAACCAATCATGCAATCAAACACAAAACAAAACAAGGATAAACAATCATGCAGACTCTCCCCCCACACTTGAAAGACACAATGTCCTCATTGTGAAAGGGAATAGACACCCACACAAAGCATGTAAGAACATATAGCAAACAATAAAATAAAACAAAAGAGGAAAGGCATATAGAGGGTGAAAGGATGTTATTTGAAAAATCAAACACACCGAGAAAACAAAATAAAATAAGAAAACGAGGATAGGAAAAAAAGAAAAAAAATAACCCAATCGGGAGGCCGAGGTGAAAAAGATAAATCATAAATAAAAATAATAAAAACAAATACCACGGCTTTATTAGGTGGCCGCGGTGTGTAGGAGAGATCATACCTGTGCGGAATTAGAGGAACTCCTACGAAACCTCTAATTAGCCGACGGGGTTGCGAGAGGAAGGTCCCGCAAGCATAGACCCGCAAGTTAGGGACTACACACAAGCAAGAAAAACAAAAACAAAAGCTACACCTATAACTAGAAAAAGAAAAAGAAAAATAAATAGGTAAAACAAATAAAGAACAAAGGGAGTGAGAGGAAGGTTTATAATATTCAATGCAAGTACCTCCTGAAATTAGAGCAAGATGGACTAGTTACCTTAAGACTTACCTGCCCGGGTTCTTGGACATGAAACGGGAGTCACCAATAATTACCATTTGGGAAATCTCCCTCGGCAAGGGTCTCATATAAATGCCCAACTCCGGTGTGCCGTCAACCGTGGTGCAGACCCGGCATGGTAGCTATCAATGATATCATCATTGGCCCTGCAAGATAAATCAACATACAACGGGGACCAAGAAGAAGTACTATGCCCATTCACACTAAAGTCATCGATCTCCCTAAAAGGATGCTCACTCTGTAATCCTATATGGTCAATATGTTCACATGGTGCATCAATGCCAAAATTAGAGGAACTACTAGAAGGGGTACAAAAATCCAAAAATTTTTGTAACTCGAAAATCAAGTTTGTCGGTCTCCTCTATGGACTCTAGTAAGGTATGAAGTCTATCCTCACAGGCATTCAAATTAATAAGACAATCAAAAGCGGTGCCATGAGTTTCCTTAACTAGGTCCTCAAATGTAGCCTTATCAATGGTAGAGCTCTCTAAGGCTTCTACCTCTCTATGTAATTCATGAATGGTGGAACAAAGAGATTTCATCCCATCATTATCCTCACAAGATATAGGAAGGGCAAATAAATTCAAAAAACAAGTATTAGCCATATGGCCACTACTTCCACAACGAGTACAAAGCACAAGAGGTAATGAATTAACATATGCATTATAAGCACCATAAAAATTAGGATCATCATGAGTGACACCTAAATGCATTGGCGAAGTTGCCTAATAGTAGTGTGTGGACATCGTGAGGGCTCATGCTCACCACCACAAAACATACAACGAACCGGCATTTTCAAATAAAATAAAGTACACTTGCCGATTTGAGAGGAGAAGAGAAGGAAAAAAAAGAAAATGAAAAGAAAAGAAAAACAGCAAATAAGTTTTAAAAAAAAACGCACCTAAAATTAACAAATAAATAAATACAATAGCAATAATAATAAAATAAAATAAACACTAGCAAAATATTTAAAAAAAAAAAGCTAACAAAACAACAATAAAAAAAACACAATAATAAAAAAAACAAATAAAATAAATAAAATCAAACAAGAAAATGAAAAACAAAACCAAACACACATATATACATGCTTAGTCCAATTTTCACACGTTCGGCTAAAGTTCCCAAGAATTGCCGTGTCCCGGCAACGGCGCCAATTTGATAGAGGCGTTTTTGTCGCACTAACGCTCTCAAAATAATATTTATAAACCTAACTAACCTGTAGAAGGGTAAGTCGGGTCGATCCCACAGAGACACGTTGGAAATCTATAACTTAATTGCGCTCCTATTGTCTAAGCAAATAATGGTAGAGAAATTAAATAAAAATAAATAAAATAAAACAATCCTAGAGAAAAGGGAAAATAAGGGAATAAAGGTCTAGGGGCTGAGGTTCACCACAATTTCCAATCCTTAATTGTATGGCTTAATTAATTATTCCTATTAATTCTTTAACATGTGAAGGTGGTTGATCCTAATGTAATCGCCAACCGCTTTCGCGCAAATAGCGACGTGCCTAACCCAAGAGCGGCCTACTCTCGTGACCCGCTGAAATAGGATCAAGCCCATTAATAGGTGATCAACCATGATTCCTCCTAGGATCACGGACTACTCTCGTGACACGCAAGTCCTAGGTCTCATTCTATAGTTCCGATAATCGAGGTTCACCTTTCGGTCCTTCCCCCCAATTATCCAAGACACGTAATAGGTTCGCGACGCCCAAACACGGATTCAATTAATAAAATGAAATTGTTTATGAAAAAAGATAAGAAATAATTAAATAAAAACACATACAATCAAGAAATTGGGATTAGGCTACCCCCAATCCCTAGGAAGAACGGATTATCCCATGAGAATTTGAATAAACATATCTATATATAAAATCATGAAATTGGGATTATAAAGGGAGAAAAGAAGGCGAACCAACCTGTCACGAAGGCATACAAACGATCCTCACCCAAAACCAATGTGTTCTTTATCCAAAATCACATAAAATTCTCCAAAATCAAAAAAGAAATCTAAAATCAAAGCTATGGTTCTTGAGCCGCCAAGGACGGCTCCCCCAATAGCTTCGGAATCCCTAACTCTAACATAAACATGGCCCTTATATAGTCCCCCAATTATTGCATTAAAATAATTAAGAAAAATATATAAAATAAAAAAAAAAGGAGAAATGTAGTCGACACAGGCCATGGCCACCAAAAACCGTGGCCATGGCGACAAGACGTTGGATATTTGTGAAGGTCGGCGGCCATTAATTTTGCGGCCACGGCGAGAACTTCGTCGTGAACGTAAAAAGACGCCCGCCATGGTCGCACTGCGCGGCCATGGCCTCGTGTAAAGTACTTTTTAGTTGTCCAACATTATCCGATGCCAATTTTGCCCTTTTTTCAACTCTGTTTGGGCCAAATTGCTCCAAGTACCTACAAAACACACCAAAATACACAAAACACACCAAAACACGGCAAAAATACTAAAAACACATTAATCAAATAAAACATAACTCAAATACAATAAAATACTCTAAAATCCATTAAAATAAGGGATGAACACATACCAAAAATGCATATAAAATGGGTTCATCAGGCATGGATAGTGAGAGGCTTGATTCCATGTGGCAAGAATCGGGTTCTCCCGAGCCTTAACAATTAAGACAAGGGGTGTTGGTACCCATGGCGATTTGTGTGAATGATCTTCTTGGATCATGTGGCTTTGGTTGTCCATTCCTCCTCTTGAGAATTCTATCATCCTTTGGTCCATGAGTTTTTGCACCACCTCGGAAAACTCGGTGCATTCTGCGATGTCATGTCCCCGTGACATCTTGTGATAAGGGCATTGTTTTTCCCCATCTATTCCTTTTCTCGCCCTGGCGTGTCTTTAGCAAGTATATAGCCATGTTCCTATACAGAGTAAACAAATGTGTTTTCTCCATTTGTACTTGGGAGACCCTTTCCGGCCGTGCTTCATTTTCGATACTAGCAACATTATTGGAGTGTTCTCGGAGAGGATTGCTGTTCACATTCGGCGTCCCAGACGGTGCGGAGAAATCCAGCCATTTTGCATCCTTTAATGCCTGAACCTTCCTTTTGAATGTTATACAATTCTCGATATCATGTCTAGCTCCACCGCATGATACTCACATCTAGCATCTAGCTTATACCGGGCCGGGGGGAGGAGTCTTTATTTCTCCCAAGGGTATAGGAGTTACCATCCTTGCTTCTAAAAGCTTGGGATATAATTCGGCATATGTCATTGGGATCGGGTCGAACTCTGTCGTGGTCGGCGAGAAGCCCGATTCGTTCCTTGGTTGCCTGGGTATGGCGCTCTTGGTTGAAACGGATTAGGTGTCATTGGATATGGAAATGGAACCCCTCCTTGCGGCGGTATGGCATGAATTGGGGAGGTGGTGCGGGTGCAAAGATAAGCAGCATTACCAGGTGCCCCTCTCGTAGCACCCTGGCGCTTGGTAGAATGTTGGTTGTATTGATCGGTGCGCTTGGTATACCAGGTTGCTCTCATTTTCCTTCTTCTTTGCTGGTGGTTGAAACCGTTTTGATGCCTCACCGCATCACCCTTTAGCTTTCCACCTTTAATTCCACTTTCTACTCGTTCACCAGGATGCGACCAAAGTCCGCAAAGTGTTGGAGACGTTACCGATCAACTTCTCATAGTAGACACCTTTTAGTGTGTTGATAAAAAGGGTAGTGAGTTCTCTTTCGGTAAGGGGAGGTTGGACCTCCACAGCTGCCTCTCTCCATCTTCGTGCATAATCTTTGAAATTCTCTTCGGATCCCTTCTCCATAGACTCGCAGGTTAATCGATCCAGCGCCGGTTCAGTGACATGTTTGTCTGTGCCAAGAAGGAAGTAGCTAATTCCTTCCATGTCTAAACGTGGTTTCCATTCAGTTGAAAGTACCAGCGAAGGGGATGCCCTAGTTAGGCTTTCCGGAAACAATGCATGAGGAGCTTGTCTTCACCCAAGATAAAGCGGCCATCTTTTGACAATACATGGCCAGATGTGTCCTCGGACATCGTGTCCCATTGAACTTTTCAAAATCCGGCATTTTGAATTTTGGCGGCAACACCACTCCAGGGACTAAGCATAAGTCTTGTGGACTGGTCATACCATAGTTGTCAATGCCTTCTACGGCCTTCAATCTTTCCTCGAGTCGGCGTAGAGCGAGTGACTCAATATTTTCCGAGGGAGCTGGGGAACCCACCGTTTCCATTACATTTCCTGGTGCGGGCATAGTGAAATGAGTTTGATTTGGGGTAGGAGGTTGTGCCATAGCAGGACGGTATGTGGGTGCTTGGCTTGGAGCCAGGTTGGGTGACCGAACAGCCTCTCCGTCCCTGCTCTTGATGGTGATTGGTAGTTCCCCGGTCGGAATTCTTTCTCTTTCTTGATCAATTTTGTGAGCATTTCCATTATGGCAGACATTTGCCCCCGTAGGGTTTGTTGCGACTGCTCCAACCCCATGAGTCCGTTATCCGTTTCTTCTACCATTGGCCGCGGTTGAGGTATTTGATTGCGCCGGGATCCGAGATTGTAAGAGTGCGCAATCCTGGGAGAGAGGCTGCTACCCACCTGGGTACAAGGGAAATTTTATTTGATTTTTTTTATTTGATATGCATGTATGCATGGAATGTATATGTGGAGGGTTAGAAAAACAAACAACTTTATTACAAACCAAACACACAATACAAACATTCAATGCCGAAATGCCATGTAAAGTGAGAGCTAGTGCTACATGATCTTAAAGCACTCTTCCAGTCATCTCCTAAGTAACACGGCGTCTCTTTCTCTGGGGGTGGTCGCTCACCTGCTTCCTCCCTTTGCTTCATTATGGTCGCGATCCGTTTTTCCCTCACTCTGCCTTTGAAGATTTCCTTCAAGAGATGCTTCTAGCCTCCGGATCTCATTGTCTTAAAGTCTGATTCTCCTAGAGGATAGCCTTCATGTACGAAGTTAGCCGTGGCTTGTGTTGTGCCCTCCAAGATATGTATGCTTGGGAAAACACCAGGTTTTGAACTCGTGGGTTGAATCTTGTGTGGTGTGGACCATGCTTGATACATCTTCTTGCCTTCTTCTGTGAGCATGGTTCTCGCTTGTAAGTGAAGTCACACTCTTCCATGCCAAAGAGCACGGGAATAATCCGATGACGCCCACTTGTCTTCCCGCCTAGGTGGTGCATATGCGGTTCCTCCCCAGGGACCTAAAAGTGGAACCCAATTGTAGTCCCCGCACTATATGTCATGGAGACCACCGGCATCCAAGGAGCAGTCCCAGGTAATGTCACTGTGAGGTTCCCCAACTTCTTTTTCCAGCTTTCAAAGTCTTTTGGTAGGCTCCACTTATCGAGCGAATATCTAGTAGTGTTGTGGCTGGTACTTGATAAACAAACAGGGAAACGATGAACACTACAGGGGAAATGACCTTGCAACCAAGTACATAGAGAGGTAAGCACCCCATGAACTGTCCCGAGCCTTTACTCCTTAGGTAAGTAAGAGATCGGATGGTTTCGCCCAAGATAGCGAAGAGTAGGGTCACATCCTTTTGAGCACCCTGGCTGGACCAAATCTACAATTGCCCCATCAATGTGGGCCGGTATCCTCGGGAAAATGACTAGCCCATATATAGCTAGTGTAAGCAATTTGTGTGCCTCCGCTTCCGTTGCGGTTGTATTATCTGTTTGATTGTTGCCCATGGGAGATATTCGCGCCCACCGTAAGTTGTGACCGCCGGTGAGTCCCATACGGCTTTCCCATAATCTCGCAAAGGCCCTTCGGCATGACCTTCTGGGCTCCTGGCAGATAGATTTTCATTTTGTTTTCCACGGGGATATCCAAGAATCTTCTGTATTCTTATTGTGGGAACAAGATCTAGGTCGTTGAAGTTGAAGCACCGCCGTCGAGGTTCCCTTAAATAAATGGCCGCCCCAGCATATCCGTATCGGCCGATAGCCCGGTTACATGGAGCAAATCCCCAAACCGTTGTATGTATATGCTTTTCCTTTCGTCCGACCACTGCTTCCATATTGCCCGTACCTCCTTAGTGTAGTCCAAGTGATCTTCTATGACAACATGTTCCGCCTTGTAGGCCTCTCCCGGCGGGAAATCTCCAAGGCGAAGTTGAATGTCTCCCGATGCTTGGGCCACCATCGTGATGGCCTCCTTGTCCTGAAGGCCTTTTAGGAGACGATCGAAAGTTGCCATACCTATATGAATGATGAATGTCATGTTATCCATGATGACAAAGTTAGGATGACAAGTTAATATATATCAAGGTAAGTAGACAGGATAAAGAATAAACCAATTGTAAAAAAAACGTTAAATGTGTAGGGGATGACTTAAGGACTACCCTACAAAACAAAGGTTAGCATGGCATGAAATGAGCAAACAAAATGTGGGTCAATACCCCTGATGGGCTTTTATTGCTACCCCTATCTTATTC
Source organism: Taxillus chinensis (assembly GCA_023512835.1). Taxonomy (NCBI): domain Eukaryota; kingdom Viridiplantae; phylum Streptophyta; class Magnoliopsida; order Santalales; family Loranthaceae; genus Taxillus; species Taxillus chinensis. Next base: position 47,147,335 of record CM042085.1, on the reverse strand, counting down.
GTTGGTTCCCAAACTTCCTCAATAGAGGGCTCCGTACACCATGGGATTTACCGGAGGGGGATCTTAAAAGGACGTGCCTTAAAAGAACCTCAAGTTTGAGTGAGGAGTCCGAGGCCCTATTGCGGATAATGATCAACGCGTTAGGGACCGTACTGAACCTCGCTAACCTAAATTGTGCTAAACCCGGGTATAGGGTTATGCATGTATGCAACAAGTATGGAAAGCAGTAAATCACCGCTATCATGGTAGTTAAAGCGTATAAATAAATCACAGTAAATATGAGCAACAATCAAACAATTTAGCACAACAGTTAAATATATACAACAGTATAATTAAAATAACCTCCTAATCCTTAGTTCTAGACCTAACTCTCTAAAGTGTTCATTGTCCCCAGCGGAGTCGCCAGCTGTCATCATTGGTTTTCGTCCGGGCCCTTTTTGGGGTGAGCTCAAACTAAACCAATGGTGAGAAATTTTAGAGTCGCCACCAACTGTTTTTGAGGTACAGTTGGATACTCTCTACTTTGAGTAGTTTTAAGTGTATGGTCTCGTTATCGAGAGATGGGTTCGGGAGTTGGTTACGTGTGTGGAAGGATTAGCACCCCTACAATCTCCTTTCTGGTATCTAATTTAGGAGGAGGGGGTTTTATTTTATTTATACGCCATGATCAAGCTAAGTTAAAAAGTTTATTTGGCTAAAGTCATGGTTAAAATGGATTTATCCTAAATTTCTAAAGGGAATCCTAAAGGTTTTGGATTTTTGAAGTGGATAATGAGATCCTAAGCGTTGGTTTTGGTTTTTGATTTTACTTTTGGAAATTGAAGTCCTAAATTTTTTATTTTTCCCCTTTTTTTGGTTTTTTGGGTTAGAAAACATACATTTTTTGGTTTTTGTATTTTGTAGAAACGTTTTGTTTTTGTTTTGTTTTGTTTTTTTTATTTTGTTTTTTTGGGGAATCAAGTACTAATTTTGGTTTTTTTTTTGGTTCAAAAAACAATGAAACGTTTTTTGGCTTTAAAACATGAAAAAACATTTTTTTTGTTAGTTTTTGTTTTGTTTTTTTTGTTTTGTTTTTTTGTTTTTTGTTTTTCCTCTTTCTTTCTTTTTTTTTGTTTTGTGAACCCAAAATCTTAAAGCAAATGTAGGAATATATGCATGAAAATAAAAGCGTGGAGTGTGTGGTTATGGCATCCACAAACGAAAAAGAAAATCACTCTTTTTTTTCCTTTTTTTCATCTTCTCCCTTTGCTCTTTCTCTTTTCTTTCTCTTTTTTTTATACTATACTTTACATATTACAATATACATATATACAAAGGAAAGTGAAATACAAAGGGAACATGACGCAACAAATAAAATAAAAAGAAAAAAAAAGAAATGCGAAGAAGTATTAAGAATTACATCAAAATCAATGTAAATAAGTCGAAAAGTAATAAGAGTTGAACCGACTTTGGGGCTTGCAACACCAACCTTCCGTTTGAGCTTCGTCGGCATTGATAGTTACTTGCTCGAATGTGGAACCAACAGATCTGGCACGGGACTTGTGGAGAGGCTAGAGTGATTTTTTTTGAAGTTAAGATTTCCGGTATGGCAATAATCAAAGTGGGCGTGAGAGGCAGGGGCAAGAAAAGGAATTGGGAACTGGTTTTCCTGTTTCTTTTCCGAAAACGCAGAAAGAGAGGGCTGAAATTGGAGTTGTTTTTTTTTGTTTTTCTTTTGCTAAAAAAAGAACTAGAACGAGATAAGAGAGAAAGGGGATAAAGGGGGCAACGTGTGATTGCAGGATAGCTAAAAAGATTGGGCAATTTTTGTTGGGTGTGATTCCTGTTTTTCCTCTTTGTTTTCTCTCTTTTCACGTGGGGAGGAATTTGGGACTCTCGCTTCCTTTTTTTTTTTTTTTGCAGGAAGAAGGGCGGGATCTTTTTTTGATGTCTCGGTTGATCTCTCTCACGATGATGGCTCTTCTTTTTTCTTTTCTTTTTCTTTTTTTGGGTCCTCTTCCCTTTTTTTGATCGCTCTCTTCAACGAAACAGGCTCTCTCCTTTCAATCCACCTCCGAAGAACCCTCGTGCGAGGGTCAAGATCGCATCTTAAGGGCCGCAGAAAATTTTTGTCTGGATTGTCATTAATTTCTGCATTTAATGCTCTATTATGAAGGCAACATTTTTAATTGCAGGTTTTGTATTTTGTCGTGGTGGACATTGTGCGGAAAACAGGGGAGCTCGTGATTGCCTTTTTGAATTTGTATTTTAGCAAGACATGTGATCGATGTTGGTGAGAAATGATTCCTTGTCCGATGGCCAGCCACGGAAGATGGGTCTCATGAAGCCGCGAGAAGAATAAGCCAGCGAGGAAGCCAGCGAGAAAAATCGGTGAAGGCAAAAAAGGGTCGGAGGTTCGAAGTGTCGGCAGGTCGAAGCTTCGGTGGGTCGAATTTCAGTGGGGCAAAAGTCAATGGTCAATGGGTCGAGTGTCGGCCGGTCGAAGGTCAACGGTCAATGGGCCGAAAACTTACAGGTATTGTAGGTCAAGGTTCGAAGGTCGGAGTGTCGGCAGGTCGAAGATCAACGTCAACGGGTTGAAGGGTCGAAGGCCGGAGGTTGACGAGCTTCGAGGGTCCGTGGGTCGTAGGTCAAGGTTTGAAGGTTCGCAGGTCAAGGCATCGCAAGGTCAAGGGTCGAAGGGTCGAAGGTCGGAGTGTCGGCAGCGGGGCTTCGAGGCTTCGAGAGTTAGGGGGTTGAGTGTCGGCAGCGAGGCTTCGAGGGTCGAAGGGTCGAAGGTCAAAAATCAGCAGTCAACGGGCTTCGAGGCTTCGAGGCTTCGGGGCTTCGAGCTTGGGGCTTCGGGGCTTCGAGCTTCGAGCTTTGGGACTTCGAGCTTCGGGGCTTCGGGCTTCGAGGGCTTCGAGGCTTCGAGCTCGGGATTTTGGGGCTTCGAGCCGGGGTCAATGGGTCGAAGTGTCGGCAGGTCAACGATCAACTGGCCAACCCTTTTTTTTTAATTACCTCCTTACCCCCATCAAAAATGCAAAAATGGATAACCTTCCAGGAATTGTTTGGGGGATCCGTATTCGCCACATAGGCATTTTGAAGAGTTTCGCATGATCACTTTTGCGGGCAGTTTGACCAGGGGCATTGACCGTCTTTTGGCCAGTTTGACTTTTTCCAACGAAAGTTGTTTTGGCCATAACTTCTTCATTTTAAGTCCGATTTGAGCTCGGTCAAGTGTGTTGGTCTCGAATTTTAATCCTCCATCACCTGGTGTTGGTCTTGGGGTGCTTGAAGGACTTGTAGCAAAAGTCATTAATTTTGAACTCCCCCATCTGTGTCAATTGTATCCATCTCGTGCCGATTGGGGTAGACCATTCCTTGGAAGTATGGGATCATTGTGGACCTGTTCAATAAGGTATATGGCATGGGCAGAAAGGTATATCAAATGGGGTTAGTATGTCCAACCCGGACAAAATAGGGTCCTACAGCAAGTACACCCAAAAGCTCTGAAATGTGAAATTGAAGGTTTTCGTCCTCTCCACATCTCATAGGGTGTTTTCATGGTAGATTTATTTATTAGAGTTCTGTTCTGAACATAGCAGGCAGTGGACATAGCTTCAGCCCATAGACTAAGAGGAAGCATTGCCCCTACTAACATGGATCTACCAGCTTCAACTAAAGTACGATTCTTGCGCTCAGCTACTCCATTTTGTTGTGGAGTTCTCGGGAGCAAGAGAAGTCATGTTGTATGCCCCTGTTGGAACAATATGATCTCATTTCGAAAAGTCAAATTCGTACCATGATCACTCCTGATGCACTTTATGTTCAGTCCTTGTGAGTTGCTTATCCAATTGAAGAGATCTACTAGATGCTCAAAAAGTTTGATCCTTTGATTTCAGGAACATCACCCATGTGTATCTGGTGAAATCATCGATAACCACTAGGGTATATCTCGACTTTGACTAGTGACGTAACAGATATAGGACCACATAGGTCCATATGAAGAAGTTGTAGAGGAGCAAGTATTGAATTAACCGATTTGCTCTTAAAGCTATGTTTGGTCTGTTTGCCAGTTGGCATTCTCGACAAAGAGTGTCTCCTGGAGAATTTGAGTTTAGGTAGACCAGTGACAAGATCAAGTGACGCTAATTTAGACATTGTCTTAAAGTTTAAATGTACGCATCGCTTGTGCCATAACTAACTATCTTCATCTCGAAGCTTTAGTGAGGAAGCATACAGGGTCGAAGAATTATTTCTTAAGACCACCGAGTATATGTCCCCATCTCTTGATCCGGATAACTTAATATCTCCTGGATAAGTTTTCTCATCTAGTACAGAGTTGGACATAAAGGAAACGATAAATCCTTTGTCACATAAATTGCGACACTTAGCAAATTATACTTCAAACCTTCGACTAATGCAACTCTTGTGATTGATACATGACCGTTAGTTAAAGTGTCACACCCGATAGTCTTACCTTTGTCGTTGTCACCATACGAAACGGATGGACCTCGTTTTTCATTAACTTCTACGAGTAGAGTCCGATCACCCGTCATATGTCCGAAGCATCCACTATCGAGGATCCACTTGCTTTGATTAATCTTTAACTTCAAGTGATCTCGCAATGCATTCCAGAGATGCTCCCGAAAGACAACAGCTTTACACTTTTGGTGCCCAAACTTGTTTCGGGCGGTTGAGAGAGCAACAGATATTGTCAACATTCCGGATTTGATTTTGCTAGGACTTTTAGCTCTCCAAGTTGACTTTACCTTGTTAATTTCAACCGCTTCTTTTATTTGGGTTTTCTTGGGAGAGACACTCCTTTGAGGTTTAGATTTTGTTTTGCTCGAAGAAACCCTTTTATTAAACCGATCTTTATTGGATTGAATTTGATTACAAAGCCGGTTATCGATAAACTCCAACATTCATTGTGATAATGACCCATTTCCTGCTGGATGGAACAGACACTATAATGTGAAGTACAAACAGGGATACAGTCTCTTAGATTTTACCGACTTTCTACTCGTTCCTCGTGGCCTAATCCATTGCGTTTGGGTGACGCACTCTTGGCCCTAGATGCGTCAGCCTTAGCCTTTCCTTTCTTTTTTGGGTGTCAGCTTTTGGCTTTATAGCTGTAGCGCCATCCCTTCATCATTAGTTACGGGTGCTACTGCTTCGAGAAGTGCAGTAACAGCCTCAACTCCACAGTCATAAACTATGGTGCCACCTGAAATGAAACCATCCAACGGTTTAGATGTACTAACAGGATATAAGTTGGTTAGTTTTGGAGTGAAATCCGGAGGGCACTCAGTAGCTTGAGCTATGGAAGTCGATGGTTCTGAACCTAGGCCAGGTTTGACTCGGATTTTAGCCACTTACGATTTATTTCCCTTTCCTGTTCCAGTTCATTTTCGAGTCGTTTCACAATAACTTTTAGGCCCGTTAGGTTGGTATTTAACAGATAATTTTCAGCTCTTAGATCATGATACCAAGCCTCTTTTCCTCTGAAGTCAGCTATGTTCTTTTCAAGTCTAGTGATAGTAAATTCAAGGCGTTTATTCTGACTTTCCACATCTTTGTACATTTGAGTAATTATTTTTCTCTCATTCTTTTCATGATCACGTTCACTAATAAGAGATTCTAATTGACTCATGAGCTCGAGAGAGAAGGTACCTGTATTGTTTGCCATGAGGCGGACGTTCGGCTTAGGAGTTGGCTCATCATCCGAGGATTCCTCCTTCTTCCGAGCCACCGATGTACTTTGTCACGAACGCCTTCCTCTTGTTCTTGCTGTTGTCCGAGGTGGAGCGGTGAGGAGTTACCTTGTCACTTTTCTCGGCCACTTTTGATTTGGATCTGCATTCCTTGGCCCAATGACCGGTTTTCCCACGTTGTAGCATTCCTGGGAACCGGACTCCGGTCTCTCCTTCCTTTGGAAAGATGATGATGAGCGTCTCCGAATCCTTTCCTGTTTTTCCGTAGGAATCGCTCAAAGGATTTGACGAGAAGAGCTATCTCCTCCTCCTCGTCGAGTCGAATTCTCGGACACGTCCGTATCATCATTCCTCAAGATGTTTAAACATTCCGTAGCTTTGAGAGCTACCCCTTTCTTTTCGAGCTATTTTCTCATCCCGGTCGAGTACTTAAACCTGACTTTGTGAGTCCGCAGCTCTCCATATAGTTCTTCAGGGGAACATCTCGCAGTTTTGTCGCGATCGCATCCGGAGTTGTTTGGAGTAGTATCGATCCGGCAGGGAGCGAAAGAACTTGTCATTGATCCGAGATTGAGAATAATGCTCATTGACAATCCTCAACTCAAGAATGAGCTTGCCAAATCTTCGATAGATGCTTTCGAGTGATTCGCCTGGTTTATGATTGAAACTCTCAAAGTTCTGCTCCAGAGTACATATCACATTTTGCATTTGGGACTGACTCCCCTCATAGAGGATTGTCGGTTTATCCCAAACGGCTTTTCTGTCGTGCAACCCTGGACGTCCGTGAAAGCCTCGGAATCCAAGGATGATGTAACATAAGCGGAGCCTTTTCACTAGCGCACCGCCAGAGCTCTTTCATCGTTGGTAAGTTCAAGATCCGTCTTTGGCCTCTTAACTCCATGTTCTCCGATAATCATCGGAATTGGAATCTCCTAATGAAGACATGGCCACATGAGATGATCATGGCATACCATAAACATCTTCATGCAAGCTTTCCACCGGGAGAAAAGCTCAGGTGTGAATTTGGGCGGTTTCTCATCAATGTAAAACCGGAACTCCATGGTTGAGGAGCGGCAAAGAACAAGAGGTCGAGGTGGGTCGACGTTTTCACTGTCGCTTCGATTTGGGATGGGCTCTTATGCACCTCCGGAGTTAAGGCGAGTGTTAAATAGCATATTGCTTTCTTGGCCATTGCTTAGAGTAAAAGAGTGGGATCTCCACTTTGAACAAATAGACTGCTCCGATACCACTTGATGGTCCCTTGGAGCCTAGGGGGGGGGGTGAATAGGCTCTTATCGAAACTCTTTTACACTCTTAAGGCACGACATCGATCTAGTTAAGTGATGCAATCATCAGGAAGATAACCAGATAGTGGAAGTATTTTGTTTTATTATCAAGCGATAATTACAACAAAATAAAGCAACTCTCTTACACTCGTTTTACAAAAGGATTCACACACTAGCCTAGATTGTATGCTGAGCTCTTGTGCATACAAAGGGTTAATTCAGGCTCATACACCGTATCACGCATTCTTACAAATATACAAATATGAATATTTATACAAACATTCCTAAGAGACAACCTTGGAACTTGTAGTTCCGGAATGTGTTCAGCACTAACTATTCCTGGTAATCTCTCGTGCCTTGACCGCCGCGGTTTGTGGAGCTCAAGATCTTGGGTTTGAAGAGTATAAGTGCATTTGTGAGTTCCCAAATACAATTGAGGTTGTGTCAACATATCCGGATGATCCACGTGTAAGATTCTTCGGGTTCTTAATAAATTTGTCTTACATCAGACGCCACGAGCCGATAACATTAAATCGGTGAGTTGAAGTAGTATCTTCTTGGTCCGGTGTAATTCTCCTTACTCCGTTGCTAATGTGTCACGCCCCGGATTTCCAACCCGAGGAAACCGGTACGTGACTCCCCATTCACCCATACGGAGGGCAAAGGGGTTAGGATACAAACCAAGGACTCAACATTTTAAACATTCACAACACATTCAAGAAAAGTACAACTCCAACAAGCAATCCACAAACCAAATCGCCTTTAATACAAAGTCTTCTTTTCAATCCATCCCCATTAGGGTTACATCGATTCCATAATAAAATAACATAAACAATAAAATAAATAAGGTCTTCCACCTTGGGGTCCCACCTAACGCCCGTAGGTTCCCGTAAAGAAAACAACATGGTAGGAGGGTGAGCAACCACAGCCTCAAGAGGGATCATGTCTCCCCAACCCATCCCATGCACCTAATATCTACATGCCTTGTGTACAAATGCTTCGTGTCGTGATACAATTATTCCACCAGATATAGTTACAAGCTATAACAAAGAAACACAATCATACATGGGCTGGTACATAAACACTCCCGGCTTCCACAACCACCGGTTTCAAGAACAGTCCCGGGCTTCCACACCACCGGTTCCACAAAACAGTCCCGGGCTTCCACAGACACTGGGTTCCACAAAACAGTCCCGGGCTTCCACAGCCACCGGCCTACAAAACAGTCCCGGCTTCCACGACCACCGGGTTCCACAAAACAGTCCCGGGCTTCCACAGCCCACCGGTTCCATAAACAAGTCCGGATTCCACAAACCACCGGGTGTACAAGCAAACACGCAAGACATAAGGCCATACAGGCATAACGTCAAACACTTAATATGCTTAGTCACATGGGAATAACGTCGAACACTTAGCATGCATATATTCACAGGCTCACAAACCCAGCACACACGCCTATTATTCCAAACACATATTACGATAGCCTTAGTGCATTATTTCAAACACGTTCGAGCATACACACAGCATATTCATACAGGCATATCCACACCGGCATTTTATCAAACACTTAACATGCACTAACCACCCAACCTCGAAATCACACCAAAACGCCCATCAAGGCCAACATTCATATAGGAGGTCACACCTATATGAATTTACATATAAATAATATAACGAGATAACTCATATTCCGCCTGAGACCCTAGGGCAGAGGAGGATTTAGGAAGAAGGAATCCCTACCTCAAGGAAAACGCAACAACACAAAGAATGTCCCGATCCCACGTCGAACGCCGTCCACCCACGAAGCACCGACCACCCACGCAAGACGCCCGGCAAGAACCAGGAGCTCTCCTTCCCTCTCTCTCTCTCTGCGACGGCCGGTGGAGCAACAAACCCTAAACCTAAAACAGAGGGGCTTCTCCTCCTTATATAGACAACACAACATCAAAACGACGTAGTTTTGATTAAGTGAATCCCAAACATCAAAACGACGTAGTTTTGATCACACAAGTTAGCACCTTTTTGCACCCATATCGCCAAAATACTCTGAATTTCAACATGGTCCTTTGGAGAAAGTTCCTTAGAATGTCAAAACCAAGGGAACCATGCAAAAATAAGCTCGCACGTCAATTTGCACGTGAATTCCCCAATTCACGTGCACCTCCATATGGACTCCAAATGCTCTCAAACTTCACCCCTAGCCTCCTTGCATCATTTAAGACAATTACACTTGCACGTGAATTGGACCCATATCACGTGCACCTCACATACATGTCCATTTGGCCGGAAACTATGGTAGAGAGGACACCATTCTAAGCATCTTTCCTTTTGCACGTGAATTCATTGGAGTCCATTTACTAGGTCAAAATCTAGAAAAACTCTACTCGGAGGCAAAACCGACTAACTCAAGGTACGGGTCCTTACATAATGAGGCTCGGAACCTTACTCCGTGTCGGGTGGTTGCTTACTCCGTATTTGTTTAAGATTGGAATCCTTAGTCCGTGCGCTTCCTTACTCCGCATGTAAGTTCCTTACTCCGTATGTAAATTCCTTACTCCGTATGTAAGTTCCTTACCCGGGCGAGTCTTAAAAGGTCGGATGACTCTATTCCGTATCAGTTTCCCTTACTCCGCATGTAAGTTCCTTACTCCGTATGTAATTCCTTACTCCGTATGTAAGTTCCTTACTCCGGCGAGTCTAAGGATCGGAGTGCTTACTCCGTACTAGCGTTTCCTTACTCCGTATGAGTAAGTTGTCCGGATTCCTTACTCCGCATCTAGTTTGTTTACTCCGTGCGAATAAAGGCTCAGATCCTTATTCCCGCATCAATACTTCCTTACTCCGGATGTATGAAAGACTCGGATGCCTTACTCCGTGTCTTCTTCACTTTTGTTCACTTGGAGGGAAGACTTAACTTTTTAACTCCTTTTCAAACCTTTTACTTCGTGCGACCTTGTTGACCAAGACTCTTACTCGCATTAGTCCGACTTAGTCCGTTTGAGGCACTTAGGAACATATTCCGCAATCCGTAGCTTTTAAGTTCTTAGTCCGCACGAATGTTCCTTATTCCAGATGTATTGGTGACTGGTTATTTACCAAGTGTTTGACGACACTCACTCTTGTCCGGATCAGGATTATGTATCCCGTCCTTAGCTTCCTTTCTCACGAGTGCATCTCCGGATTAATAACATATCTTCGCAACGATCAAATAAACACAAAAGATCTCGGATCAAATTACATAAGGCTTTATCAACATTATCCAAATTTGGTTTGATCCAACAGCCTATAATTGATTTGGGCTAGCAATTATTGTTGAAGTGAACGTGAATCTCCACATTATTATTTATAATTCTATAACTATCATTATTATTTTACTTTTTCTTTTCGATTTTTTCTCAACCACATGTTCATACTTTTCACCCTCACCACATATTCTCCATTATAGGCATGCTTCGCTTCATCGACCCGCACCATTTCGGCTACACTAGCTTCGCCATTCTTTATCCAACATCACCAACTTGGCTAATCCATGTTGATGTCGAAGACTTGCTTGGTGATGTGCTTTTCAACCTTGATGGCTTGATTTCCTTGCTAACTAATGCTCTATGAATTGGTTTTGATTGCTATCGTTTGTCCGCGAACGTGTTATTCTTACGATAAGCTTCAATCCGACGAAACAACCACTCCTTCCCTTCGCTTACAAAAATGTTTCCCGTCAAGATCTTGTTTACCTTGTTATTTTTGTAACGTTCTTATTTTTCATGGACGAAGTGCTTAGTCCAATTTTTATACCGTTTCTTATGACAATGTATCTGTTTTATATTATTGCAATGTTGGTGTAATTTTCTTTATGTAATATTTCTTATGAAATAAAATAATTTTTGTGTTTGTGTGCGATATACACTACTATTATTTTATTTTGTAACGTGCCAAGTGACGTACCTTTCATAAGTGTGTTGTCTTAAAATCACGTGAGAAGACTTGATAACATACCTTTCACCGTGTCATTTACTAGATTTCACCGTGTCCGTTTCTTTCGAGATATATACACAAAATACCTTTAGTCCATCAAGAACAAAATATAATTTCCAGGACAATAATCTCATGCGTTTACTTGAAGTTTTATTGATTTTGATTTCATACTATACTTTATTCCTATGCTTTATCTGTAATTATTATTCTAAGACCTTCAACTTATGTGTCACACTTCATATTTCTAAGACTGCTCCCTAGCCTATACTAAACCGCTGGTCCCTTGGAGCCTGGGAGGGGGGGGGTGAATAAGCTCTTATCGAAACTCTTTTAGTAACTCTCGCACAACACTTATCTGGTTAAAAGATAGAAACAATGCGGAAGATAACAAGATAATGGAAGTATTTTGTTTTATTATCCGGATGATAAGTATAACAAAATGAAAGTAGTCTAAAGCACAAGCTTGGACGTACTTAACAACTTTTTAAGACTCGCCTTACAAGTACACACACACTAGCCTCATGATCTTAATGAGCTTTAGTACATGCACACACTATTACTGTTCACCCAAAAAGTACACTTATAAATATACAAGTGTTGCTATTTATAGTGACATCCACAAGAGACAACCTTGGAACTTGTTGTTCCGGATATTGTGCCCATTTACTTTCTCTCGAAAATCTCCCCGCATTAATTGCTGTGGATGTGGCCTTCAAGATCTTGGGTATGTAACGACAAGAGTCTTTGTAAGTTCCCAAGTGTGGTTAAAGTTGTGTCCACATATCCGGATAATCCACGTGTAGATGCTTTGGGTTCTCAACAAGTTTGTCTTACATCGGGAAACAAATCAATACGACTTTGATTACGAAGAGATAAGTGAAGTAACTTCTTTTGAATCAAAAAAGGTCTCTCTCTGTGTTTAAATTAAGCTCGGATCCTTACTCCGTAATACTGATTGCTTACTCGCATCAATTTGGTACTAGAATCCTTATTCCGTGTAAGCGCTTCCTTACTTTATGAAAGAGAAGGTCAGGTTTACTCCGCATCACGCTTCCTTACTCCACATCTAGTTTCCTTACTCGCATGAGTTAAAAGGAACGGATGGTTTACTCCGTATCGCACATCCTTACTCCGCATGAGTAAGTGGTTCGATTCCTTACTCCGCATCTAGCTTCTTTACTTCGGGCAAATAAAGACTCAAGTCCGTATTCCGTAGAAGTGCTTCCTTACTCAGATCTATGAAAGACCGAATTCTTTACTCCGTGTCTTCTTTACTTGAGTCCGGGTCGAGTGGAAGACTTATCTTTTTAACTCGTGTCGACTCTTCTTCCTCCGTCAGGGCTTTGTAGACTAAGATTCTTACCCGCATCTTTTAGACTTAGTTCGTTGAAGTATTAGTGCGGATTTCTTAGTCTCGGAGGCTTTAGGTTCTTAGTCCGCATGAGTGATCCTTATTCCGTATGAGGTAAAGACTTGGTTATATACCAAGTGTTTGACGACACTTATTCTCACCGGGATCAGGATTATATATCCCGTCCTTAGCTTTGCTTACACGAGGTAGATCCGGATGAAGGTCATCTCTTTTGCAATGAGTTAAGATAAAACAACAAAGGTCTCAAATCAAATTACATAGGGCTTTAGCAGCATTATCCAAATTCTAGGCTTGATCCAACATAAACCATTGCTCCGATACCAAACCGTAACACTCCCAAATTTGGGACCACCAAATCAAAGTAATGGAATTTAAATATACAAGTTCGATATAAATTTCAAACTATTACTTATTTTATCAAACAAACCATTCATTATTACAAATTTCAATCCAAGATTCTTAAGGTTTAGGGTTTAGAGACTAAGTGTCCATAACCCATTATTACATAACAAAGCACACGAACAAACAAACTTAATAAATCTTAAAATTTCACACAACTTTATTTCCAAGCACTTCTCGACTTCTTATCCTAGTTTCTCCACTCCTTTAATTACCCGGGGTTGGAAAAAAATTCATAAAAAGGTGAGCTCAAATAACCCAAGAAGGGTAAACATAAGTGGCTAAGGAAAATCATAAAGATATCAACATAAGAAATACCATATAAAATTTGCATATCATACATGATCAACATTTCACAACGGAATCATAACATGGAAGATTATGTTTGGACATCGGATCATAACATCATGATCTAGGTTAACTACCCTTATACCATATCATAATATAATATATTATCAACTTGGATCGACACTCTCCGGTGATGTTCTTACCCAATGCATTGGAGGTCTTTCTGGAACTACCCATCATAAACTTACTTTGTCCAAACATAAGAGGTTATAACAACTTTAACATACATGACATGAGGCATATCATAGAACTCCAATAAAACATTCAAGGTTAACAAGGACAACCACGAATATCAAAATGGATATCTACCCCAATCAATAGCATAGATTATCAAGAGAGAGATTAAAAGAGATTAACGTTCTCAACAATAAAAAATGGAATTAGAAGAATAAGAAATATAAAACTTTACAATAATAATTTCAAATAAAACAAGATAAAGAGGAAGAGAAAAGTGAGAATGAAGAAAAGAAACCTAGCTAACGCTTGTCGTTTCTCAAGGTTCCAAACCTTGAAAAAATATCGAAACACTAAATTAGCATTAATGCTTGAAAGTTCGTTTTAGTTTATTCCTTTTATTAACCTTACTCATAAATAAATATACACACATCTCTTTCTTTCTTTTATCTTTTTTTTGAATATCATACTTTAACTTATATCTTTTAATAGGCATACCGTGCTTGTAGGGTAAAGCTATTAATTTGGGTTTTATCTTCTATTGTGGTTCCATCTCCTAGTCGATCTCATGCATAGTAAGCCTTTAGTTGTGCAATAATTATGTTATATTTCTTAAGAGTTTTTAAATAAGATTTACTTTCCGCATTGGGTAAACCGAAAGGACGTTCGATAAACCTATTCTTCTCATGTGTCTTCCACCTTAACCATGATTGGTTATTAGACATGGGTGTAAAGGGAAGATCTAGAGGAGATAAGGGGTAAGAAAGTATGAGGTGAAGCATTAGCGATTGGGGTTGTGGAAGAAGAAGGGCGATTGTCGGGGGAATTTATTATGGTAGTTGTTCCTTATAATCCTCCGCTTAGAAAAATAAAAACATCACATTAATATTATCATATTTTCACTTTAATTATATAATGAAAATGCTATGATGGAATGACATATTTTAAAATAATTACATATGTGTGTATATATATATATATATATATATATATAAGGTAGCAACGCCAATTATGCATGTGTATATGAGGTGGTATAACTCAACCATATAATTAACATATGTGAGGAGGTAAAAACCAACCATGTAAATATATATATATATATATATATATATATATATATATATATATATATATATGAGTTGGTAAAGCCAAGCATGAATATAGTATATATAAGTTGGTAAAACTAACCGTATAGATTTACATAATAAATAATAAGTAACTTCAAAATTTTAAAATCTTGAGTATTTCCTTTTGTAGAATTCAACGCTGGTAAGTAATCTAAAAACAAAGAGGGTTTGAGTAGAGTATTTGGGGTGTTAAGGGGCTGAAAGGAGTGTTTTTAGAGGGAATTTTGTGGTATGACTTGAGGGACTTGGCATTAAGAGGGAAGGTAAAAACACTCCTTATATAGGACAAGGATGGTGGTAGGTGGTAGGTGTGGTAGGTGAAACTTTTGTCCTTAATCCTTTATTTTGTTCCATAATTTTTTCCTTTTCAAATCATTTGATTCTTATCCCATTATTATCTGCCACGTGGCCCCTTTGTTTCCCAGCTTTTGAATTTTTGTATTTGTTTGACTTTGAAGGTTCTTTTGGTCACCAAAGTCACATGAGTGTATAGCCTACTATTTTGACTATAAATTTCTAGATTCTTCATTAAATTAAATATGGCCAATTGGGCTGGATTCCTAACTTAATTATCTGTATTTTGAGATCAATTTCAAGTCTATTGGACTTGTATATCAAAAGTTATTGCGTTTTCAAGTGAGATTATAAATTCTAGGTGTGCTATTAGACCTTTTGTGCACTTTTTAAATTGTTTCTCCTAATAGGCTGATCCAATGAGTTTGAAAGTTTAACCAAGGGTATATAACGAAGTTTGAAACATGCTATAAAAATATCAAGTCGTTTGGAGCTACAACAACAAACACTACAAGAAATCATGCCTTTAAGAAGACAAAAAATGTGTTATCGTACGATACCGTAACACTTTTTGGGGTGTTAGTCGCTCGAACTTATGAAAAGTTCCCTGATTTTTTGTAACACTTTTTGGTGTGTTATAATTTTCTCTTACGGTAGATCATATAATAACACATGTTATTGTCTTATAAAACATTTACTGAGCTTTTTTTAAGCTTACTATAAAACTTTCTACATAACACTTCTTATCGTGTTACAATTATGTGTTATCAAAAATCATACAATATTACTTTTTTGTGTTACGAAAAGTAACCGACATACCATATGCCAAGGCACCTAACACACCCAAAAGGCTTACGATAAATCATATAAAAACCTTTTTTTCTTATAAAAATACATAATAAGCCTTCTTAAATACTTACAATCATCGATTATGATTTGTTAAACACTTGTACATTATCAAAAACAACCAACACTGAAAACCAAAATGCCAATATTATTCCCTTCATATATGCATAGAATTTATATTACAATCCAAAATAATCAACATATCTAAAATATCTTATAATATTTATATCTTACAAACCATAATATGAATCCAAAATGTCTAAAATCAAAACCACTAGTAAAATAATCTTCATTCCATGTCAAAATAACTTTCAAGCCCTCCATTCTACAAAAAAAACCAACAATAATTAAAGTACTTCCAAAATATAAAGCAAATAAACAAAATAAAGGCCCGTTATAAATGTTACAAATCTAAATATAAGCACTTGCAATAAAAAAATTTAACGCCACAAAGAATTAAAAATAGACGTAAAACCTAGAGGGGAAATCGGCATTAGAAAGGAGACATAAATAGTAAGAAAAATTGCAAGCATATTAAACAACAATATACTAAACAAAAAATAGCAAAGAACATAGGAAAAATGATGACGTAGAAAAAAATTGCAAAAAAAATGCATATTAAACAAAAAAAAAGGAAATGACATACTAGCAAAGATTAATGCCTCTCCATAAATCCATATCAGATGTTAATAACAAGTTGCATGGAAACAGAGAACACAGAAATGACATACTAGAGAAAACAATAGCCAATAGTTCTCCTTGGCTCACCTCTTCAATACCCCCACACCAGATGTAATGAGCCCTAGCATGCTCCAACAATTCTCCTCGGGTCGTCTCACTCGCAGGCAATGAGCTCCCACATTTGAAAATTATTAGTTCACTTTTCACGACTCAAAAAAAAAATTCTATTATTTGTGAATAAATCAACAGTCCATAAGTCCATAAGATTAAAAAAACCAAGCATTTGTTACCTACAGGATATACATCCACCGTATTAGTATTGGTAGTATCATTGCCGGTAAGCCTTGAGCAAAATGCAACTTCGAGAATGATTTATTTGTTGCACATACACAAATGCATATTAAAAGATAAAGCATATATAATCTATGAGCATGCATAACACAGGAAACTTCTATATCTTTTCATTCCCTTACCTTGGCGATAACTGAGGCCATTAACTCTACTTTGTCTGGTCACTAAAAACAGATCAATCCAACATGAATCCTCCTTGATTGCATTTTTCCATCGATTCTTGAATTTCTAAGTCAATATTTGCTTACCTTTCCTCACTTGGATGCAGAAAAGACCCCAAAAAGAAAAGAAAAGAAAGTACATTCCAAGACAAAAAGTAAAAATCAATCTAATTGAAGTTTCTTATAAAAAATAAATAAAGAGGAAAGAGGTAAAGGTCTCCTAAAAAACAAAGGTAAGATAATTACCCCCCCCTAGACTAGAGGATCAGGGACACCTTGCCTTATAACCAAGTATTTCTTTGGTCATGAAACTAGTGAATATCCACCATCATGTGACAGATATTTGATATAATACCAAAGCAAAAGATGGAGGAAAATAAAAAACAAAAAAAATCATCTTCGCTACTTCACTAAGGACCACTTTTATAAAAATAATCTTCACCACTACATGGAGGACCAGCTTTTATTTCTATCACACCTCCTCGAACCACTTTTATAAATTATTATGTTAACAAAACACAATGATAAGTATAATAGAAACCTTTTAAAAATGGGTTATAATTAAAGGCATTTACTTCAATCCACATAAAAGGTGCATTATGGAACATGGCATGAGTCATCACAAAAAAAGTCGAATATCAATCACGCAAATGGATTTTAAGGCGTTCCACCGGTTTTCATCTCAATCAATTTGTGAACATATGGTTTTTAAAATGACTTCTATATTATAATGTAGGGTCGATGACTATGACTTGTAAAACATTTTTTGTGATAGAAACCTAATGAACTCCTGTACTTGGAGATTCTTCTATCCAATTATAATATGATGATGCACTTCGACTTGTCATGAACAAGTGTTGCGTTGTATATTTCATGCCCCTCTTGTTTTATGATTGATCTGGATACAAGTCATCAAAGTGAAATGTGTCAGTACTTGCATACTTAAGAACAAGATAAATACCAATCAAAGCTAAAACAAATGCAACTTCTTGATCATTTAATACCCATTTGTTTAGAATTAGAGGTTGCCCAATCATTTATTTTAACTAGTATTATAATCCCAATCATCGATTATTACATATTAATTTGTTACTTGTTTAATAATGTCAAGTTCCCTGTCAATAGTCTCTCCACCTCTATCTTCAGCGCCTTTATTTCCCTATTGTATTTATTAGGAACAAACCTGCGAATTCAACATGTCCATATATATGTAAATATATTTATCATAGATACATATCCAACTTTTTTATATATATAAATAGATTGCCTAGGAGAGAATTAATAAGTAGACATGTTAATTATTAATATCATTCTTTTTGCTTAGACACATGGATTAATCTTGCATGTGAATAGTATTGGGATCAAACCAATATTAGTGCATAAATTAATAAACACGTATAATTTCTTTAAATGGGTGAGACAAAAAAAAATTCTTCCCTTTCTTATAGTTGGTTCCAAACTCCATCTAAGAGATGTTGTCAAGAAGTGAGACATGTCATGTAGTCACCTATTTCCACTTTCCTCTCGCTCGAAGCCACTGCCGCTCACGAGCTTCCATTGTCTTCGGCGCATCCCACCATAAAACAACATTGCGGTTGGGTCCGAAAATCATTAAATTCAACCCACAAATGAAAGGAAAAAAAAATTGGAAAGAATTAAATAAACATTTACATGATAGTAGCAGTGGACAAGCATTTTTAGAGTGTTACCTCTCACAACAACCAAAAGCAATAAGATTTTAAGAAATTTACTACGAGGCAAAAACCATATGAGCCAAATAAAAAACTAAATTCAACAGATCGTATGAAATAAAAACTATGGTATAAACCGTGCAAAAAGCCAAGAAATCGAAACCCACAACATTCAACAACTTTTGCGGTTCATAAATTAAATTGATATTGGTAGAATTGGTAATGGGAGGGGGAGAAGGAACAAGGGACTTACCTGGATTCAAAAGAGGAGGATCCTCCTGGTGAAGGGGCCATGACTGGCCACAACATCCAAGAGGGGCACCGTACCACGCCGCCTGAGCCACCAAACCGACACCAAAGGAGAAGACTCCCTATATCAAGCAAATAGGATGGATCCGAACATAGAACCTCCCGTTGACCACCGGACAGCGCAAACCTGAAGGTCCACCGCATCGGGATGGGACAAAACCATATAGGACGTGTCAATTGGAAGTCGCTGCGGTACATGCAAGGGCATAATGTTCAAGGCCGAGCCGTTGTCAATAAGTACACGGGCTATAGTGTGCTCCTTGCATTTGACCGTGATGTGCAGAGCTTTTATGTGCCCCTTTCCTTCTTGGGGTAGCTCGTCATCTCCAAAGCTAATTACGTTATTCAGGATGAGGTTACTGGTGAGTCCATCCACATTCGCGATCGAGATGGTTGGAGGAACGTAGGCTTGGCTTAGAACCTTCGTTAGTGCTTCCCGGTGAGGTTGGGAATCCATCATTAATGAGAGTAAGGAGATGCGAGCCGGTTGCCGACTTAATTGATCCACAATATTATACTCGCTCTGCTTCATGAGTTTCAGAAATTCTGTGGTTTCTTCTTCAGTGATTGGTGTTCCTCTCTTTGTTGCCTCTGGTGTTGACTCAGTGTCTTGTTCTACAGCTTTCTTGCTTTGTCAGCCATATCTGGGGCATATGCCCGACCGCTCCTGGTTTTCTTTTCGGCTGCGGTGGCTCCCTGTACTACTTCACAACTGTAGTTCCATGGGACTGCCTTATCAGTCTTATAAGGGAAAGGAGCAGGAACACCTATGGTGAGAGGTGCAATTCCCTGCGGTAGTTGTGGGCTTCCGGTTCTCCCCTCTTGTCCGGCACGAGACTTGAGGCATGGATAGTGAGAGGCTTGATTCCATGTGGCAAGAACGGGTTCTCCGGAGCCTTAACGGTTAAGACAAGGGGTGTTGGCACCCATGGCGATTTGTGTGAATGATCTTCTTGGATCATGTGGCTTTGGTTGTCCATTCCTCCTCTTGAGAATTCTATCATCCTTTGGTCCATGAGTTTTTGCACCACCTCGGAAAACTCAGTGCATTCTGCGATGTCATGTCCCCGTGACATCTTGTGATAAGGGCATTGTTTTTCCCCATCTATTCCTTTTCCTGCCCTTGGCGTGTCTTTAGCAAGTATATAGCCATGTTCCTGTAATGAGTAAACAAATGTGTTTTCTCCATTTGTACTTGGGAGACCCTTTCCGGCCGTGCTTCATTTTCGATACTAGCAACATTATTGGAGTGTTCTCGGAGAGGATTGCTGTTCACATTCGGCGTCCCGCACGGTGCGGAGAAATCCAGCCATTTTGCATCCTTTAATGCCTGAACCTTCCTTTTGAATGTTATACAATTCTCGATATCATGTCTAGCTCCACCTGCATGATACTCACATCTAGCATCTAGCTTATACCAGGCCGGGGAGGAGTCTTTATTTCTCCCAAGGGTATAGGAGTTACCATCTTTGCTTCTAAAAGCTTGGGATATAATTCGGCATATGTCATTGGGATCGGGTCGAACTCCTATCGTGGTCGGCGAGAAGCCTGATTCGTTCCTGCTTGCTGGGTCTGGGCCCTTGGTTGCCCCTGTCCTTGGAATGAGGCTCCCGGTCCTTCTTGACTTGCTGGCCTTGGTTGCTCTGGGTATGGCGCTCTTGGTTGAAACGGATTAGGTGTCATTGGATATGGAAATGGAACCCCTCCTTGCGGCAGGTATGGCATGAATTGGGGAGGTGGTGCGGGTGCGGCATAAGCGCCTACCGGTGCCCCTCTCAGCAGACCCCCGGCGCTTGGTAGAATGTTGGTTGTATTGACTGGTGCGCTTGGTATACCAGGTTGCTCTCATTTTCCTTCTTCTTTGCTGGTGGTTGAAACCGTTTTGATGCCTTAGCCGCATCACCCTTTAGCTTTCCACCTTTAATTCCACTTTCTACTCGTTCACCGGATGCGACCAAGTCTGCAAAGCTGTTGGAGACGTTACCGATCAACTTCTCATAGTAGACACCTTTTAGTGTGTTGATAAAAAGGGTAGTGAGTTCTCTTTCGGTAAGGGGAGGTTGGACCTCCACAGCTGCCTCTCTCTATCTTCGTGCATAATCTTTGAAATTCTTTTCGGATCCCTTCTCCATAGACTGCAGGGTTAATCGATCCAGCGCCAGTTCGGTGACATGTTTGTACTGTGCCAAGAAGGAAGTAGCTAATTCCTTCCATGTCTAAACGTGGTTTCCATTCAGTTGAAAGTACCAGCGAAGGGATGCCCCAGTTAGGCTTTCTTGGAAACAATGCATGAGGAGCTTGTCTTCACCAGCATAAGCGGCCATCTTTTGACAATACATGGCCAGATGTGTCCTCGGACATCGTGTCCCATTGAACTTTTCAAAATCTGGCATTTTGAATTTTGGCGGTAACACCACTCCAGGGACTAAGCATAAGTCTTGTGGGCTGGTCATACCATAGTTGTCAATGCCTTCTACGGCCTTCAATCTTTCCTCGAGTCGGCGTAGAGCGAGTGACTCAATATTTTCCTGAGGAGCTGGGGAACCCACCGCTTCCATTACATTTCCTGGTGCGGGCATAGTGAAATGAGTTTGATTTGGGGTAAGAGGTTGTGCCATAGCAGGACGGTATGTGGGTGCTTGGCTTGGAGCCAGGTTGGGTGACTGAACAGCCTCCTGTCCCTGCTCTTGATGGTGATTGGTAGTTCCCCTGGTCGGAATTCTTTCTCTTTCTTTAGTCAATTTTGTGAGCATTTCCATTATGGCAGACATTTGCCCCCGTAGGGTTTGTTGCGACTGTTCCAACCCCATGAGTCCCGTTCTCTGTTTCTTCTACCATTGGCTGCGGTTGAGGTATTTGATTGCGCGAGGGATCCGAGATTGTAAGAGTGCGCAATCCTGGAGAGAGGTCTACCCACCTGGGTACAAGGGAAATTTTATTTGATTTTTTTATTTGATATGCATGTATGCATGGAATGTATATGTGGAGGGTTAGAAAAACAAACAACTTTATTACAAACCAAACACACAATACAAACATTCAATGCTGAAATGCCATGTAAAGTGAGAGCTAGTGCTACATGATCTTAAAGCACTCTTCTAGTCATCTCCTAAGTAACACGGCGTCTCTTTCTCTGGGGTGGTCGCTCACCTGCTTCCTCCCTTTGCTTCATTATGGTCGCGATCTGTTTTTCCCTCAGTTGCAGCCTTTGAAGAGTTCCTTCAAGAGATGCTTCTAGCCTCTGGATCTGCTGTCTTAAAGTCTGATTCTCCTGGAGGATAGCCTTCATGTCCGAAGTTAGTTGCGTGGCTTGTGTTGTGCCCTCCAAGATATGTATCTTTGGGAAAACACCAGGTTTTGAACTGTTGGGTTGAATCTTGTGTGGTGTGGACCATGCTTGATACATCTTCTTGCCTTCTTCTGTGAGCATGGTTCTGCTTGTAAGTGAAGTCACACTCTTCCATGCCAAAGAGCACGGGAATAATCGATGACGCCCCACTTGTCTTCCCGCTGCAGTGGTGCATATGCGGTTCCTCCCCGGGGACCTAAAAGTGGAACCCAATTGTAGTCCCCCGGCTATTTGTCATGGAGACCACCGGCATCCAAGGAGCAGTCCGATTAATGTCGGCACGTGAGGTTCCCCAACTTCTTTTTTCCAGCTTTCAAAGTCTTTTGGTAGGCTCCACTTACCGAGCAGAATATCTAGTAGTGTTGTGGCTGGTACTTGATAAACAACGAGGGAAACGATGAACACTACAGGGGGAAATGACCTTGTAACCAAGTACATAGGAGAGGTAAGCACCCCATGAACTGTCCCGAGCCTTTACTCCTTAGGTAAGTAAGAGATCGGATGGTTTCGACCAAGATAGCAGGAGTAGGGTCACATCCTTTGAGCACTGGCTGGACCAAATCTACAATTGCCCCATCAATGTGGGCCGGTATCCTCGGGAAAATGACTAGCCCATATATAGCTAGTGTAAGCAATTTGTGTGCCTCCGCTTCCGTTGTAGTTTGTATTATCTGTTTGATTGTTGCCCATGGGAGATATTCGCGCCCACCGTAAGTTGTGATCGCCGGTGAGTCCCATACCTGGCTTTCCCATAATCTCGAAGAAAGGCCCTTCGGCATGACCTTCGGGCTCTGCGCGGATAGATTTTCATTTTGTTTTCCACGGGGATATCCAGTAATCTTCTGGATTCTTCTATTGTGGGAACAAGATCTAGGCCATTGAAGTTGAAGCACCGCCGTCGAGGTTCCCAAAAATAAATGGCCGCCCCCCGACATATCCGTATCGGCCGGTAGCCTGGTTACATGGAGCAAATCCCCAAACTGTTGTATGTATATGCTTTTCCTTTCGTCCGACCACTTGCTTCCATATTGCCTGTACCTCCTTAGTGTAGTCCAGTGATCTTCTATGACAACATGTTCTGCCTTGTAGGCCTCTCCTGGCGGGAAATCTCCAAGGCGAAGTTGAATGTCTCCTGATGCTTGGGCCACTACTGTGACAGTCTCCTTGTCCTGAAGGCCTTTTAGGAGACGACTGAAAGTTGCCATACCTATATGAATGATGAATGTCATGTTATCCATGATGACAGGTTAGGATGACAAGTTAATATATATCAAGGTAAGTAGACAGGCTAAAGAATAAACCAATTGTAAAAAAAAAAAACAGTTAAATGTGTAGGGGATGACTTAAGGACTACCCTACAAAACAAAGGTTAGCATGGCATGGAATGAGCAAACAAAATGTGGGTCAATACCCCTGATGGGCTTTTATTGCTACCCCTATCTTATTCGTTGGTTCCCAAACTTCCTCAATAGAGGGCTCCGTACACCATGGGATTTACCGGAGGGGGATCTTAAAAGGACGTGCCTTAAAAGAACCTCAAGTTTGAGTGAGGAGTCCGAGGCCCTATTGCGGATAATGATCAACGCGTTAGGGACCGTACTGAACCTCGCTAACCTAAATTGTGCTAAACCCGGGTATAGGGTTATGCATGTATGCAACAAGTATGGAAAGCAGTAAATCACCGCTATCATGGTAGTTAAAGCGTATAAATAAATCACAGTAAATATGAGCAACAATCAAACAATTTAGCACAACAGTTAAATATATACAACAGTATAATTAAAATAACCTCCTAATCCTTAGTTCTAGACCTAACTCTCTAAAGTGTTCATTGTCCCCAGTGAGTCGCCATGTCATCATTGGTTTTCGTCCGGGCCCTTTTTGGGGTGAGCTCCAATGGTGAGAAATTTTAGAGTCGCCACCAACTGTTTTTGAGGTACAGTTGGATACCCTCTACTTTGAGTAGTTTTAAGTGTATGGTCTGCGTTATCAGAGATGGGTTCGGGAGTTGGTTACATGTAGGGAAGGATTAGCACCCCTACAGCGCCCTTTCGGTATCTAATTTAGGAGGAGGGGGTTTTATTTTATTTATACTGCCATGACTGGGCTAAGTTAAAAAGTTTATTTGGCTAAAGTCATGGTTAAAATGGATTTATCCTAAATTTCTAAAGGGAATCCTAAAGGTTTTGGATTTTTGAAGTGGATAATGAGATCCTAGGCGTTGGTTTTGGTTTTTGATTTTACTTTTGGAAATTGAAGTCCTAAATTTTTTATTTTTCCCCTTTTTTTGGTTTTTTGGGTTAGAAAACATACATTTTTTGGTTTTTGTATTTTGTAGAAACGTTTTGTTTTTGTTTTGTTTTGTTTTTTTTTTATTTTGTTTTTTTTGGGAATTGAAGTACTAATTTTGGTTTTTTTTTTGGTTCAAAAACAATGAAACGTTTTTTGGCTTTAAAACATGAAAAACATTTTTTTTGTTAGTTTTTGTTTTGTTTTTTTTTTGTTTTGTTTTTTTGTTTTTTGTTTTTCTCTCTTTCTCTTTTTTTTTTTTTTTTGTTTTGTGAACCCAAAATCTTAAAGCAAATGTAGGAATATATGCATGAAAATAAAAGCGTGG
Source organism: Taxillus chinensis (assembly GCA_023512835.1). Taxonomy (NCBI): domain Eukaryota; kingdom Viridiplantae; phylum Streptophyta; class Magnoliopsida; order Santalales; family Loranthaceae; genus Taxillus; species Taxillus chinensis. The sequence goes on along the minus strand of CM042085.1, from coordinate 47,122,656 downwards.
AGTGTGTGGTTATGGCATCCACAAACGAAAAAGAAAATCACTCTTTTTTTTTTCCTTTTTTTCATCTTCTCCCTTTGCTCTTTCTCTTTTCTTTCTCTTTTTTTTTATACTATACTTTACATATTACAATATACATATATACAAAGGAAAGTGAAATACAAAGGGAACATGACGCAACAAATAAAATAAAAGAAAAAAAAAGAAATGCGAAGAAGTATTAAGAATTACATCAAAATCAATGTAAATAAGCTGAAAAGTAATAAGAGTTGAACCGACTTTGGGGCTTGCAACACCAACCTTCTGTTTGAGCTTCTGTCGGCATTGATAGTTACTTGCTCGAATTGGAACCAACAGATCGCAGCGGGACTTGTGGAGAGGCTAGAGTGATTTTTTTTTGAAGTTAAGATTTCCTGGTAATTGGCAATAATCAAAGTGGGCGTGAGAGGCAGGGGCAAGAAAAGGAATTGGGAACTGGTTTTCCTGTTTCTTTTGCTGAAAACGTAGAAAGAGAGGGCTGAAATTGGAGTTGTTTTTTTTTTTGTGTTTTTCTTTTGCTAAAAAAAAGAACTAGAACGAGATAAGAGAGAAAGGGGATAAAGGGGGCAACATGTGATTGCAGGATAGCAGAAAGATTGGGCAATTTTTGTTGGGTGTGATTCCTGTTTTTCCTCTTTGTTTTCTCTCTTTTCACGTGGGGAGGAATTTGGGACTCTGCTCTCTTTTTTTTTTTTGCAGGGAAGAAGCTGGCGGGATCTTTTTTTGATGTCTCGGTTGATCTCTCTCACGATGATGGCTCTTCTTTTTTCTTTCTCTTTTTCTTTTTTGGGTCCTCTTCCCTTTTTTTGATCGCTCTCTTCAACGAAAACAGGCTCTCTCCTTTCAATCCACCTCCGAAGAACCCTCTGTGCCCAGGGGCTGAAGACTGCATCTTAAGGGCTGCAGAAATTTTTTGGCTGGATTGTCATTAATTTCTGCATTTAATGCTCTATTATGAAGGCAGCATTTTTAATTGCAGGTTTTGTATTTTGTCTGGTGGACAGCTTGTGCGGAAAACAGGGGAGCTCGTGATTGCCTTTTTTGAATTTGTATTTTAGCAGCACATGTGACTAACAGGTTGGTGAGAAATGATTCCTTGTTTGATGGCCAGCACAAAAGATGGGTCTCGTGAAGCCAGCGAGAAGAATAAGCCAGCGAGGAAGCCAGCGAGAAAAATCAGCGAAGGCAAAAAAGGGTCGGAGGTTCGAAGTGTCGGCAGGTCGAAGCTTCGGTGGGTCGAATTTCAGTGGGGCAAAAGTCAATGGTCAATGGGTCAAAGTGTCGGCCGGTCGAAGGTCAACGGTCAATGGGCCGAAAACTTACTGGTATTGCAGGTCAAGGTTCGAAGGTTGGAGTGTCGGCAGGTCGAAGATCAACTGTCAACGGGTTGAAGGGTCGAAGGTCGGAGGTTGACAGGCTTCGAGGGTCCGTGGGTCGTAGGTCAAGGTTCGAAGGTTCGCAGGTCAAGGCATTGCAGGGTCAAGGGTCGAAGGGTCGAAGGTCGGAGTGTCGGCAGCGGGGCTTCGAGGCTTCGAGAGTTAGGGGGTTGAAGTGTCGGCAGCGAGGCTTCGAGGGTCGAAGGGTCGAAGGTCAAAAATCAGCAGGTCAACGGGCTTCGAGGCTTCGAGGCTTCGGGGCTTCGAGCTTTGGGGCTTCGAGCTTCGAGCTTTGGGACTTCGAGCTTCGGGGCTTCGGGGCTTCGAGCTTCGGGGCTTCGAGGCTTCGAGCTTCGGGATTTTGGGGCTTCGAGCTTCGGGGTCAATGGGTCGAAGTGTCGGCAGGTCAACGATCAACGGTCAACCCTTTTTTTTAATTACCTTTTTACCCCCATCAAAAATGCAAAAATGGATAACCTTCCAGGAATTGTTTGGGGAGATCCGTATTCGCCTACATAGGCATTTTGAAGAGTTTCGCATGATCACTTTTGCGGGCGGTTTGACCAGGGGCATTGACCGTCTTTTGGCCGATTTGACTTTTTCCAACGAAAGTTGTTTTGGCCATAACTTCTTCATTTTAAGTCCAATTTGAGCTCGGTCAAGTGTGTTGGTCTCGAATTTTAATCCTCCATCACCTGGTGTTGGTCTTGGGGTGCTTGAAGGACTTGTAGCAAAAGTCATTAATTTTGAACTCCCCATCTCGTGTCAATTGTATCCATCTCGTGCCGATTGGGGTAGACCATTCCTTGGAAGTATGGGATCATTGTGGACCTGTTCAATAAGGTATATGGCATGGGCAGAAAGGTATATCAAATGGGGTTAGTATGTCCAACCCGGACAAAATAGGGTCCTACAGCAAGTACACCCAAAAGCTCTGAAATGTGAAATTGAAGGTTTTCGTCCTCTCCACATCTCATAGGGTGTTTTCATGGTAGATTTATTTATTAGAGTTCTGTTCTGAACATAGCAGGCAGTGGACATAGCTTTAGCCCATAGACTAAGAGGAAGCATTGCCCCTACTAACATGGATCTACCAGCTTCAACTAAAGTACGATTCTTGCGCTCAGCTACTCCATTTTGTTGTGGAGTTCTGGGAGCAGAGAAGTCATGCTGTATGCCCTGTTCAGAACAATATGATCTCATTTCTGAAAAGTCAAATTCTGTACCATGATCACTCCTGATGCACTTTATGTTCAGTCCTTGTGAGTTGCTTATCCAGTTGAAGAGATCTACTAGATGCTCAAAAGTTTGATCCTTTGATTTCAGGAACATCACCCATGTGTATCTGGTGAAATCATCGATAACCACTAGGGTATATCTCGCACCAGCTAGTGACAGAACAGATATAGGACCACATAGGTCCATATGAAGAAGTTGTAGAGGAGCAGTTATTGAATTAACCGATTTGCTCTTAAAGCTATGTTTGGTCTGTTTGCCCAGTTGGCATTCTCGACAAAGAGTGTCTCTGGAGAATTTGAGTTTAGGTAGACCAGTGACAAGATCAAGTGATGCTAATTTAGACATTGTATTAAAGTTTAAATGTACGCATCGCTTGTGCCATAACTAACTATCTTCATCTGAAGCTTTAGTGAGGAAGCATACAGGGTCAGAAGAATTATTTCTTAAGACCACTGAGTATATGTCCCCATCTCTTGATCCGGATAACTTAATATCTCTGGATAAGTTTTCTCTTCTGTACAGAGTTGGACATAAAGGAAACGATGAATCCTTTGTCACATAAATTACTGACACTTAGCAAATTATGCTTCAAACCTTCGACTAGTGCAACTCTTGTGATTGATACACAGCCGTTAGTTAAAGTGTCACACCCGACAGTCTTACCTTTGCTGTTGTCACCATATGAAACGGATGGACCTCGTTTTTCATTAACTTCTACGAGCGAGTCTGATCACCCGTCATATGTCCCGGAGCATCCACTATCGAGGATCCACTTGCTTTGATTAATCTTTAACTTCAAGTGATCTGGCAATGCATTCCAGAGATGCTCCTGAAAGACAACAGTTTACACTTTTGGTGCCCAAACTTGTTTCGGGCGGTTAGAGAGAGCAGCAGTATTGTCAACAATTCCGGATTTGATTTTGCTAGGACTTTTAGCTCTCCAAGTTGACTTTACCTTGTTAATTTCAACTGCTTCTTTTATTTGGGTTTTCTTGGGAGAGACACTCCTTTGAGGTTTAGATTTTGTTTTGCTCGAAGAAACCCTTTTATTAAACTGATCTTTATTGGATTGAATTTGATTACAAAGCCAGTTATCAGATAAACTCCAACATTCATTGTGATAATGACCCATTTCCCTACGATGATGGAACACTATAATGTGAAGTACAAACGGGGATACAGGTCTCTTAGATTTTACTGACTTTCTACTCGTTCCCTGTGGCCTAATCCATTGCGTTTGGGTGACGCACTCTTGGCCCTAGATGCGTCGGCCTTAGCCTTTCCTTTCTTTTTTGGGTCTTGCGGTTTTGGCTTTAATCAGCAGCGGCCATCCCTTCATCATTAGTTACGGGTGCTACCGCTTCGAGAAGTGCGATGACTGCCCTCAACTCCACAATCATAAACTATGGTGCCACCTGAAATGAAACCATCCAACGGTTTAGATGTACTAACAGGATATAAGTTAGTTAGTTTTGGAGTGAAATCCGGAGGGCACTCGGTAGCTTGAGCTATGGAAGTCGATGGTTCGAACCTAGGCCAGGTTTGACTCAGATTTTAGCCACTTACGATTTATTTCCCTTTCCCTGTTCCAGTTCATTTTTGAGTCGTTTCACAATAACTTTTAGGCCCGTTAGGTTGGTATTTAACAGATAATTTTCAGCTCTTAGATCATGATACCAAGCCTCTTTTCCTCTTGAGTCGGCTATGTTCTTTTCAAGTCTAGTGATAGTAAATTCAAGGCATTTATTCGACTTTCCACATCTTTGTACATTTGAGTAATTATTTTTCTCTCATTCTTTTCATGATCACGTTCACTAATAAGAGATTCTAATTGACTCATGAGCTCAGAGATAGAAGGTACCTCAGTGTTTGCCATGAGGCAGACGTTCGGCTTAGGAGTTGGCTCATCATCCGAGGATTCCTCCTCTTCTTCCGAGCCACTGATGTACTTTGTCACGAACGCCTTCCTCTTGTTCTTGCTGTTGTCTGAGGTGGAGCGGTGAGGAGTTACCTTGTCACTTTTCTCGGCCACTTTTGATTTGGATCTGCATTCCTTGGCCCAATGACCGGTTTTCCCACAGTTTGTAGCATTCCTGGGAACTGGACTCCGGTCTCTCCTTCCTTTGGAAAGATGATGATGAGCGTCTCCTGAATCCTTTCCTTTTTTTCCGTAGGAATCGCTCAAAGGATTTGACGAGAAGTGCTATCTCCTCCTCCTCGTCGAGTCGGAATTCTCGGACACGTCCGTATCATCATTCCTCAGTATGTTTAAACATTCCGTAGCTTTGAGAGCTACCCCCTTTTCTTTCCGAGCTATTTTCTCATCCCGGTCAGAGTACTTAAACCTGACTTCGTGAGTCCGCAGCTCTCCATATAGTTCTTCAAGGGGAACATACCGCGCTTTTTGTCGATTGCATCTGGAGTTGTTTGGAGTAGTATCGATCCAGGCGGGAGCGAAAGAAATTGTCATTGATCCGAGATTGAGAATAATGCTCATTGACAGTCCTCAACTCAAGAATGAGCTTGCCAAATCTTCGATAGATGCTTTCGAGTGATTCGCCTGGTTTATGATTGAAACTCTCAAAGTTCTGCCTGAGAGTACATATCACATTTTGCATTTGGGACTGACTCCCCTCATAGAGGATTGTCAGTTTATCCCAAACGGCTTTTCCTGTCGTGCAACCCTGGACGTCCGTGAAAGCCTCGGAATCCAAGGATGATGTAACATAAGCCAGAGCCTTTTCACTAGTGCACTGCCAGGCTCTTTCATCGTTGGTAAGTTCAGCATCCGTCTTTGGCCTCTTAACTCCATGTTCTCCGATAGTCATCGGAATTGGAATCTCCTAATGAAGACATGGCCACATGAGATGATCATGGCATACCATAAACATCTTCATGCAAGCTTTCCACTGGGAGAAAAGCTCAGGTGTGAATTTGGGCGGTTTCGTCAATGTAAAACCAGAACTCCATGGTTGAGGAGCGGCAGCAGCAGCAGGTTGAGGTGGGTCGACGTTTTCACTGCTGCTTCGATTTGGGATGGGCTCTTATGCACCTCCGGAGTTAAGGCGAGTGTTGAATAGCATATTGCTTTCTTCGGCCATTGCTTAGAGTAAAAGAGTGGGATCTCTACTTTTGAACAAATAGACTGCTCTGATACCACTTGATGGTCCCTTGGAGCCTAGAGGGGGGGGGGGGTGAATAGGCTCTTATCGAAACTCTTTTACACTCTTAAGGCACGGCACTGATCTAGTTAAGTGATAGAATCACTGCGGAAGATAACCAGATAGTGGAAGTATTTTGTTTTATTATCAAGCGATAATTACAACAAAATAGAAGCAACTCTCTTACACTCTGTTTTACAAAAGGATTCACACACTAGCCTAGATTGTATGCTTGAGCTCTTGTGCATACAAAGGGTTAATTCAGGCTCATACACTGTATCACGCATTCTTACAAATATACAAATATGAATATTTATACAAACATTCCTAAGAGACAACCTTGGAACTTGTAGTTCCGGAATGTGTTCAGCACTAACTATTCCTCAGTAATCTCTCTGCCTTGACTGCTGCGGTTTGTGGAGCTCAAGATCTTGGGTTTGAAGAGTATAAGTGCATTTGTGAGTTCCCAAATACAATTGAGGTTGTGTCCACATATCCGGATGATCCACGTGTAAGATTCTTCAGGTTCTTAATAAATTTGTCTTACATCGGGACGCCACGAGCTGATAACATTAAATGCGGTGAGTTGAAGTAGTATCTTCTTGGTCCGGTGTAATTCTCCTTACTCCGTTGCTAATGAGGCTCGGAACCTTACTCCGTGTCAGTGGTTGCTTACTCCGTATCTGTTTAGTACTGGAATCCTTAGTCCGTGCCAGCGCTTCCTTACTCCGCATGTAAGTTCCTTACTCCGTATGTAAATTCCTTACTCCGTATGTAAGTTCCTTACTCCGGGCGAGTCTTAAAAGGTCGGATGACTTATTCCGTATCAGTGCTTCCTTACTCCGCATGTAAGTTCCTTACTCCGTATGTAAATTCCTTACTCCGTATGTAAGTTCCTTACTCCGGGCGAGTCTAAGGGATCGGAGTGCTTACTCCGTACTAGCGCTTCCTTACTCCGTATAAGTAAGTTGTCCGGATTCCTTACTCTGCATCTAGTTTGTTTACTCCGTGCGAATAAAGGCTCGGATCCTTATTCCGCATCAATACTTCCTTACTCCGGATGTATGAAAGACTCGGATGCCTTACTCCGTGTCTTCTTCACTTTTGTTCACTTGGAGGGAAGACTTAACTTTTTAACTCCTTTTCAAACCTTTTACTTCGTGCGACCTTGTTGACCAAGACTCTTACTCTGCATTAGTCTGACTTAGTCCGTTTGAGGCACTTAGGAACATATTCCGCAATCCGTAGCTTTTAAGTTCTTAGTCCGCACGAATGTTCCTTATTCCGTATGTATTGGTGACTTGGTTATTTACCAAGTGTTTGACGACACTCACTCTTGTCCGGATCAGGATTATGTATCCTGTCCTTAGCTTTGCTCTCACGAGTGCATCTCCGGATTAATAACATATCTTCTGCAACGATCAAATAAACACAAAAGATCTCAGATCAAATTACATAAGGCTTTATCAGCATTATCCAAATTCTGGGTTTGATCCAACAGGCCTATAATTGATTTGGGCTAGCAATTATTGTTGAAGTGAACGTGAATCTCCACATCATTATTATTTTACTTTTTCTTTTCGATTTTTTCTCAACCACATGTTCATACTTTTCACCCTCACCACATATTCTCCATTATAGGCATGCTTCGGCTTCATCGACCTGCACCATTTCGGCTACACTAGCTTCGCCATTCTTTATCCAACATCACCAACTTCGGCTAATCCATGTTGATGTCGAAGACTTGCTTGGTGATGTGCTTTTCAACCTTGATGGCTTGATTTCCTTGCTAACTAATGCTCTATGAATTGGTTTTGATTGCTATCGTTTGTCTGGCGAACGTGTTATTCTTACGACAAGCTTCAATCCGACGAAACAACCACTCCTTCCCTTCGCTACAAAAATGTTTCCCCTCGTCAAGATCTTGTTTACCTTTCTTGTTATTTTTGTAACGTTCTTATTTTTCATGGACGAAGTGTTTAGTCCAATTTTTATACCGTTTCTTATGACAATGTATCTGTTTTATATTATTGCAATGTTGGTGTAATTTTCTTTATGTAATATTTCTTATGAAATAAAATAATTTTTGTGTTTGTGTGCGATATACACTACTATTATTTTATTTTGTAACGTGCCAAGTGACATACCTTTCATAAGTGTGTTGTCTTAAAATCACGTAGAAGACTTGATAACATACCTTTCACCATGTCATTTACTAGATTTCACCGTGTCTGCTTCTTTCGAGATATATACACAAAATACCTTTTAGTCCATCAGTAAACAAAATATAATTTCCAGACAATAATCTCATGCGTTTACTTGAAGTTTTATTGATTTTGATTTCATACTATACTTTATTCCTATGCTTTATACAAAATTATCATTCTAAGACCTTCAACTTATGTGTCACACTTCATATTTCTAAGACTCAGTCCCTAGCCTATACTAAACTGTTGGTCCCTTGGAGCCTAGAGGGGGGGGGGGGTGAATAGGCTCTTATCGAAACTCTTTTTATAACTCTCTGGCACAACACTTATCTGGTTAAGAGATAGAAACAATGCGGAAGATAACAAGATAATGGAAGTATTTTGTTTTATTATCTGTATGATAAGTATAACAAAATGAAAGTAGTCTAAAGCACAAGCTTCTAGACCTACTTAACAACTCTTTAGCACTCAGTTTACAAGTACACACACACTAGCCTCTATGATCTTAATGAGCTTTAGTACATTCACACACTATTACTCGTTCACCCAAAAAGTACACTTCTATAAATCTACAAGTGTTGCTATTTATAGTGACATCCACAAGAGACAACCTTGGAACTTGTTGTTCCGGATATTGTGCCCATTTACTTTCTCTCGAAAATCTCCCTGCATTAATTGCTGCGGATGTGGTCTTCAAGATCTTGGGTTTGCAACGCATAAGAGTCTTTGTAAGTTCCCAAGTGTAGTTAAAGTTGTGTCCACATATCCGGATAATCCACGTGTAGATGCTTTGGGTTCTCAACAAGTTTGTCTTACATCGGGAAACAGCGAGCTGATGACTTTGATTACGAAGAGATAAGTTGAAGTAGCGTCTTCTTGAATCAGGTGTAAGGTTCCTTACTCTATGTTTAAATTAAGCTCGGATCCTTACTCCGTAATACTGATTGCTTACTCAGTATCAATTTGGTACTAGAATCCTTATTCCGTGTAAGCGCTTCCTTACTTCGTATGAAAGAGAAGGTCAGAGTGCTTACTCCGCATCAGCGCTTCCTTACTCCACATCTAGTTTCCTTACTCTGCATGAGTTAAAGGAACGGATGGTTTACTCCGTATCAGCACATCCTTACTCCGCATGAGTAAGTGGTTCGGATTCCTTACTCCGCATCTAGCTTCCTTACTTCGGGCAAATAAAGACTCAAGTCCATATTCCGTAGAAGTGCTTCCTTACTCTGTATCTATGAAAGACTCGAATTCTTTACTCCGTGTCTTCTTTACTTGAGTCCGGTTGAGTGGAAGACTTATCTTTTTAACTTCGTGTCGACTCTCTTACTCCGTGCGGCTTTGTAGACTAAGATTCTTACTCCGCATCTTTTAGACTTAGTCCGTTGAAGTATTAAGTGCGGATTTCTTAGTCTGTAGCTTTTAGGTTCTTAGTCCGCATGAGTGATCCTTATTCCGTATGAGGTAAAGACTTGGTTATATACCAAGTGTTTGACGACACTTATTCTCACCTGGATCAGGATTATATATCCCGTCCTTAGCTTTGCTTACACGAGTGTAGATCCGGATGAAGGTCATCTCTTTTGCAATGAGTTAAGATAAAACAACAAAGGTCTCAAATCAAATTACATAGGGCTTTAGCAGCATTATCCAAATTCTAGGCTTGATCCAACATAAACCATTGCTCTGATACCAACTGTAACACCCCCAAATTTGGGACCACCAAATCAGGTGCGTTAGCGGAATTTAAATATACAAGTTCGATATAAATTTCAAACTATTACTTATTTCATCAAACAAACCATTCATTATTACAAATTTCAATCCAAGATCTTTAAGGTTTAGGGGTTTAGAGACTAAGTGTCCATAACCCATTATTACATAACAAAGCACACGAACAAACAAACTTAATAAATCTTTAAAATTTCACACAACTTTATTTCCAAGCACTTCTCGACTCCTTATCATAGTTTCTCCACTCCTTTAATTACCTGGGGTTGGAAAAAAATTCATAAAAAGGGTGAGCTCAAATAGCCCAGTAAGGGTAAACATAAGTGGGTAAGGAAAATCATAAATATATCGAACATAAGAAATACCATATAAAATTTGCATATCATACATGATCAACATTTCACAACGGAATCATAACATGGAAGATTATGTTTGGACATCGTATCATAACATCATGATCTAGGTTAACTACCCAGATACCATATCATAATATAATATATTATCAGGTTGGGATTGACACTCTCCAGGTGATGTTCTTTACCCAATGCATTGGAGGTCTTTCTGGAACTACCCATCATAAACTTACTTTGTCCAAACATAAGAGGTTATAACAACTTTAACATACATGACATGAGGCATATCATAGAACTCCAATAAAACATTCAAGGTTAACAAGGACAACCACGAATATCAAAATGGATATCTACCCCAATCAATAGCATAGATTATCAAGAGAGAGATTAAAAAGAGATTAACGTTCTCAATAATAAAATGGAATTAGAAGAATAAGAAATATAAAACTTTTACAATAATAATTTCAAATAAAACAAGATAAAGAGGAAGAGAAAAGTGAGAATGAAGAAAAGAAAACCCTTACAATCTGCTTGTCGTTCTCTGCGTTCTAAACCTTGAAAAAATATCGAAACACTAAATTAGCATTAATGCTTGAAAGTTCGTTTTAGTTTATTCCTTTTATTAACCTTACTCATAAATAAATATCACACACATCTCTTTCTTTCTTTATCTTTTTTTTGAATATCATACTTTAACTTATATCTTTTAATAGGCATACCGTGCTTGTAGGGTAGGCTATTAATTTGGGTTTTATCTTCTATTGTGGTTCCATCTCCTATGTCGATCTCATGCATAGTAAGCCTTTAGTTGTGCAATAATTATGTTATATTTCTTAAGAGTTTTTAAATAAGATTTACTTTCGCATTGGGTAAACTGAAAGGACGTTCGATAAACCTATTCTTCCTATGTGTCTTCCACCTTAACCATGATTGGTTATTAGACATGGGTGTAAAGGGAAGATCTAGAGGAGATAAGGGTGGGGTTAGCTATGAGGTTGAAGCATTAGCGATTGGGGTTGTGGAAGAAGAAGGGGCGATTGTCGGGGGAATTTATTATGGTAGTTGTTCCTTATAATCCTCTGCTTTCTAGAAAAATAAAAACATCACATTAATATTATCATATTTTCACTTTAATTATATAATGAAAATGCTATGATGGAATGACATATTTTAAAATAATTACATATGTGTGTGTGTGTGTATATATATATATATATATATATATATATATATATATATATATATATATATATAAGGTGGCAACGCCAATTATGCATGTGTATATGAGGTGGTATAACCAACCATATAATTAACATATGTGAGGAGGTAAAACCAACCATGTAAATAATATATATATATATATATATATATATATATATATATATTTGAGTTGGTAAAGCCAAGCATGAATATAGTATATATAAGTTGGTAAAACTAACCGTATAGATTTACATAATAAATAATAAGTAACTTCAAAATTTTAAAATCTTGAGTATTTCCTTTTGTAGAATTTCAACGCTTGGTAAGTACGAAAAACAAAAGAGGGTTTGAGTAGAGTATTTGGGGTGTTAAGGGGGCTGAAAGGAGTGTTTTTAGAGGGAATTTTGTGGTATGACTTGAGGGACTTGTGCATTAAGAGGGAAGGTAAAACACTCCTTATATAGGACAAGGATGGTGGTAGGTGGTAGGTGTGGTAGGTGAAACTTTTGTCCTTAATCCTTTATTTTGTTCCATAATTTTCTCCTTTTCAAATCATTTGATTCTTATCCCATTATTATCTGCCACGTGGCCCCTTTGTTTCCCCCAGTTTTTGAATTTTTTGTATTTGTTTGACTTTGAAGGTTCTTTTGGTCACCAAAGTCACATGGGTGTATAGCCTACTATTTTGACTATAAATTTCTAGATTCTTCATTAAATTAAATATGGCCAATTGGGCTGGATTCCTAACTTAATTATCTGTATTTTGAGATCAATTTCAAGTCTATTGGACTTGTATATCAAAAGTTATTGCGTTTTCAAGTGAGATTATAAATTCTAGGTGTGCTACTAGACCTTTGTGCACTTTTTAAATTGTTTCTCCTAATAGGCTGATCCAATGAGTTTGAAAGTTTAACCAAGGGTATATAACGAAGTTTGAAACATGCTATAAAAATATCAAGTCGTTTGGAGCTACAACAACAAACACTACAAGAAATCAGGCCTTTAGTAAGACAAAAAATGTGTTACCGTACGATACCGTAACACTTTTTGGGGTGTTAGGTCTGCTTGACTTATGAAAAGTTCCCTGATTTTTTGTAACACTTTTTGGTGTGTTATAATTTTCTCTTACGGTAGATCATATAATAACACATGTTATTGTCTTATAAAACATTTCCGTAAGCTTTTTTTAAGCTTACTATAAAACTTTCTACATAACACTTCTTATTGTGTTACAATTATGTGTTATCAAAAATCATACAATATTACTTTTTTTGTGTTACGAAAAGTAACCGACATACCATATGCCAAGCAGACCTAACACACCCAAAAGGCTTACGATAAATCATATAAAAACCTTTTTTTCTTATAAAAATACATAATAAGCCTTCTTAAATACTTACAATCATCGATTATGATTTGTTAAACACTTGTACATTATCAAAAACAACCAACACTGAAAAAAACAAAATGCCAATATTATTCCCTTCATATATGCATAGAATTTATATTACAATCCAAAATAATCAACATATCTAAAATATCTTATAATATTTATATCTTACAAACCATAATATGAATCCAAAATGTCTAAAATCAAAACCACTAGTAAAATAATCTTCATTCCATGTCAAAATAACTTTCAAGCCCTCCATTCTACAAAAAAAAAACCAACAATAATTAAAGTACTTCCAAAATATAAAGCAAATAAACAAAATAAAGGCCTGTTATAAATGTTACAAATCTAAATATAGCACTTGCAATAAAAAAATTTACATCACAAAGAATTAAAAATAGACATAAACCTAGGGGGGAAATCGACATTAGAGGCGACATAAATAGTAGCAAAAATAGCAAGATATTAAACAACAATATACTAAACAAAAAATAGCAAAAAACATAGGAAAAAATGACAGATCAGAGAAAAAAATTGCAAAAAAAATGCATATTAAACAAAAAAAAGGAAATGACATACTAGCAGCATTAATGCCTCTCCATAAATCCATATCAGATGTTATTAACAGGTTGCATGGAAACAGAGAACACAGGAAATGACATACTAGAGAAAACAATAGCCAATAGTTCTCCTTGGCTCACCTCTTCAATACCCCTACACCAGATGTAATGAGCCCTAGCATGCTCCAACAATTCTCCCTGGCTGTCTCACCAGAGGCAATGAGCTCCCACATTTGAAAATTATTAGTTCACTTTTCACAGACTTAATAAAAAAAATTCTATTATTTGTGAATAAATCAATAGTCCATAAGTCCATAAGATTAAAAAACCAAGCATTTGTTACCTATGCGGGATATACATCCACTGTATTAGTATTGGTAGTATCATTGCTGGTAAGCCTTGTGCAAAATGCAACTTCAGAATGATTTATTTGTTGCACATACACAAATGCATATTAAAAGATAAAGCATATATAATCTATGGAGCATGCATAACACAGGTGAAACTTCTATATCTTTTCATTCCCTTACCTTGGCGATAATCTGGAGGCCATTAACTCTACTTTGCTGGTCACTAAAACAGATCAATCCAACATGAATCCTCCTTGATTGCATTTTTCCATCGATTCTTGAATTTCTCTAAGTCAATATTTGCTTACCTTCTCACTTGGATGCAGAAAAGACCCCAAAAAGAAAAGAAAAGAAAGCACATTCCAAGACAAAAAGTAAAAATCAATCTATTTGAAGTTTCTTATAAAAAATAAATAAAGAGGAAAGAGGTAAAGGTCTCCTAAAAAACAAAGGTAGATAATTACCCCTCCCTAGACTAGAGGATCAGTGACACCTTGCCTTATGACCAAGTATTTCTTTGGTCATGAAACTAGTGAATATCCACCATCATGTACAGATATTTGATATAATACCAAAGCAAAAGATGGAGGAAAATAAAAAACAAAAAAATCATCTTTGCTACTTCACGAAGGACCACTTTTATAAAAATAATCTTCACCACTACATGGAGGACCAGTTTTATTTCTATCACACCTCCTCGAACCACTTTTATAAATTATTATGTTAACAAAACACAATGATAAGTATAATAGAAACCTTTTAAAAATGGGTTATAATTAAAGGCATTTACTTCAATCCACATAAAAAGTGCAATTATGGAACATGGCTATGAGTCATCACAAAAAAAGTCAGAATATCAATCACGCAAATGGATTTTAAAGGCGTTCCACTGGTTTTCATCTCAATCAATTTATATGAACATATGGTTTTGTAAAATGACTTCTATACTATAATGTAGGGTTGATGACTATGACTTGTAAAACATTTTTTGTGATAGAAACCTAATGACCTGTGTACTTGGAGATTCTTCTATCCAATTATAATATGATGATGCACTTCTGACTTGTCATGAACAAGTGCTGGTTGTATATTTCATGCCCCTCTTGTTTTATGATTGATCTGGATACAAGTCATCAAAGTGAAATGTGTCAGTACTTGCATACTTAAGAACAAGATAAATACCAATCAAAGCTAAAACAAATGCAACTTCTTGATCATTTAATACCCATTTGTTTAGAATTAGAGGTTGCCCAATCATTTATTTTAACTAGTATTATAATCCCAGTCATCAGATTATTACATATTAATTTGTTACTTGTTTAATAATGTCAAGTTCCCTGTCAATAGTCTCTCCACCTCTATCTTCAGCGCCTTTATTTCCCTATTGTATTTATTAGGAACAAACCTGCGAATTCAACATGTCCATATATATGTAAATATATTTATCATAGATACATATCCAACTTTTTTATATATATAAATAGATTGCCTAGGAGAGAATTAATAAGTAGACATGTTAATTATTAATATCATTCTTTTTGCTTAGACACATGGATTAATCTTGCATGTGAATAGTATTGGGATCAAACCAATATTAGTGCATAAATTAATAAACACGTATAATTTCTTTAAATGGGTGAGACAAAAAAAAATTCTTCCCTTTCTTATAGTTGGTTCCAAACTCCATCTAAGAGATGTTGTCAGCAGTGAGACATGTCATGTAGTCACCTATTTCCACTTTCCTCTCGCTCGAAGCCACTGCCGCTCACGAGCTTCCATTGTCTTCTGGCTGCATCCCACCATAAAACAACATTGCAGTTGGGTCCGAAAATCATTAAATTCAACCCACAAATGAAAGGAAAAAAAAATTGGAAAGAATTAAATAAACATTTACATGATAGTAGCAGTGGACAAGCATTTTTAGAGTGTTACCTCTCACAACAACCAAAAGCAATAAGATTTTAAGAAATTTACTACAGGCAAAAACCATATGAGCCAAATAAAAAACTAAATTCAACAGATCGTATGAAATAAAAACTATGGTATAAACCGTGCAAAAAGCCAAGAAATCGAAACCCACAACATTCAACAACTTTTGCAGTTCATAAATTAAATTGATATTGGTAGAATTGGTAATGGGAGGGGGAGAAGGAACAAGGGACTTACCTGGATTCAAAAGAGGAGGATCCTCCGGTGAAGGGGCCATGACTGGCCACAACATCCAAGAGGGGCACCGTACCACGCCGCCTGAGCCACCAAACCGACACCAAAGGAGAAGACTCCCTATATCAAGCAAATAGGATGGATCTGAACATAGAACCTCCCGTTGACCACCGGACAGCGCGCAACCTGAAGGTCCACTGCATCGGGATGGGACAAAACCAGCCCAGACCCCCGAGAGCCGCCTGCGAAGCTGCACAATGCACCCTTACCCGCGACTACCACCGATACCAAGAAGAAACCGCCGAACACTATATCGCCTCATCATGCGCATGAAGCCAAGACCTCACGGACAGATATGCAAAAATAGGAATTTCTATTAGGGAAAAAGAAGCCTACAGACACGTTAAAGGGAGAGATGGGGCTCAATCGCATTTGGAAACGCAAGTAGCAAAGGATATAGCTAGCCATAACTATGGAGAGACGAAATCGCCTTGCGATCGTCGGGGAGAGCAGTGTATGAGGTGCGTTCAATTTGATGGATACCGTAGTAACTCAGGGGAATGGATGAATGGGAGTTTTTTCTTTTTTGGTTTTAGGTACGAGCTTCGAAATTAAGAGAGGGATAATTTTTACTTTTGTGTCGGTAACACTACATAATTTTAGCATTTGACAAAAAATATCCCGCTCACCTAAAATATTCTGTGCGTAATCCAAACCCAATTAAGTAGCCGCTCCGCATTTTTTTAATATCTATATATTATAACACTTTTTCGATAATGTTATCGTTTGATGTTACGGTAGACCTGATTTCTTGTAGTGAAAGTTATAAATTTTTAAAGATGACTTCGAGAACTGTGCTAGTCTATCCTTTCTAAGCATAACTATTAGTCATGGAGTATTAATGAACATTTTTGTATTTTAGAACTCTTAATAAATTTTAATATGATAAATTCAAAGTTTTATTCTATTTGATTTAGATTTAACATGTCAACAAATAAATTATTTATTTAATATAATGAAACAAACGATTGAAATAATAACATAACACCTCATTAGAAAACTTAATAATGTACTTATTTTCTTAAACTATAATTTATTTATGAAAAGTAAATCTTATGCAATATTTAATTAACATTAATATAATTATCATACACGCTATCAAATAATATTTTCTAAATATATGATCAAAATAGTTTAATTATAAACATAAAATAACATAATAAATATTTATCATTTTAATAAAAATCTCGAATCTTATAGTTAGTATATCCAACCCGGGCAAAATGGGGTCTAACAGCGAGGATTGGGTGGAGGAGAATGTCACGCCTCAAGAATTTGAGACATCTCTCAGTGGCACGATCTAGAATTCTATTCGTGCTACTTGTAGGAGTGGGGTTTGTTGAAGTGTAGATGGTGCACAATGGAAGGCTCCAGTCAGTTCATGTCGGAGAATGGATGGAGCCCCTTCGGAGTTCAGACGTGCCAACCCGGTTGAATGCAGGGAGCACATTGCTAGTTAAGGACTTGACATTGAAGAAGGGATTAGGCCATCCTTATACAAACTAGTCGAGAAGTGGAGCTGTTCTCCTGATGAGCACAATGGTAGGGCGAAACCAGTCTACGTGCGCTTCAACCCTCAAAGGCTAAACTTGGCGGACCATGTACAAAGAAGCTAAGTGCCGCAATGGGTTGAGTGGCACAAGAAATCTGACCCCGTGACACCAATGATCCGAAATAATGTCAAGGGGTCAGTTTTGTATCGTAACTTAACCTGTGTGGCACCTAGTTCCCACTCTTACAAAGGAATGCTAGGTCAGCCTAACTCGTTACATTTGATCGGAACCCAATGAGCATTTGTAAAGCAATTGTGTAGGGAAATGCTTAGTGGAAGAAAGATTGAATGAAGACAACAAAATCAATTGTATTGATTATTTGGAAGCTTTACAAGATTCAAGACAACACTCCCCTACATATAGATGTTAAGACTTTTATGGCTCTACCACCAGGAGACATCATTTTTAATAGAGCTCTAAATCTCTATAAGTTCCTTTGATTTAGGAAATAATTTGTAGCAATGTTGTCTGTCTTCACCATGAACTTGGACCCTAGCAAGTAATGCCTCTATACCCGAAGGCAATGCATAACTGTCGTCATCTCCTTTTTATGCCCCGTGTACCTTCGTTCGGTGTCATTGAACTTCTGGCTTTCGTATGCTACAAGATGCCCCTCCTGCATGAGAACTCCACCGATCGCAAAATCTGAAGCATCTGTGTGAACTTTATAAGGTTGTGCATGGTCCGATAGTGCCATCACCGGTCTATGTGTCACATCTTGCTTTAACTTCTCAAATACCTCATGGCAAGCATCATCCCATCCGCTATCTACTAGCCATATAGGGGACCATGGCTCATAGCCAGCCCTATATGGGACCTCGGTTGGCTAGCCAATCCAATCAACCCAACCTTATACAAAATATTTTATGCCAAGCAAACAACAACATTCCATACCTTTAAAAAGGCGTAAGAATTACTCAACGGACTAGCCCCGAAGGCTCTCAAAAAAACCCAACCTCGAAGCTCAAAGCCCAGCCTCGAAGACTCGAAGCCCAGCCTTGAAGACTTGTAGAACTCAGCCTCGAAGACTCATAGAAACACAGCCATGAAGCCCAGCCTCGAAGACCTGCAAAACACTACCTCGAAGACCTACGGAACACTGCCTCGAAGACCTGCCTCGAAGATCTCTGGAAACACGGCCTCGAAGATCTGCCATCAAGACTCGTAGGTCTGCCTTGAAGATCCGTAGGACTCTACTTCCAAGATCTGCCTCGCAGACTTGCAGTCGTAGCCTCAAAGATTTGCTTCGTCGACTCGCAGTCATAGCCTCGAAGATTTATGGAACATAGACTCATAGCTCTCTGTCTCGAAGATCTGCCTCGCAGACTTGCAGTCATAGCCTCCAAGATCCTTAAGACTCTGCCTCGAAGATTTGCAGCTCGGAGCTACTGACCTTCGACCTTCGACCTTCGACCCTGTGACCCTCGATCTTCGACCCTCAAACCTTCAACTTTGCGACCTTCGACTCTGCGACCTTCTGGCTCCCAAACGCACCCACACACCAAGCAACACTGTTCATCGTCGTTCTAGCTTGTTCTTCGTCTGAAATCGTTCCAGTGACTCCCAGACACCCGCAAACCCAATTTGTACTTAATAAACTACAATTTATATACCACATAACGCGTCCTAAGAGCCTCTAAATTGCATAACAGCCACAGATACATACATATACATATATAAACAGATATAAATTTCGATCTAGATTTAGATACAGGTTCCCCATTGTTGACTTCTCAACCCCTATCAAATACACACGTACAAATCCCCCAGATTCCAGATACACAATTATAATACTATATCTCATATCATACTCACACTTTACATGCTTAAATTACCACATCCAATTCCAGAATTGGATTTCCTCAAAACCTAGGGTTCATGCTAACTCTTACGATTTATACCCAAATCACATCGGCTCAAGAACAAAAATGAAACAGAAGGTTAGGAACACCTACCAGGTAAAGATTCACAAAGGAATCAACCCAAAAGCGAAGCTCCAAGCTCCAATCCAAGCTTCCACGCTCCACTCTCTCTCTCTTCACGCTCTCGCTAGTTTGAACGCAAATGACCTCTTTTGTTATCTCTTCCTCTTTCTCTCTATTTATATTCTCATGTTAATTGTTTAATTAACAAACACCCAAAATTACACAACTGCCCTTCTGGAGCCCCAAATTTCAAATTGGACCCAACTACACCCAAAACGCTCGTATCGCCGAGTACAATACCGAATAACGACTATCTCACATATCAGCCTAAACACAGGGTCTCTACATCCTTCCCACCTTAGGACTTTTCGTCCTCAAAAAGGCAAACTTGCCTCCCACAAACCGAACACCACAATTTTTAAACACTAACATGCCTAACAAAACCTACCCAAGGGATAGTAAGGAACTACCCAACTCTACCACCAATCTCAACCATAGCATGTGCCATAAGCAACCTCTATCTATAACCACAATAGGTACCACAAACAACACGCTTGGAATCATATGGTAGAAACCCTAGCAACGCACAACACACAATAGTAACATCACAAGCAATCATAGGCAGCAACAACATAACAAAAACAAACAATGTATCACAATAAACAATGCATGCATCACCTCAACATAGGGGAAAGAGAGCTATACCGTCCCCACCTCAGGACTGTGCGTCCTCGAATAGCTCGGGATGAAGAACCCGCATCTGACTCTCGTGCTCCCATGTTTACTCCTCGAGAGCACAATGCCTCCACAACACCCGAACCAAGGGGATAGTCTTGCCCCGCACGACCTGCTCCCACCTATGCACGATCTGAATAGGGACCTCCACAATAGAACCATCATCTTCTAACTTAATCTCACACCAATCAAGCACATGAGAAGGATCTGGATAGTATCTCTGTAATTGATAGACATGGAAAACATCATCGATATGGGCCAAAGTAGGCGGTAACTCCAACCTATAGGCCACCGGCCCCACTAAAGCAAGAATAGGAAAAGGCCCAACGCAACGAGGTGAGAGTTTGGATCCACGTTCAAACCTCTTATGTCCGCGCCGAGGCGAAACACGCAACAAAACCTGGTCACCCACCTCAAACTGTAACGGTCTCCATCGCTTATCTGCATATGATTTTTGCTAGCTCTGGGCAGTCTACATCCGTTGTCGGATCAAATGGACTAACTCTGTAGTCTCCTGCACCATGTCGGGACCCAACACAATGGCCTCGCCCATCTGCGCCCAACACAAAGGGGACCGGCATGGTCGCCCATACAAAGCCTCATAAGGTGCCATCCCGATCATGGCCTGATAAATGATGTTGTAGGAGAACTCCACCAATAGAAGGTGAGTTTCCCAAAAACCACAAAAATCTAATACCCACGCATGTAACATGTCCTCTAGAGTCTAGATAGTGCGCTCTGACTGGCCATCTGTCTATGGATGGAAAGCTATACTTAGGCTTACCCGAGTACCCAATGCTCACTGCAACTGCCGCCAAAACTGTGAAGTGAAATGTGCATCCGGATCGGATACAATTGATAATGAAACCCCATGCAGTTGCACAATCTCGTCTATGTATCACTGCCCCAAAGTCTGAACTAGATCAGTCTCCCGGATTGGGATGAAGTGAGCTAACTTCGTCAAACGGTTGACAATCACCCAGATAGTGTCATGACCCTTAGAACGAGGAAGTCTAGTGACAAAGTCCATAGTCACATGATCCTACTTCCAGTCTGGCACAGGTAGTGACTGTAACTCCCCTGCTGACCCCAAATGCTTTGCCTTGACCTGCTGACAAGTCAAGCACCGTCGTACAAACTTAGCAACAACCCTCTTCAGGCCCGACCACCAAAACTATCGCCTCACCGCATGGTACATCTTCGTTCCTTCGGGATGAACAGCTAAACAAGAATGATGAAACTCTCTCAAAACTGTCTCCCGAAGAGAAGATGGAACGACTAACCGACCCCGGTACCATAAGACATGGTTAACATCCTCCACCAAATCTGAGGAAAGGATGGTTGTCTGAATCTGGTCGCAGATCACCTCACAGTCAACATCCCCCAACTGACCCTCCATCACCTGGTGCTGTAACTCTAGCATAGCAACAATCACACTCAGCATGCCCCTGACCTCACTAGGCACGGGATGTGGCCTCTGCAAGTTGCTTCATCATTTCTCATTCCTTGACAGCACAAAGAGCCACCATTTCCTGACCTTTCCAACTCAAGGTATTTGCAACCACATTTCCATTCCCGGGCATATAATGTAGATCAAACTGAAACTATGCATGTATTCCACCCAACGCCACTGCCTAAGGTTCAAGTCGTGCTGTGATAGTATACACCACAAACTTCTCCCCTAGGAGATAATGTTGCCAACTCTTCAGAGCAAAGATCACAGCCGCCAACTCCAAGTCATGCGTGGGGTAATTCTGCTCATGAGGCCTCAACTAACGTGAAACATAAGCAATTATCCTCCTCTCCTGAATTAACACACAACCAAGACTCATTCGAGAGGCATTGCAATACACCTCATAATGAACACCCTCCTGCAGTAAAGGCCTTCTCACAAGCATCAAACCATACAAAACTGATTCCCTTCCGAGTCAACCCAGATAACGGTGCAGCCTTCCTAGAGAAGTCCTCCACAAACCTCCGATAGTACCCAGCTAATCCAAAGAAACTGCGAATCTCAAATACATTTGTAGGCTTCTTCCACGACATGATCGCCTCTATCTTGCTAGGGTCCACTGTGATACCCTCAGAAGATACCATGTGCCCAAGGAACCTCACTTGTTGCAACCAAAAGTCGCACTTGGTGAACTTGGCATACAACCTATGCTCCCGTAGCATCTGTAACACTACTAACAAGTGCTCCTCATGCTCCCTCTCTGTCTGGGAATAAACCAAGATGTTGTCGACGAAGACAACCACAAACAAATCCAAGTAGGGTGCAAAAATTTGATGCATCAGTCCTATGAATACAGCTGGAGCATTGGTGAGCCCAAATGGCATCACCATCCACTCATAGTGACCATATCTAAAACTGAATGTTGTCCTCAGTATGTCTGCCTCCTGCACACGGAGCTGATCATAGCCTGACTTCAGGTCAATCCTGGAGAACCACTGAGCATCTCTGAACTAATCAAACAAGTCATTAATCCTCAGCAAAGGATATCAATTCTTCACTATCGCCGGGTTCAACTTCCGGTAGTCTATGCATAACCAAAGTGAACCGTCTGCCTTCTTGCCGAACAAAACCGGAGCTCCCCATAGCAAACTACTCTGCCAGATAAAACCACGTGCTAGAAGATCATCGATCTATCGCTTGAGCTCTCTAAGCTCAACTGGTGCCATCCTATAAGTCAACAACCAAATGGGTGCTGTCCCTGGTAGCAACTCTATCAAAAACTCGACCTCCCTCTCGGGCGGTAAATCCACGAGGTCCTCTGGGAATACATCTGGAAACTGATAAACCACTCTGGGCAACACAGCCTTGCCCTCTCTCCGCATGTCTACCACAGTCAAACTAGCCAACTGATGGATCATATCACCCCATCCCTATCTCAATGGCCCCAACCTACATGCCTCATTCGTCCACTCTCCTACAAATCTACCCAGAGTACCGTCTGGTGCGAGGAAAGTCACTTTGCGTCAATAGCAGTCAATCTTGGCTCCCACACAAGCCAACTAGTCCATCCCCAAAATCACATCAAATGCATCAAATCGCATCACAAAGAGGTCACAATGGAGGTCGACACCCCCGAGAGTAACATTATAAGCACGACATATACTATCTATGACCACTAATCCACCCACTGGTGTATCAACCACGAGTGGTAGCTCAACCATTGCATAGTCTAACTCTAACCCCTCTATTGTGGAATGTGCAATGAAAGAGTGTGTAGCACCAGTATCAATCAATATAGTACAAATAGTATGAGAGACCAAAATTGTACCTCACAACGGATGGTCCTGCCTCATCGATAAGTGGAGTATCTGCCTCTCTGTCGGTGATGGCATATGCCCTCCCTCTCTGGGCACTGCTGCTAGCTTGCCCAACTGGATCCCTCTCAGTCTGACCCCTCTGTGCTTGTGCCTCCCGCTGAGGCTGCTATGCCACTGACTGCCCCTGCGCAGTCTGTACTGACTGACTCGGCTGATGGTATGGTGCCCCACTCCTCTGCCCCTAGTCACGAGAGTGCTATGGCCCCGCAACACTCCCTGAGCTGGATGAGGGACACGCCCCTTCCATGTGCCCGGCTCCTCTGCACCTAAAACATCTAAGTGCTCCATTGCCCTCCTCCAAAAGTCTCTCTCCTTGTGGCCTCTAATCCCACAAGCACGGCAATTCCCGATAAACCCGATGATGGAACTGCCTTTGGAAACACTAGTTTGTGCAGTAAATCTAGGCACCCCTAACCTAGGTCCAACTAGACCATGCTCTGATACCAACTTGTCACGCCCCCAACTCCAGGAGGTCTGGAACCAGGTACATGACTACCCCATACCCGCACCCGTGGGCAAGGGGTTTAGTGTCTAGCACCAAAAAGGCCCACAGCAAGTGCTCCCCGAATGCACCTGTACAGTCATACAAGGGTATCCTATACACCCGAAATCATGCAACTAACTAAAACATCATCACATCATATCATATAATATCATCAGATACAGTACAACCTCCATGGACCCATGTCTGGGAAGCAACACAGTCATAATACAAAATCAGCAGGATGGACATAGTCCCATACATCAAAATGGGCTGGTTTGTTTGATCTAGTCGATGACAAACCCCAAAGCTACCTCCTGCATGAACTTGAAAATCAAGATAACAACGTACGGTGAGCACAAGGGCTCAATAGGTGACCTACAATGCACTATCCGTGTATACATGTGCCAGTGAATGTCTAAACACACAATAATGCATGTTGTGTTCTACGCCGTACCAATGAAAGCATAAACACACACACAACATCATCCACAGAACATAGATATGCGAGGTTCACACAATTAAGTCACACAGACTCACACAAATAAGTCACATAGACTTTATACAAAGAAGTCACATAGACTTTACAACACAGTTGATCAGCACAGGGTAAGGCTCTCATAACCTGCCCACCATAGTGGGACCATAGCATATATGCAGCCACCCGTGGGACCTTCCACTATCAACCTTCCATATAAGGGACCTCGGCTCATAGCCAGGCTTATATGGGACCTCGATTGGCTAGCCAATCCTATTAACCGAACCTTATACAAAATATTTTATGCCAAGTAAATAATAACATTCCATACCTCTAAAAAGGCATAAGAATTACTCAACGGACCAGCCCTAAAGGCTCTCAAAAAAACCCAACCTCGAAGCTCGAAGCCTAGCCTCGAAGACTCGAAGCCCAGCCTCAAAGACTCGTAGAACTCAGCCTCGAAGAATCACAAAAACATAGCCTCGAAGCCCAGCCTCGAAGACCTACAAAACACTACCTCGAAGACCTGCCTCAAAGATCTCTGGAAACACGGCCTCGGAGATTTACCTTGAAGACTCGTATGACTGCCTCGAAGATTCGTAGGACTCTGCCTCGAAGATCTGCCTCGCAGACTTGCAGTCATAGCCTCGAAGATTTGCCTCGCAAACTCGCAATCGTAGCCTTGAAGATTTCTGGAACATACACTCGTAGCTCTCTGCCTCAAAGATCTGCCTCACAGACTCGCAGTCGTAGCCTCCAAGATCCGTAGGACTCTGCCTTGAAGATCTGCGGCTCGGAGCTGCTGACCTTCAACCTTCGACCCTGCGACCCTAGATCTTCCACCCTCAAACCTTTGACTCTGTGACCCTCGCCTCTGCGACCTTTTGGCTCCCAAATGCATCCACACACCAAGCAGCACTGTTCATCATCGTTCCAGCTTGTTCTTCATCTGAAATCAACCCAACGACTCCTAGGCACCCGCAAACCCAATTTGTACTTAATAAAGTACAATTTATATACCACATAACGCGTCCTAAGCGCCTCTAAATTGCATAATAGCCACAGATACATACATATACATATATAAATAGATATAAATTTCGATCTAGATTTAGATACAGGTTCCCATTGTTAACTTCTCAACCCCCATGAAATACACACATATAAATCCCCTAGATTCCAGATACACAATCACAATACTATATCTCATATCATACTCACACTTTATATGCTTAAATTACCACATCCAATTCCAGAATTAGATTTCCCCAAAACCTAGGGTTCATGCTAACTCTCATGATTTATACCCAAATCACACAAGCTCAAGAATAGAAATAAAACAGAATGTTAGGAACACCTACCAGGTAAAGATTCACAAAGGAATCAACCCAAAAGCCAAGCTCTAAGCTCCAATCTAAGCTTCCACGTCCACTCTCTCTCTCTTCACGCTCTGACCAGTTTGAACACAAATGATCTCTTTTGCTATCTCTTCCTCTTTCTCTCTATGTATTTTCTCACGTTAATTTTTTAATTAACAAACACCCAAAATTACACAACTGCCGTTCCGGGGCCGCAAACTTCAAATTGGACCCAACTATAGCCAAAACGCTCGTATCGCCGAGCACAATACCGAATAATGACTATGTCACAGATCAGCCTAAACACAGGTCTCTACAACCCTAAACAAAATGAGGTCCAACAACTGCCCCTCTTTGTGCATTGTTTGTATACAAACATTGTACAAAGATAAAAGGGAGTCATTTTGGATGGGTTGGAGCGCTTACTTGACTTACCTAATGCTAAAGTAGGAGGAGTAGAATGCAATGGTTGGGTTTGTCCCCAAGAGTGAAAAGGTGCTTCTCAGGCCAGCGGACTCTGGACAATTTGGATGAAGCATCTAAGGCCTAACGGGAATGGAAAAGGCATCCAGGGCGTAATAGGAATTAAAAAGCCATTCGAAGCCTACCAAGAAGTGAAACGGCATCTAAGGCCTAATAGAAAGGGAAAAGGCATCCAAAGCTTAACAAGAAGGGAAAAAGGCAACCAAAGCCTAACTAGAATGGAAAAGGCATCCAAGGCCTCACAGAAATTGGAAAGGCATCCAAGGCCTAACAGGAATTAAAAAGGCATCCAAGGCCTAACAGAAATAGAAAAGGCAACCAAGGCCTAACAGAGATTGAAAAGACGTCCAAGGCCCAACAGAAAGGGAAAAGGCATCCAAGGCCCAACAAAAAGGGAAAAGGCATCCAAGGCCTAACAGAAATGGAAAAGAAAAGCAAGGCCTAATAGAAATGGAAAAGGCAATCAAGGCTTAACAGAGATTGAAAAGGCATCCAAGACCTAATAGAAAGGGAAAAGGCATCCAGGCCTAACAGAAATGGAAAAGGCAACCAAGGCCTAACAAAAATTGAAAAGGCATCCAAGGCCTGGCAGAAATGGAAAAGGTATCCTAGGCCTAGCAGAAATTGAAAAAGGCATCCAAGGTCTAGACAAAGGTGACTAATTGTTGAATAAGGTTACTAATGATCTAATATGGGCTCCCTCTACGAGTTCACTCAAGGAGATCGCTCTACGAGGTTACCCAAAAGGAGGCAAAATTTGTTCTAGTGTCAAAAGGGGGCTTTTAGAGCTTAAGGAAATGATAAAGAAAGACTTGTAGAGTTTCAACAAAAGAAGCTAGTATGACTTGATGAGAAGCTTGCTACGATGAGTTCTTGGGATCTTTTGAGGCGATGACGTTCCTGAAATTGCAGAAGATGCTGAATGTATGCATGGAATGCAATGTGGTGTATGCGGGGATGCATAGTGAAATGTATTGCGAATAACCCAATATGGGCTGGGGGTTCATCTCTATGCTGTTGGAGATTTTGGCTGACATCCAACTTGTTGAGGAACTATTTTTCTCTCTGGCTGGGGGGGTCCTTTCTATCTTTGCTGGGGAACTCCCTTTTTGTGGATGAAGGGCCTATTGAACTTAGCTTCACCGCGTTGAGGAGCTTGACTTGACGACTTCGCTGTGGATGTTGGTACTCCATGGAGATATTCATACTCTAAGTTGAGGAACTTGACTTGTTTGAGGATTTTGAGCTTGACCCTACCCATAAGGCAATGCCAAAGGAGCCTACTGGGGATTTAAAATATTCTAATTAAATGTGAAATGAAGACGATAAAACATGATTAGGGATACAAAATGGCATTTTTGTTGGTTTAATTCCACAAAACATATTTATATCATAGAAAGTACCCCTTGTTCTAATCTGACAAACAGAATTACAAGTCTTTAAAAGCATAATGTACAAATTTGATTTGAGTGTGCCTCAAGTTTGACCAAGTCTTCCACCGTTTTGCAGCTGTTGTTTTTAGATGGTGTTGTTTCCACTGTTTGCAAAGGACCTTATACTCTGTGGTCTTGATCCTTCTAGATTCTAACTGATTTTACCCTTTAAGATTTGTTTTTGGTTTTGTATTCCTTGGTGCCCTTTCAGGTTTTCACAAAGTCTACCTTCATTCGCTTCTTTGTTTATTATTGGACCTTTGTATTTTACCCTTGGTGCCCTTTCGGGTTTTCACCAAGTCCGCTCATTATTGTCATGCTTTATTCCTTCCATGTCCCGGGAGAAGGATTAAGTAACTCCTCATTTGGTTGAGAGAGTTAAGCATAGAACTTTTTCACTGCATTGCCATTCACTGGGTTAGGGAGCTCATCACCATCCATTCTGGCAAGGATCGATGTGCCTCCTGAGAATGCTTTCTTCACAACATATGGGCCTTCATAATTGGGAGTCCACTTGCCTCTATGGTTGTGTTGAATTGGTAAGATTTTCTTGAGGTTGAGATCACCCTCTTGAAAGCTTCTAGGCTTTACCTTTTTATTGTAGTAGTTCATCATTCTCTGTTGATATAGTTGTCCTTTGCAAACAGCTGCCAAGCGTTTGCCTTCGATTAAGTTCAACTACTCATAACAACTTTGGGCCCATTCTGCTTCTTCGAGCTGAGTATCTTTGAGAACTTCGAGGGAAGGTATCTCCACTTTGACAGGTAAGACTGCCTCCATACCATAGACCAAAGAAAATGGAGTTGCCCCAGTTGATGTCCGTACCGAAGTGCGATAAGCATGTAAAGCATGTGGTAGCTTCTTGTGCAAATCTTTGTATGTTTTTGTTGTCTTTCTGATAATGTTCTTGATGTTCTTATTGGCTGCTTCAACTACTCCATTCATCTTGGGGTGATAAGGGATCGAGTTGCAGTGTTGGATTTTGTACGTTTCACATAACTTACCCATCATTTAACTGTTTAAATTGGCGGCATTGTCTATTATAATCTGCTCAGCAAGCCCATATCGACATATGATGTTGTTCCGTAAAAATTTGAGCACCATGGCTTGTGTAACATTAGAATATGACACTGCTTCTACCCACTTGGTGAAATAATCAATGGCCACTAAGATGAAGCGGTGACCATTGGATGCTTTCAGAGATATTGGTCCGATAATGTCAATACCCCAAAGCGAGAAAGGCCATGTGGAAACCATCACATGCAACTTGGATGGAGGTATTTCGATCTTATCACCTTAAATTTGATACTTGAGGCATTTGCACACATATTCAATACAATCTTTTTCAATGGTGACCCAATAGTAGCCTATTCGCATGATTTGTCTTGTTAATGCATGTCCATTTGCATGTGAACCGCATTTCCCTTTCGTGCACTTCTTTCATGATCTATGTCGACTCTTTTTTTGCCACACACCACAATAACCCATGTCATGATTTCTCTTATATAGAATGGGACCATCAAGGTAATAATTGGATGCCGACCTTCGGTTATTTTTTTTATCAGACTCAAATGCCTCTTCTGGGTATTATCAAACCATGGATTTTCCTCGGTATTTCCTTCAATAGCCATACAATGTGCAGGAATATCTTGTATGCGAATAGCGAAAGACTGAACTTCCAACTTGGTGTCTAGCTGAAGGAGGGAGGCTAGAGTTGCTAGCGCGTCAGGAATCTGATTGTATTCCCTGGGCATATGCTCGAATGTGATGTCTTCAAACTGCTTAGCTAATTCCGCAATGCACTTCCGATATGGGATTAATTTGTGATTCCAATTCTCCCATTCTCCCCTTACTTGAAAAATGATAAGTGCAAAATCACCAAACACATATAATTTCTTGATTCCTTTGCTAATTGCTTCTTGAATTCCCATCACATAGGCCTCATATTCTGCTACATTGTTGGTACAAGGCAAGGTTAACTTGGCTGCCATTGGGAAATGTTCACCTTTTGGAGATATCAAGATGGCCCCAACACCGTGCCCTAAGAGACTGGAGGCTCCATCAAACCACATCATCCATATGTCTGATTCCTCTGCCGTAAAGATGTTGACATGCTCGTCAAGAAAGCCTATAGTCATAGGCTCATAGTTTTCTAGTGCTCTGTCTGCCAAGTAATCAGCTACTGCACTTCCTTTCATAGCTTTTTGAGGCACGTAGATGATATCATATTCCGACAGGATCAGTTGCCATTTGGAGATTCTTTTAGAGATGGATGGCTATTCCAAGAGATATTTGAGCAGATCATGCCTCGAAATCAACCATGTAGTATGATAAAGAGTGTACTGCCTCAATCTTCTTGTTATCCAAACAAGGGCACAACATGTCTTTTCCAACGGTGTATATTTCTTTTCATTGACGGTGAACTTCTTGCTGAGGTAATAAATGGCCTGCTCCTTCTTGCCAATAGAATCATGTTGCCCTAAGACACAACCCATTGAGGACTCCTGAACAGTCAACTATAAGATCAAAGGTCTATCTGGTACTGGTGGGACCAAAATAGGTGGATTGGACAGATATTTCTTTATCCTGTCAAAGGCTTCTTAACACATGTCATTCCAAATTTTGGGGTTATTCTTCCATAACGTCTTGAAAATGGGTTCACATGTGGCCGTCAATTGTGAAATGAACCGGGCAATGTAATTCAACCGCTCGAGGAATCCTCTAAACTCCTTAATGGTTCGTGGTGGGGGAATCTCTTGGATAGCTCGAACCTTATTTAGATCAATTTCCACTCCTTTTTGGCTCACGATGAAGCCTAACAGTTTTCCCAACATGGCTTCAAAAGTGCATTTTTCGAAGTTCAATTTGAGCTAATATTTCCGTAGCCTAATGAAAAGCTTACGGAGTACTTCAATATGATCTTCAGTGCTCCGCGATTTGGCTATCATGTCATCCACATAGACCTCGACTTCTTTATGCATCATGTCATGGAATAGGGTGACCATAGCTCACTGATAGGTTGCCCAGCGTTCTTCAGACCAAAAGGCATCACATTATAACAGAATGTGCTCCAAAGTGTTGTAAATGTGGTCCTCTACTTGTGTTCGGGGGACATACGAATCTGATTTAGCCTGAGAAGCCATCCATGAATGAGAATAAGGCATGTTTTCCTGTGTTATTGTCACGCCCCGGATTTCCAACCCGAGGAAACCGGCACGTGACTCCCCATTCACCCACACGGAGGGCAATAGGGTTGGATTACTGAATGCCACACAAGCAAGTCTAACAATTACAATAAATCAAATAAGCCACCTCTTTATTTAATTCCAAATCCAAAACATCAAAGGTTCACAAAACAACCAAGTCCCTGATTACAGTTCAATCCCTTAGTACATTCCCCTCCCTGGGGTTACATAAATCATAAAAGTACATTACTGAAATGAACAATAAAGTGGAGAGGGTCTTCCACCTTGGTGTATCCACCTAACGCCTGTAAGTCCCTGGAAAACAAACAAACACAGTAGGAGGGGTGAGCAACCACAGCTCAGTAGGGATCATGTCTCCCCAACCCATCCCATGTTCCTAGCATCTACATGCCATGTGTACAAGTGCAGTGTCGTGATACAATAATTTCAACAGACATAATAACAACCACATCAACAATTTATAATCTTCCACTGCCACACAGGCTAACACTTTAACCACAAGTGATTTAACCGCCTCTTCAGGCCAAGTTATTTAACCGCCTCTTCAGGCCAAGTGATTTAACCGCCTCTTCAGGCCAAGTGATTTAACCGCCTCTTCAGGCCAAGTGATTTAACCGCCTCTTCAGGCCAAGTACCACAGTCAAGCACACAACACACATGGTCACTCAAGCATACAACCAAACACTTGGTGTGCACCCGTTCACAAGCGCACAAACCCAACCATTCAGGCCATACGAAGAAACATCCAAGATACATACATACACTAAACCACAAGTCCAGTCACACGGACATATTACCAAACACTTAATGGGCATATACACACAGCTAAGTTCACACAGGCATTCCATCAAACATGTAGCAGGCATGTCGTACAGGCATTTTATCAAACACTTTTCATGCATCACACAAACACCAGAAACACCAAAATCGCCATTGAAGGCCAACATTCATATAGGAGGTCACACCTATATGAATTTACATATAAATAATATAACAGATATAACTCATATTCTGCCCTAGGACCCTAGGACAGAGGAGGATTTAGGAAGAACAGAATCCCTACCTTAAAACAGATCTTCCTTGCTCCCGCACTAAACGCCGTCCTCCCCACGCAAGATGCTCCTGGCGAAGAACCAAAGAACTCCCCTTCCTTCTCTCTCTCTAGCTCTCTCTCTCTCTACGACGGCTGCAGCAGCTGAAGAGAACCCTAAACCTAAAACAGAGGGCTTCTCCTCCTTATATAGACAACACAACATCAAAACGACGTAGCTTTGATTAAGTGAATCCCAGCATCAAAACGACGTAGTTTTGATCACACAAGTTAGCACCTTTTCGCACCCCTATAGGCCAAAATACTCAGAATTTCAACATGGTCCTTTGGAGAAAGATGATTAGAATGACAAAACCAAGGGAACCATGCAAAAATAAGCCTGCACGCCAATTTGCACGTGAATTCCCCAATTCACGTGCAACTCCATATGGACTCCAAATGCTCTCAAACTTCACCCCTAGCCTCCTTGCATCATTTAGAAGACAATTACACTTGCACGTGAATTGGACCATTTCACGTGCACCTCACATACATGTCCATTTGGCCTGAAACTTCTGTGGTAGATAGAGGACACCATTCTAAGCAGCTTTCCTTTTGCACGTGAATTCATTGGAGTCCATTTACTAGGTCAAAATCTAGAAAAACTCTACTCAGGAAGCAAAACTGACTAACTCAAGGTACGGGTCCTTACATCCTCTCCCCCTTAAGACTTTTCGTCCTCGAAAAGAAATGACATAAGAGGAAAACAAACACAAGCTACCCATTTGCCACACGGCGAGCCACAACACCCAAATGGGTCACACACCACACACAAGACAACAAAGACATAACAAGACCACCATAATCCATAACCACAATAATGCACATAACACATGTCCGCATGGCACGAATACACATCTCAAAGCACATCACAATTAAGCACATGTCTTTAAAAGACAATACAAATACATCAACTAATACAAGAAAACACAACACTATCCCTTGGCCAACAGCCAACAGCCACCTCCCACGCTTAAGATTGTTCGTCCTCGAACAAGTCTGGGTGCTGCTCACGCATCACGGACTCACGTTCCCATGTCTCCTCCTCAATGCCACGGTGTTGCCACAGCACGCGAACCAAAGGAATAGCACGACCACGCAATAGCTTCTCTCGCCGATCTAGGATACGGATAGGGGCCTCAATGACGGACATGTCATCCGCAATGTCCAACGTCCCCCAATCAATCACATGAGTGGGGTCAGGGGTGATACTTCCGCAACCGGGACACGTGAAACACGTTGTGCACTCGACTCAGCCGCGGTGGTAACGCTAACCGGTAGGCCACAGGCCCTACACGATCCAGAATCTCAAAAGGACCAACAAACCGCGGAGATAGCTTGGAACCTCGCCCAAACCGTCGATGTCCACGACGTGGAGAGACACGAAGGAACATATGATCACCAACAGAAAACTCCAAAGGTCGCCGTCGCTGATCTGCATAAGATTTCGCCGACTCGAGCCGACAACAAACGCTGACGAATCAACTTGACCTTCTCAGTAGCCTCTTGAACCAACTGCGGTCCCAAGAGAGCCGTCTCCCCCACCTCGGTCCAACACAAAGGGGATCGACACGGCCGTCCATACAACGCCTCAAAAGGAGCCATCCCAATGGATGCCTGATAACTGTTGTTGTAGGCAAACTCCACCAAAGGAAGGTGAGTTGCCCACGAACCCCCGAAATCTAACACACAGGCCCGTAACATGTCCTCCAACGTCTGATTCGTCCGCTCAGTCTCAGGGTGAAAGGCTGTACTCAGGTGAAGCTTGGTCCCCATAGCCTCCTGCAAACCTGCCCAGAAACGGGAAGTGAACCTCGAATCCCGGTCTGAGACAACCGATGAGGGTACCCCATGCAGTCTCACAATCTCGTTCATGTACAGCTGATTCAAGGTCCCAATGGAGTCCCGCTCGCGAACAGCAAGGAAATGGGCCGACTTTGTGAGTCGATCCACAATCACCCAAATCATATCCTTCCTCCCAGTTGTGGGTGGAAGACCAGTCATAAAATCCATCGCGATATGGTCCCACTTCCATTCTGCTATGGGCAAGGGCTGTAACATGCCCGCCGGCCGCTGATGCTCAGCCTTCACCTGCTGACACGTGAGGCACCGCGAAACAAAGGCAGCTACATCGCGTTTCATCCCAGGCCACCAAAAATGGCCGCGAAGTGCATGGTACATCTTCGTACCCCCTGGATGCACAGCAACTCTAGATTGGTGAAACGCCCTCATCACCTCATCCCGGAGGGAAGAAGCCACTACCAACCGCCCCTGAAATGACAACTCATGCTCAGGACCCTCTGTCCAGTCCCCAGATAGCTCCCCAGCCTCAATACGGGCACGGAGAACCTCGCACTCAATGTCACCCAGCTGTTCCTCCCGAACGCGCTGGTACAACTCAGGCACAACCACCAAAGGACTCAGGACTATCCCACCATCACGAACAACAGGCTGCAGCTGCAACATCGCCAACTGCTCCATCAACTTCCACTCTCTCACGGCCACCTCAGCTTTCCCTTTTCTGCTCAACGCGTCAGCCACAACATTACCCTTGCCCGGGGTATAGGCAAGAGTAAAGTCAAAGGTCTGCAAATACTCCACCCATCTCCTTTGCCTCAAATTCAAGTCCTTCGAGTAAAGATGTCTCGAAGGCTCTTGTGATCTGAGAACACCACAAACTTTTCCCCCAAGAGGTAGTGCTGCCAACTCTTCAGGGCGAAGATAACAGCCGCTAACTCCAGATCATGAGTAGGATAATTCTGCTCATGAGGCTTCAGCTGCCTCGACCCATAAGCTACCACACTGTGCTCCTGCATAAGCACACACCCCAAACCAACCCTGGACGCATCACAGTACACCTCATATGGAATATCCTCCCTAGGCAACCTCAACACAGGTGCGGTGGTCAAACGGGTTTTGAGAGTCTCAAACGCCGCTGGCACTTGTCCGTCCACTCAAATTTCACTCCTTTCCTAGTCAACGCCGTCATAGGAGCCGCCAAACGGGAGAACCCCTCTACAAAACGACGATAGTACCCCGCCAAACCAAGAAAACTACGGATCTCAAAAACGTTGGTTGGCCTCGCCCACGATGCCACGGCCTCAATCTTGGCTGGGTCCACCCTAACTCCCTCACTGACACCACATGGCCAAGAAAGTGAACCTCCTGCAGCCAAAACTCACATTTGCTAAACTTAGCAAACAACTGCTGGTCCCTCAAGGTTTGCAACACTGTTGCCAAGTGCTCCACATGTTCCTTCTCGGTCTTGGAATACACCAAGATATCGTCGATAAACACCACCACGAACGAGTCTAAGTATGGAGCAAAGACTTGGTTCATCAAATGCATGAACACTGGCTGGCGCATTAGTGAGCCCGAAAGGCATCACTATCCACTCATAATGCCCATACCGCACCGAAAGCCGTCTTAGGGATGTCCTCCTCCCCAATCCCGAGCTGGTGATACCCCGACCGTAAATCTATTTTGGAAAACCACTGGGCCCCACTCAATTGGTCAAACAAGTCATCTATCCGAGGCAACGGGTACTTGTTCTTCACAGTCGCTGAATTCAGCTTCCTGTAGTCGATGCAGAGACGAAGCGTGCCATCAGCCTTCTTAGCAAAGAGCACCGGGGCACCCCAAGGTGAGGTACTTGGTCTGATATACCCTTGGTCCCCCAACTCCTCGATTTGCCTCTGCAGCTCCCTCAGCTCGGCTGGTCCCATACGATACGCTACTTGGGAAATCGGACCCGTCCCTGGCACTAACTCAATGGTGAACTCCACACTCCTCTTAGGTGGCAAACTCCTCAACTGCTCAGGAAAGACATCCTGAAATTGGTCCACAATAGCGGGCCACACCCTCCTTTCTACCTTACCCTCCTCAGCAAAGGTCGGGCTCTAACCGTGGGTAATGGCACCCCACCGGTCCAACACTAGCCCGGCCCGACTCGCCTCACAATCCCACTCCCCCTGCCGGGGTGCAAGAGGTCCCTGCAGGTGTCACGAAGGTCACACGCCGCCGATAACAATCTATCTTGGCCTGGAAAGCCATAAGCCAATCCATACCCAAGATCAGGTCGAACGTCCTCAAAGGCATTACATGCAAGTCAAAACTCAGCTCCACCTCGCCTATGGTTAACACACAGTCACGACACACTCTCCGTACCTCAATCATGCCTCCCACCGGAGACTCCACAACTAGGAGCCTTGCGGCTTCCACACAAGCTAACCCCAAGCCGTCTATTACAAGCTCGAGAACAAACGAACATGATGCACCCGTATCGAAAAGAACAGAAGCTAATGTACGGGAGATCAAGAGGGTACCTCTAACCACCGATGGTCCTGCTCCACCCTCAGCTGGTGGGGGTGGTAGCTCAGCCTCCTCCTGGTATGTCGCTTCCAGCACAAACACCCTTCCTTGGCCTGTGCCACTTGTCGGCTCACTCACTGGACGCTTCCCGCTAAGGTTGCCTCCAGCCTCGGTCTGCTGCCGCTCCGGCCTCCCCTGGGGTCGGGTCTGACTAGATCCTGCCTGGCTGGCCTGCCACTGACGAGCTGGTCTCTCAACCGGTGCACGAAGCTAGCATCACTCCTCACGCCGGATGCCGCGCCACCGTTCCCCTGTTGCCACTCCCGCAAACCCGGCACAAATGACCCTCTCGTCCACGGTTGTTGCATCGCCGGTCCTTCTTGGGGCACTCCCCTTTGAAGTGACCCTGCTCTCCACAAGATGGCATCCGCTCGGTAGACTCCCCGGATGGACCACCCTATCTTCCGCTGCCAAAGGTGAACCTCCCAGGGTTCACGGATGTCCGACCCCGATTGCGAAAAGAACGCTATCCCTCTCCTCCGTTTTGAGCCTCTTGGACCCTGCATCTCGATCAGGCCCACTCTGCAATCGGCGCCCCCGATGGGCCTGCCTCCCATCATCCGGTTCTCTCTCGGCTATATGGGCCGTCTCCACGGCCTCGGCATAGGTCCTCAAGCGTAGAATCGCCACCCTCTCCCTAAGGGCTGGCCTGAGACCCAAGGTGAACTTGTGGGCCTTCAGGGTCCTCCCTTACCACGATCTCAGGAGCAAACCTACTCAATCTCCGGAACTCTCGCTCATACTCAGGTACCGTCTTGGATCCCTGCTTCAGCTGCCAAATTCTTCCCTCTTCTCGCCATCTCACCGATTCCGGGAAGAACTTGTCTTGGAAGAGTTGCAAGAACTCCTCCCAAAACATGAGTTGCACCGCACGGCTCCCCGCAACACTCGTCCACCACTCCAAAGCGTCCCCCTCCAGTTGCCGATTGCCGGTCGCACCTTATCCTCCTCCCGGGGCAGGAGAAAGGAGAACACATGCTCAATCTGCCTCAACCACCGCTCGGCTACCACAGGATCTTCCCCCCCCTTAAATCGCGGAGGTTGTTCCTTTCGGAACCGTGTCACCACGTCATCCTCTCGCACGGGTCGGTACACCACCCGGCGAACTCTCATGCTCACGAGGCGGTTCTCCTCTGGTGGTGGTGGTGGTGGTGGCACCACCTGTTGTCTTGCCATCTCACGGCGCACCTCCTCCCGAACGTCCGCCGGAGTCCCTCCCGTAGCTCTCGTACCTCCAGCTGGATGCCTTCTTGTAGCTGTGCCGGGAACAACGCATGCCCTCCAACGGATGGTCCCGCACCCGGACCCTCATGGGCAGATGACTCATCGCCCATTGTCCCCGACGCACGTGTCACTCTCCTCGGTGGCATTCTTACTACATGAAGTAAGATGCACAAACGTCAGAACGCGTTCGACTACTAACAAGTTGACTACCTCTACCCCATTATCAAGTCAAGCCGTACATGGCATTACACACATTTTAACCATTGCATCAATCAATATTGCACACAGCACAGTCCACATTGTAGTCATACCCAAGGCATTCCAAGAATATTCAGAGTTGCACAGTTCACACATAATCATGTTATGCACATCCTTCACACATGACAACAAATGCAACTAGTGCCCTAATGCCAATGCATGCAAATCCTACCACAAGACTGGACTACCCTAAGTACACCTTGGAGGCTCAAAGAGGACCATGTTGATCAGGCATGTCCCTCCAGGCTCCTCCAAAGGACTCAAGATAACCAAGTCCGCCCACTACCCTAGGCCAACTAGACCATGCTCTGATACCATATTGTCACGCCCCGGATTTCCAACCCGAGGAAACCGGCACGTGACTCCCCATTCACCCACACGGAGGGCAATAGGGTTGGATTACTGAATGCCACACAAGCAAGTCTAACAATTACAATAAATCAAATAAGCCACCTCTTTATTTAATTCCAAATCCAAAACATCAAAGGTTCACAAAACAACCAAGTCCCCGATTACGATTCAATCCCTTAGTACATTCCCCTCCCCGGGGTTACATAAATCATAAAAGTACATTACCGAAATGAACAATAAAGTGGAGAGGGTCTTCCACCTTGGTGTATCCACCTAACGCCTGTAAGTCCCTGGAAAACAAACAAACACAGTAGGAGGGGTGAGCAACCACGACTCGGTAGGGATCATGTCTCCCCAACCCATCCCATGTTCCTAGCATCTACATGCCATGTGTACAAGTGCGGTGTCGTGATACAATAATTTCAACGAACATAATAACAACCACATCAACAATTTATAATCTTCCACTGCCACACAGCTAACACTTTAACCACAAGTGATTTAACCGCCTCTTCAGGCCAAGTTATTTAACCGCCTCTTCAGGCCAAGTGATTTAACCGCCTCTTCAGGCCAAGTGATTTAACCGCCTCTTCAGGCCAAGTGATTTAACCGCCTCTTCAGGCCAAGTACCACAGTCAAGCACACAACACACATGGTCACTCAAGCATACAACCAAACACTTGGTGTGCACCCGTTCACAAGCGCACAAACCCAACCATTCAGGCCATACGAGAAACATCCAAGATACATACATACACTAAACCACAAGTCCAGTCACACGGACATATTACCAAACACTTAATGGGCATATACACACAGCTAAGTTCACACAGGCATTCCATCAAACATGTAGCAGGCATGTCGTACAGGCATTTTATCAAACACTTTTCATGCATCACACAAACACCAGAAACACCAAAATCGCCATTGAAGGCCAACATTCATATAGGAGGTCACACCTATATGAATTTACATATAAATAATATAACAGATACACTCCATATGGACTCCAAATGCTCTCAAACTTCACCCCTAGCCTCCTTGCATCATTTAGAAGACAATTACACTTGCAGGTGAATTGGACCATTTCACGTGCACCTCACATACATGTCCATTTGGCCTGAAACTTCTGTGGTAGATAGAGGACACCATTCTAAGCAGCTTTCCTTTTGCACGTGAATTCATTGGAGTCCATTTACTAGGTCAAAATCTAGAAAAACTCTACTCAGGAAGCAAAACTGACTAACTCAAGGTACGGGTCCTTACAGTTATCCCCTAGGGTATCAATATGAGGAAGCGGGAAGTTATCTTTCGGGCTGGCCCAATTCAAATCTCGATAATCGACACACATGCGGACCTTGCCTCCTTTCTTCGGTACTAGTACAACATTGGCCACCCATTCTAGATAGTGGGAGACACTTAGAAAACCTGAATCCCATTGCTTTCTGACTTCTTCTTTAATCTTCAATAGCATCTCCGGTCTCATTCTTCTCAATTTCTGCTGAACTGGCTTGCATTCTAGCTTCACCAGTATATGATATTGCACTATGTTTGTGTCTAATCCTGGCATATCATGGTATGACCATGCAAAAATGTCCTTGTAGCTCCTTAACAACTCAATTAATTACTTCTTAATGTCAGCAGTTATCAAGAACCCTACCCTTAATTCTCTTGGTTCAGTTGTCGTTCCCAAATTCACCGTTTCTACTGGGTCTTCACTTGGAATGGATAAAGGATCCTCTTTTTCCAATAGGTGTATGATCTCTCCTGGTAGCTCAGGTGTCTCCTCTACCTCATTTTCATCAGCTTCAAACACTGGCTACTCCCAGTTTGGACTTTGGTCAAACCTTAGGCATCTCGTTTCACTTTCGCATACTATGTTTTCATTGACATCGTGATACCTGGTTATAAAAGAATGACAAGTTGGTAACCAAATATGATATGTATATGTCAAGAATGGAATACACCATGAAAGATTTGAAGAAAAGTACATTTTATTGGAAAGCTTTTAATAAAAACAAATGTTCACAACTTCAAAAGACACTATTGAAATAGAATACATTAAATCCCGTTGACCCCTTAAGGCATTACATTATGGGGAGGTCTAGGCTTGTCCTATTGTTCAATGGTTGGTTGGGATCCTCTTGCACTACCAAAACCATCTTGCTCGGTGCATGCTCGTCTGTGTCCAATGCAGCTACAGTCTCAGTTTCAGTTTCAGTTTGGCTTTTGTGGATAGACCCTCCAATCCGGAAGGTAACATCTAAGGGGAAAACGCTCCTATTTTCTTCTTGTATTGGCCTTCTCTGCAACCTTGTCATTCAGACTTCTTTCTTTTTGGCAGCTTCCCTCTGTTTGTCAGTTCTTGTGGGCATGTAGCCCAACCCGAACTTCTTGGTATTTTCTTGGATGATCAACAATTTTTGAATTCTGTGAGCTTTTAGGATTAATCCTCGCCCTGGTTTATACCCTTGTCTGATCATGGTAGTTGCAACCATTCTTGCAGCCTTCGAGAGATAATGGTTTGGGGCAGAAGTGACATTCACTATCTCAAACGCACGGTAGGAGCATTCGGGTACATCTTCGTTGTTCTCAACATAAGGAACTGATGCCGGCTTGATGACGAGGAAACTCATCTCTCTAGAGATGCAAATGAGTTGGTCCCCCATTACAAATTTCATCTTTTGGTGGAGGCTTGACGGCACTACTCCTGCCATGTGGATCCAGGATTTTCCCAACAAACAATTATAGTAGGGCATAATGTCCATCACTTGAAATTCCACCTTGAAAGTCACTGGCCCAATTAGGAGTGGAATGTCTAGAGTCCTCACCATGTCACGTTTGCCTCCATTGAATGCATGTACCTTCATTCTGCAGGGGCGCATATAGGACGTGTTGATCGGAAGTTGTTGCAGTATTTGTAAGGGCATAATGTTCAAGGCAGAACCGTTGTCAATGAGTACTCAGGCTATGGTGTGCTCCTTATATTTGACAGTAATATGCAGAGCTTTTATGTGCCCGTTTCCTTCCTATGGCAGCTCGTCATCTCCAAAGCTAATGACGTTGTTCATGATGAGGTTACTAGTGATTCCATCCATATTCGCCACTAAGACGGTCGGAGGAACATAGGCTTGGCTCAGAACTTTCATTAATGCTTCCCGGTGAGGTTGGGAATCCATCATTCAAGAGAGTAAGGAGATGCGAGCTAGTTGACAACTTAACTGGTCCATAATTGTAATGACCCGTGTTTTGGGATGTGTGGAGTTAGTCACAGTTGTTGGACTCCATTTTGTCCGGGTTGGACATACTAACCCCATTTGATATACCTTTCTGCCCATGCCATATACCTTGTTGAAAAGGTCCACAATGATCCCATACTTCCAAGGAATGGTTCGGAATTGATGTTAGCCCCAATTTGCACGGGATAGATACAATTGACACGGATGGGGGAGTCCAAAATTAATGACTTCTGCTACAAGTCCTTGAAGCGCACCAAGACCAACACCAGGTCATAGAGGATGAAAATTGGAAATTAACGCACTTGACCGAGCTCAAATCGGACTTAAAATGAAGAAGTTATGGCCAAAACAACTTTCCTTGGAAAAAGTCAAACTTGCCAAAAGACGGTCAATGCCCCTGGTCAAACTGCCCGAAAAAGTGATCATGCGAAACTCTCCAGAATGTCTATGTAGGCGAATACGGGTCTTCCCAAACAATCCCTAAAAGGTCGCCCATTTTTGCGTTGTGGGTAAGGGTAAAAAGGTAATTAAAAACAAAAACTTCAAGGTTGACCGTTGACCGTTGACCTGCCGACACTCCGACCTTCGACTCGCCACCTCGACCCATTGACCTTTGAAGCCTCGAAGCCCAGAAGCATCGAAGCCCCGAAGCCTCGAAGCCTCGAAGCATCGAAGCCTCGAAGCCTCGAAGCCTCGAAGAGTC
The DNA here is from genome assembly GCA_023512835.1 of Taxillus chinensis. Lineage (NCBI taxonomy): Eukaryota > Viridiplantae > Streptophyta > Magnoliopsida > Santalales > Loranthaceae > Taxillus > Taxillus chinensis. The sequence goes on along the minus strand of CM042085.1, from coordinate 47,080,609 downwards.
GAAGCCTCGAAGCCCTGCTGCTGACACTCCGTCCGACCTACGACTCGCCCCTTCGGACTTTTGAACCCTGTGAAGATGCGATGCCTCGAGACTTACGACGTTAGGACTTACGACGCCAGGACTTGCGACGCCTTGACCGGCGAACCTCCGACCTTCGACCCTTCGACCATTGACCCTTGAAACCCCGCTGCCGACACTTCGACCTTCGACCCTTCGACCCTGGACACGCGAGGCCTATAAACCTTTGACCGGCCGACACTCCGACCTTCGACCTGCCGACACTTCGACCCGTTGACCGTTGACCGTTGACCTTCGCCCCACCGAAATTTTGACCCACCGAAGCTTCGACCCTGCCGACACTCCGACCTGCCGATACTTTGAGCCTCTGACCCCTTTGACCTTCGCTAGTTGGAGTTTCTCGCTGGCTTTTCGTGCTGGCTTTTTTTTTCTCGCTGGCTGTTTACGAGACCCGTCCTCTGCGCTGGCCACCTGACAAAGAATCAATTTTGCAACGACCCTGTCAGTCACATGTGCTAAAATACAAATTCAAAAGGCAATCACGAGCTGCCCTGTTTTCCACACAAGCTGTCCACCCGATAAAGCATCAAATCTGCAAATTAAAATACTGCATCAATAATACAGCATATAATGCTGCAATTAATGACAGTCCAGCCAAAAGGTTTCTGCCAGCCCTTTAAGATGTAGTCGTCCATCCCCTGGGCAAGGGAGAGAAAAAAAGAAAAAGGAAAAAAGAGGAGACCGAGGATCGTTGAAAAAACCTGCTACCATTTACGCCCCAGCCTCGTCCCAGCACAAACAGAGAGAAAAACGCCCAGAGTGCAAAAAAGAAAAACAGAGATCTCGCCCAAAAAAGGAGGTGAGTTCAACAGAAAGGAAAAGAAGAGAGTTTGCCCAGCAAAAAGAGGGGAGTTCTTCATTTTCCCTAAAGTCTTCACATCAAAAAAAAAATGCCCCAGTTTCTTCCCTGCAAAAAACGTCCAGAGAGAGAGAGAACAGAAAGACTCCTTATCTCTAACAAAAAAACCTGCTGCCATCTTTTCCTCATACCCAGCTCCCTGATCCAAAAAAGGGGGGGAAGGAGAGTTCAGTCCCAGAAAACGCCCAGTTTTGCTGCCAATTTCGCCTAACCACCTCTCTTCAAAAACACCAAGAAAGGAGTCACGCCTGCCCACCAACGTTGCAGCAATCGGAGCCCCAAATCCAAGATAAAGTTGGGTTAATTTTTCATTTCGATTGCCTTACGCTATTCACTTGTTTTTTTTCTGTAATTGTTGTGTTGTGTTGTTTCTTTTCATTATTTTGCTTTTTATTCATTTTCTTTTGTTTTATTGATTGTACTTGTCATTTCTCACAAAGTTGTAATATGTAATAGCAAGGAAACTCAAAAAAAAAGAGGCAAAAAAAGAGAGGTATAAAAAAGAGATGAATAAAAAAAAGGGGGGGAAAAGAAAAAAGAGTGCTTTTATTTTTCTTTTGTGGAAGTCACACTCACACACTCCACGTCTATTTTGATATATGTGTTCCTATGTATTTTCAATTATTGAAACGCGTAGATTTAGGTTCAAAGCTTTAAAAAAACACAACAAAAAAATAATAACAAAATGTATTCCATAAAATGTTTTTCCAAAACATCTTCTATAACATGTTTTTCTATAAAAAGTTTTCAAAATGTGTTCAAAATGTCCCCTTGAAAAAAACAAAACAAAAACAAACAAAAAAAACGTTTTCATGTTTTAAAGCCAAAAAAAAGAAGAAAACCAAAATTAGTACATCAATTTCTAAAACCGAAAAAAAAAACAAAAACAAAAGACAAAAAACAACAAAAAAATAAAACAAAACCAAAAATGTATGTTTTCTAACCCAAAAAACCAAAAAAAAAGGAGAAAATAAAAATCATTTTTTAGGACTTAAATTTCCAAAAGAAAAAACCAAAACCAACATCAACTTGTAGGATCTCATTCTTCACTTCAAAGAAAAACCCAAAACCTTTAAGATTCCCTTTAGGGATTTAGGGTAAATCAATTTTAACCATAACTTTGACAAATAACTTAGCTAAAGAGAAATCATAGACTCTTTAGGAAACTTAACCTAGTCATGGCAGTACAAATAAAATAAAAACCTCCTCCTCCTAAATTAGATACCGAAAGGGCGCTGTAGGGGTGCTAATCCTTCCCTACACGTAACCAACTCCCGAACCCTTCTCTGATGACGCAGACCACACACTTTAAACTACTCAAAGTAGAGGGTATCCAACTGTACCCCAAAAACAGTTGGTGGCGACTCTAAAATTTCTCACCATTGGTTTAGTTTGTGCCCACCCCAAACGGGCCCGGACGAAATCCAGTGATGACAGCTGGCGACTATGCTGGGGACAATGAACACTTTAGAGAGTTAGGTCTAGAACTAGGAGTAGGAGGTTGTTTTTTTTGTACTGTTGTATATATTTAACTGTCGTGCTAAGTTGTTTTTTTGATAAAATTGTGATTTACTTATTTTTTAACAATCGTCATTTATCTTTAAACTGTGATTTATTTATACGCTTTAACTACCATGATAGTTGTGATTTACTACTTTCCATACTTGTTGCATTCATGCATAACCCTATACCTGGGTTTAGAACAATTTAGGTTAGCGAGGTTCAGTACGGTCCCCAGCGCGTTGATCATTATCCGCAATGGGGCCTCGGACTCCTCACTCAAGCTTGAGGTTCTTTTAAGGCACGTCCTTTTAAGATCCCCCTCCGGTAAATCCCATGGTGTACGGAGCCCTCTATTGAGGAAGTTTGGGAACCAACGAATAAGATAGGTATAGCAATAGAAGCCCATCAGGGGCATTGACCCACATTTTGTTTGCTCATTTCATGCTATGCTAACCTTTGTTTTGTAGGGTAGTCCTTAAGTCATCCCCTGCACATATTAGCTGTTTTTTTTACTACCGGTTTATTCTTTATCCTGTCTAACTGCCTTGATACATATTAACCTGTCATCATGCATAACACGACATTCATATAGGCATGGCAACTTTCAGTCATCGCCTAAAAGGAACTCAGGACAAGGAGGCTGTCGCAGTGGTGGCCCAAGCATCTGGAGACATTCAACTTCGCCTTGGAGATTTTCTGCCAGGAGAAGCCCACAAGGCAGAACATGTTATCATAGAAGATCAGCTGGACTACACTAAGGAGGTACAAACAATATGGAGGCAGTGGTCAGACGAAAGGAAAAGCATGTACATACAACAGTTTGGGGATTTGCTCCATGTGACCGAGCTACTGGCCGATAAGGATATGCTTGGGGCAGCCATATATTTCTGGGAGCCTTGACGGCGGTGCTTTGACTTCAACGACATAGATCTTGTTCCCACAATAGAAGAATACAGAAGATTATTGGATACCCCTGTCATCACCGGATTTCGTTCGGGAGGGAAACCCGCTTTTGGGGATGCAGTTCTCCCGCCCTTCATCCGAATGGTGATGAAAAATACAGAGTCGCCACCAACCATTTTTGGGGTGCGGTTGGTCACCTACAAGGAATTTGATCTAAGTTGCTAGGGATGGGCTCGGGAGTTGGTTACGCATGGAGAAGGGCTAGCACCCCCACGACGCCCTTTCGGTACCTATTTTAGGATTTAGAGATTTCTAACTTATTTTAACTATTACTTAAGTTAACTAGTCTAAAAAGTGATATTTACCTACGGCTAAGGTCTACCCTTTTTATTTTTCTAAGTCATTTGTTGAAGTTGAAATTAAATCTAATTTATCCTAAGTCACTAAAAAGGATCCTAATGTTTTCTTGTTTTGTTTTGTTTTGTTTGTTTTTGTTTTTGTTTTTTTGTTTTTTTTTTGTTTGTTTTTTTTTAATTTCTTTATTAAAGTTCAAATTAGCTCTAAGTTATCTAAAGATCTAATAGGAGAGCCAAAGTTAAATTGATTCCAAGTCCTATGCTGACACTCTAAACTAAATGCTACCACGATGCTAAAGGTAAAAAGAAATGATGAAAACTAAAGCCAAATATTGAAAATCTCAAGTGTTTGAAAAGCCAAGTATTTGAAAAAATATATATATCTAAAAAGTTTATGTGTTTGAAGAGAATTTTTTATTTAAGAAATGTTTTTTTCTTTTTTTCTTTTTTCTTTTTTTCTTTTTACTTTTTTGTATTTCTATATTTTTTGTGTGTTTTTATTTGTTTCTAGATTTTTTGTTGAACCTAAGTCAAATTTCCTTAAGAGTCTGTCGGAAGCTTAAAAGTTGAGTCATTTTATTTTATTTTTAAGTTTTTTTGTCGGAGTTAAAATTTTAAGTTTTTTTCTACAAAGCTAAAAATGAATCCTAATAAGAGGATGAAAAAATTGTAAGTTAAATCCAAACAACAATAAAAATGAAAAAAGTTTAAAAGAAGAGATTTTACCTTTGGGAAAATATTCATTAAAGAATCATTGTGAAAAATTTATTTGTGATTTTATTTAAAAAAAAACTCTCTTTTTTGTTTATTTTAAGAATACATTTTTTATACATACAAAATATAAACAAAATTGTCAGTGATAAGTGACATAATAAAAACAAAACAAAATAAAACAAAACAAAGCTCTCAATTTCACTCTTTTTTTTCTCCCCTTTTCTCTCTTCATTTTTTTTCTCTCACTATATTAGTGCTTTGATTACATATTACAGTACCATTGGGTCATACATTCCACCGTTACAAAACCATTAGCCCAAACTAACACAAACCTTGGGCCAGTAATGTAACGCCCCCAAATTTAAACCTCCAAACCGGGTGCGTTAGCAGAAATTAAATATACAAATTTTATATCAATTTCAAACTATTACTTATTTAATCAAATAAACCATTCATTATTACAAATTTCAATCCAAGATCTTTAAGGTTTAGGGGTTTAGAGACTAAGTATCCATAACCCATTATTACATAACAAAGCATACGAGCAAATAACTTAATAAATCTTTAAAATTTCACACAACTTTATTTCCAAGCACTTCTCGACTCTTTATCCTAGTTTCTCCAACCCTTAATTACCTGGGGTTGGAAAAGAAATCATAAAAAAAAAGGGTGAGCTCAAATAGCCCAGTAAGGGTAAACATAAGTGGGTAAGGAAAAATCATGAAGATATCGAACATAGGAAATACCATATAATATTTGCACATCATACATGATCAACATTTCACAAGGAAATCATAACATGGAAGATTATGTTTAGACATCGTATCATAACATCATGACCTAGGTTAACCACCCAGATACCGTATCATAACATAACATATTATCAGCTGGATTGACACTCTCCAGTGATGTTCTTTACCCAATGCATTGGAGGTCTTTCTGGAACCACCCATCATAAACTTACTTTGTCCAAACATAAAAGGTTATAACAACTTTAACATACATAACACGAGGCATCACATAGAATTTCAATAAAACATTCAAAGTTAACAAGGATAACCACGAATATCAAAATGGTTATCTACCCCAATCAATAGCATAGATTACCAAGAGAGAGATTAAAAAGAAACTAATGTTTTCAACAATAAATTGAAAATATAAGAATAAGAAACATAAAACTCTTACAATAATAATTCCAAATAAAACAAGTTAAAGAGGAAGAGAAAAGAGAGAAAAGGAAAAGAAAAACCCTTACAACGATAATGAAATATAGAGTATAATGAAAAAGAAAAAGGGGATGAGAAAAATCCTTACATAGCTAAAAAATTTTCGGGTCTTACAAGTAAAGGCAAATGAAACAACAAAAATAAAATGAATAAATTAATAAAGAAAACAGGTTATATATCTTTACAAAACAACATAATATGTGCACAAAAATCATGCTACCCAAATAAGCTAGTGGCCAACACGCAGAGGAACCTTGCAGTGGACTCCATTCAAGTGGGAAATAAAATAGGCACACGAAAAAGGAAAACGACATGGGTTTACAGTCATCCTTCAACCGGCCATGATGATCTTTAACTAAAACAAACAACCAAAAGCTGAAACAAAACAAGCTACGATGAAAGTTAGCCATTAAAACCAGCTACCAATACAAGGAAACAATCACCAAATCTGTCATGAAACAAATCATCAAACTAATTATTAACACACATGTGCCAATTAAAACTAGAGGAGATAACCATATGCAGAAAACCGAATCAAGATGTGCTCACTAAACTTATGAGAACAAGGATCCAACAACGTGAACAAGTAGACCAATAGAACAAATAAAATGACTGGGGTGATTTCACCCACCCAGAAACCAGGAGTACACTGGGTTAAAGCCAAGGCCATCAGTGAAACCAATTTGGAACAGATTATGACAGCATGTACAAACCAAAATATTAATAATCAAAAATCAATTTTGACAAAGAACTAAGAACAGACGAAAATGTGTATATAGTGTAACCAAAAACGTCCAGGCATAACATGATAGCGAAGAGAAGAAAAACACATGCCAAGTGAGATGTCAAGTGAGTGACGCATAAGCAGAGTTAGACACAAACAGGCATAGCGTGATAAACTTCAAAAAAATTAAACAAAATACACAGAAAAATCAAAATCAAACAATCAAGAAACAAAGGCACAATAAATACCTAGGGAAAATCAAAATCCCTAAAAGCATGTCAGGGAGAACCCACGCCGCACCTTCCTTCGACCTCACGGACCAGAGCGGTTGAACGACGTTGGGTGGCAGCATTGAGAGGTGCTGGAGGCGTGGTAGGACGGCGACGCGACAGTGTGGCAGCGACTTGGGCTGATGGGAAGCAGTGGCCCTGGGAACGTTGGGAGAGGTAGTCGGGGCCGTTAATCGTCGTTGAGGATCGACGCGTGCCACAGCAGGGTAGCCGATGTCGACTGGTTGACGCGGCGGCAACTGTGGGTCTCTTTTTTTTTATGGCGACATGATTTTTAGCCAAGGGCTAACAAGCTATCATGGTGAAAGGGGGCAGTGTAGGATGGAGGGTGTAATGGAGACGGCCGGAGAGGTGATTCCCGGTCGGGGAGACTCTCAGATGGGAGAAGATGGATTGTAGTTTGGATTTTTTTTTTTGCAGATTATGAGAGCCTCCTCGTGCCTAGGGTTTCGATTGGCTTTTTATAAGAGAGGAAGGAAAAGGGTTTGGTTTGAATTGGGGCGGCAAGGACACAATTTGGAGATGGGTTTGGCATGTGAGGGCCGTATGGGCGTGGCTGCAGCGGCAGAAGGGAAAGCCGATTTCGGCAAGGTTGGGGAAAGATGGGAAGGAAAAAGGGGAAGGAATCCATACCACTAGAGGATCTGTGCGCCTGCATCACTGCGTCTCTGCACTGCGTCTGGGGAAGAAGAAGGCTTCTGCGTTCTGCGTTGTAGCCTACACGAAAGAGACGAGACGGGATCGAGGAGAGAGAGAGAGAGTTGACCGCCTTTTAATTTTCTTTTCTTTTTTTGTTTTTGTTTTTGTTTTTTTTAAACTAATGAATAGGTGACATGTGGGCTAGGTTAGGCGGAAAAAAAAAAAGAAACGGGAAAGATGAATTGTTGTTGCTTCATTTTGTAATCTTTAACTGATATTTTGAGTTTTTGGGATCGGTAAAATAATTTGATTTCCAATCAAATGTGAAAAAATAATTTTTGGATTCGGGGCATCGCTACGAGCAACCCCGTATCCTTTCTTCTTGAAAATGAGTTTATTTTTGTTCCAAAATTGTATTGTGCGTCCCAAAATTAATTTATTACTGAAAAAGTATTTTTTTTATTTTTTCCAAAAATAACCTCTGTAAGTGAATATATACAATATATACGTTGAAATTCTCAGAATGATGAGAGGATTAATAAAATGAGGTTCGTGACCTGATATGGAGTGTCATTTTAAAGGTCGAGCGTTATTTGCCCACCATTAGCGGTCTAAATGCTGTTCTGACCATAACTTTCTCATTTGACCTCGGAATTGAGCGCGGTCAAAGGTGTTGATCTTCAAATTTGATTCTCTATCACTTGGAACTAGATTTTTGGCATTTAAAAAAACTTTTTAAAGAAGTTGTTGAAATTGTGCCTTTTGAATCAACGGTCACGTCTCTTTAATTGTACAAAATGGTTAACAAACAAAAAAGAAGTCTAAAGCGAAAAATGAATGTGTATGTGCAACCCGGACAAAAGGGGGTCCAACACCCCCGTGGAAAACAAAATGAAGATCTATTTACCGGAGCCCAGAAAATCATGTCGAAGGGCCTTTGCTGAGATAATGGGAAAGCCATTATGGGACTCACCGGCGGTCACAACCTATGGTGGGCGAGAATATCTTCCATGCGCAACAATCAAAGAAATAATACAGACAGCAACAGAAGCAGGGGCACACAAACTGCTTACACTAGCTATATATGGGCTAGTCATTTTCCCGAGGATACCGGCCCACATCGATGGAGCAATTGTAGATTTGGTCCAGCGGGTGCTCAAAGGAAGTGACCCTACTCCTGCTATCTTGGCCGAAACCATTCAATCTCTTACTTATCTGAGGAGTAAAGGCTCAGGACAGTTCATGGGGTGCCTACCTCTCCTACGTACCTGGTTGCATGGTCATTTCCCCTGTAGTGTTCATCGTTTTCCTGCTGTTTATCAAGTACCAGCCACAACACTACTAGATATTCTGCTTAGCAAGTGGAGCCTACCTAAAGACTTTGAAAGCTGGAAAAAGAAGTTGGAGAACCTCACAAAAGCTGAGATTACCTGGACTGCTTCTTGGATGCCGGTGGTCTCCATGACATATAGCTACGGGGACTACAATTGGGTTCCACTTTTAGGTCCCTGGGGAGGAACTGCATATGCACCACTGCAGGTGGGAAGACAAGTGGGGCATCATCAGATTATCCCCGTGTTATTTGGCATGGAAGAGTGTGACTTCACTTACAGCAGAACCATGCTCACAGAAGAAGGCAACCAGATGTATCAGGCATGGTCCACACCACACAAGATCCAACCCGACAATTCAAAACCTGGTGTCTACCCCGCATACATATCTTGGAGGGCACAACACAAGCCACAGCTAACTTCAGACATGAAGGCTATCCTCCAGGAGAATCAGACTTTAAGGCAGCAGATCCAAAGGCTAGAAGCATCTCTAGAAGGAGCTCTTCAAAGACTGCAGTGAGGGAAAAACAGATCGAGACCATATTAAAACAGAGGGAGGAAGCAGGTGAGCGACCACCCTAGAGGAAGAGGCGTCGTGCTACTTAGGAGATGATTGAGAGAATGCCTTAAGATCATGTAGTGATAGCTTTCATTTTCCATGGCATTTCAGCATTGTATGTTTGTATTGAGTGTTTGTATTATGTGTTTTGTTTGCAATAAAGTTGTTTGTTTTTCTAACCCTCCGCATATACATTCCATTCATACATGCATATCAAATAAAAAAAAAAAGTCAAATAAAAGTTCCTTTGTACCCAGGTGGGTAGCAGCCTCTCTCTAGGATTGCGCACCCTTACAATCTTAGATCTCGCCGCAATCAAATATCACAGCCACAACCGATGGCAGACGAAGCAGAGAACAGATTCATGGGTTTAGAATAATCACAACAAGCCCTGCAGGGGCAAATGGCTTTGATGATGGATATGCTCACCAAGCTGACTGAAGAAAGAGAAAGAATCCCGGCAAGAGGAACCCCGACAGGGGGAACTATCAATCACCACCAAGAGCAGGGGCAAGAAGCAGTTCAACCGCCCAATCCGGCTCCAAGCCAGACACCCACCTATCATCCTGCTATGGCACAACCTCCAACTCCAAATCAAACTCATTTCACTATGCCCGCACCGGGAAATGTAATGGAAGCGATGGGTTCCCCAGCTCCTCAGGAAAATATTGAGTCTCTCGCTCTACGCCGACTCGAGGAAAGATTGAAAGCCGTAGAAGGCATGGACAGCTATGGCATGACCAGCCCACAAGACTTATGCTTAGTCCCTGGAGTGGTGCTACTGCCAAAATTCAAAATGCCAGAGTTTGAAAAGTTCAACGGGACCCGATGTCCCAGGACACATCTGGCCATGTATTGTCAAAAGATGGCTGCTTATGCTGGTGAAGACAAGCTCCTCATACATTGTTTCCAGGAAAGCCTAACCAGGGCATCCCTTCGCTGGTACTTTCAACTAAATAGAAACCGCGTCAAGACATGGAAAGAATTAGCTACTTCCTTCTTGGCACAGTATAAACATGTCACCGAGCTGGCACTGGATCGATTAACCATGCAGTCCATGGAAAAGGGATCCGAAGGGAATTTCAAAGATTATGCACGAAGATGGAGAGAGGCCGCTGTGGAGGTCCAACCTCCTCTTACCGAAAGAGAACTCACCACTCTTTTTATCAACACACTGAAAGGCGTATACTACGAGAAGTTGATAGGTAACGTCTCTAACAGCTTTGCAGACTTGGTTGCATCCGGTGAACGTGTAGAAAGTGGAATTAAAGGCGGAAAGCTAAAGGGTGATGCGGCTAAGGCATCAAAACGGTTTCAACCACCAGCAAAGAAGAAGGAAAATGAGAGCAACCTGGTATACCAAGCACACCAGTCAATACAACCAACATTCTACCAAGCGCCAGGATGCTAGAGAGGGTCACCGGTAGCTACTTATACTACACCTGCTCCATCTCCCCAATTCATGCCATACCTGCCGCAAGGAGGGGTCCCATTTCCATACTCAATGATACCTAACTCATTTCAACCGAGAGCGCCATACCCAGAGCAACCAAGGCCAGCAACTCAGGAAGGACCAGGAGCCTCATTCCAAGGACAGGGGCAACCAAGGGCCCCGACCCAGCAAGCAGGAGCAAATCAGGCTTCTTGTCGACCACGACAAGAGTTTGATCCTATTCCAATGACTTATGCGGAATTATACCCCAAGCTCTTAGAGGCAAGGATGGTAACCCCCATACCCTTGGGAGAAATAAAGACTCCTCCCCCGGCCTGGTATAAGCCAGATGCCAGATGTGAGTATCATGCAGGTGGAGATGGACATGATATCGAGAATTGTATAACATTCAAAAGGAAGGTTCAGGCATTAAAGGATGCAAAATGGCTGGATTTTTCCGCACTGTCTGGGACGCCAAATGTGAACAGCAATCCTCTCCCAGAACACTCCAATAATGTTGCTAGTATCGAAAATGAAGCACGGCTGGAAAGGGTCTCCCAAGTACAAATGGAGAAAACACATTTGTTTACTCTATTACAGGAACATGGCTATATACTTTCTAAAGACACGCCAAAGGCAGGAAAAGGAACAGATGGGGAAAAACAATGCCCTTATCACAAGATGTCACGGGGACATGACATCGCAGAATGTACTGAGTTTTCCGAGGTGGTGCAAAAAGCCATGGACCAAAGGATAATAGAATTCTCAAGAGGAGGAATGGACAACCAAAGCCACATGATCCAAGAAGACGATTCACACAAATCGCCATGGGTGCCAACACCCCTTGTCTTAACTGTTAAGGCTCCGGAGATCCCGCTACTGCCACATGGAATCAAGCCTCTCACTATCCATGCCTCAAGTCTCGTGCCAGACAAGGGGGAGAGGACCAAAATCCAACAACTACCGCATGGAATTGCACCCCTCACCATAGGTGTTCCTGCTCCTTTCCCCTATAAAACCGATAAAGCAGTCCTATGGAATTACAGTCGTGAAGTAGTCCAGGGAGCCACCGCAGCAGAGAAGATAACTAGGAGTGGTAAGGCTTATGCCCCTGATTTAGCTGACAAAGCAAGGAAGGAAAAAGCTGTAGAACCAGACATTGAGCCAACGCTGGAGGCAACAAAGAAAGGAGCACCGGTCACTGAAAAAGAGACATTAGAATTCCTAAAATTCATGAAACAGAGCGAGTATAATATTGTGGATCAGCTAAGCCGACAACCGGCTCGCATCTCCTTGCTCTCATTAATGATGGATTCCCAACCTCACCGGGAAGCACTACTGAAATTCTGAGCCAAGCCTATGTTCCACCGACAGTCTCAGTGGCAAATGTTGATGGAATCGCCAGTAACCTCATCATGAACAACGTCATTAGCTTTGGAGACGATGAGCTACCCCAAAAAGGAAAGGGGCACATAAAAGCTCTGTACATCACGGTCAAATGCAAGGAGCACACCATAGCCCGTGTACTCATTGACAACGGCTCGGCCTTGAACATTATGCCCTTGCATATACTGCAGCAACTTCCAATTGACGCATCCTATATGCGTCCCTGTACGATGAAGGTACGAGCATTCGATGGAGGAATGTGTGACGTGGTGGGAACTCTGGATATTCCACTCATGATTGGGCCAACTACTTTTACGGTGGAATTTCAGGTGATGGACATCATGCCATATTACAGCTGTTTGTTAGGAAGACCCTGGATCCACATGGCAGGAGCGGTACCATCAAGTCTCCACCAGAAGATGAAGTTTGTAATGGGGGACCATCTCATCTGCATCTCTAGAGAGACAAGTTTCCTCATCACCAAACCGGCATCAGTTCCTTATATTGAAAGCAACGAAGATGTGCCAGAATGCTCCTATCGGGCTTTTGAGATGGTGAATGTCACTTCTGCCCCAGACCATCGTCTCTCGAAGGCAGCAAAAATGGTTGCAGCCACTATGATCAAACAGGGGTACAAACCGGGGCAAGGATTAGGCCTGACAGCTCAAGGAATTCAGAAACCCCTGACCATCCAAGAAAATACCGAAAAGTTTGGGCTAGCCTACGTCCCTACAAAAGCTGACAGACAGAGGGAAGCTATCAAGAAGAGGGAAGTCAGAATGGCAAGATTGCAGAAAAGGCCGGTACAAGAAGAAAGGAGAAGCTTTCCCCCTTTGAATGTTACATTCCGGAGTGGAGGGTTTATCCATAAGAGCCAACCTGAGCCCAAGACGGGGACTGTAGCCGTATTGGACACAAATGAGCATGCACCAAGCGTGATGGTTCAGTTAGTGCGAGAGGATCCCAACCAGCCATTGTACAATTGGACCATCCTGGACCTCCCCATAATGTAATGCTTACGGGTCGCTGGGATTTAATGTATTCTATTTTAATGTACTTTGAAGCTGTGAACATTTGTTTTTCCTTAAACCTTCCAATAAAATGTGTTTTTCGAAATCTTTCATGATGCATTCCATTCATAACATATGCATATCATATTTGGTTACCAACTTGTCATTCTCTTATAAGCAGGTATCACAATGTCAATGAAAACATAGTATGCGAAGGCGAAACGAGATGCCAAAGGTTTAACCAAAGTCCAAACTGGGAGCAGCCCGTGCTTGAAGCTGACGAGAATGAGATAAAGGAGACACCTGAACTACCAGGGGAGATTATACGCCTATTGGAAAGGGAAGACCGTTTCTCCATTCCAAGTGAAGACCCAGTAGAAACAGTGAATTTGGGGATGGTTGCCGAACCAAGAGAATTGAGGATGGGATCCTTAATGGCTACCGACATCAAGAAGCAATTAATTGAGCTGTTAAGGAGCTACACAGATGTTTTTGCATGGTCGTATCAAGATATGCCAGGATTAGACACGGACATAGTGCAGCATCACATACCAGTGAGGCCGGAATGCAAGCCAGTTCAGTAGAAATTGAGAAGAATGAGACCAGAGATGATACTGAAGATTAAAGAAGAAGTCAAAAAGCAATGGGATGCAGGTTTCCTAAGTGTCTCCCATTATCCAGAATAGGTGGCCAATGTTGTACCAGTACCAAAGAAAGGAGGCAAAGTACGCATGTGTGTCGACTATAGAGATCTGAACTGGGCCAGTCCGAAGGATAACTTCCTACTTCCTCACATTGATACGCTAGTGGATAATACAACAAAACATGCCCTATTCTCATTCATGGGTGGTTTCTTGGGCTATAATCAAATTCGTATGGCCCCCGAACACAAAGAGAGGACCACATTCACGACACTTTGGGGCACTTTCTACTATAATGTGATGCCATTTGGTCTAAAGAACGCAGGAGCCACCTATCAGCGAGCCATGGTGACTCTATTCCATGATATGATGCATAAGGAAGTCGAAGTATATGTGGATGACATGATAGCCAAATCACGAAGCACTGAAGATCATATCGAAGTACTCCGCAAGCTCTTCAATAGGCTACGGAAATATCAGCTGAAATTGAACCCCGAAAAGTGCACTTTCGGAGCCATGTCGGGAAAACTGTTGGGTTTCATTGTGAGCCAAAAAGGAGTTGAAATCGATCCAGATAAAATTCAAGCTATCCAAGAGATGCCACCACCACGGACCATCAAGGAGGTTAGAGGATTCCTAGGGCGACTGAATTACATTGCCCGATTTATTTCCCAGCTGACAGCCACATGTGAACCCATTTTCAAGACTTTACAAAAGAACAACCCAGAAATTGGGAATGACAAATGTCAAGAAGCTTTTGACAAGATCAAACAATATCTGTCTAATCCACCTATTTTGGTCCCACCAGTACCGGATAGACCTCTGATCTTATACTTGACCGTTCAGGAGTCAGCGATGGGTTGTGTCTTGGGGCAACATGATTCTACAGGCAAAAAGGAGCAGGCCATTTATTACCTCAGCAAGAAGTTCACCATCAATGAAGAAAACTACACACCCTTGGAGAAGACGTGTTGTGCCCTTGTTTGGATAACAAGACGATTGAGGCAATACACTCTTTATCGTACCACATGGCTGATTTTGAGGCATGATCCACTCAAATATCTCTTGGAAAAACCATCCATTTATGGAAGAATCGCCAAATGGCAGTTGATCCTATCAGAGTACGATATCATTTACATACCTCAAAAAGCCATAAAAGGAAGTTCAATAGCCGACTATCTGGCAGACAGAGCACTAGAAGATTACAAGCCCATGACTATTGGCTTCCCAGATGAGCACATCAACATCATTTCGGCCGAAGTATCAGACATATGGACGATGTGGTTCAATGTAGCCTCCAGTCTCTTGGGTCACGGTGTTGGGGCTATCCTGATATCCCCAAAAGGCGAACATTTCCCCATGGCGGCAAAACTAACATTCCCTTGTACAAACAATGTAGCAGAATATGAGGCTTGTGTGATGGGACTTCAAGAAGCCATTAACAAAGGAATCAAAAAATTACGAGTGTTCGGCGATTCAGCACTCATCATTTTTCAAGTAAGGGGTGAATGGGAGACTCGAAACCACAAATTAATCCCGTATCGGAAGCACATTACGGAGTTAGCCGAGCAATTCGAGGACATCACGTTTGAGCATATGCCCAGGGAATACAATCAGATTCCTGATGCGTTGGCCACTCTAGCCTCCCTCCTTCGACTAGACACAAAGTTGGAAGTCCAGTCTTTCGATATCCGTATACAAGATACTCCTGCACATTGCATGGCCATTGAAGGAAATACTGAAGAAAAACCTTGGTTTGAGGATGTCAAATAGTACTTGCTTAAACAAGAGTATCCAGCTAAGGCCTCTGAGTCTGATGAAAGAAATATTCGAAGGTCAGCATCCAACTATTATCTTGATGGCTCGATTCTATATAAGAGAAACCATGACATGGTATTATTGCGGTGCGTGGCAAAAGAAGAATTGACACAAATAATGAAACAAGTGCACGAAGGGGAATGTGGTTCACATGTAAACGGACATGCGTTAACAAGACAAATCATGCGAATGAGCTATTATTGGGTCACCATGGAAAAAGATTGCATTGAATATGTGCGTAAATGCCTCAAGTGTCAAATTTATGGCGACAAGATCCAAGTACCGCCACGTGATGGTTTCCCCGTGGCCATTCTCGCTTTGGGGCATTGACGTTATCAGACAAATATCTCCAAAGGCTTCTAATGGTCATTGTTTCATTTTGGTAGCCATTGATTACTTCACCAAGTGGGTAGAAGCAGCATCATATGCTAATGTCACACAGGCTGTGGTACTTCGATTTATGCGGAACAACATCATATGCCGATATCGGCTTCCCGAGCAGGTCATAACGGACAATGCTGCCAATTTGAACAGTCGGATGATAGGGAAGTTGTGTGAAACATACAAAATTCAACACCGCAACTCGACCCCCTATCACCCAAAGATGAATGGAGCAGTCGAGGCAGCTAACAAGAACATCAAGAACATTATCAGAAAGATGACTGAAACATACAAAGATTGGCACGAGAAGCTACCATATGCTTTGCATGCTTATCGTACCTCAGTGCGTACATCGACCGGGGCAACTCCATTTTCTTTGGTCTATGGCATGGAAGCAGTTCTACCGGTCGAAGTGGAGATACCCTCCCTCCGAGTACTTAAGGATACTCAGCTCGAAGAAGCAGAATGGGCCCAAAGTCGTTATGAGCAGTTGAATTTAATTGAAGGCAAGCGCTTGGCAGCAGTTTGCAGAGGACAGCTGTATCAACAAAGAATGATCAACAATTATAATAAAAAGGTGAAGCCCAGAAGCTTTCAAGAGGGTGATCTTGTCCTCAAAAAGATCTTGCCAATCCAGCATGACCATCGAGGCAAGTGGACTCCCAACTATGAAGGCCCATATGTTGTGAAAAAAACATTCTCGGGAGGCGCATTGATCCTTGCCAAAATGGACGGAGATGAGCTTCCTAATCCAGTGAATAGTGATGCCGTCAAAAAGTTTTATGCTTAACTCTCATACCTCCCAACAAGATTCTCATTCCTGTAATGAGCGGACTTGGTGAAAACCCGAAAGGGCAACAAGGGTAAAATACAAAGCTCCAACAAAAGACAAAAAAAGAAAACAAAGGTGGACTTGGTGAAAACCCGAAAGGGCACCAAGGGTAAAATACAAAGCCAACAATAAATCTTGAAAGGGTGAAATCAATCAGAATCTGAAAGGATCAGGACCACAACAAATAGGGTCCTTTGCAAACAGTGGAGACAACATCATCCAAAAACAGCGGCCGCAAACAGTGGAAGACTTGGTCAAACCTACAGCATGCTCGAATCAAATTTGTATATTATGCTTTTTAAAGACTTGTAATTCTGTTTATCAGATTATAACAATAAAACACTTTTTATGATATAAATATGTTTTATGGAATCAAACCAGCAAAATCCCGTTTTATATCCTTAATCATATTTTATCCTCTTCATTTCACATTTAAATAGAATATCTTAAATCACCAGTGGGATCCATTGGCATTACCTTATGAGTAGGGTCAAGCTCAAAATCCCCAAACAAATTAAGTCCCCAACTCAGAGTACTCATATCTCCACAGAATATCGATATCCCCAGAGAAGCCGTCAAGTCAAGCTCCTTAATATGGCAAAGCTAAATTTAATAGACCCTTCATGCACAAAAGGGAGTTCCCCAGCAAAGACAGAACGGACTCCCCATCCAAAGAGAATATTGTTCCCCAACAAGTTGAATGTTAGCCAACCTCTCCAACAGCATCGAGATAAATCTCTAGCCCTGGCCAAACCCTCAGTGATACATCACATTGCATTCGATGCACACATCGCATTGCATCACATTGCATCATATTTCACCACAAGTTGAGGTTTATGTATCCCCGCATACATCACATTGCAATCCATGCATCATTTGCATACATTCAGCATACTCTGTAATTTCAGGAATGTTGCCGCCTCTGAAGATCCTAGGAGCTCATGCTCGGCAAGCTTCTCATCAAGCTATCCTAGCTTTCTTTGTTCAACTTTACAACTCTTTCTTTGCAATTTCCCCAAGCTCTAAACGCATCCTTTTGGCACTTGACAAACTTTTTCCCCTTTTGGGTCACCTCGTAGAGCGATCTCCTTGAGTGAACTCGTAGAGGGAGCCCAAATTGGGTTACTTCCCAAATTCACCAATTCCTTAAGGCATTTCCCCAATACCAATTGATGCCTCTAATAGGTCTTTCTAGCTTAAGCCTATCATTGCTGTGGGCTTTCCATTTTCAATTCGAGCCTATTGTTGTTGTGGGCCTTTCAATTTCCCGTTCAAGCCTATTGTTGCTGTGGGCTTTCCATTTTCAATTCGAGCCTATTGTTGCTGTGGGCCTTTTAATTTTCAGTTCAAGCCTATCGTTGCTGTGGGCTTTCTATTTTCAGTTTAAGCCTATCGTTGCTGTGGGCTTTCTATTTTCAGTTTAAGCCTATCGTTGCTGTGGGCTTTCTATTTTCAGTTTAAGCCTATCGTTGCTGTGGGCTTTCTATTTTCAGTTCAAGCCTATCGTTGCTGTGGGCTTTCTATTTTCAGTTTAAGCCTATCGTTGCTGTGGACCTTTCCATTTTCAACTTAAGCCTATCATTGTTGTGGGCTTTCCATCTTCAATTCAAGCCTATCGTTGCTGTGGGCTTTCCCTCTTTAACTCAAGCCTATCGTTGCTGTGGGCTTTCCATCTTCAATTCAAGCCTATCGTTGCTGTGGGCTTTCCATTTTCAATTCAAGCCTATCGTTGCTGTGGGCTTTCCATCTTCAATTCAAGCCTATCGTTGCTGTGGGCTTTCCATTTTCAATTCAAGCCTATCGTTGCTGTGGGCTTTCCATTTTTTAGTTTAAGTATAACGTTACCGTAGGCTTTCCCTTTTTGAATTTAAGCCTATTGTTGCTATGGGCTTTCCATTTTCAATTCAAGCCTATCGTTGTTGTGGGCTTTTCATTTTTAATTCAAGCCTAACGTTGCCATGGGCTTTCCTTCTTTTCCGTTCACGCCTATCGTTGCGGTAGGCTTTCAAGTTTCAGTCCAAGCCTATCTTTGTTGTAGGCTTTCCTTTTCCAGTATCTTTGCATCATGGGCGGTAATCCTACGGCGTCTGCAACACCTTCTACACCTAGCCAGTACTCTCCTTCTGCTTTAAAACCAGGTAAGTCAGGTAAGTGCTCCGACCCGTCCAAAATGACTCCCTTTTAATCTTTGTACACTGTTTGTACACAAACAATGCACAAAGAGGGGCAGCTGTTGGACCCCATTTTGTCCAGGTTGGACATACTAACCCCATTTGATATACATTTCTGCCCATGCCATATACCTTGTTGAATAGGTCCTCAATGATTCCATACTTCCAAGGAATGGTTCGGAATTGATGTTAGCCCCAATTTGCACGGGATGGATACAATTGACACGGACGGGGGAGTTTAAAATTAATGACTTCTGCTACAAGTCCTTGAAGCGCCCCAAGACCAACACCAGGTGATAGAGGATGAAAATTGGAAATTAACGCACTTGACCGAGCTCAAATCGGACTTAAAATGAAGAAGTTATGGCCAAAATAACTTTCGTTGGAAAAAGTCAAACTTGCCAAAAGACGGTCAATGCCCCTGGTCAAACTGCCCGAAAAAGTGATCATGCAAAACTCTCGAAAATGTCTATGTAGGCGAATACGGGTCTTCCCAAACAATCCCTAAAAGGTCATCCATTTTTGCATTGTGGGTAAGGGTAAAAAGGTAATTTAAAAAAAAAACTTCGAGGTTGACCGTTGACCGATGACCTGCCGACACTCCGACCTTCAACTCGCCACCTCGATCCATTGACCTTCGAAGCCTCGAAGCCTCGAAGAGTCGAAGCCTCGAAGCCCCGCTGCCGACACTCCGACCTACGACTCGCCCCTTCGGACTTTCGAACCCTGTGAAGATGCGACGCCTCGAGACTTACGACGCCAGGACTTGCGACGCCTTGACCTGCGAACCTCCGACCTTCGACCCTTCGACCATTGACCCTCGAAGCCCCACTGCTGACACTTCGACCTTCGACCCTTCGACCCTGTACACGCGAGGCGTATAAACCTTTGACCGGCCGACACTCCGACCTTCGACCTGCCGACACTTCGACCCATTGACCGTTGACCTTCGCCCCACCGAAATTTCGACCCACTGAAGCTTCGACCCTGCCGACACTCCGACCTGCCGACACTTCGAGCCTCTGACCCCTTTGACCTTCGCTGGTTGGCGTTTCTCGCTCGCTTTTCGCGCTGGCTTTTCTTTTCTCGCTGGCAGTTCACGAGACCCGTCCTCTGCGCTGGCCACCTGACAAAAAATCAATTTTGCAATGACTCTGTCAGTCACATGTGCTAAAATACAAATTCAAAAGGCAATCACGAGCTGCCCTATTTTCCGCACAAGCTGTCCACCCGACAAAGCATCAAATCTGCAAATTAAAATACTTCATCAATAATACAACATTTAACGCTACAATTAATGATAGTCCAACCAAAAGGTTTCCGCCAGCCCTTTAAGATGCAGTCGTCCGTCCCTGCGCAAGGGAGAGAAAAAAAAAAGGAAAAAAAGAGGAGACCGAGGATCATTGAAAAAACCTGCTACCATTTACGCCCCAGCCTCGCCCCAGCACAAACAGAGAGAGAAACGCCCAGAGTGCAAAAAAGAAAAATAGAGATCTCGCCCAAAAAAGGAGGGGAGTTCGACAGAAAGGAAAAGAAGAGAGTTTGCTCAGCAAAAAGAGGGGAGTTCTTCATTTTCCGTAAAGTCTTCACATCAAAAAAAATGCCCAGTTTCTTCCCTGCAAAAAACGTCCAGAGAGAGAGAGAACAGAAAGACTCCTTATCTCTAACAAAAAAACCTGCTGCCATCTTTTCCTCATACCCAGCTCCCTGATCCAAAAAAGGGGGGGAAGGAGAGTTCAGTCCCGAAAACGCCCAGGTTTTTGCCAATTTCGCCCAGCCACCTCTCTTCAAAAACACCAAGAAAGGAGTCACGCCTGCCCGCCAACGTTGCAGCAATCGGAGCCCCAAATCCAAGATAAAGTCGGGTTAATTTTTCATTTCGATTGCCTTACGCTATTTGCTTGTTTTTTTCTGTAATTGTTGTGTTGCATTGTTTCTTTTCATTATCTTGCTTTTTATTCATTTTCTTTTCTTTTATTGATTGTACTTGTCATTTCTCACAAATGTAAGGACCCGTACCTTGAGTTAGTCACAGTTTTGCCTTCTGAGTAGAGTTTTTCTAGGCTTTGACCTAGTGAATGGGCTCAAATGAATTCACGTGCAAAAGGAAAGATGCTTATAATGATGTCCTCTGTCTACCACAGAAGTTTCAGGCCAAACGGACGTGTATGTGAGGTGCACGTGAAATGGGTCCAATTCACGTGCAAGTGTGGTTGTCTTCTAAATGATGCAAGGAGGCTAGGGGTGAAGTTTGAGCGCATTTGGAGTGCATATGGGGTTGCACGTGAATTGGGGAATTCACGTGCAAATTGGCGTGCAGCCATATTTTTGCATGGTTCCCTTGGTTTTGACATTCTAATGATCTTTCTTCAAAGGACCATGTTGAAATTCTGAGTATTTTGGCCTATATGGGTGCGGAAAGGTGCTAACTTGTGTGATCAAAACTACGTCGTTTTGATCCTGGGATTTTACTTAATCAAAACTACGTCGTTTTGATGTGGGTAGTGTCTATATAATGAGGGCTTGAGTTTGAGTTTAGGGTTCTTGTGTTCTTCTTTGCTTTGTTGCTTGCCGAGAGAGAGAGAGAGAGAGAGAGAGAGAGAGAGGATCTCCTGGGCGATTGCCGTGGTGGTGGTTCACGTCATTGGAAGGTGTCTAGCGTGGAGGTTAGGACAAAAGTCTGAGGTAGGGATTCATGTTCTTCCTAACTCTCCTCTGTTTTAGGATATTCACCTATATATATATATATGTAAATCCATATAGGTGTGATCTCCTATATGGGTGTTGGCCTTCAGTGGCATGTTCTGTTGATTTTGATGTTGAATTTGGCCTGAGGATTTTCTGGGTTTGTTTATGCCCACCATGTGTTTGATGAAATGTCTGTGAGGCCTGCACACTATGTATTTGATAAAATGTCTGTGAGGCCTGCATGCCATGTATTCAATATAATGCCTGTGAGACCTTATAAATGGGTGTCTGATGATATACCTACGTGACCGGTGTGTCTTGTGTTTGATTTGTATTTGATTTTAAGCCTATGAGGCTGATGTGTGTGGCTTGTATCCGACCATGTTGGTCCTTCCGAGATAAAGTGTAAATCTTTGTCTGAGTTTACATGTTGAGATGTAATGTTATCTTTGTTCGTTGATCTGTTTGAGACCGAGCCGAGATATGGGCCAGGCACAATAGCTGGACCCCTTTGAGATTTGGCCAGGACGTGGTCCTGAGCCTCGGTGTAGCACTCACGACGGTGGGCTAAGTCTACACCCATTCCTGAGGGTAGATATGGCGCCCGAGGAGGTGGTTGACCATATCTGACTCGGGTGGAAAATGTTGCATTGGTGTCCATGCAACATTCGCCTGGATGTGGTATGTCATGTCGCCGTGGTGGCGGGGTGTCCTCTGCCCTTCAGTGCGGGCTCAGGTAAAGAGTGTTTACTGGGTGATGTTTGCTGCTTTAGCCTTAGACACGACACAAGCACAAGCATACACATATCATGCATGTTGTAGAGCGGGACGGGTCTGGGGAGACCGGATCCCTACCGAGCTATGGTTTGCTCACCCCTCCTATAAACCGTTCTTTTAAAGGGTTTAGCGGGCGGTAGGTGGAGGCCGAGGAGCTAGGCCCCCGAGGGCCGGGGGTTTTATGTTATTTCCTTTGTTGTACTCCTGGTTTTATGTGTTTGAAATTTGGTTTGGTTTTTATTTGTGGCTTCATAGGGGTTTTTCCCCGACTGGGTTGTAATAAACATTTAGTCTTTGAAATGAAATAAAATGAGATGTTGTTGTTCAATTTGTGTTTGTGTGCATGGTTTGGGAGCAGGAGCATGCCCCTTGGCATGTTAGCCTGGTTGTGCAGGTTTGGGACAGCACCCGTGCCAGAAGTCCTTTTTAGGTGCTTGCACCAACCCTTTGTCCCTTCGGGTGCGGGCATGGGCAGTCACTACTCATTTCCAAGTGGAAGGAAATTGGGGCGTGACAATATGGTATCAGAGCGATAGTTCATGGTCTGGTGGACCTAGGATAGTTGGGAGGCCTGGTCGCTTCGAGACTCTTAGGAGGCGGTATAGGACACGCCTGATCAACGTGGTCCTATCTGGTTTTCTGGGGTGTACTCAGGGGTAGTTAGACCAAGGAGTAGGGCACTTGCATTTGGGTTGAGGGTGCATACATGCATTGGCATTAGGGCACTAGTTTAATTTCGAAGTATGAGTATAAGTCGTGTTGCTTGAAAACTTGTTGCTAAAAACAAAATTTTGTTCTTTGTGAAATTCGGTGATTTTCTCGTGAGGCTTGTTGCTATGAATTGCTTGTTGTGTACTTCGTGATTTACCTGTGTGTTTAAATGTAAAATGTTGCTTGAGTACCTCATGGCCCATGGGGATGAGGGTGTGTAGAGCTTGAGAGAAGCCGAGCCTAGTTTGGTTTAAATTATGTAGACTATGCCTCCTAGGAGAGTAACCCGAGCTACTCCAGTGTAGAAGATGAATCTTCTTGCCCGTCTTGGAGAGGGAAGAGGACGGCGTGTAGAGGGCGATGATCCCCTGGAGCGGATCATGGCCCAAGTCCGGGCCCTAAGTGAGAACGTGCAAGGCATGCGTGAGGACCTCAGGGGGAGAGATTCTAAACGAGGTGCGTCAGGGAGATGATGGCACGACAGGCGGTGCCACCCCCTCCACCCCGTGAGGCGGAACCTCCGCGTAGGCGGGAAGTGCCGGTGAGGCGGGAAGAGGGAGACGTGTTGACGCAGTCCCGAAAGGAACATCCACCAAGGTTCAAGGGAGGAGCCGAACCTCTAGGAGCGGAGCACCGGCTGCGGCAGATCGAGCATGTGTTCTCCTTTCTTCGACCCCGGGAGGAAGACAAAGTGAGACTAGCAGTCCGGCAGTTGGAGGTGGAAGCCTTGGAATGGTGGCTTAGCATCTCAGGAAGCCGGGACATGGAGACCATGGCCTGGAATGAGTTCCTCCAGCTGTTCCATGAGGAGTTCTTTCCAGAGTCATTGCGGTGGCGAAGCGGGAGGAGTTCGGCACTGAAGCAGGGGGATCGTGCTCGGTAGCAAAGTATGAGCGAGATTTTTGGGGGCTGAGTCGGTTTGCTCCGAAGCAATATCAAGGGAGGACCTGAAGGCCCATAAGTTTACCATGGGTCTCAAACCTGCCCGGAAGCAAAGGGTGGAGATGCTGCGACTGAAGACCTATGCTGAAGTCGTGGACACCGCCAAGATTGTTGAGAGAGGATTAGAGGAGGGAAGACAAGCTCACCAGGAGTGGATGGGGCAGAGCGCGCGCGACAAGCACGGTGAAACCAAGAGGCAGAAGGTTGAGCTCGGGAGTGGGACTTTTCCTAAGGATGGGGGCCAAGCTTCAATGGCTCCGCCCAGATCCTGTTACTTTGGAGGACAGGGGAGTGCTGCTGGGAACTTCCCAAGCAGGTGTACCTGTTGTGGCCTGTCAGGGCACGTCAAACGTGAGTGCCCCAAGCAGCACTTGACGTGTCATAGCTGTGGGAAGGTGGGACACATCAGCAAGGTGTGTTTCAGCAAGGGGAACAGCCGGGGAGCTGGAAGCTTAGCACTTGACGTGTCATAGCTGTGGGAAGGTGGGACACGTCAGGCCCTAGCCCCTAAGCCAGCACATTCGTGGCAGGCCAGTCAGGCTGGTTCCAGTCACACTAGGCCACAGGGGGAGAGGCAACCACAAGGAGGATCGGAGGGGCGTCCCAGTGGACTACAGGCAGGAGCAAAAGGGAAGGCAAGTGAGGCTAGTGGTGGGGCAGGCCAAGGCGAGTGTTCGCGCTTACCTCAGCACCAGCTGAAATGGAGGATTTACCATCACCCTCCGAGGAAGGTGGAGCTGGACCTTCGGTGGTTCGAGGTACTATTCTAATATCTCGCACTGTTGTTGCTGCATTGTTTGATACTGGAGCTTCGTGCTCCCTAATTGCTAAGTCCTTGGTGGAGAGCCTTGGACTTGATTGTGTGGAGGCCGACAGACCTCTGACGGTCGAGTCCCCAATGGGAGGTGTGGAGTTAATCCACCAAATGTGTCGAGAGTGTGCGCTTACGATAGGAGAGGTTGACCTCTCATTTGATTTGTACGTAATGCCCATGAGGACCTTTAGTTTGATTTTGGGGATGGATCGGTTGATGGCCTTTCAAGCTAAGATTGGCTGCTATAGGCGACGAGTATCATTTACTACACCCACAGGATCTTCCTGTACCCTAGTGGGTGAATGGGATAGGGATGCTGGGAGAGCTGGACCGACGAGGGAGCTATGGGGCAATATTACCCATAGGCTTGCCACCCTAACCTTTGAGGAGGAAGGTAACTTAGAGAAAAGGGTGTGGCCAGATGTTGTCGAGAATTTCCAGGATGTCTTTCCTGGGGAGTTGTTGGAGTTGCCTCCACACAGAAGTATCGAGTTCACGGTTGAACGTTGCCGGGGGTGGGACCCATCTCACAAGTAGCGTACCGGATGGGACCTGTTGAGTTGCGGGAGCTTCGAAGCAAATAAAGGAACCGGGAGATAAAGGTTTTATCCGTCCTAGTACGTCACCTTGGGGTGCACCGGTCTTGTTTGCTAAGAAGGCGGATGGTTCGTTGCGACTTTGCATTGATTATCGGAAGTCGAATCAAGTAACGGTAAAGAACAAGTACCCTTTGCCGCGGATTAATGACTTATTCGACCAGTGAGTGGAGCACGGTGGTTCTCAAAAATCGATCTGCGTTCGGGATATCACCAATTGAGGGTCGGGAGCGAAGACATCCCTAAGACGACGTTCAGGTGCGGTACGGACACTATGAGTGGTTAGTGATGCATTTTGGGCTCACGAACGCACCCGTGTGTTCATGCATCTAATGAATCGGTATTTGCCCCATACCTGGATTCCTTCGTGGTGGTATTTATTGACGACATCCTTGTGTACTCCAAAACCCAAGCCGAGCATGGGGAGCACCTGGGCCGTGGTGTCGCAGGGCACTACGAGATCATCACTTGTATGCTAAATTTAGCAAGTGTGACTTCGGATGCAAGAGGTGCATTTTCTTGGGCATGTAGTGTCTGCCGAAGGAGTTAGAGTGGACCCAACCAAGATTGATTCCGTAGCATCTTGGAAGAGGCCCACAAATGTTTTTGAGATCCGGAGTTTCATGGGTCCAGCGAGGGTATTACCGGCGTTTTGTGGAAGGATTTTCTCGGTTGGCGGCGCCCATGACAGCTCTTACACGGAAGGGAGCCAAATTCGAGTGGACGGACAAGTGCCGGCAGGCATTCGAGGAGTTGAAGACTCGCCCGACTCCGCACCGGTGTTGAGCCTACTGCAGGAGGGAGTGCCATTCGAGGTGTATTGTGATGCGTCTCGCGTTGGACTGGGGTGTGTTCGATGCAAGAACGCCAAGTCATAGCATATGGCTCGCGACAGCTGAAGTCCCATGAGCAGAACTACCCAACACACGACCTGGAGTTAGCAGCAGTTATTTTTGCCCTGAAGTCTTGGCGACATTACCTGTTGGGAGAGAAATTTGTGGTATATACTGACCACAAAAGCCTATAGTATATCTTCACCCAGAGAGACCTAAATTTGCGACAACGGAGGTGGGTAGAGTACCTGCAAATGTTTGACTTCACGCTCTCCTACACGCCTGGGAAGGGAAATTTAGTGGCCGACGTGCTAAGTAGAAAAGGGAAAGCTGAGGTTTCCATGAGAGAATGGAAAATGATGGAGCGGTTGGCGGTGCTTCAGGTGCAACCTCTTTCAGCGATGAGGGAGCTATCCTGTGTCCTCTCACCGTGATACCAGGAGTTGTATCGGCGTGTCCGTGAGGGACAGTTCGGCGACGTGGATCGTGAGGTGATCCGGGCCCAGGATAGAGGCCGGAGAGCTGTCGAGGACCGAACGAAGGAGTTGAGCATGAGCTGAAATTTCGGGGGCGTTCGATAGTACCACCTCCCTTGCGTGAGGATGTGCTTGAGGGAATTTCATCATTCCCGTTTGGCTGTACATCCAGGAGGAACTAAGATGTATCATGCCGTTCACACACGCTTCGGTGGCCGGGCTGGAACGGAGTGTAGCGAGTTTGTTTCCAGGTGCCTTACCTGTCAGCAAGTGAAGGCAGAACACCAACGACCCGCTGGTCAATTGCAGCCTTTACCTGTAGCTGAGTGGAAGTGGGAGCATATTACCATGGACTTCGTGACGGGACTTCCTACCACTTCTAGGAGGAAGGACATGATTTGGGTCATAGTGGACCGCTTAACTAAGTCAGCCCATTTCTTGGCAATTCGAGAGCGCGACTCTATCGGCATGTTAAGCCAGCTGTATGTTGATGAGATTGTCCGCTTGCATGGAGTGCCCTTGTCTATTGTTTCGGACAGGGATGCACGGTTTACATCCCGGTTTTGGGGAGGTCTGCAGGAAGCATTGGGAACCCGACTTAATTTGAGTACCGCATTCCATCCTGAGACCGATGGTCAGTCCGAGAGGACCATTCAAACATTGGAAGACTTGTTGAGGGCTTGTGTGCTTGATTTTGGAGGATCATGGGCTTCCCACCTTCCTCCTGGTGGAGTTTGCCTATAATAACGGTTACCGTCTTCGATTGGGATGGCCCCGTTTGAGGCATTGTATGGCCGACCGTGTCGGTCTCCATTATGTTGGGCGAGCCGGAGAGGCAACTATGTTAGGACCTCAATTGGTCCAGGAGGCTACGGCAAAAGTGCGCTAATTCGGCAATGCCTTCTTACTCGGAGAGCGGCAAGTGGTCTTATGCGGATCGCCGACGCCGACCGTTGGAGTTTTTGGTGGGAGACCACGTATTCCTTCGTGTTTCTCCACGGAGAGGGCATAAGCGATTTGGGACTGGGTCCAAGTTGTCCCCTCGGTACATTGGACCGTTCGAGATTTTGAGCAGAGTTGGACCTGTTGCTTATAGGTTGGCATTACCACCTAGTTTGAGCAGAGTTCATAATGTTTTCCATGTATCCCAGTTGTGGAAATATCATCCAGATCCCACACACGTGCTAGATTGGGGTACCCTGGATCTTGGAGAGGATGTGTCTGTTGTCGAGGCACCCATCCGTATTGTAGATAGGCGTGAGAAGCAGCTGCGAGGTAAGACTATTCCGTTGGTTCGGGTGTTGTGGCAACACCGAGGGCTGGAGGAAGAGACCTGGGAACGTGAGACTGAGATGCGTGCTCATTATCCTGATCTATTCGAGGACGAACAACTCTGAAGGAGGGGAGGAGGGCAAGCATCAAACTTCAACATAATCAGGTACTTGCCCAACTAGTTATGACCATGTGGAGTGTATAAATGTGTGAAATAATTTGTGATTTGTTGTGTATTAATTTGTGCTAGAGGGTGTTAGAGGCCTATGCTTTGGTTATGATTGTTTTCTTTCATTCCACTTTTCTTTTCGAGGACGAAAAGTCTTAAGGGGGAGAGGATGTAAGGACCCGTACCTTGAGTTAGTCATAGTTTTGCCTTCTGAGTAGAGTTTTTCTAGGTTTTGACCTAGTGAATGGGCTCAAATGAATTCACGTGCAAAAGGAAAGATGCTTATAATGATGTCCTCTGTCTACCACAGAAGTTTCAGGCCAAACGGACGTGTATGTGAGGTGCACATGAAATGGGTCCAATTCACGTGCAAGTGTGGTTGTCTTCTAAATGATGCAAGGAGGCTAGGGGTGAAGTTTGAGCGCATTTGGAGTGCATATGGGGTTGCACGTGAATTGGGGAATTCACGTGCAAATTGGCGTGCAGCCATATTTTTGCATGGTTCCCTTGGTTTTGACATTCTAATGATCTTTCTCCAAAGGACCATGTTGAAATTCTGAGTATTTTGGCTTATATGGGTGCGGAAAGGTGCTAACTTGTGTGATCAAAACTATGTCGTTTTGATCCTGGGATTTTACTTAATCAAAACTACGTCGTTTTGATGTGGGTAGTGTCTATATAATGAGGGCTTGAGTTTGAGTTTAGGGTTCTTGTGTTCTTCTTTGCTGTAGCTGCTGCCAGAGAGAGAGAGAGAGAGAGAGAGGATCTCCGGGCAGTTGCCGTGGTGGTTTGCATCGTTGGGAGGTGTCTAGCGTAGAGGTTAGGACAAAAGTCTGAGGTAGGGATTCATGTTCTTCCTAACTCTCCTCTGTTTTTGGATATTCACCTATATATATATATATATGTAAATCCATATAGGTGTGATCTCCTATATGGGTGTTGGCCTTCAGTGGCATGTTCTGTTGATTTTGATGTTGAATTTGGCCTGAGGATTTTCTGGGTTTGTTTATGCCCACCATGTGTTTGATGAAATGTCTGTGAGGCCTGCACACTATGTATTTGATAAAATGTCTGTGAGGCCTGCATGCCATGTATTCAATATAATGCCTGTGAGACCTTATAAATGGGTGTCTGATGATATACCTACGTGACTGGTGTGTACTGTGTTTGATTTGTATTTGATTTTAAGCCTATGAGGCTGATGTGTGTGGCTTGTATCTGACCATGTTGGTCCTTCGAGATAAAGTGTAAATGCTGTGTCCGAGTTTACATGTTGAGATGTAATGCTATGTCTTGTTCGTTGATCTGTTTGAGACTGAGCTGAGATATGGGCCAGGCACAATAGCTGGACCCCTTTGAGATTTGGCCAGGACGTGGTCCTGAGCCTCGGTGTAGCACTCACGACGGTGGGCTAAGTCTACACCCATTCCTGAGGGTAGATATGGCGCCCGAGGAGGTGGTTGACCATATCTGACTCGGGTGGAAAATGTTGCATTGGTGTCCATGCAACATTCGCCTGGATGTGGTATGTCATGTCGCCGTGGTGGCGGGGTGTCCTCTCGCCCTTCGGTGCGGGCTCGGGTAAAGAGTGTTTACTGGGTGATGTTTGCTGCTTTAGCCTTAGGCACGACACGAGCACAAGCATACACATATCATGCATGTTGTAGAGCGGGACGGGTCTGAGGAGACTGGATCCCTACTGAGCTATGGTTTGCTCACCCCTCCTATAAACTGTTCTTTTGCAGGGTTTAGCAGGCGGTAGGTGGAGGCTGAGGAGCTAGGCCCCTGAGGCTGGGGGTTTTATGTTATTTCCTTTGTTGTACTCTGGTTTTATGTGTTTGGAATTTAGTTTGGTTTTTATTTGTGGCTTCATAGGGGTTTTTCCCCGACTGGGTTGTAATAAACATTTAGTCTTTGAAATGAAATAAAATGAGATGTTGTTGTTCAATTTGTGTTTGTGTGCATAGTTTGGGAGCAGGAGCATGCCCCTTGGCATGTTAGCCTGGTTGTGCAGGTTTGGGACAGCACCCGTGCCAGAAGTCCTTTTTAGGTGCTTGCACCAACCCCTTGTCCCTTCGGGTGCGGGCATGGGCAGTCACTACTCATTTCCAAGTGGAAGAAAATTAGGGCGTGACAACAAAGTTGTAATATGTAATAGCAAGGAAACTCAAAAAAAAGAGGCAAAAAAAGAGAGGCATAAAAAAGAGATGAATAAAAAAAGGGGGGAAAAAGAAAAAAGAGTGCTTTTATTTTTCTTTTGTGGATGTCACACTCACACACTCCACGTCTATTTTGATATATGTGTTCTTATGTATTTTCAATTGTTGAAACGCGTAGATTTAGGTTCAAAGCTTTAAAAACACACAAAAAAAATAATAACAAAATGTATTCCACAAAATGTTTTTCCAAAACGTCTTCTATAACATGTTTTTCTATAAAAAGTTTTCAAAGTGTGTTCAAAATGTCCCCTTGAAAAAAACAAAACAAAAACAAAGAAAAAAAACGTTTTCATGTTTTAAAGCCAAAAAAAAAAAGAAGAAAACCAAAATTAGTACATCAATTTCTATAACAAAAAAAAAAGAACAAAAAAAAAGGACAAAAAAATAACAAAAAATAAAACAAAAACCAAAAATGTATGTTTTCTAACCCAAAAACCCAAAAAAAGGGGAAAATAAAAACCATTTTTTAGGACTTAAATTTCCAAAAGAAAAAACCAAAACCAACATCAACTTGTAGGATCTCATTCTTCACTTCAAACAAAAACCCAAAACTTTTAGGATTCCCTTTAGGGATTTAGGATAAATCAGTTTTAACCATAACTTTGACAAATAACTTAGCCAAAGAGAAATCATAGACTCTTTAGGAAACTTAACCTAGTCATGGCAGTACAAATAAAATAAAAACCTCCTCCTCCTAAATTAGATAGCGAAAGGGCGCTGTAGGGGTGCTAATCCTTCCCTACACGTAACCAACTCCCGAACCCTTCTCTGATGACGCAGACCACACACTTTAAACTACTCAAAGTAGAGGGTATCCAACTGTACCCCAAAAACAGTTGGTGGCGACTCTAAAATTTCTCACCATTGGTTTAATTTGTGCCCACCCCAAACGGGCCCGGACGGAATCCAGTGATGACAACAGTTTTGCCTTTTGAGTAGCAATTTTCTAGTTTTTTGGGAACTTTTACTCAAGGACTTCAGCCAAATCATTTTATTTACCAAATAGGGAACTTTTGAAGAAAGGGGGCATCCTAGGGAGGCAGAAATAGAGTGAACGTCATATGGTGCATTATGACGTGTAAGGTTTTTATTGCATGCCTGCCTTCTACATGATGCAAGGAAGCTTGGGGTAGAATTTCACAGCTTTTGGAGCTGCACGTCATATGGGGATATGATGTGCATTATGGCGTGCAGCCATATTTTTGTACCGTCACCTTAGTTTTGTTATTCTAATCATCTTTTCCCAAAGGGCCATGTTGGAATTATGAGTATTTTGTCCTGTGTGGAAGCGGAGTGGTTAGTTCATGTTTTATTTATCAAAACTACGTTGTTTTGATGGTGTGTTTCATTTATCAAAACTACGTCGTTTTGATGGTGGGATTTCATTTATCAAAACTACGTCGTTTTGATGGTGGGATTTCATTTATAAAAACTACATCGCTTTGATGGTGGATTTCATTTATCAAAACTACATCGTTTTGATAAGTGAGGTCTATATAAGGAGGAGCTCTCTTTGTTTTAGGTTTAGGGTTTTTGTTGTCAGCCACCGCAGCCGTCGCAGAGAGAGAGAGAGAGAGGGAGATTGAGAGAGAGAGCTCCAGTTCGTGGCTGCCATTGTCATTCCCGTGGTTGGACGGCGTTAGGCATGGAGGCAAGAGCGTGGAGGATCTTTGAGGTAGGGGTTCTGTTCTTCCTTGAACCTATCCCAGGGCTTTGGCCTTGTGATAGGCAATGTAGTTGTTTGGTCTTATTATAAATAAATATGTAAATTCATATAGGTGTGATCTCCTATATGAATGTTGGCCTTCAATGGCGTGTTTTGCTTGGATGTATATATACACGCATGTTAAGTGTTTGATATTATGCCTGTGAGGCCATGCATGTTAAGTGTTTGATATTATGCCTATGAGGCCACACATGTTATGTGTTTGATAATATGTCTGAATGACCACCCATATTATGTGTTTGAGATTATACCTGTGTGGCTGGGTTTGTGAGCCTGTGAATGTATGCATGCTTAGTGTTTGAAGTTATGCTTGTGTGACCATGCATATTAAGTGTTTGATGTTATGTCTGTATGGCCATGTGTGCTGCGTGTTTGCTTGTACAACCGGTGGCTGTGGAAGCCCGGGCCTGTTTTATTGAACTTGGTGGCTGTGGAAGCCCGGGACTGTTTATGTTAGCCTGTGAGGCTGTAGGAACTATTTGCCTGAGAGGCAGTTAAACTATTTGCCTGAGAGGCAGTTAAATCATTGGCCTGAAGAGGCGGTTAAATCACTTGCGGTTAAATCATTAGCCTGAAGAGGCGGTTAAATCATTTGCTTGAGGTGGTTAAAGTGTTAGCCTATGGGGCTATGGAGCCTGTGTAGCTGGGACTGAGGTTGCGCCCGTTTGTGTGGTGTTTTCTTGCTATTTGTTTCTACCACGTCACTGCACTAGTACACGCTCTCATATAGATGATAGGTGCATGGGATGGGTTAGGGGAGACTTGATCCCTACTGAGCTGTGGTTGCTCACCCCTCCTACTGTGATGTGTTTTCTTTCAGGAACCTACAGGCATTAGGTGGAATCCCAAGGTGGAAGACCGTATTTGCTTTACCGTTTCTTTTCGATTATGTTCATTTTTGGTAATTGATGTAACCCCAGTGGGGAGATATTGTAATGAGGAGTTCAATGTAATAAAAGCATGTTTGGACACATTTGTAATGGTTTGAACTTAATAAATATATGATTTTGTCTCTCTGAATATTTGTTGTGAAGTGTATAGTGTCCTGTGTGAGCATGTTGTATCTTGCCCCCTTTACCCAAAGTCGGGTAAAGGGAGGGTCACGTTCCGGTCTCCTCAGGTTGGAAATCCGGGGCGTGATAATATGGTATCAGAGCATGGTCTAGTTAGCTTAGGGTAGTGAGTGGACTTGGTTATCTTGAGTCCTTCGGAGGAGCCTGGAGGGACGTGCCTGATCAACATGCTCCTCTTGGAGCCTCTAAGGTGTACTTGGGGTAGTCCAGTCTTGTGGTAGGATTTGCATACATTGTTATTAGGGCACTAGTTGCATTTGTTGTTTATGTATGAATGTATGGATAACTATGAGAATGTTTTAAATGAAAAAAAAATTAATTGTGCAACTTTGATATATTGTGACAACTTAAGCATGACTACAAAGAAAAGAATGTGTGGTACGGAATTTGTGTACTAGTGGACTTGTACAATGTGAACGAACTACATAGAGATAATACTGTTGATATTCTGAAAATGACTAGGTGAGATATGTGAATGCTTAAGTGTGTGCCTTTGTATGGTATTGTGTGGAATAAGCAATGTGGTGTTCAAACCGATGAGATATTCACTTGAGTATAAATGATATGTGCAATGTGAAGGTGTGAACTTGTATAGTCTGTGAAATGTGAATCTGCGAATCTGTGTGGTGATAATGTGTGTTTTGAGATTAGTTATAGCTCCAAATGCCTAGTCGGTAATGGTATTGAGAGCGTTGAGTGTTAACCTAGAGCGCTACCTCCTCGTGTACCCAGCCTCTAAAAAAAGTATGACCCGTACGACAGAAGAGCCCGCCACCCAGGCTGGGCAAGTGCCAGAGCTACAGGCTGTAAGTAATGATCTTCACATGGCAAAGATTGGCATTTTACATCATTTGGAGGAGC
This sequence comes from Taxillus chinensis, assembly GCA_023512835.1. Lineage (NCBI taxonomy): Eukaryota > Viridiplantae > Streptophyta > Magnoliopsida > Santalales > Loranthaceae > Taxillus > Taxillus chinensis. The sequence continues at coordinate 47,046,599 of CM042085.1, read as the reverse complement.
TCGGATGAAGATCAACTGAAGCATTGTTGTCCTGATAAGCAAAAAGGACCCCAAGAGGCAAACGGGGGCAATCAGAAGATGGCCACAAGTTTCGAGACGGGGGTCAATCCCCCCAACAAATCAATTTGAGACTAGTTGCTTAAAGGGTTGTTCTTGTTGTGGACAACCGGGACATTGGAAAAGAGGGTGTAGCAGGAAGTAGTACCAGTACCACATCTGTGGAAAGGTAGGACATCTCCAGACAGTTTGTTTTGGTAAAGCAAGGCATGGTGCTAGAGGACTGGCACGGCGAGCAAGGCATGGGGCCAAGGACTTCCTAGTGAGGACAGTAGGAGAGCATGGCTGAACTATCCTTAGTCAGGGGTACGATTTCCATTCTCGTGTGTTAAGACTTCTGTTTTATTGGTGGTATCATGCTCCTTTAAAGATAATGATCGGTTGAGTCTCGTACTAGTTTATGTGAGGCTGAGTGAACCTTTTAATGCTAACTCTTGTGATAGTGGGGTATGTTCTTTGGGAGGGCTTTCGAGTCACCATTTTATGTTAAGTAAAGCTTAGGAGATCATTTGGGTTACTATTTCAAATGAATGTGGTTGGAGACCTGTTAAAAAAAAGGGTAAAATGAATATGTATATATTTATAACACTAGACGAATAATAAGTAACTTATAAACATTTGGGTGTCAATTTTATATGTGAGTGGCATTCAACTTCGGCACCTGTGAAAATTTAAAGTAATCAAACCTTGTAGGCTACCTTTTGATAGCTAGTAGAGCTTGAGGCGTGAGGTGATGGCTTGTGGGTAACGTGTGACCCCTCCATGGCAACCTTGAATAATAGAAATATGTTCTTATGTGGATAGATGTACGTGTTGGAGTACTACTTGGAAGGGGTATTCTTAAGGTTACCTTTTGAAGCGTTGGGGTTGAAGGAGGGCATCGCAGCTAGTATAACTTGCTCCTTAAGTCCTTGAGGTGTTATCTTGTTGGCTAGAGAGGTCATTGCAAGTTTTGGTTAGTAACTATATAGGTGTTCTGGGTTCTCGGATGGTCAAGCAGTGGCTATGTGTCATGTTTGTGGTGTGTGAAAGACCATGAGTAATGTTCCTAGAATATGCTATGAAATGGGTATGCACATGTATAAAATGTGAAGTGTTCTGGAGCTCAGCTATTGACTGTGAGTGGTTTTCAAGGGTCGTGCCCAGTGCATCCAATTGGTAAAAAAAAAGGGTAAGCAAGTGAGATTTGGCAGGCCTCGTTCGGGCTTTTTACCCACATCTGGAAAACATTTCTCTAGGGGTTGCGGGTGTGCTTTTGCATGGTAGGGCCATTCCTTTGGTCTGTATGTTGTGGGAGGTGGGTTTAAAGGAGAGGAGAAGGTGTAAAACTGGTACGTTCTACTCATCAGGCGTCTTGTGTTTCATTGCATGTGTTGAGAATGTGCTGAAAATGTGGCATTGTGTTGTTGTATGTGTTGCATAAGTGGTAAAGGTATATAGCGGAGTTGCTACGTGTGGGTGTTGTGACACATATGCATAGAGAAGGATGAGGCATAGTGTATTGGTATAGTAACTATGGTGTGAGGATGAGGAAGAGTGTTAGAAGTGATGTTGTTTATGTTCTTCCTTGTCTGGTGTTATTAAAATGTTGGTAAGTTGGGAAAAAGGTTGTTTGATTCCTAGAATTGAGTCAGTTGGCAGTTTTTGCTTGGAATGGGTATTAGTGCTACTCCTTGGGGAGAGATTTATGTCGGGCGGATGTCACAAAGGTGCATGTTTTAGAGCAGTGCTGGTAGGCGGATGACCTACATATGTCCTCCTTGAAAACTTTTCATGTGCAGTAACAGGCGGTAAGTGAGATGGTTCACGCCATCGAGGTGTTGGTATTTGGGAGCTACATGAAAGTCCCAAATCGGGAGTTTGCATGTCTTGTTGCCTGTGCCTACCCGGAGAAATTGCAGTGATCACATTAAGCTGAGGCTAAAGCCTGAGTATTTCTTGGTACATTTGAGTGTTTTGTTGGTGTGTTGAGATAGAACATGATGGTTGGTGTAGCGAAGTTAGTTGTTCATGAGGTGGAGTATGTCCTGGAGGCAAGGGATTCCTTTGTGACCTGTGAGTGGTGACATAGAGGATTCCGTTGTTGTCATGTTGCGGGTAGGAGAGTTTTTCAGGGTGGCGAGAACTATGTTGTTGGTACCTACCCATCGTCAAAGGATTCCTATCGCATGGAATGTCTGCTGACTGAGTAAGGCATTATCACTTGGGTTGTAACATAAGCCTCAGTTAGTGAAGGCTGTGTGGGACCTTGGTGGATCCCTATTTGACCGTAGTCAGAGAGGTGCTATTTGTGTGATGTTCTAGTTCATGGGATTCTTTAGTAGATTCTCAATGTTGGTGACTGGTGTTAGCCCGATAGTAGTTTTTGGTCTTGCCGTGGTTGTGTATGGTACTGAATTTGTCATCCTTGGACTCCATTGGGCATCATGTTGACTGTAACCGAATGGAAACTTCATCCTAGTATAGTTGTGTCCTGGATTATAAGCTGTGGAGAGCCATCATTGGTGTTGGTTGGGTTTTAATGTGCCTTGCTAGCGGATGTATTCCTCGGATCCCTAAGCCTGTTCTGCGTTAGCGTGAGGGGATTCAGCTGTGATGCTGGTGCTGCTGTGGTGATATCCCTGTGTGGGACTGTGATTGTGGTTTACATCATGCTCTTATCCCATTTGTTTGTATTTCATTGTGACCTCATGGTGCTTGCTGTAAGGGTGAGGTCTACATCTGGGGTGTGGCTGCGTGGTAATTGTTGGTGTCCGTTGCATCAAATCTTAGTGCTCGGTTAGTGTTGGGGTACCTTTAATTGGGGAGTGTTGGTTCTATTGTGACGCGCGTAGGCTGATGGTGTTGGCCTTGCCCGGTTGTCGGGGTCTTAGCGAATCTGTGGGAGGTTTCTCGACCTCACTGTTGTCAGACTTGCTCACATGAGTTGTTGTCAGCACGCTAATTGGCCAAGCTCTAGTTCTTGTTATGCTCATGGGTGTTATGTGTTGCTTTGATCTTCTCGTGATGTTTGCTACTTGTTTTCTCTTTTCGGGGACGAAAAGTCCCAAGGTGGGAACGTTGTGAGGAAACTCCCTGCGGATAAGTTTGTATGGTATTGGCGAATGGGCAATAGAACGTTAAACGTGTAGTAGTGTTTTGTTTGTGAGTTGTTCCTTGTAGTGGTGCTTATGATGCGAGTTGGTCTGTGACCTATGTGATTTGTTAAATGTGTTGGGGATGGGTGTATATGTCTTACACCGTCGTGACATGTGAATACTTGTGACATGAGTTAGGTGAGGAGAAAAAGGGTTGTTTGTGAGATTAGAATATGTGTTTCCCTATCATGCTGTGTTGTATTGGGTCTGTGGGTACATGCCTTCATGTGTGTTATTGTGTGATATCTTCAGTCGCGGGTATGTGAATGGTTGTGGGCGATGTGCATCAGCATATGCGTTATGGAAGGTGTGTTGTCTTTTCGAGGACGACACGTCCTGCAGAGGACGAACAATCTTGACGGTGGGAGGTGGCTGTTGGCCAAGGGGTAGTAATGTGTTTTCTTGTATGTGGTTCATGATTTGGTGTATTTGTATTTGTATTTGTAGACTAGTATTTGTATTTATATTGAGATGTGTTTTGAGACTGCAATGTGTTTGAAATATCCTATTATGTTGTGTGATCCCTCTGGGTATTGTGGCTTGCCGTTTTGCAAATGGGGTAGCATGTGTTTGTTATCCCTTGTATGTTTCTTTTCGAGGACGAAAAGTCTTAAGGGGGAGAGGATGTTTCTTTTCCAGTGGACCGGTCTGCAAACTGCAATGAGATGGAAGTTGGCTTCATTCCTGTGAGCCCAAGCTGCTTGTATAGAGAAAAGGAGATCAAGTTGATACTAGCCCCTAAATCACAAAGGGCCTGCTGCTGCGGCGCATTTCCAATCACACAAGGGAGATTAAAACTGCCCGGATCTTTATGCTTGATGGGAAAATTCGTTTGGACAACACTGCTTACCTCGTCTGTGACAGCTACCGTGTCATGATCCCCATACCTTCTCTTCTTCTTCACAAAATCTTTAATGTATTTTCTATACCTGGGCATCTGCTCCAAAACTTCCACAAATGGGATATTAATTTCAAGCCGCTTGAATAAACTCAGGAAGCGCTCATACTCTTCCTCAACCCTTCGATTTTTTAACCGCTGAGGAAATGGCATGGTAGGCCTTAGCTCTTTCAGCCCTTGTTCTTCAGCTGGTCTGCCTTTAGTCAACTGTTGGTCCTTCTTTTCTTGCACCTTTTCTTCTTCTTTATTGAATTTTCCTTGGTCATCAGCTTCCAAGGGTCTGCTTTGTTCTTCTGATATGACCCTCTTCTTAGGCTCTTCAGTTTCCTTCAATGCTTTCCCACTCCTTAAAGTAATAGCCTTGCAACTCTCCTTGGGGTTCACTTCAGTGTCACTTGGAAAAGATTTAGCTGAAACTCCTTGATTTGCATTCTGTGCCATACTTACGAGCAGCTTTTCCATATTCTTCATTGAAGATTCCATGCTGCCTACCCTTTCCTCCAAATCACCCATCTTTCTTTTAGCTGTCTCATCCTCATTCAGATATGTTCTTCCTCTTTGTTGTTGAGGTTGAGGCTGTTGCTGCTCGAATCCTGGAGGTGGATGTAAATAATTATCAGTAGCATACGGATTTTGTTTCATCCCTGGAGGCACATATTTATACTGAACTGATGTATCTCCCCCTTGGTTCTGGTTTTTCTGATATGTCTGAGATTGTTGTTGGTTGTGATTGTACCCTTGTCCTTGTTGTTGAGGATAATATTGCTGCTTCTGGTACAAGTCTTCCCCTCCAACATAATTTGCTTCTTCAGCTCCACTCCATCCTTGCTCAACTACTGGTGAGGCTTGTTGTGATCCTCCGACTTTAAGAGCCAACACTTCCATGCTTTTCACTAAAGCCTGGATTTGGTCTTGCATATCGTTGGAAGAATTGTCAACAAAAGCTATTTTCTCCCTTGGCCTTGAAGTCCGTACATTCGACCACTGCCAATCATCCAAAGACAGTCTCTCTAAGAGTTCAGCTGTAGCATCAGGCTCTAGATTCATTAAACATCCTCCAGCAGCTGCATTCACCTTATCTTGTGAGTGAGACTGAAGACCAGTGTAGAAAGATTCAATTTGAATCCATTGGGGTATTCCATGGTCAGGGCATCTTCTTATCAAATCTTTAAAGCGCTCCCAAGCCTCATGAAGAGTCTCCATCTCATCTTGCCTGAATCTGCTGATTTCCCCTCTAAGCTGGATCACCTTGGAAGGAGGAAAGTATTTAGACATGAATTTAGTCTGCATCTCCTCCCAAGTATTTATTGAACCTGCTGATAAACTGTTAAACCACCCAAGAGCTCTATCCCTTAAGGAGAAAGGGAAAAGCCTTAGCTTTATTGCCTCCTCCGACACATTGTTGATCTTTATGGTGTCACACATCTGGTAGAACCTCATCAAATGTTAGTGTGGATCATCCACTGTTGTTCCTCCAAAAGCATTGTTGTTCACCATATTAATTAATGCCGGCTTCAGCTCAAAACTATTTGCTTGAACTCTTGTTTGCCTAATCCCAGAATAATGGTCTGACATCATCGGTCTCGCGTAGTCTAAGAAGGTTCTGGGCATAAACCTATTACCCTCTTCTTCTGGATATTGGCCATTGTAATTGGCCCCTCCTTGCGGTGCACCACCATCCGTCCTTAAATCTGCCATCAATTCACCTACTGAATGCTCTAAGCCTTGCAGTGCTTCTTTAGCCTCTCGTGCTGCTTCCCTAGCTGCCCTACGACAAGCTCTGAACAACCTTTCAGATTCCTGATTAAATGGTATAAGCTCCCCTCTTGGCATGCATAACTAGGAATTCTCGCAAATACGCTGTGAACGTTCCTGTAAGAAAACAAGAACACACCCAGCAGCTCCGAACAATTCAAAAATAAATAAAAACTAAAGAAAAATAAGCACCAAGATCAGAATTTAGACAATTTCATTCAATGTTGATTTTCTAAAGCTAGTCAACCGTTGAATCCCCGGCAACGACGCCAATTTGACGAATGTGGGTTTTATAGCGTCACCCTAAAAGAGTTAAACTAATGTCGTTTAAATCCCTTCTCCAAAAATTATTAATTCCCTTAGTTAATGCTAAATAGAACAGCAGTAAGAAAGGGATCGATCCTACAGAGATTACCAGGTTATCTAGCTTTTAAACTCAAACCACCAAATTATTCTTGCTTCAAATAAAGTATTGGCAAATAAATTGTGTTCTCTTCAAAGACTTAAATTATATCTACTGAAATCTGAATTGTAATGGAAACAACTAGAAAACGTTGGAGTTTTAAATCAAGGATTAAGGCATCTAGGGTCACAATTTCACCTCCCTATGTTATCTCTACTGAATCATGATTATTGGGATTGTTTCATTGCAAACATGCTAAACATGAGCCAAGGTACTACAATGGTCATTGTCAGTCCTTTTAAGTGTTATATGCCTGAATGGTCATCAAAACATAAACATGCAAAGCCAATAAATCATACTTGTAAAAGGATAATGATCACACCAATTACAAATAAGTTATGAATCTCAATCTGCCCCAAACTAGGGCTAAGAATCCTAGGTGTATACTTCCTAGAGATAGAAGAATAAGAACAGATTCATAAAACATGTAAAACTCAATCATCCATACCCAATATCCATAAATTTAGCACAGCAACAAGGGGGCTACATTGCTCCCCTAGATTAAAAGACTACTCACACATGATTACAAGCAAACACTAACAGGAAAAACTCAACATCTTCTTCTAATCACCGACGCAGCAGAGCTTCAATCCAAGTTTCCAAAATCACGGCTGCTCCCTAGGTTTCCTTCAAAAACGTGAAGCCCTGCAAAAATCTCCAAAAACGTGAAGCCTCCAACGTGTTGTGAAGCCTCTCTTCCAAGGACATGTAGACCTCCTTATATATCTGCTGGATGGGCCTGAATACTATATTATAAAGTGTGCCCTAGCCCATCTATCGCAACTTATCAAAACGACGTAGTTTTGATAAGTGACACTTCCAACATTAAAATCTCTCAATCTAAGCACAATATGAACAAGGTCCTTTAGGAAAGAATGATCAGCATAACAAAATGACTGAATCGGTGCAAAAATATGGCTGCACGTCAATTTGAACGTCATATTCCCAATTGGCGTGCAGCTCCAAATTAGGTGAATTTCTTCTCCAAGGTTCCTTGCATCATGTAGAGGACTGGTATGCAGTAATATGCTTGCACGCCAATTGGTCCAATTGACGTTCAAGGCCTTTGGCTCTGAAACTTTTGTGGAAGGTAGAGGACATCATTTTGAGAAACTTTAGTTCTGCACGCCAATTAATTTGAGGCCATCTACTTGGTCAAAATTAATCTCCAAAACTTGACAAAACAGCTTAAAAGCGCATGTATATGCAAATAGCATCTTCCTAGGGCTTAGAGCAAATATAAATGAAATATAATACAATAAGGCTCTAATCATGCTCTTAAACACCCCTAAATAGGCAATAAAATAACGACATAAATGCACGTTATCAACGTGCATTATGGCGTGCAGCCATATTTTTATACTGTCACCTTGGTTTTGTTATTCTAATCGTCTCTTCCCAAAGGGCCATGTTGGAATTATGAGTATTTTGTCCTGTGTGGAAGCGGAGTGGTTAGTTCATGTTTTATTTATCAAAACTACGTCATTTTGATGGTGTGTTTCATTTATAAAAACTACGTCGTTTTGATGGTGGGATTTCATTTATCAAAACTACATCGTTTTGATAAGTGAGGTCTATATAAGGAGGAGATCTCTTTGTTTTAGGTTTAGGGTTTTTGTTGTCAGCCGCTGCAGCCGTTGCAGAGAGAGAGAGAGAGAGAGAGAGAGAGAGAGAGAGAGAGAGAGAGATTGAGAGAGAGAGCTCCAGTTCGTGGCTGCCGTCGTCATTCCCGTGGTTGGATGGCGTTAGGCATGGAGGCAAGAGCGTGGAGGATCTTTGAGGTAGGGGTTCTATTCTTCCTTGAACCTATCCTAGGGCTTTGGCCTTGTGATAGGCAATGTAGTTGTTTGGTCTTATTATATATAAATATGTAAATTCATATAGGTGTGATCTCCTATATGAATGTTGCCCTTCAATGTCGTGTTTTGCTTGGATGTATATATATACGCATGTTAAGTGTTTGATATTATGCCTGTGAGGCCACACATGTTATATGTTTGATAATATGTCTGAATGACCACCCATATTATGTGTTTGAGATTATACCTGTGTGGCTGGGTTTGTGAGCCTGTGAATGTATGCATGCTAAGTGTTTGAAGTTATGCCTGTGTGACCATGCATATTAAGTGTTTGATGTTATGCCTATATGGCCATGTGTGCTGCGTGTTTGCTTGTACACCTGGTGGCTGTGGAAGCCCGGGCCTGTTTTATTGAACCTGGTGGCTGTGGAAGCCCGGGGCTATTTATGTTAGCCTGTGAGGCTATGAGAACTATTTGCCTGAGAGGCAGTTAAACTATTTGCCTGAGAGGCAGTTAAATCATTGGCCCGAAGAGGCGGTTAAATCATTGGCCTGAAGAGGCGGTTAAATCACTTGCTTGAGGTGGTTAAAGTGTTAGCCTATGGGGCTATAGAGCCTGTGTGGCTGGGGCTGAGGTTGCACCCGTTTGTGTGGTGTTTCCTTGCTATTTGTTTCTGCCACGTCACTGCACTGGTACATGCTCTCATATAGATGATAGGTGCATGGGATGGGTTAGAGGAGACTTGATCCCTACTGAGCTATGATTGCTCACCCCTCCTAGTGTGATGTATTTTCTTAATGGAACCTATAGGCGTTAGGTGGAATCCCAAGGTGGAAGACCATATTTGCTTTACCGTTTCTTTTCGATTATGTTCATTTATGGTAATTGATGTAACCCCAGTGGGGAGATATTGTAATGAGGAGTTTAATGTAATAAAAGCATGTTTGGACACGTTTGTAATGGTTTGAACTTAATAAATATATGATTTTGTCTCTCTGAATATTTGTTGTGAAGTGTATAGTGTCCTGTGTGGGCATGTTGTATCTTGCCCCCTTTACCTAAACTCGGGTAAAGGGAGGGTCACGTTCCGGTCTCCTTGGATTGGAAATCCGGGGCGTGACAACAATATTATACTCGCTCTGCTTCATGAGTTTCAGAAATTTTGTGGTCTCTTCTTCCGTGACCAGTGTTCCTTTCCTCGTTGTCTCAATGTCTTGATCTATAGCTTTTTCTTTCCTTGCTTTGTCAGCCATATCGGGGGCATAAGCCCGACCACTCCTGGTTTTCTTTTCTGCTGCAATGGCTCCTTGGACTACTTCATGACTATAGTTCCATGGGACTGCTTTATCCCTCTTGTAAGGAAAAGAGTCAAGAACACGTATGATGAGAGATGTAATTCCATGAGGCAGTTGTGGGATTTTTGAGTCTTAGTGTTCAAGACAAGGGGTGTTGGCACCCATGATGGTTTGTATGACATGTCTCCTTGCATCATGTGGCTTTGATTGTCCGTCTCTTCCTTGGAAACTTCGATCATCCTTTGGTCCTTGAGTTTTTACACCACCTTGAAAAACTCACTACATTCTTCAATGTCATGTCCCTGCGACATCTTGTGGTATAGGCATTGTTTTTCCATATTTACCCACCTCTCTGCTTCTGATGTGTCTTTGGCTCGTACATATCCATGTTTTTGTAGCAATTGAAACAAATACACCTTCTTCATTTGTATTTGTGAAGCCATCTCCAATCATCCTTCAGTTTCAATACTAGCCACATTATTGAGTGTTCTGGGAGAGGGTTGTTGTTCACATTTGGTGTCCCTGTCATTATGGAAAAATCTAACCAATTCACAACTTTCAAATCCTGGACCTTCCTTTTGAATGCTATGTAGTTTTCAATATCATGTCGTGCTCCACCAGCATGATACTCGCATCTGGCATCTAGTTTATACCAAGCCGAGGGAGGAGACCTTATTTCTCCCAAAGGTGTAGGGAGTACCAACCTTGCTTCTAAAAGCTTGGGGTAGAAGTCAGCATATGTCATTGGAATCGAGTCAAACTCTTGTCGTGGTCAATGAGGAGCCTGATTCGCTCCTGCATGCTGAGTCTGGGCCATCGGTTGCCCATATCCTTGGAATGAGGCTTTTGGTCCTTCCTGAGTTGCTGCCCTTGGTTGCTCTAGTATGGCGCTCTTGCTTGAAATGAGTTAGGTGACATTGGATATGGAAATGGAACCCCTCATTGTAGCAAGTACAGTATGTAGTGGGGAGGAGGTGCAGGTGCCGCATAGGCAGCTACGGGGGACCCCCTATAGTACCCTGGTTGGTAGGATGTCGATTGCATTGTCGAGTTCGATTGATATACCAGATTGGTTTCACCTTCTTTCTTTTTTGCTAGTGGTTGAGATCTTTTTGATGCCTCTGCCACATCACCCTTTAACTTTCCACCTTCAATTCCACTTTCTACACATTTACTGGATGCGACCAAGTCTACAAAGCTACTAGAGACATTGCCAATCAACTTCTCGTAATATACGCCTTTAAGCGTGTTGATGAATAGAGTGGTGAGTGTTGGGAATGTAGGATTTGATGAAGCTGCCAAAATATAGTCTAAGCCTGGAGACTCGAAGAACCGAAGGTCAAAGAGTCGAGTTCGTAGAAGTGAAACTGTCATAGGACGTATTGGCAAGAGACTAGACTCATAGGGTCTGGAGACTCAAGGCAAAATAGTGACAGAACATTGCGACTCGTAGATCTAGGGTCGAAGGTATCAGAGTTGAAGCACGGAAAAGAGAGTTACTGCAAGCACCAATATGTTCAGAGACTCGTAGAGTCAAAGAATTCTAAAGAACAGTAACCAATGTTAAATGACTCATAGACTCGCAGCCCGTAGAACTGTAGAGTCCCTAAAAACACTTAAGTCAATTAACAGAACTTAAACTGCCACTAGAATCGAAGACTCGTAGAGTCGTAGAGTCGAAGCCTTCGAACAATGTTAAGAAAAGAGGACTCGTAGACTTGTAGGTTGAAAGTCATGGAGTGGAAGCCTTCGAACACTGTTAAGAAAATAGGACTCATAGACTCGTAGGTTGAAAGTCGTAGAGTCGAAGCCTTCGAACACTGTTAAGAAAATAGGACTCGTAGACTCGAAGGTTGAAGGTCGAAGAGTCGATGCTATAAAGACTGGCAAACAAATGAAACTGTAACTCAAGGGTCATAGATTCGTAGAGTCATAGACTCAAGGGATATAATTATTCTAAAGAAATTGCCAAACTTAAAGACTCGGAGATCGAAGGCTGAGAGTTATAGCTGAAGGGTCGTAGCCATACGGAGACTCAGTTTATGAGCATCTGCAAAAGACTAAGGAAGAAAAGCGAAGTCTAAGACTCGTAGAGTCGAAGATCTTCAGAGCCATAGTCAAATAAAGTAAACTGAGAGACCCAAAGGTCGTAGACCCGCAGAGCTAGGGTCGTAGACTCATAGCTATAACAATAGGTAGACTAGGCGGACTACGAAGAAGTCACTCTAAGCGCCATTCGAAGAGTCGCAGACTCGTAGAGTCGTAGACTCGCAGAGTCGTAGACTTCAGTTAATAGAGTGACACAAAAGACTAATCCAACCTGAACTCTGGCCTCGAGGACTCGAAGATATGAGTCGTAGACTTGTAGAAACACTGTAAAGCCTAAAGCAAACTTTCGCAACTTCCAACAGGTTCTAGTTGAAATCTTCGAGTCACCAAACCTACGAGGCATTTACCTTCAAGGCAGACTTACAACCCTAAGCATATTCACTTAGCGATATCTTCAGCTAGGGTTTGTACAGTAAGCCTACGCCGTCCCGAGCAGTTGAGCGCATTTAATGACACATTAATTGTTGCCAACTACCCTCCACGGATGAATGGCCAAGATCGACTGCATGCCAAATACGCAGTATGGGCATCTGATCTGTAAATGAGAGCAGGTCAACCCATCCCCTGACATTCCACATTTTCGGTGGCGGGAAGTCAGTCTATCGGGATGGACAACACGGCGCACGAGCACTTTAACCTTAAAAATATATCTCTCACACACTTAATGACAAAGTCAAAAGTTTAACCTCTCTCTCAAAAGAAGGAAACACACAGAACACAAGATAATGGTTCTGACATATGTTAAAGAAATAATCTTTTGCAGAACTAATGCAAGAGTTCCAACACAAGAAAGAGAGACTCTAGGAGAAAAACTTCGAAGTGTTGTGCGCCGCATTGAACCAAGAACAAGAACAATCCATCTGATTATTCGAAAAACCTCTTGTTCATCAAAGATCCAGCACTTCCATTAAGTCTAATCTTTGTGTTGTTTTCCACACGTCAATCTATCATAGACCATCACTTTCACAACTGAGATCTGTTGAGAAAAGAGCTTTTACTCTTATCTCAGTTTTGCCTGATAATTCATCATCATTCACATTATTGCTCACATTACTACTATCGTCTTCTTCATAAATACTTCCATCATAGTCATCCGTAGAGGAATCCAAAACTAGCTAACGGTTTAGCTTCCGCAAACGAAGAAAGTCTATTCACCCCCCCCCCCCTCTAGACTCACTTTGGCACCTACAATTAGTATCAGAGCAGCTCTATAACTCCGTAGAGATCGCTAAATGGCCTGTTGGAAATGTAGGATTTGATGAAGTTGCCAAAATATAGTCTAAGTCTGGAGACTTGAAGAACAGAAGGTCGTAGGGTCGAAGAGTCGAGTTCGTAGAAGTGCAATTGTCATAGGACATATTGGCAAGAGACTCGTAGACTCGTAGGGTCTGGAGACTCAAGGAGAAACAGTGACAGAACATTGCGACTCGTAGATCCAGGGTCGAAGGTCATAGAGTCATAGTACGGAAAAGAGAGCATTACTGCAAGCGTCAATAAGTTCAACTCGTAGAGTCGAAGAATTCTTAAGAACAGTAACCAAAGCTAGATGACTCGTAGGCTCATAGACTCGCAGCCTGTAGAACCGTAGAGTCCTCAAAAATACTTGAGTCAATTAATATAACTCAAACTACCACTAGACTCGAAGACTCATAGAGTCGTAGAGTCGAAGCCTTTGAACACTGTTAAGAAAACTGGACCCGTAGACTCGTAGGTTAAATGTCGAAGAGTCGTTGCTATAAAGACTGACAAACAAATGAAATTGTAACTTAAGGGTCATAGAGTCGTAGACTCGTAGACTCAAGGGACACAGTCACTATACAAAAATTGCCACACTTCCAGACTCGGAGATCAATGGCTAAGAGTTATAGCTGAAGGGTCGTAGCCAGACAGAAACTCAGTTTATGAAAGACTAAGGAAGAAAAGCGAAGTTTAAGACTGATAGAGTTGAAGATTTCCAGAGCCACTTAGTCAAATATAGTAAACTGAGAGACCCGAAGGACGTAGACCCGCAGAGCTAGGGTTGTAGACTCGTAGCCATAATAACAGGTGGGTTAGACGGACTACGAAGAAGTCACTCTAAGCGTTATTCGAAGAGTCGCAGACTCGCAGAGTCGTAGACTTTAGTTAATGGGATGACACAAAAGGCTAATCCAACCTGAACTGTAGCCTCGAAGACTCGAAGATATGAGTCGTAGACTCGTAGAAACACCATAAAGCCTGAAGCAAAACTTCACAACTTCCTACAGTTTCTAACTGAAATCTTCGAGTCACAGAACCTACGAGGCATCTACCTTCAAGGCAGACTTACAACCCTAAACATAGTCACTTAGCGATATTGTCAGCTAGGGTTTGTACAGCAAGTCTGCGCCGTCCCGAGCAATTGAGCGCATTAATGACACATTAATTGCTGCCAACTACCATCCACGGATGAACGGCCAAGATCGACTGCATGCCAAATACGCAGTATGGGTATATGATCTGCAAATGAAAGCAGATCAACCTATCCCCTGACATTCCGCATTTTCAGTGGCGGGAAATCAGTCTGTCGGGATGGACATCATGGCGCACGAGCACTTTAATCTTAAAAATATATCTCTCACACACAAAACGACAAGATGATGAGTTTAACCTCTCTCAAAAGAAAGAAACACACAAAACATAAGAGAATGGCTCGACACACTTGAAATAAATAATCCTTTGCAGAACCAACCAAAAAAAAAGTTCAAACGCTAGAGAGAGAGACTCTGAGTGAGAATCCTTCTAAGTGTTGTGCGCCGCGTTGAATCAAGAACAAGAGTAATCCATCTGATTATTCACAAACCTTTTATTCATCAAAGATCTAGCACTTGCATTAAGTCTTAATCTCTGTGTTGTTTGTTTTCCACACTTCGATCTATCATAAACCATCTCTTTCATAACTGAGATCTATTGAGAAAAGAGCATTTACTCTTATCTTAGTTTTGTCTGATAGTTCATCATCACTCACATTATCCTCACAATACTGCTATCATCTTCTCCATAAATACTTTCATCATAGTCATCTGTAGAGCAATCTAGAACCAGCTAACAGTCTAGCTTCCACACACAAAGAAAGTCTATTCACCCCCCCCCCCCTCTAGACTCACTTTAGGACCTACAATTGGTATCGAGTAGTTCTACAACTCCGTAGAGATCCCTAATGGACGACATGGATTCCAGCAGTGCAGCTCCAGCTCCCGAGCAAGCTCCAGTTCCTATTGAGGAACTTGAAGCCAGTCGTGCTCCAGAGGAAGGAGCAACTGGAGACCAGGAGCAGGAAGAACCGAGTACTAGCAGCAACAAGAAAGGAGCAACTGGAGACCAGGAGTAGGAAGAACCGAGTACCAGCAGCAACAAGAAAGAACCAGAAGACTTCTATGATGTTCTGCCTGGCTCATCCTCCGAAGTACCTATGTGCACACCCGCACGTTTTTCCAAATGGAAAGCGAGAATGAGAGCACACCTAGACATGCTTGACACCTATCTCTGGGAAACAATAAAGAATGGACCTTTCACTCCAAAGATTATACAGAGAGGTCGGTTAATGACAAAAGACCCAGATAGTTGGTCTAAGGTGGAGCAGAGGGAAGTAAAGCTCGGCTTCAAGGCAAAAGCCATACTTTTCTCTACACTCGACGATGAGATGTTCACGGTTGTGCAAGATCCTGAGACTGCTAAAGAGGTATGGGACAAGCTCTGTCTCATCTACAAGGGAGACGAGCAAATACAGGATAACAAGATCTCCATGCTCAAGCAAGAGTATGAAGCCTTCAGATGTGAACCGAAGGAGTCATTGGACAGTATCTATAAACGGTTCACAGGTCTGATTCAACGAATGAAGACATACAACATTGAGATCTCTCAGAAGGACAAGAATGACAAATTTCTGAGATCTCTACCCTTGAGACTGCTGATAAAGACATCAGCCATCCGTCAGCTGAAGGAATGGAAGACTTGTGCCTTGGAAGCATTATATGGGGACCTCAAGATGTTTGAAATACAAAAGGAAGAGCTTGAGGCATTTGAGAACCCTTCCAAGAAAAAGGAGAAGTCTATTGCCTTTAAGGCTGCTACTGAACCCCGGGAACCATCTTTAGAAGATGAAGAAGATGAAGCTGATGAACTTGTTTCAGATAGTTCCTTAGATGAAGAAGTGGCATTTCTGATGAAGAAACTACTGAAGAGAAGGGGAAATACAGGAGAAAAGCAAAGCAGTCGTCCTCATCCTTTTCTAAGGGAAAGGATAAGGAGAAGTTGCAATGCTACCACTGCAACAAGCCCGGCCACTTCGCTGCCGACTATTATAAGCTGAAGAGGGAGAAAAAGGAGGCAGCTGAGCAGAAGAAAAAGACCAAAGGCTCCTCAAGTAGAAAGAATGACAAGAGGAAGAAGGCTCTTGTCACTAACAAGTTCAATAGTGAAACTGAGGAGGAAGAAGAATCTTCTGATGAAGAGAAGAAAGAAAAGGGTCTTATCTGCTTCATGGTTGATAATTCACCTCCCCTCAAGGTAAGAACTTATGAACAGCTCTACATTGAATATGAAGATACCTATAGAGCTCTAAAAGACATAGAGGAACAATTTCTCCCTATGAAAGCTGACAAAGAAAGATACTATTCTAAACTCGAACAGCTTTCATGTGAATATAGAGACTCTATAGATGATTATGAATGAACAAAGAGAAGATTAAGAGCTGAAGTGAGTGAGATGAGAAGTACACACGATGATCTTTTGAACAAAGCTGGACAACTAAAATTGGCTAATAAAGACATCGATAGGCTTGAAAAGGAACTAGCTGAAACTAAAGCTGAACTGGAAAAGGAAAGACTAATCAGTCAAAAGTGGTAAGATTCTGCTGAAATTGCAGCCCACTTTAGGACCACTCCAGATGTTAAAGGTCTAGCCTTAGGTCTAGGTTTCTCTGAAGACCAAATAACCAAGGCCCAGACTTACCCTGTACAGACCAAGTGTCTTGCTGACTTTGTTCCTGCTGGCAGTGTGCTCCTTGATGGTGGAAAGGAGGTATCTATGGCTGTTGCTAGTCCACCCAAACCAGTAACACCCGAACTCAAAGACCTGGGTGCTGTTGCATCTCAGGATAGTGATGCAGTAGTTGCTAAGATAGAACTGAAAGCTGAACCTTCAGTCAACCTGTCCTCTACGTCCCAATGCAAGGGTAAGGGTGTAGTTATTCCAGAGACAAAACCAAGTAGACACACTACCACATTTGAGACTGGTTCATCCAGCAAGGCTGCTGCCTTCCAACCTAAGTTTGTCTCTGATGGTAGAGTTAAGTGTTGGATCAAACCTAGAATTTGGATGATGCGGATCAAACCTAATGTAATTTAATTTTAGTTGTTTCACGTTTATTTTAAGTCTATGCAGAAGATAAAATTGTTATCCGGACCTACTCCTATAAGAGCAAAGCAAAGGACAAGATACATAATCCTGATCCGGGTCATCATGAGTGTCGTCTAACACTTGGTAAATAACCAAGTCTTCATCCAGAGTAAGGACCCTCTCGTACGAACTAATCAATTGTCAAAAGGACTAAGGATTTTGCGCTCTTATTGTTGATTGGACTAAGTCATTTTATACGGAATGAGAATCCAAGTCTACACCTCGTACGGAGTAAGAGAGATTTGTTGCAGAGAAAGAATTAAGTCTTTCGCTCCAGCTGTCTAAGGAAAAGAGGATTCGGACCAAGGAATCCGAGCTTTTCACTCGAGCAGAGTAGGGACGTCTGATGTGGAGTAAGGACATCTAATGCGGAATAAGAAATCCGAATCATTACTCAAGCGGAGTAAGGAGCTCACGCGGAGTAAGGAAGCGCTGACATGGGATAAGGATTTCAGGACTTCATATACGTGGAGTAAGCAATAACTAATATGGAGTAAGCATCCGAACCTCGTTGATATGGAGTACAGAAAGCTACACCGGACTAAAAGGACGCTACTTCAACTTATCAATACCGCATTTATGATATCAGCTCGCTGTGTTCCGATGTAAGACAAACTCATTGAAGATCTAAACTGTCTTACACGTGGACCACTCGGAGATGTGGATGCAGTCCCAAATGTAGTTGGAAGCGAGCAAAGTTATTTAATTTACTTATGCTTCCAATATTTCAAGCTCCACATCCGAAGCAGTTATAGCAGAAGCATTTTCCGAGAAGAACTTAATGTTTACATAGCGCTCGGAAAACACAGTTCCAAGATAGATTCCTAGGATGTCTATATATATATCTGTACTGTTGTACAATAAAAAAAGAGCGTACACATACTAAGGAAAACTGATACGTGCGTGTGCAAAGTAATTGTAGGTCCCAAAGTGCGTCTAGAGGGGGGGTGAATAGACTTTCTTCGTTTGCGGAAGCTAGACTGTTAGCTGGTTCTGGATTAGTCTACAGATGATTATGATGGAAGTATTTATGTAGAAGATGACAACAGAGTATGAGTGATAGCGTGAATGATGATGAACTATCAGACAAAACTGAGATGAAGATAAAAGTTCTTTTCTTAACAGATCTCAGTTGTGAAAGTGACGGTTTAGGATAGATCGACGTATGGAAGATAACACAGAGATTAGACTTTTTGAAAGCACGGGATCTTTGATGAACAAAAGGTTCTTAATGATCAGAGAAATTAATCTCGTTCTTGGTTCAACACGGCGCACAACACTTCTCCAGTTTTTTCTCTCAGAGTCACTCTATCTCTGTTGTTGGAACTCGCTCACTTTTGATAGGTTCTGTAAAGGATTGTTTATATCAAGTGTGTTAGAGCCATTTTCTTGTGTACTGTGTGTTTCCTTTTTTTGAGAGAGAGATTAAACTCACACTTTTGTCGTTAAGTGCGTGAGAGATATATTAAGATTACAGTGCTCGTGCGCCATAATGTCCATCCCGACAGACTGACTTCCCGCCACAGAAAATGCAGAATGTCAGGGGATGGGTTGATCTGCTCTGATTTACAGATCAGATGCCCATACTGCACTTTTGGCATGCAGTCGATCTTTGGCCGTTCATCTGTGGATGGTAGTGGGCAGCAATTAATGCGTCATTAAATGCGCTCAACTGCTCGGGACGGCGCAGGCTTACTGTACAAACCCTAGCCGACAATATCGCTAAGTGGCTGTGTTTAGGGTTGTAAGTTTGCCTCGGAGGTGGATGCCTCGTAGGTTAGGAGACTCGAAGTTTCAGCTAGCACCTGTAGAAAGTTGCGAAGTCTTTGCTTCAGGCTTTATGGTGTTTCTGCAAGTCTACGACTCACATCTTCGAGTCTTCGAGGCTAGAGTTTTCGAGGCTGGAGATTAAGTTGGTTTAGCCTTTTTGTGTCACTCTGTTAACTAACATCTATGACTCTGCGTGTCTACGACTCTGCGTGTCTACGACTCTACGAGTCTGCGACTCTCCGAATAGCGCTTAGAGTGACTTCTTCGATTACAGCTGATCTACCTGTTATTGGAGCTACGAGTCTACCACTCTAGCTCTACGGGTCTACAACCTTCGGGTCTCTCAGTTTACTATATTTGACTAGGTAGTCTGAAAAGCTTCGACTCTACGAGTCTTCAACTTCGATTTTCTTCCTTAGTCTTTCACAGAGGTTCATAAACTGAGTTCCTTTATAGCTACGACCCTTCAGCTCCAACTCTCCGCCCTCGATCTCCGAGTCTGGAAGTATGGCAATTTCTCTATAGTGACTGTGTCCCTTGAGTCTATGAGTCTACGACTCTACGACTCTTGAGTTACAGTTTCATTTGTTTGCCAGTCTTTACAGCGTCGATTCTTTGACCTTCAACCTACGAGTCTACGAGTCCAGTTTTCTTAACAGTGTTCGAAGGTTTCAACCCTACGACTCTACGAGTCTTCGAGTTAAGTGGCAATTGAAAGATCTGTTAGTTGAAGTGTTTGTGGGGACTCTACGAGTCTTCGAGTCATTTAGTGTTGGTTACTGTTCTTAACACTGCTTCGACTCTACGAGTCTCCGAACTTCGTTGACACTTACAATAACACTTTCTTTTCCGTACCATGACTCTACAACCTTCGACCCTGGATCTACGAGTCGCAATGTTCTGTCACTATTTCGCCTTGAGTCTCCAGACTCTACGAGTCTACGAGTCTCTTGCCAATGTGTCCTGTTGACAGTTTCACTTCTACGACCTTCGACTCTCCGACTCTACGACCGTCGGTTCTTCGAGTCTCCGGACTTAGACTATTTGAGGCAGCTTCATCAAATCCTATATTTCCAACAATCTCCCCCTATTTAATGTAAGCTGACGACATGTATTTGTGTGAAGTCTGAGACTACAAGTTTTATGGGCAGATTTAGATTAATCAGAAGATGTCTTAGCCTATAAAGAATTTGAAGGAGTGTGCAAAGGGTTAGCGAGAAATGAATACTCCCTCGTAGGCCGGAAAGCTGCATTTGTTGACTCCTGACAAAGAGAAAATTCCCCTTACGAGCCCCTGAGATGAATACTCCCCCTTTCTGGGGTGAGGAACAAGCACTAGAACATAAACCGAGGGGAGCAAGGGAATAAGTTACAGAATAGCAGACAGCAGAGCAAAGACATATAGAAAAGATAACTGACAAAACAATAAGTACACAGACAAGTGAAAAGCAAGCGATACAGTGTACATGTAATTAGAGTACAGGACAGTTAGGGGTTAAATGCAGAGTACAAGACACTCTGTGTAAATAGAAAAACAGCAACTTGCTCGCGTAGGAGTTGAGTAGGAGTCAAGTGTAACGAGGCCGCTCGACTGCTCACACGATCAAATTCAGGCACGAGAGCTCGAAACCCATTGGTAGTTAGGATGCGAATGTAATGGCAAACATAAAAGCCACAGCTTTGAGCATCATCCTGACCAGGAACGCCTTGCTTGACTCGCGTGATGTCCATCGGTTTGGTGAGAGGATATCCACCACACCCATGGGAAGAACCCTGCATGATACAGGTGAGAGTGCGATTGAACTCACGAAGTTGTTCACGCCGATGGATGAGTAAGGTACTGGGTTTGGAGTCGAAGATGACGATCCTTTGGTTCTTGAAGTCGATGTCGAGAAGAAACCAGTGCGGGGATGTTGACAAGTATGGAATGAGCACATGGTCTACCTCATCCCAGGGAAGGAAGGAGTTCTCATATCTGCGACCTTGGATAATCTCGAGCATAGCTGCATCATCGATCAGCTGAGCCTGCATGATTGGCAAACAGAGTTCCATCCTGGTATCGCGGTGAATGTGAGGAGGTAGCTTCGCGAGAAAGGACTTCTGGGCGAAGATGAACTGAGTCATCTCCGGGTTATCCATTTCTTCACCCTCATGAAGTAGGCGACACAGGTCAGGTCCGGTGAAGAAGGCTTCATAGCCGCATGTCCTTGCAGTGGTATCCCTAGCAACATAAGTGTTGAATGCAGCCAGTTCAACTGAGGTGCCTCCAGTAGTCACAATGCGAGGTGGGGCTAGAGGTTGTTCAGTAGTGGTAGCGGTTGGCTTGACAGGTGAGGCAGGCATGGTATACTCAGCCGTATTAGGATGTGATGTTGAAGGACCTGGCTGTATGGAAGAGGATGGTTGGCAGGGAGCAGCAGACTGCTTTTTCATGCGGGTGGCAATTGGAACATCATCATCATCATCAGAGTCTGAGATGACCGTAGTTCTGTGTGCGCGCTTTCGCCCCCGTGTGTAAGTAGCAGTAGACTGAGGTTGTGAGTGACTTGGAGGAGGTGCGGTTGGCTGTGGAGTGTCAAATGGTTCAGGTGCAGGCCGATCTGATGGTTGTGGGAGAGTGCTTTTGAGAGTGAGGGATATCTCACCACTGGCAAGACGATGACATTCTGATAGAATAGCTCCCAGAGTTATACTAAGTCCTTTGTATTGTCTCTAGTAAGCTCCCTTGAGGTCTTCACAGTGCTCTTCCAGATGTCGAAACCCATCAGTGGTTGCACTTGTGAGGGATGTCATTTCTTGCTGCACCTTGTCAAGGGTACGATCTGATGATTCAACTTGTGTTCGTACCTCTTCCATGCTGGACTCTATAGTACCCAGACGTTCCTCAAAGGTCTGAAATACTGAAGCTTTGAAGATGCCAGAAGACATCAGTTTCTCGATGACCTTGCTGGCCAGAATATCTACTTTTTCAGCTGACATAGAACGTGAGGGAGACGCAGCTGGTACTGGAATAGCCATAGTGATATTGGCTGCGAACTCCTCACTTACCTGAGTGGCCACCTGATGAATGGTAGGCACAGATGGTGTGGCCATCCCAGTCCCTTCCACAGTCTCAGGAACCTGTGGGACAGCTCCTGCCTCGGAGTCACTAGCTGCAGCATCAAGATTTTCTTCTTCATCTGCTTCTTCATCCACTGCAGTTGGTGCCAGCTCATCCTCATGGCCTACTGTGGTATGTGAGTCCACCATGATGGGAGATGGGGCAACCATGGATACTACTTCCACTGGGTCTCGTCTTACCAGACCCTGATCAACCAACCAACTAATCAGATGGTCTCTATCTACCATCTGCTTTCCAAAGGCGATCCATGCCTTTCACAAATCAACTGGAGTCATATGAGCCTTGGCATACTTCATATAATATTCTTCCAGCTCAGACTCTCCAAGAGTGCTCAACAGTACAGGTGTAGTACCCCTATCCTCTGGGGTTTCCTGTGCTAGAGTCTGCCCTCCAACTGCAGGTTTTCTTACTTCTGCAGTATCCTTGGGAAGTTCGACAGTAGGGTTTTCCTCAGGTGTAGAATCTGTGGGGAGATGAGTTCTGGCAATATTCTCCACCACTTCAGTTATGTGCACTGTTGCAGCAGATGCAGAGGAGTCCCTGGAAGTCGGTGAGACATGAACCGGTTGTCGTGGTATTCGAGCTGGGGCTCGTACAGAGCTGGCTGTGTCTTCTGCATGACTTCTTGCACCTGACTCAGTCCTTCTTATTGACTTGATCTCCAGCCGACCATCCTTATAAATACTTTTAAATATGTATTTGGTCGGCAGTGGCACTAAGGGCCTGTTGCAGAATACTTCAGGATGCAAAAACCTAAGGACTTTGGTAAGAATAAGTCCAAAGTGTCCTTTCTTGGTCTTGATCATGGAGTGTATTTGTGTTCCCCAGTCTACTCGTCTGCTTTGTAGAACACTACACATAATCTTCATTTGCTCATGACTTGCAGAGTCATGAGCCGTCTTCTGCACGAGGCAACCGTTGTCCAGTGACTATCAGAGTCGCCAGTGCCTGACCGGAGAAACCCATCTTCAGGGCTCCCCGACCTTGCTTTCCGAGATCGGAGTATCCAAGGAAAGACTTACATTCTTTTCTAGAGAGATTGGGGAGAGGATCAAAGTTACCTTTTGGGAGAGGGAGTGCATCTCGAATTGTTTCGGCAGAGATACGAATCTCCACTCCACGTACAGTTCCCACCAGGTCGTCTCCAGCGAGTGCCATGGTCTCGTACAATTCCGAAATATCGTTTATCAGTAAGTCTTGCATCCCTGAGCAGACAGATGCAATACCGGTTTCATCGAGGCGATTTCTAAATTCGTCCAGCCAGCTGACTCTGGCGTCACCTATGGCTTCCTAGTCTATGATGAATCCCGGGACGATGTTGTGTAGGTTGTCTGCCATTGATGAGCTTGGTTCTGCCATTGAGCTTGTAGAGAGAGAAAGAGATACTCATAGAGAGTGATTGTAAGCTTCGAAGGTGGTCAAAAGGGAGAGGAAGAGAGAAAGAGACAGAGTCGAAAAGAGAGAGAGAGAGACCTAGGGTTAGGGTTCAAGTGTGAAAGCGATGAACATACCTTTGGGCTCCATCTCCATCATTGACTTATATATGGGGTGAGAAGCGTACCATAGAAGTCTCAGACTTTGTCGGTTAGTCTTTAGGTCCGCGTTCTTTCCTCTGACCCGTCTCTTTAACTTCCGAATCCACCCGTTGGGAGATTCAAGCGATATGTACACGTCACCCCTTATGTCGGTGTGTAGGTTCCCTTTTAAGTGCACAGTGACATGCTAACATGTCTACGAGGCTTGAATAGTAAGTGATAGACTCCGTCTCGCTACGAACTTTGAACTGCAGTACTGCGAGGCTGGATACTTCGAGGCTACGACCCTCAAGGCTTCGAGGCAGCAGTTTTCAATCCCGCAGTTCTTCGATGTAGTTGCGTTGAGGTCGACTGCGAATGCAGCGAGCAGTGGATTTCTCTGGACTTTTCAACACTTAACAACACACATGAGATGCATATGGCAATTTACATGACATTATTCATGATGAACAGTGTTGCGAGTGGAATTGAAATTACATATCTAGACCTTGGTTTACTTCAATCGTAATGTCTGATTTACATGTATGGCAACTGTATCACTACCATTAAAGTCTACATTTACCTTAGAAATGATTAAGTATATGAACATACATCATCATGTGTCGAAGGTGATCACTATGTTAACATAGCATCCAGTAAACCATGATTTATCTATTTTAACAACCATGTCATAAAACCTGAGTCTTCTCACTTTTCAGCAAAACTCACTCAGTGGAGACCTCACCCTCTCACTCTCGAATCAGCATGTGAGCTTGATTCAGGAACTATCATTACACTGTGTAAGTAAGCTCATGGTCAACCGAATCTTACCACAACCCTGATCCATCAATGATTTTCAGTTCAGCATAGATGACTTGAGAGACAGGATGGCCCTATTGAGAATCAGAACACACACTCTATCATTGTAAGATTTACAACACAACGAGGTACTGGTAGAGTTTGGAGTTTGTTCATTCAGCTGGTCTGTGTGAGTTGTCTCTTTTCTTTTGTGTAGCACAATTTTTCGGTGCTTATACATGAGTCTTTTTACAAGGACAGAGCTCAACACAGTATCCTTTTTGAATCACATGATCATACATTTTGATCTCCAACTATTACTCTAACAGAGACACAATCTGGGAATAGTGAGGACTCCCCCTAAGATAGGCAATCATCTATTATCTATTATCACTTTGCCTTTTTCACCTTGCCTTTTTCAGTAAAAGGTAGTGGCTCTTCTTGAGTAATAGGCTTTTTATGATTCTCAAATACTACAGTCTCAGTCATCCTTTGCGCATTAAATCATTGAGGATCCTTTCCGCGCAGGCCAACAACACCATGAGATACAACAGTTCCTGCTAGTTAATGAATGCAATGCCACACAGGTGATATTCTCTCAGAATAAATTGACAGTTAATGGGAATATCTTCTGATGAAAAATAAGGGAGATTGCACTCATTTCACTCACGACCTGAGGGTTTATGACAGGTTGTACAAAAGAGTTGAATCAGGTTCAGAGGTAGCAAGTTTCATCCATGTGATTTCTCACTTTCTAGCAGCAGATATGCATGAATCACACGTAATCATTTCTAATTTTCATGAAGACATCATCAGTTATTAACAGTGTCATACTTATGTTTATCGCACAGATAATTAGGTTGAGATGAAACACAAAACATGCAGTGAGTCTTATGAATTTAAATCTAACATGCCAAGTTTTGTCAGAAGTTCACTGAACCTTGTTTCTTGCAGAGGTTTGGTGAATATGTCAGCAAGCTGGTCATCAGTGGATATATACTCCAAGGAAATGTCTTTCTTGAGCACATGATCACGTATAAAGTGGTATCTTACTTCAATGTGCTTAGTTTTGGGATGCATGACAGGATTGTTTGAAATTGCAATGGCACTTGTATTGTCACAATACAGTGGAACGGCCTTCAGATCAAAACCATAATCTGATAGTTGACTGGCCATCCAGAGCAATTGAGCACAACAGCTTCTGCGACAGAATATATTCAACTTCAATTGTGGAGGTTGAAACCGAATTGTTTCTTGCTAAACCAGGATACAAGTCTATTGCCTAAGAGTTGGCATGTTCCACTTGTGCTCTTTCTATCAATCCTGCATCCGGCAAAGTCTGCATCTGAATATCCTCTCAGTTTAAAGTCAGACTCTTTTGGATACCATAGTCCCAAATTCTCAGTTCCCTTCAGATACCGCATGATCCTCTTGACATGAGACAATTGGGATTCCTTGGGATTAGCTTGGTATCTGGAATAGATGCATGTTGCAAACATTATGTCAGTCGTTGGCTGTTAGATACGACGAAGGATCCAATCATGCTTCTGTATTCTGAAATATCCACCTCCTTGCCTGCTTCATCCATATCCAGTTTGGCGTTTGTAGGAATGGAAGTTCTCATGTGTGTCACATCAGTCATCTTAAACTTCTTTAGAATCTCCTTCGTGTATTTGGTTTGACTGATAAAGATTCCATCCTCTAACTGCTTGACCTCCAATCCAAGGAAGAATGAGAGTTCTCCCATCATACTCATTTCATATTCACTTTTCATCAGATGAGAGAAATCTTCACATTGCTT
The DNA here is from genome assembly GCA_023512835.1 of Taxillus chinensis. Lineage (NCBI taxonomy): Eukaryota > Viridiplantae > Streptophyta > Magnoliopsida > Santalales > Loranthaceae > Taxillus > Taxillus chinensis. Next base: position 47,020,663 of record CM042085.1, on the reverse strand, counting down.
CTTGTCCCTTGATCCGAATATGATGTCATCCACATAAATTTGTACTATCAAGGGAGATCCTTTTCCTTCCTTGAGAAATAGTGTGGGGTCAATCCTACCTTTTCTGAACTTATTTTTAATCAGAAATTCTGACAGTGTTTCATACCACGCTCTGGGAGCTTGTTTTAGTCCATAAAGAGCCTTTTTCAGTTTGTATACCTTGTGCTCTTGGTTTGGCTCTAGAAATCCGGGTGGTTGTTCAACATAGACTTCTTCTTGGAGGTCTCCATTCAAGAAAGCACTCTTGACATCCATCTGATAAACTTTGAAGTCCTTGAATGCTGCATATGCTAAGAACATGCGAATGGCCTCCGTCCTAGCAACCGGTGCAAAGGTTTCATCATAGTCGATTCCTTTTTCTTGTCTGTATCCTTTTGCAACTAGTCTGGCCTTGTTTCTGATTACAACACCATCAGTATCAAGTTTGTTTCTGAAAATCCATTTCACGCCAATGACTTGCTGTGATCTGGGCCTGTTAACCAACTCCCATACTTTCTGTCTTTTGAACTGATTTAATTCTTCTTGCATTGCATCAATCTAGTGGTGATCCAGAACTGCATCATTTACTGATTTTGGCTCCACTTGTGATAGGAAACACATATATAGGTTTTCATGAAGTGTGGCAGCCCTTGTTTTAACTCGTGCAGCAGGATCTCCAATTATCAGTTCAGAAGGATGGTCCTTTAACTTTCTTCATGCCTTTGGAAGGTCTTCTCTTTCTTCATGATGAATGCCCAATTACTCAATGTCAGGTTCTTGGGCTGGTAGAAGTGGCAGAGTCTGAACAGGTTGAATGTTAGAGTCATGATTTTCTGTTGATTTTTGACTTGGTTCCACAGCAACCGGTTCAGCTCTTTGCTCATCAGGTTCAGGTACATCTTCCATAGTTTCTGTTGTCGTGGGCTTATCTGTGTCCTGATATTCTACAATGACAATGTCCTGCACTTCATGTACATTTGGATCTCCTTTCTGCATTCCATGGTTAGTCTCATCAAAAGAAACATGAATAGACTCTTCAACAACTTTGGTTCTTCTATTAAATACACGATAGGCCTTGCTAGTCGTGGAGTATCCAACAAGATATCCATCATCTGATTTGGCATCAAACTTGTTCAAGTAATCCTTGCCATTGTTCAGAATGTAGAAAGTACACCCGAAGATCCTTAGGTGACCAATGTTTGGTCTCCTTCCCTTCTATAACTCATAGGGTGTTTTCATGGCTCGTTTGTTAATTAGAGTTCTGTTTTGTACATAACAAGCAGTGGCAACAGCTTCAGCCCATAAGGATTTTGGGAACTGAGCTCCTGTCAACATGGTTCTAGCTGCTTCAACCAATGTTCGATTCTTTCTTTCAGCTACTCCATTTTGTTGTGGAGTTCTTGGTGCTGAGAAATTGTGCTAGATACCATGTTCAGTACAAAACTCTAACATCTCAGAAAAGTCAAATTCCTTGCCATGATCGCTACGAATGTACTTAATAGAGAGACTTTCAACATTAGTAACCCAATTGAAGAGTTCAACCATATTCTCAAAAGTTTCAGTTTTGTTTTTGAGAAACATGACCCATGTGTATCTGGTATAGTCATCTATTACTGCAAGAAAGTATCGTGCACCAGATAGGGAAGACACATTTATTGGTCCACATAGATCCATGTGCAGAAGTTCAAGCGGTTGTGTGATTGAGGTTTTATCTATACTCTTAAAAGAATATTTAACCTGCTTACCCAGCTGACAGTCCCTACAAGGGTGTTCTTTCTCATAAACATGCTTGGGTAAGCCCTCAACCAAATCTAGAGATGCCAGTTTAGACATGGTTTTAAAGTTTAAATGGCCAAATCTCTTATGCCACAACCAACTGATATTAGGTGAAGCTTTGGACAGAAAACAAATTGGTTCATCAGATTGAGTATTGCCAAAGACCAACTTGTAGACATTGCCTTGTCTATGTCCAGTTAGCTTCACTTGATTGGAGAGGGAATCCATAACTGTGCAGGTGTGTTTAGTGAACAACACTTGATAACCTTTGTCACACAATTGACTTATGCTCAACAGGTTATGTTTAAGACCTTGGACAACAGATACATTCTAAATGGACACAGAACCATTAGTGAGAGTACCCTTACCAACAATCTTACCCTTTTTATTGTCCCCAAAAGTGACAGATGAAGCTGCAACCTCCCTTACTTCACTCAATAGAGAGGCATCATCTGTCATGTGCACAGAACAGGCACTGTCTAGATACCACTGGCTAGAATTGATCTTTTGATTTAGGTAGCTACTTTCAGCTCCAGGTACCTATTCCTGCACATAGAGCAACTAAGTCTTGGGGGCCCATTTAAGATTGGGCTTTGGGTGAGTGCAATCTGCAGTTGGTAATTTACGTTTCCAATAAAAAGGGGCAGATTTAACTTTCCATGCTAATCTTGGTGATCCTTCATTGGAGTTATTAGCAGGATTAGCCTTTAAATCTTCAGCACGTTTTCCTTCCTTATTGTTATCTTTGGCAGCGTTAGTAGGCACAGGTTTGATGGTTTTCTTCACGGGTTTGGTTTTTAAGTCTTTTGAGGGGATATCCTGTGTGTGCCTGGTATGTTTCTTCCTATCAGTGTTGTTGTGGCATTGCAGATTGTTAGTGAAATTAAGCTGTTTAAGATTTACCCTGATTTCTGTTGCAATCTCCTTCCTAAGGTACTCAGGGTAGAATCTGCACTGATAGGAGAGGTGTCCAACTTCACAGCAGATGGGGCATGTGACAGGTTTAGGTTGAACACTCTGTCTCAAGGGTTTTGCTGGAGTGTTAAGAGGTTTCCTAGGTTTTCTCACATATCCTAGACCGTTCTTAACTCTTCCATTAGAGACAAACTTAGGCGGGAAGGCAGCAGCCTTGCTGGATGAACCAGTCTCAAATGTTGTAGTGTGTCTACTTGGTTTTCTCTCTGAGATAACTACACCCTTACCCTTGCATTGGGATGTAGAGGACAGGTTGACTGAGGGTTTAGCTTTCAGTTCTTTCTTAGCAACTACTACATCACTGTCCTGAGATGCAACAGTACCCAGGTCTTTGAGTTCGGGTGTTACTGGTTTGGGTGAACTAGCAACAACCATCGATACCTCCTTTCCACAATCAACGAGCACACTTCTGGCAGGAACAAAGCCAGCAAGACACTTGGTCTGTACAGGGTAGGTCTGGGCCTTGGCTATTTGGTCTTCAGAGAAACCTAGACCTAAGGCTAGACCTTTAACATCTGGAGTAGTCCTAAAGTGGGCGGCAATCTCAGCAGAGTCTTGCCACTTTTGACTGATTAGTCTTTCCTTTTCCAGTTCTGCTTTGGTTTCAGCTAGTTCTTTTTCAAGCCTATCGATGTCTTTATTTGCCATTTTTAGTTGACCAGCTTTGTCCAAAAGATCATCGTGTGTGCTTCTCATCTCACTCACTTCAGCTTTTAATCTTCTCTCTGTTCTTTCATAATCATCTATAGAGTCTCTATATTCACATGAAAGCCGTTCCAGTTTAGAATAGTATCTTTCTTTGTCAGCTTTCATAGGAAGAAATTGTTCATCCATTTCTTTAAGAGCTTTATAGGTATCTTCATATTCAATATAAAGCTGTTCATAAGTTCTTACCTTGAGGGGAGGTGAATGGTCAGCCATGAAGCAGATGAGACCTTTTTCCTTCTTCTCATCATCTGATGATTCTTCCTCCTCCTCAGTTTCACTGTTAAACTTGTTAGTGATAAGAGCCTTCTTCCTTTTGTCATTCTTTCTGCTTGAGGATCCTTTGGTCTTCTTCTTTTGCTTAGCTGCCTCCTTTTTCTCCCTCTTCAGCTTATAACAGTCAGCAGCGAAATGGCCGGGCTTGTTGCAATGATAGCATTGCAACTTGTCCTTATCTTTTCCCTTAGAGAAAGATAAGGAAGGCTGCCTTGCTTTCCTTCGTAGTTCCCCCTTCTCTTCAGGTTTCTTGATCGAAATGCCACTTCTTCATCCGAGGCACTATCGAGTCAAGTGTATCAACTTCATCTTCTTCATCTTCTGAAGATGGTTCCTGTGGTTCGGTAGCAGTCTTGAAAGCAATAGACTTCTCCTTTTTCTTGGAAGGATTCTCAAAGGCCTCAAGCTCTTCTTTTTGCATCTCAAACGTCTTGAGGTCCCCATATAGTGCTTCCAAGGCAGAAGTCTTCCATTCCTTCAGCTGACGGATGGCTGATGTCTTTATCAGCAGTCTCAAAGGTAGAGATCTCAAAAATTTGTCATTTTTGTCCTTTTGAGAGATCTCAATGTTATACGTCTTCATCCGTTGAATCAGACCAGTGAACCGTTTGTAGATACTATCTAATGACTCCTTCGGTTCACATCTGAAGGCTTCATACTCTTGTTTGAGCATGGAGATCTTGTTGTCCTGTATTTGCTCATGTCCTTCGTATATGAGACAAAGCTTGTCCCATACCTCTTTAGCAGTCTCAAGATCTTGCACATCTGTGAACATGTCATCATCGAGTGCAGAGAAAAGTATGGCTTTTGCCTTGAAGTCGAGCTTTACTTTCCTCTGCTCCACCTCAGACCAACTATCTGGATCTTTCGTCATTAGTCGACCTCTTTGCATACTCTTTGGTGTGAAAGGTCCGTTCTTTATTGTTTCCCAGAGATAAGTGTCGAGCATGTCTAGGTGAGCTCTCATCCTTGCTTTCCATTTTGAAAAGCGTGCAGGTGTGCACATAGGCACTTGGGAGGATGAGCCGGGTAGAATGTCATAGAAGTCTTCTTGTTCTTTCTTGTTGCTGCTGGTACTCGGTTCTTCCTGCTCCTGGTCTCCTGTTGCTCCTTCTTCTGGGACACGACTTGCTTCAACTTCCTCAACAGGAACTGGAGCTTGCTCGGGAGCTGGAGCTGCACTGCTGGAATCCATGTCAGCTAGTAGGGATCTCTACAGAGTAGTAGAACTTGCTCTGATACCAATTGTAGGTCCCAAAGTGCGTCTAGAGGGGGGGGGGGGGGTTAATAGACTTTCTTCATTTGCGAAGCTAAACTGTTAGCTGGTTCTGGATTAGTCTACAGAAGATTATGATGGAAGTATTTATGTAGAAGATGACAACAGAGTATGAGTGATAGCGTGAATGATGATGAACTATCAGATAAAACTGAGATGAAGATAAAAGTTCTTTTCTTAACAGATCTCAGTTATGAAAGTGACGGTTTAGGATAGATCGACGTATGGAAGATAACACAGAGATTAGACTTTTTGAAAGCGCTGGATCTTTGATGAACAAAAGGTTCTTAATGATCAGAGAGATTAATCTTGTTCTTGGTTCAACACGGCGCATAACACTTCTCCAGTTTTTTCTCTCAGAGTCATTCTATCTCTGTTGTTGGAACTCGCTCACTTTTGATAGGTTCTGTAAAGGATTGTTTATATCAAGTGTGTCAGAGCCATTTTCTTGTGTACTGTGTGTTTCCTTCTTTTGGGAGAGAGATTAAACTCACACTTTTGTCGTTAAGTGCGTGAGAGATATATTAAGATTACAGTGCTTGTGCGCCATAATGTCCATCCCGACAGACTGACTTCCCGCCACTGAAAATGCAGAATGTCAGGGGATGGGTTGATCTGCTCTGATTTACAGATCAGATGCCCATACTGCACTTTTGGCATGCAGTCGATCTTTGGCCGTTCATCTGTGGATGGTAGTTGGCAGCAATTAATGCATCATTAAATGCGCTCAACTGCTCGGGACGGCGTAGGCTTACTATACAAACCCTAGCCGACAATATCGCTAAGTGGCTGTGTTTAGGGTTGTAAGTTTGCCTCGGAGGTGGATGCCTCGTAGGTTAGGAGACTCGAAGTTTCAGCTAGCACCTGTAGAAAGTTGTGAAGTCTTTGCTTCAGGCTTTATGGTGTTTCTGCGAGTCTACGACTCACATCTTCGAGTCTTCGAGGCTAGAGTTTTCGAGGCTGGAGATTAAGTTGGTTTAGCCTTTTTGTGTCACTCTGTTAACTAACATCTACGACTCTACGTGTCTATGACTCTACGAGTCTGCGACTCTCTGAATAGCGCTTAGAGTGACTTCTTCGATTACAGCTGATCTACCTGTTATTGGAGCTACGAGTCTACGGCTCTAGCTCTACGGGTCTACGACCTTCGGGTCTCTCAGTTTACTATATTTGACTAGGTGGTCTGAAAAGCTTCGACTCTACGAGTCTTCAACTTCGATTTTCTTCCTTAGTCTTTCACAGAGGTTCATAAACTGAGTTCCTTCATAGCTACGACCCTTTAGCTCCAACTCTCCGCCCTCGATCTCCGAGTCTGGAAGTATGGCAATTTCTCTATAGTGACTGTGTCCCTTGAGTCTACGAGTCTACGACTCTATGACTCTTGAGTTACAGTTTCATTTGTTTGCCAGTCTTTACAGCGCCGATTCTTCAACCTTCAACCTACGAGTCTACGAGTCCAGTTTTCTTAACAGTGTTCGAAGGTTTCAACCCTACGACTCTACGAGTCTTCGAGTTAAGTGGCAATTGAAAGATCTGTTAGTTGAAGTGTTTGTGGGGACTCTACGAGTCTTCGAGTCATTTAGTGTTGGTTACTGTTCTTAACACTGCTTCGACTCTACGAGTCTCCGAACTTCGTTGACGCTTACAGTAACACTTTCTTTTTCGTACCATGACTCTACGACCTTCGACCCTGGATCTACGAGTCGCAATGTTCTGTCACTATTTCGCCTTGAGTCTCCAGACTCTACGAGTCTACGAGTCTCTTGCCAATGTGTCCTGTTGACAGTTTCACTTCTACGACCTTCGACTCTCCGACTCTACGACCGTCGGTTTTTCGAGTCTCCGGACTTAGACTATTTGAGGCAGCTTCATCAAATCCTATATTTCCAGCAGTAATTGTACAAGAGCTTATAGAGATCATTAACGCCAGTGTGTGTAATTGTAAAGCCAAGTGCTAGTGTAATCAGCTATAATTGCTGCTTATTTTGTTGTAATTATCATTTGATAATAAAGCAAAATACTTCCACTATCTAGTTATCTTCTGCACTGATTTTATATCTTTTAACCAGATTATATTACACCTGTGAGGAAAGAGTTTTTGATTTAAGCCTATTCACCCCCCCTCTAGGCTACCAGGGACCAACAAGTGGTATCAGAGCAAGTTCTATTTGTTCCAAGTAGAGATCCCACTCTTTCTCTCTTACAAATGGCTGAAGAAAGTAGCATGCTTTTCAACACTCGCCTTAACTCCGGAGGTGCACAAGAGCCCCTTCCAAATCGAAGCAGCAGTGAAAATGTCAATCCACCTCAACCTGCTACTACTGCTGCTGCACAACCACGGAGTTCTGGCTTCACTCTGACAAAGCCACCCAAGTTCACACCTGAGCTTTTCTCCCAGTGGAAAGCTCGCATGAGAATGTTCATGGTCTGCCATGATCACCTCATGTGGCCATGTCTTCATCAGGAAATACCCACTCCGATGACTATCGGAGAACATGGAGTCAGAAGACCAAAGACTGATGCCGAACTCACCAATGATGAAAGAGCCTGGCAGTGTGCCAACAAAAAGGCTCTGGCATATGTCACATCGTCTTTGGATTCCGAGGCTTTCACGGATGTCCAGGGCTGCACGACAGTGAAAGCTATTTGGGATAAACTGACAATCCTCTATGAGGGAAGTCAGTCCCAAATGCAGAATGTTATCTACACTCTCAGGCAGAACTTTGAGAGTTTCAATCATAAACCGGGCGAATCACACGAAAGCATGTATCAGAGATTTGGCAAACTAATCCTTGAGCTGAAAACTGTCAATGAGCATTATTCTCAATCTCATATCAATGACTCCAGATGCAATCGGACAAGAACTGGCAGTATGTTCCCCTTGAAGAACTATATGGAGAGCTGCGGACTCACGAAGTCAGGTTTAAGTACTCTGATTGGGATGAGAAAATAGCTCGGAAAGAAAAGGGGGTAGCTCTCAAAGCTACGGAATGTCCTAGCATACTGAGGAATGATGATACGGACACGTCCAAGAATTCTGATTCTGACGAGGAGGAGGAGATAGCTCTTCTTGTCAAATCCTTTGAGCGATTCCTACGGAAAAGCAGAAAAGGATTCAGGAGACGCTCCTCATCATCTTTCCAAAGAAAGGAGCGACCGGAGTCCAGTTCCCAGGAATGCTACAACTGTGGGAAAACCGGTCACTGGGCCAAGGACTGTAGATCCAAATCTAAAGTGGCCGAGAAAAGTGACAAGGTAACTCCTCGCCGCTCCACCTCAGACAACAGCAAGAACAGGAGGAAGGCGTTCGTCACAAAATACGTCAGTGGCTCCGAAGAAGAGGAGGAATCCTCGGATGATGAGCCAACTCCCAAGCCGAATGTCTGCCTCATGGCAAATTTTGAGGTACCTTCGATCTCTGAGCTCATGAGTAAATTAGAATCTCTTATTACTGAACGTGATCATGAAAAGAATGAGAGACTAATAATTACTCAAATGTACAAAGATATGGAAAGTCAGAATAAACGTCTTGAGATCACTGTTGCTAGATTAGAAAAGGACATAACTGACTTCAGGAGTAAAGAGGCTTGGTATCATGATCTAAGAGCTGAAAATCATCTGTTAAATACCAACCTAACGGGCCTAAAAGTCATTGTGAAACGACTCGAGAGTGAACTTGAACAGGAAAAGGAAATAAATCGTAAGTGGCTAAAATCCGGGGAAATAGCCTCTACATTTAGGACTGATCCGGATAACATTCGAGTCAAACCTGGCCTAGGCTCCGAACCATCGACTTCCACTGCTCATGTTACTGAGTGTCCTCCGGACTTCACTCCGAAACTAACCAACTTATATCCTGTTAGTACGTCTAAACCGTTGGATGGTTTCATTTCAGGTGGCACCATAGTTTATGACTGTGGAAGAGAGGCTATTACTGCTATTCCCGAAACAGTAGCACTCGTAACTAATGATGAAGGGAAGGCTGCTGCATTTCAAGCCAAAACTGTAGCACTCGAAAAGAAAGGAAAGGCTAAGGCTGACGCATCTAGGGCCAAGAGCGCGTCACCCAAATGCAATGGATTAGGCCATAGGGAACAGAGTAGAAAATCTATAAAATCTAAGAGACCTCTATCCCTTGTTTGTACTCCGCATTATAGTGTCTGTTCCATCTGTAGGGAAATAGGTCATTATCAGTATGAATGTTGGAGTTTATCTGATAACTGGCTTTGTAATCAAGTTTCTATCAATAAAGATCAGTTAATAAAGAGGTTCTTTGAACAAGACAAAATCTAAACCTCAAAGGAGTGTCTCTCCAAAGAAAACCCAAGAAAAAGTAACAGCTGAAACTAACAAATTAAGGTCAACCTGGAAAGCTAAAAATCCTAGCAAAGTTAAATCCGGAATTGTTGACATTAATGTTGTTCCTTCTAACCGCCCGAAACAAGTTTGGGCACCAAAAGTGTAAACTGTTGTCTTTCAGGAGCATCTCTGGAATGCATTGTCGGATCACTTGAAGTTAAAGATCAATCAAAGCAAGTGGATCCCCAATAGTGGATGCTCCGGACATATGACGGGTGATCAGACTCTACTTGTTGAAGTTAATGACAAACGAGGTCCATCCGTGTCATATGGTGACAACAGCAAAGGTAAGACTGTCGGGTATGGCACTTTAACCAACGGCTGTGTATCTATCACTAGAGTTGCACTAGTCGAAGGTTTGAAGCATAATTTGCTAAGTGTCAGTAATTTATGTGACAAAGGATTTACTGTTTCCTTTATGTCCAACACCTGCACAGTAAGGGAAAAAACTTATCCGTAGATGTTAAGTTGTCCGGATCAAGAGATTGGGACATATACTCAGTGGTCTTAAGAAATAATTCTTCTGACCCTATATGCTTCCTCACTACAGCATCAGATGAAGATAGTTGGCTATGGCACAAGCGATGCGCACATTTAAACTTTAAGACTTTGTCTAAGTTAGCATCACTCGATCTTGTCACTGGTCTACCTAAACACAAATACTCCAGAGACTCTCTCTGTCGAGAATGCCAACTTGGCAAACAGACCAAACATAGCTTTAAGAGCAAATCGGTTAATTCAATAACTGCTCCTCTACAACTTCTTCATATGGACCTCTGTGGTCTCATTTCTGTTCCTTCACTAGCTGGTGCGAGATATACCCTTGTGGTTATCGATGATTTCACCAGGTACACATGGGTGATGTTCCTGAAATCTAAGGATCAAACCTTTGAGCATCGTGTAGATCTTTTCAACTGGATAAGCAATTCACAAGGATTGAGCATTAAATGCATCAGGAGTGATCATGGTACAGAATTTGATTTTTCCGAAATGAGATCATATTGTTCTGAACAGGGCATTCAGTACGACTTCTTTGCGCCCAGAACTCTACAGCAAAATGGGGTAGCTGAGCGCAAGAATCGCACTTTAGTCGAGGCTGGCAGATCTATGTTAGCAGGGGCAAAGCTTCCTCTCAGTCTATGGGCTGAAGCTGTGTCCACTGCCTACTATGTTCAGAACATAACTCTAATAAATAAATCTACCATGAAAACACCCTATGAGATGTGGAGAGGACAAAAGCCTTCAATTTCACATTTCAGAGCTTTTGGGTGTACTTGCTATATATTGATCAATGGCAAAGAACCCCGGAATAAATTTAAACCAAAATCTGATGATGGGATTTTTGTCGGGTACTCATTACATAGCAAAGCTTATCGGGTCTTCAATAGAAAACTTTTAAAAGTTGAAGAATCTATCCATGTAACCTTTGATGAAGCTAACCTGGATTGGTCTAAAGTTACCTCTTCAAGTTCAAATGCACAGGTTCAGGACAGTAATATCGACTATTCAAAGTTGATGAATGTTCCTGCTACACACACTGACCAACCATGTAGCACCAGCGAAGCACAAAGAAATGGTACGGATGATGCTATGAATGAATCGGACTCTGGACTTCCATTCATCTCTGGACATATTTCTACGGATATTCAAAATACTGGAGTACCTTCCAGTCCATCCGAACCAGTTACTACTGAAATGAACAGTATCGAAGAACCTCAGAGTACTCCAGAACCTGTTAATACTGATAATACTAGTCCGGAAGAAGCTCAATCGGTGGATGAACAAGATCCACCTAATCTGGGAGAGCTTCAAATTATTCAAGATCAACCGTCACATGCACAGAATTACAGGTGGACTCGAAACCACCCTCCAGAACAAGTGATTGGTGATCCTACTGTTGGTGTAGGAACAAGAGCAGCCACCTCCAACATCTATCTTTACTCATGTTTTCTATCTCGAATAGAACCAAAGGTGGTAGAGTAAGCTCTTTAGGACTCAAACTAGATAGAAGCCATGCAAGAAGAGCTGAATCAATTTAAGAGAAATGATGTGTGGACTCTAGTACCAAGGCCCAAGTCTCAGCAAGTCATTGGAGTTAAATGGGTGTTCCGGAACAAGCTTGATACAGATGGTATAGTAATCTGGAACAAAGCCAGACTGGTAGCCAAAGGATATCGTCAAGAAGAAGGAATAGACTATGACGAGACCTTTGCTCGAGTAGCAAGACTTGAGGCAATCAGAATGTTTCTGGCATATGCTTCATATGAAAACTTCATAGTTTATAAAATGGACATCAAAAGCGCATTTCTGAACGGAGATATTCAAGAGGAGGTGTATGTTGAACAACCTCCCGGTTTCCTTGAACCCAAGGCTGGACATCTAGTTTACAAGCTACGGAAAGCCTTGTATGGGTTGAAGCAAGCTCCAAGAGCCTGGTACGACACACTGTCAGAATTCCTACTTGCTCACAACTTTCAAAAAGGGAAGATAGACACCACTTTATTTCTACGGAAAGAGAATGGATATACTCTGATCGTACAGATATATGTGGATGATATCATCTTCGGATCCTCAAATCCGAAGCTTTGTGAAGAGTTTACAAAGTTGATGACTGGCAAGTTTGAGATGAGTATGATGGGAGAACTGTCCTATTTCCTTGGAATAGAAGTTAAACAATTGAAGGAAGGGATCTTTATTAACCAAGCTAAGTATACACGTGATATTATTAAGAAGTTTGGTATGGAAGGTTCATCTCCCGTCAAGACTCCGATGCCAGTCAGTGCCAAGTAAGACCCTGATGTGGACGGCAAATCAGTAAATATGACTGAATACAGAGGGATGATAGGATCCTTGCTGTATCTTACAGCAAGTCGCCCGGACATTATGTTTGCAACTTGTATCTGTGCGCGATATCAGGCGAATCCCAAGGAGTCACATATGCTTCATGTTAAACGGATATTCAGGTATCTCAAAGGAACGATGAACTTGGGACTTTGGTACCCATAAGAATCAAACTTCACCTTATCCGGATACTCTAATGCTGATTTTGCTGGGTGTCGCATCGATAGGAAAAGCACAAGCAGTACGTGTCAGTTTCTTGGAAATAGGTTAATTTCATGGTTCAGTAAGAAGCAGAATATATAGTTGCTGGGAGTTGCTGCGCACAGCTACTCTGGATGCAAACTCAACTTACGGACTACGGTTTCAATATGACATCTATTCCACTCTACAGCGACAACACTAGTGCAATTGCTATAAGCTACAATCCTGTCATGCACCCAAAGACGAAGCACATTGAGGTCAGGTATCACTTCATTCGTGATCATGTTTTCAAAAAGAATATATCTCTAGAACATGTTGCTACTGAAGATCAACTAGCAGACATTCTTACAAAGCCCCTACCTGATGCAAGATTTTCTGAACTACTCTTCAGGTTAGGTATGATTGACTTTTTTGCATAGCTTCACTTAAATCAATCAATAGTATGTCTTCAGAATATGCATTGTGCGTTTATTGAAAGTAAAGGATTCATACCAAAATTTAATTTTCAATCATACTTACTGCTTAACGTGTCCTATGCGTCTGATAAATACCAAAGTTCCGTGGTGGGAGGATGCTTGCGTTTCCCGACTGAAGTCGTTTAAGCCAACTTGATTAAAACTTATATGAATAATGGTTTTAGGATTGTATGATCTTATTTCCCATTATCCACCACATGATACATGCTGGTTCATTTAGATTGCTCTATTATCATGTATAGTTGAAGTTATAAAATGGGTTAGCACGGAATGTCTGGCGGATGTATATGGAATCGCAGTCTGATCAGCTTCTGAAGTATAGTTTCCTAAAAGGGTAGACAACGCTCATTCTCTGAGCAGGAAACATCAATCAAGAGGATCGCATGGTCTACGGGAGAGAAAATGCTCTATTCATAAATCTAGTAATACCCCTCATATATGTCTCATGATCCCTTTCCTGGCTGTTTATCTGAGGGGGAGTCTTTCACTGAGAGGATCGCATGGTCTAAGGGGGAGCAAAAGCTTCATTTATTACTTCTGTAATGACCCCTTTTATGTCTCGGATGCTCCTTCCTCTAAACTTTCACTTCCAAATCTGACTGGACATGCAATGCTGAATCGAAATTGTGGCATGGCTGGTTGTTTTTCTATCCTCAACTGTGCATTTTAATCGAACAATCATCTGCCTGCTTTTGACATGTGTTCATATCTCCAGTTTCACTCATGAATCCTAACTTGAGAAAATCATATGATTTTTAATTTAACTTAGCTATCGCTGTCAGTATGAAGGTTTCGCTATGTTGACTTATATGAACTTATGTGTTTATCAGCTGTCATATGCATTTTCTTCAGTAATTTGATCATAATTCATGTGTATGTGTCTTGTTACTATTCTTCCATATGCATAAGTTCTGTCTCCTTTTAGTTCGGTTTATGATGTTCTCACCATGACTATTTGATCCATATCCGTACTAAATCAACATATTAGTGTACTATTTCTTTAGTTTATGTTTTCAGCTACAGGTTCAGATTTGCTTTGCACTTCAATGCTCTATCTTGTTTTGATGTCTCGGATTTGAAGTGTTGTGGTACTTCTTATTTCCTCGACACCAAGACAGCAAAGGAATCATTTGTACTCAACACTCAGCTTTTACGAACAGTCAGTCTCTCATCCGGATATAGTTCACCCGTACACTATCAAGCCCGGATGAGAGTCGGTTTGCTTCCTCCTAAACCTTGGAATTCCCAATTTGCGATAAACCAAGTGATTATCTTACATCACATCTTTTTAAGGAAGACTAATGATGGTTCATTAAATGCACGTCTCGAGCCCTGTAATTTGTCTTTTCAAAATTCGGCAGTATAGATACAGCTGTCATTTGCATGGTTAGCACGGCCTCCATGTCATTAGTTTACTCCGCGGCGCTAATACATCAAGTCTAATGACATCGGATTGTCAGGCGGATTACTGCTCATCTCGCTTAAACCCGAGACCCGCTGGCTTCCACGGAATAGGTCCTATTAATACTGAACTCTCACGCGAGCGCGAGGATATTGCTTTCATTACTCAGAACCCTAACTCTTCGTTGCTCTCTATTCACCAAAGACCTCTCCTGCCTTCTTCTTCAATCTTCAAATCTGAATGGCATCTTCCGCTCTCTACGGCGTTGTTCCTGGCCATCTTGTCGATTGGTCCGGCATTTCCGACCCTCCTGCCTGGCTCGAGGAGGTTCGCTCCTTGTTAGCCTCCAGTGGTCTCCTCGACATTGTCTCTGGTCCTGTTGATCTTCTCATCTTAGACGTCCGATCTTTCTATGAGCACTTCGAATCCTGTGACCACTCGACTGTCTCTGGTATCTGAGGCAAACCCATCAAGATCACTCCTCAAGTGATTCGTGACGCCTTCAATCTCCCCAGCGGAAGTGATTTCCGGCCGAGCGCTTCCACCATGGCTACTGCCATGGGATGTCCCTCTAAAGTGAAGGAATACAAGCTGAAGTCCTTTCCAGGCCCCTACCGCTATATGGCCACCATACTCAGTCGATGCTTACTAGCTCGCTCTACGGCGCTTGACTCAGTCCCATACGATTTGCTCCTGGCGATGTACGTGGTCTTTGAACAGTTGCCTGTTGACTAGGGCGATTTTCTTTTTTCGGATTATGTGGAATGGCAAAAGGAACTCGTCTTTCGGACGGATTCTCTCCCACCTCTTCAGACTTCTGCGTCCTGAGCACTTCCAGGACCAGTTGACGATACCCTTCCTGTAGAATTTTTACTTTCGTCATCTCACCTCCGATGGGACACTTACTGTCCGCCGTCCTACTATCTCTCATGCACACGTTGTTGTCTCGGAACGCCATGGTAGTTCCGTTGGTGACCCCGCCCCCAGCTCGGGTCACGAGGTTAGCTCCGCTCCCCGGTCTTCACGCATCCGGTCCGTTGCCGCTCCGGCATGCTCCTACAGTTCGCAGCACAGTATTTGTGATGCTGCAGGGCCCTCTCAGCCGTTTCGTCATGACACTGTTTCTTTAGCCCCTCCTGCTGATGCCCTTGCTGATATCTCTCCTGCTGCTGCTGCCGATACTGCTGCTGGTGATCCTGCACCCACCTCTCCGGTGAGTGCTGCAGTTGCTGCTGTCATTGCTGACATACCTACCTCTCCTCCAGCTGCCTCTCCAGCACGCCCTGTTGACCCTCACAACTACCTCGACCATCTTCCCGCCGATATTCTGACTAACTGCTGGCTCCAGTTTAGTCTCGCTCACACTGCAGACATCTCTGAATCTGCTCTCCAGGTGCATTACACTAAACATTCTCAAACCCCGGAAGCTATGATTCTTTGGAACACTGAACATGGCTTTCTCACGCCGTCTCTGCTTCAGGCCGCACCTCCAACTGCTGCTGCCTCTTCCGGACCTGCTCATGACGCACGGACTCCTATCCCTGCTGAGGCTAGTCCCACCTCTCCGGCGGACATTCCTCTCATTGACCTCTCTAGTCAGAGTGGCTCCGCTACACCTAATGCTGCTGCTGGTCCCTCCTCCTTCTCTCCACCTGCTGACTCTTCCGCACTGCGCACTCCTGCCGCTCTACATGCGGGGGAGTCCTCCAAGGCTCCTGCCTCTGGCTTTGGCCGTCCCTCATTTGCCACAATCTTATCTGAAGCCGCGGTCTCCGCTCAGTTGGATTATATTGCGGAGGACAATCATTCCCGGGCCCAGGTCATTGCTGACAAAGTTGATGACATCAGGACCCAGATCCTTTCCGCTCTCTCCAACTCCTCTCTCTCCCTGGATCGGAAGCTGGACCTTATTGCCCAATCTCTTCCGGGCCTCTCCACCTCTGTCTGGGATCTGACTCAGGTTGTGGGTCCTCTCCCTCGTCCTCCTCGCCGATTTGCCAAACCGGGGGTGAATGTCTCATCTGATCCAGCTCCTTCCACTACTGCTCATGACACTACTGACGTTCCCACCCGAAGCCGAAGATCTACACTCAGCCTTCCTCCGGATCTCCCGGTTCCCAAATGCAGCCGCTTCTCTGGACCATCCAGTGCTGCTCCTGCTCCTTCTGACCGTCCCAGCTCCTCCACTGCAGCTCCCTCCTCTTCTGATCAGGCTCTGCAAGTAACGTTTCTCCCATCCTATGCGGAATTTGATCCATATGATTCAGATGGGCGTGTACTTGTAGCCATGGTAGCATATGCGAGTGTCTGCTCCCTCTACCCTAAAAAAGTGTTTGTCATCTCTGTCCCCTTTCTGTCCTGAAGACATAAGCACCCTACTGTCGGAGAAAGGACAGTTCTCTACTGAGGATATTGACAACTTCACCTTGGCGATAAAGGAAGAGATGAGGTTGTTTCCCACCTTGTATCAAGACGAACATATGTTCGATATCCTACCTTGCTGGCTTGATCACTACCTTCCTGAAGTGGACTTCATTCAGACCCTCATAAATGGAACAGCTGAGAATAGTAAGCCATGGAAAAGTCTTACAACTGTTCTCATTCCATACAGGATCAGCACTCCTCATCACATGCTCGTGGTTTTCTCTATTGAGGACAGGAGAGTTGTTCTGCATGACTCCCATCAGGTTGTGGGACACCAGATGAGAAGAAGCCAAATCAGACCCTTGCTCTGGACTCTGTCAAAGGCTGTCAGACAGAGTGGACTTTTCGAATCAATTGGCCAACCTCCTTTGCTTACCAATGCTCTCCTCAATTCTGAGCAAAAAGGACGTTCCCCAACAACCTGACGGAGAAAGCTGTGGAGCCTATGTTTGTTACTTTATTAGGCATCTTTTGAAGTATGATCCCAACTGGAATTACTTTTTCTTGTGCACTAAAGAATAGTCTAAGCGGCTAAGGGAGCAGGCAGCAACTAAAATCTTCAAGTACAGTAAGCCTTACAATTCTTAGTATAACTTTTGTACTAAGGCTTACGTTGTATTACTGTTGCTGAAATAGTGGAAATTTCTTTTATTTATCCTTATCTCTGTGTATATCTTGCTCCCTAACTGGATCAGATTACAAAGGGTTTGGCACATCCATATTGGGGGAGATTGTTGGATCAAACCTAGAATTTGGATGATGCGGATCAAACCTAATGTAATTTGATTTTAATTGTTTCATGTTTATTTTAAGTCTGTGCAGAAGATAAAATTGTTATCCGGACCTACTCCTGGAAAAGCAAAGCAAAGGACAGGATACATAATCCTGATCCGGGTCATCATGAGTGTCGTCTATCACTTGGTAAATAACCAAGTCTTCATCCGGAGTAAGGACCCTCTCGTACGAACTAATCAATTGTCAAAAGGACTAAGGATTTTGCGCTCTTATTGTTGATTGGACTAAGTCATTTTATGCGGAATGAGAATCCAAGTCTACGCCTCGTACGGAGTAAGAGAGATTTGTTACAGAGAAAGAATTAAGTCTTTCGCTCCAGCTGTCTAAGGAAAAGAAGATTCAGACCAAGGAATTCGAGCTTTTCACTCGAGCGGAGTAAGGACGACTGATGCGGAGTAAGGACAACTGATGCAGAGTAAGGACATCTGATGCGGAATAAGAAATCTGAATCATTACTCAAGCGGAGTAAGGAACTCACACGGAGTAAGGAAGCGCTGATGCGGAATAAGGATTCCGCATATCTACCTCATGCGGAGTAAGGAAGCACTGACACGGGATAAGGATTTCAGGACTTCATATACGCAGAGTAAGCAATAACTAATATGGAGTAAGGATCCGAACCTCGTTGATACGGAGTACGGAAAGCTACACCGGACTAAAAGGACGCTACTTTAACTTATCAATACCGCATTTATGATATCAGCTCGCTGTGTTCCGATGTAAGACAAACTTATTAAAGATCTAAACTGTCTTACACGTGGACCACTCGGAGATGTGGATGCAGTCCCAAATGTAGTTGGAAGCGAGCAAAGTTATTTAATTTACTTATGCTTCCAATATTTCGAGCTCCACATCCGAAGCAGTTATAGCAGAAGCATTTTCCGAGAAGAACTTAATGTTTACACACCGCTCGGAAAATACAGTTCCAAGATAGATTCCTAGGATGTCTATATATATATATATATATATATATATATATATATATATCTGTAGTGTTGTACATTAAAAAAAGAGCGTACACATACTAAGGAAAACTGATACACGCGTGTGCAAAGGAATTGTACAAGAGCTTGTAGAGATCATTAACGCCAGTGTGTGTAATTGTAAAGCCAAGTGAGTGTAATCAGCTATAATTGCTGTTTATTTTGTTGTAATTATCATTTGATAATAAAGCAAAATACTTCCACTATCTGGTTATCTTCCGCACTGATTTTATATCTTTTAACCAGATTGTGTTAGACCTGTGAGGAAATAGTTTTTGATTTAAGCCTATTCAGCCCCCCTCTAGGCTACCAGGGACCAACATTAAGAACGGTCTAGGATATGTGAGAAAACCTAGGAAACCTCTTAACACTCCAGCAAAACCCTTGAGACAGAGTGTTCAACCCAAACCTGACAAATGCCCCATCTGTTGTGATGTTAGACACCTCTCCTATTAGTGCAGATTCTACCCTGAGTATCTTAGGAAGGAGATTGCCAAAGAAATCAGGGTAAACCTTAAACAACTGAATTTCTCTAAAAATCTGCAGTGCAACAACAACTCTGATAGGAAGAAACAAACCAGGCACACACAGGCTACCCATTCAAAAGACTTAAAGACCAAGCCTGTGAAGAAAACTGTCAAACCTGTGCCTACTAAAGCTGCCAAAGATAACAATAAGGAAGGAAAACGTGCTGAAAATCTGAAGATTAATCATGCTAACAAATCTAATGAAGGATCACCAAGATTCGCATGGAAAGTTAAATCTGCCCCTTCTTATTGGAAACATAAATTGTCAACTGCAGCTTTCACTTACCCAAAGCCCAATCTTAATTGGGCCCCCAAGACTTAGTTGCTCATTGTGCAGGAACAGGTACCTGAAGCTGAAAGCAGCCACCGGAAACAAAAGATCAATTCTAGCCAGTGGTATCTTGACAGTGCCTGTTCTGTGCACATGATAGATGATGCCTCTCTATTGAGTGAGGTAAGCGAGGTTGTAGCTTCATCTATCACTTTCGGGGACAATAAAAAGGGTAAGATTGTTGGTAAGGGGTACTCTCTCTAATGGTTCTGTTTCAATTCAGAATGTATCTGTTGTTCAAGGTCTTAAACATAACCTATTGAGCATAAGTCAATTGCGTGACAAGGGTTATGAAGTTTTGTTCACTAAACACACCTGCACAGTTATGGACCTTGTCTCCAAAGAGGTGAAACTAAATGGGCATAGACAAGGCAATGTCTACAAGTTGGTCTTTGGTAATGCTCAATCTGCTGAACCAATTTGTTTTCTGTCAAAAACTTCACCTGACATTAGTTGGTTGTGGCACAAGAGATTTGGCCATTTAAACTTTAAGACTATGTCTAAACTGGCATCTCTTGATTTGGTTGAGGGCTTACCCAAGCATGTTTATGAGAAAGAACACCCTTGTAGGGATTGTCAGCTTGGTAAGCAGGTTAAACATTCTTTTAAGAGTGTAGATAAAACTTCAATCACATAACCACTCGAACTTCTGAACATGAACCTATGTGGACCAATAAATATGTCTTCCTTATCTGGTGCACGATACATTCTTGCAGTTGTAGATGACTATACCAGATACACATGGGTCATATTTCTCAAAAACAAAACTGAAACATTTGAGAATCTTGTTGAACTTTTCAATGGGGTCACAAATATTAAGAGTCTTTCTATTAAGGACATTCGCAGCGATCATGGCAAGGAATTTGAATTTTCTAATATGTTTGAGTTCTGTACTGAACATGGTATCCAACATAATTTCTCAGCACCAAGAACTCCACAACAAAATGGAGTGGCTGAAAGAAAAAATCGAACATTAGTTGAAGCAGCTAGAACCATGTTGACAGGAGCTCAGTTCCCAAAATCCCTATGGGTTGAAGCTGTTGCCACTGCTTGTTATGTACAAAACAGAACTCTAATTAACAAACGAGCCATGAAAACACCCTATAACAAGGATTACTTGAACAAGTTTGATGCCAAATCAGATGATGGATATCTTGTTGGATATTCCATGACTAGCAAGGCTTATCGTGTATTTAATAGAAGAACCAAAGTTGTTGAAGAGTCTATTCATGTTTCTTTTGATGCGACTAACCATGGAATGCAGAAAGGAGACCTAAATATAAATGAAGTGCAGGACATTGTCATTGTAGAAGACCAAGACACAGATAATCCCACTACTACAGAAACAATGGAAGATGTACCTGAACTTGATATACATAGAGCTAAACCGGTTGCTGAGGAACCAAGTTAAAAACCAGCAGAAAATCATGACTCTAACATTCAACCTGTTCAGAATCTGCCACTTCTACTAGCCCAAGAACCTGACATTGAGCAATTGGGCATTCATCATGAAGAAAGAGAATACCTTCCAAAGGCAAGAAGAAGGTTAAAGGACCACCCTTCTAAACTGATAATTGGAGATCCTGCTGCACGAGTTAAAACAAGGGCAACCACACTTCATCAAAATCTGTATATGTGTTTCCTATCACAAGTGGAGCCAAAATCAGTTGATGATGTAGTTCAGCATCACCATTGGATTGATGCGATGCAAGAAGAATTAAATCAGTTCAAAAGACAAAAAGTATGGGAGTTAGTCAACAGGCCCAGATCACAGCAAGTCATTGGCATGAAATGGATCTTCAGAAACAAACTTGATACTGATGGTGTTATAATCAGAAACAAAGCCAGCTGGTTGCAAAAAGATACAGACAAGAAGAAGGAATCGACTATGATGAAACCTTCGCACCAATTCCTAGACTGGAGGCCATTCGCATGTTCTTAGCATATGCAGCATTCAAGGACTTCAAAGTTTATCAGATAGATGTCAAGAGTGCTTTCTTGAATGGAGACCTCCAAGAAGAAGTCTATGTTGAACAACCACCTGGATTTCTAGAGCCAAAGCAAGAGCACAAGGTATACAAACTGAAAAAGGCTCTTTATAGACTAAAACAAGCTCCCAGAGCGTGGTATGAAACACTGTTAGAGTTTCTGATCAAGAATAAGTTCAGAAAAGGCAAATTGACCCCACACTGTTTCTCAAGGAAGGGAAAGGATCACCCTTGATAGTCCAAATTTATGTGGATGACATCATTTTCGGATCAAGGGACAAAAAGCAATATGAAGACTTCTCCCATCTATTGAAAAGTGAATATGAAATGAGTATGATAGGAGAACTCTCATTCTTCCTCGGATTGGAGGTCAAGCAGTTGGAGGATGAGATTTTTATCAGTCAAACCAAATACACAAAGGAGATACTGAAGAAGTTTAAGATGATTGATGTGTCACACATGAACACTCCCATTCCTACAAACGCCAAACTGGATATGGATGAAGCAGGCAAGGAGGTGGATATCTCATAATACAGAAGCATGTTTGGATCCTTGCTGTACCTGACAGCAAGCAGACCTGACATAATGTTTGCAACATGCATCTGTGCTAGATACCAAGCTAATCCCAAGGAATCCCACATGTCACATGTCAAGAGGATTATGCGGTATCTGAAGGGAATTGAGAATTTGGGACTATGGTATCCAAGAGAGTCTGATTTCAAACTGAGAAGATATTCAGATGCAGACTTTGCAGGATGCAGGACTGATAGAAAGAGCACAAGTGGAACATGCCAACTTCTAGGCAACAGACTTGTATCCTGGTTTAGCAAGAATCAGAATTCAGTTTCAACCTCCACAGCTGAAGCTGAATATATTGCTGCAGGAAGCTGTTGTACTCAATTGCTTTGGATGGCCAGTCAACTTTCAGACTTTGGGTTTAACCTGAAGGCCGTGCCTATGTATTGTGACAATACAAGTGCCATTGCAATCTCCAACAATCCTGTTATGCATCCGAAAACCAAGCACATTGAGGTCAGACATCACTTCATACGTGACCATGTGCTGAAGAAAGACATTTCCCTGGAGTATATATCCACTGATGATCAGCTTGCAGACATATTTACCAAACCACTGCAAGAAGCTAGGTTCAATGAACTTCTGACAAAACTTGGCATGTTAGATTTAAATTCATAAGTCTCACAGCATGTCTTGTGTTTCATTTCAACCTAATTACCTGTGCATGAACATAAATATGACACTGTTAATAACTGTTTATGTCTCCACGAAAATTAGTACTAGCTAAGTGTGATTCATGCATGTCTACTGCGGGAAAGTGAGAAATCACATGGATGAAACTTGCCACCTCTGAACCTGGTTCAAGTCTTTTGTGCAACCTGTCTTGAATCCTCAAGTCTTGAGTGAAATGAGTGCAATTCCCTTAACGTTTAAATTAAATGATATTCCCATTACTTGTCATTTTATTCTGAGCGAATATCACCTGTGTGGTATTGCATTCATTAACTAGCAGGAACTGTTGTATCTCATGGTACTGTTGGCTTGCACGAAAAGGATCCTCAATGATTTAATGCTCAAAGGATGACTGAGACTGTAGTATTTGAGAATTATAAAAATCCTATTACTTAAAAAAAGCCACTACCTTTCACTAGAAAAAGGCAAAGTGAAAAAGACAAAATGATAATAGACAATAAATTGACTGCCTATCTTAGGGGGAGTCCTCACTATTCCCCCAGATTGTGTCTCTGTTAGAGTAATAGTTGGAGGTCAAATTGTATGATCAAATGATTCAAAAAGATACTGTGTTGAGCTCTGTCCTTGTAAAAGGCTCATGAATAAGCACTGAAAAATTGTGCTCCACAAAAGAAAAGAGACAACTCACACAGACAAGCTGAATGATCAAACTCCAAACTCTACCTGTACCATGTTGTAAATTAGGCAATGATAGAGTGTGTGTTCTGATACTTAATAAGGCCATCTTGTCTCTCAAGTCATCTATGCTGAACTGAAAATCATTGTTAGATCAGGGTTGTGGTAAGATTCGGTTGACCATGAGCTTACCCAACAGTGTAATTCTAGTTCCTGAATCAAGCTCACATGCTGATCCGAGAGTGAGAGGGTGAGGCCTCCGCTGAGTGAGTTTTGCTAAATGTGTGAGGAGACTCAAAATTCATGACTGGGTTGCTGCAATTGATAAACCATGGTTTACTGGATGCTATGTTAACATAGTGATCACTTTTTGGCACATGATGTAGTGTGATGAAATACTTAATCATTTCTAAGGTAAATGGAAAGTTAAATGGTAGTGATGCAGTAGCCATACATGTAAACCAGGTATTACGATTGAAAGAAATCAAGTTTTGGCCATGTAATTTCAATTCCACTCACAACACTGTTCATCATGAATAATATTATGTGAATTGTCATATGCATCTCATGTGTGTTGTTAAGTGTTGAAAAAGTCTAGAGAAATCCTCCGTTCGCTGAATTCGTAGTCAACCTCAAAGCAAACTGCATCGAAGAACTGCGGGATCGAAGACTGCTGCTTCGAAGCCTCAAGGGTTATAGCCTCGAAGCATCCTAATGCAGCTTCATAGAGTTGTAGTCCAAAGGATCGAAGCAAGATGGAGTTTGTCACTTACTATTCAAGCATCACAGACACGTCAGCACATCACTGTGCACTTAAAATGGAAGTCACACCGACTTAAGGGGTGACGTGCACTCGTTGCTTGAATATTCCAACGGGTGGATCCGGATGACAAAGAGGCGGGTTAGAGAAAAGAACGCGGACCATGAAGACGAACCGACAGAGTGAGTGACTTCTACTGTACACTTCTCAACTCATATATAAGTCACTGATAGAGACGGAGCTCAAAGGTATGTTCGTCGTTTTCACACTCGAACCCTAACCCTAGAACTCTCTCTCTCTCTCTCTTCGATTCTGTCTCTTTCTCTCTTTCTCTCTCCCTTAACCACCTTCGAACCTTACAATCTCTCTTTACGAGTGTCTCTTTCTCTCTCTACAAGCTCAATGGCAGGACCAAGCTCATCGATGGCCGATGACCTACGCAACATCGTCCTGGGATTCATCATCGA
Organism: Taxillus chinensis; assembly: GCA_023512835.1. Classification (NCBI taxonomy): domain Eukaryota; kingdom Viridiplantae; phylum Streptophyta; class Magnoliopsida; order Santalales; family Loranthaceae; genus Taxillus; species Taxillus chinensis. The sequence goes on along the minus strand of CM042085.1, from coordinate 46,996,199 downwards.
CTGGGAAGCCATAGGCGACGCCAAAGTCAGCTGGCTGGACGAATTCAGAAGTCGCCTCGATGAAACCAGTATTGCGTCTGTCTGCTCAGGAATGCAAGACTTGATGATAGAAGATGTCGCAGAATTTTATGAGACCATGGCATTCGCTGGAGACGACCTTGTGGGAACTATACATGGAGTGGAGATTCGAATCTCTTCCGAAACGCTCCGAAATGCACTTCCACTCCCGAAAGGTAACTTTGATCCTCTTCCTAGTCTCTCCAGAGAAGAGTGTAAGTCTTTTCTTGGGTATTCCAATCCCGGAAAGCAAGGTCGGGGAGCCCTGAAGATTGGGTTTTCCGGTCAGGCACTGGCGACTCTCATAGTCACCGGACAGTGCCTACTGTGTAAGAAGACTACTCATGACTCTGCAAGTCATGAGCAAATGAAGATCATGTGTAGTGTTCTACAGGGAAGACAAGTAGACTGGGGAACTCAGATACACTCCATGATCAAAAGCAACAAGGGACACATTGGACTACTTCTCACCAAAGTCCTAAGGTTCCTGCACCCTGACGTATTCTGCAACAGACCTTCAGTGCCACTGCCGACCAAATACATATTTAAAAGCATTTATGAGGATGGTCGGCTAGAGATCAAGTTGATGAAGAGGCCTAAGTCAAGTGCAAGAAGTCATGCAGGAGACACAACCAGCTCTGTACAAGCCCCAGTTCGCATACCACGACAACTGGTCCGTGTCTCACAGACTTCTAGGGGCTCCTCTGCATCCGCTGCAACAATACATATAGCTGAAGTGGTGGAGAACATTGCCAGAACTCATCTCCCCACTGATTCTACACCCGAGGAGGCCCCTACTGCTGAGCTGCCCAAGGATACTATATAAGTTAGAGAACCAGCTGTTGGAGGGCAGACACCAGCACAGGAAACCCCAGAGGATAGGGGTACTACACCTGTACTGTTGAGCTCTCTTGGGGAGTCTGAGCTAGAAGATTTCTATATGGAGTATGCCAAGGCTCATATGACCCCCGCTGAACTACGCAAGGCGTGGATTGCCTTTGGTAAGCAGACGGTAGATAGAGACCATCTGATTAGTTGGTTGGTTGATCAGGGTCTTGTAAGAAGAGACCCAGTGGAAGCCGTATCAGTGGTTGCCCCATCTCCCATCATGGTGGACTCACCTGCCACATCTACTCCTCATGATGCTGAGATGGTACCAATTGCGGTGGAAGAAGAAGCAGAAGAAGAAGAAACCCCTGGCGCTGTAGCCAGTGACTCCGATGCAGGAGCTGTCCCACAGGTCCCTGAGACTGTGGAAAGGACTGAGATGGCCACACCATCTGCACCTGTAATTCATCAAGTGGCCACTCAAGTGAGTGAGGAGTACGCAGCCAATATCCCAATGGCTATCCCAGTACCAGCTGCGTTTCACTCACGTTCCCTGACGGCCGAAGAAGTAGATCTTCTGGCAAGCAAGGTCATTGAGAAACTGATTTCCTCTGGCATCCTCAAAACATCAGTATCTCAGGCCTTTGAAGAACGATTGGCTACCATGGAGTTAGGTATGGAAGAGGTACGAACTCAAGTTGAATTATCAGACCGTACCCTAGACAAGGTGCAACAAGAAATGACATCCCTCACACGTGTGACCACCGATGGGTTTAGACATCTGGAGGAACACTGTGAAGACATTAAAGGAGCTTACTAGAAACAATACAAAGGACTTAGTACAACTCTGGGAGCTATTCTTTCGGAATGTCATCGTCTTGGCAGTGGCGAAATATCTCTTACTATTAAAAACACACATCCACAGCCATCCGACCGACCTGCACCTGAACCAGTAGATACTCCACACCCAGCTGTGCCTTCCCCGAGTCACTCATCACCTCTATCTACTGCCACTTACATGCGTGGGTGAAAGCGTGCACATAGAACCACTGTGATCACCGATTCTGATGATGATGATGATGTTCCCATTGCAACCCGCATAAAGAAGCAGACAGCTGCTCCCTGCCAACCATCTTCTTCCACTCAGCCTGGTCCTTCCACTACCATTCCAAGTACGGCTGAGTACACCATGCCTGCTTCACCTACTAAACCAGCCGCTACTACCACCGACCAACCATTAGCCCCACCTCGCATTATAACAACTGGAGGCACCTCAGCTGAATTGGCTCCATTCAACACCTATGTTGCTGGGGATACCATTGCGAGGACTTGTGGCTATGAAGCATTCTTCACCGGACCTGACCTGACCTGTGTCGACTACTACATGATGGTGAAGAAATGGATAATATTGAGATGACTCAGTTCATCTTCGTACAGAAGTTATTCCTAGAGAAGCTACCTCTCCATATCCGCAGAGATACCAGGGTGGAACTCTGTTTGCCGATCATGCAGGCTCAGCTCCTCGATGATGCAGCAATGATCGAGATTATACAGGGTCACAGATATGAGAACTCCTTCCGTCCCTGGAATGAGGTAGACCATGTGCTCATCCCCTACTTGTCAACATACCCGCACTGGTTTCTTCTCGATATTGACTTCAAGAACCAACAGATCGTCATCTTCGACTCTAAACCTAGTATTTTGCTAATCAATCGGCGTGAACAACTGCGTGAATTCAATCACACTCTCACCCGTGTCATGCAGGGATATTCGCATGGGTGTGGTGGCTATCATCTCTCCAAACCGATGGAAATTACTCAAGTCAAGCAAGGCGTTCCTGCTCGGGATGATGCTCATAGCTGTGGCTTCTATGTTTGCCATTACATTCGCATCCTGACCACCAATGGGTTCCCAGCTTTCATGCCTGAATTTGATCATGTGAGCAGTCGAGCGGCCCCGTTACACTTGACTCCTGCTCAACTCCTGCGCGAGCAAGCTGCTGTTTTTCTGTTTACACAAAGTGTACTGTACTCTGAATTTAACTCATAACTGTCTTGTACTCTAATTCCTTCTACACTGCATTTCTAGCTTTTCACTTCTCTGTGTACTTACTTTTTGTCAATTACCTTTTATGTATGTCTTTGCTCTGCTGCCTGCGGTTCTGTGATTTATTCCATTGCTCCCATGAGGTTTGTGTTCTAGTGCTTGTTCCTCACCCCAAAAAGGGGGGGGGGGGTGTTTCTTAGGGGGAGCAAGTTCGTAGGGGGAGTTATAGCTGACAGGAGCTAGCTAACGCAGCCTTCAAGCCTACGGGGGAGAGGAGTGTGTATTTTTGACAATTTTGAACTCCTCCAAATTCTTTATATGCAAAGATATCTTCTGATTAATCTAAAATTGCCCATCAAACTCGTAGTCTCATACTTCATGTATTTACCTGTTGTCAGCTTACATTAAATAGGGGGAGATTGTTGGAAATGTAGGATTTGATGAAGCTGCCAAAATATAGTCTAAGTCTGGAGACTCGAAGAACCGAAGGTCATAGGGTCGAAGAGTCGAGTTCGTAGAAGTGCAACTGTCATAGGACGTATTGGCAAGGGACTCATAGACTCGTAGGGTCTGGAGACTCAAGGCAAAACAGTGACAGAACATTGCAACTTGTAGATCCAGGGTCGAAAGTCATAGAGTCATAGTACGAAAAAGAGAGCGTTACTGCAAGCGTCAATAATTTCGGAGATTCGTAAAGTTAAAGAATTCTTAAGAACAGTAACCAAAGCTAAATGACTCGTAGGCTCGTAGACTCGCAGCCCGTAGAACCGTAAAGTCCTCAAAAATACTTGAGTCAATCAATAGAACTTAAACTACCACTAGACTCGTAGAGTTGAAGCCTTCGAACACTGTTAAGAAAACTGGACCCGTAGACTCGTAGGTTGAACGTCGAAGAGTTGATGCTATAAAGACTGGTAAACAAATGAAACTATAACTCAAGGGTCGTAGAGTTGTAGACTCGTAGACTCAAGGGACACAGTCACTATAGAGAAATTGCCACACTTCCAGACTTGGAGAACGATGGCTAAGAGTTATAGCTGAAGGGTCGTAGCCAGATAGAAACTCAGTTTATGAAAGACTAAGGAAGAAAAACGAAGTTTAAGACTCATAGAGTCAAAGATTTTCAGAGCCACTTAGTCAAATATAGTAAACTGAGAGACCCGAAGGTCGTAGACCCGCAGAGCTAGGGTTGTAGACTCATAGCCATAATAACAAGCGGGTTAGACGGACTACGAAGAAGTCACTCTAAGCATTATTTGAAGAGTTGCAGACTCGTAGAGTCGTAGACTCGCAGAGTCGTAGACTTTAGTTAACGGAGTGACACAAAAGGCTAATCCAACCTAAACTCTAGCCTTGAAGACTCGAAGATGTGAGTCGTAGACTTGCAGAAACACCATAAAGCCTGAAGCAAAACTTCGCAACTTCCTACAGGTTCTAACTGAAATCTTCGAGTCACCGAACCTACGAGGCATCTACCTTCGAGGCAGACTTACAACCCTAAACATAGTCACTTAGCGATATTGTCAGCTAGGGTTTGTACTGCAAGTCTACGCCGTCCCGAGTAGTTGAGCGCATTAATGACACATTAATTGCTGCCAACTACCATCCACGGATGAACGGCCAAGAGCGCATTAAAGACACATTAAAAATATATCTCTCACACACAAAACGACAAGATGATGAGTTTAACCTCTCTCAAAAGAAGGAAACACACAGAACACAAGAGAATGACTCTGACACACTTGAAATAAATAGTCCTTTGCAAAACAAACCAAGAAAAAAAGTTCAAACACTAGAGAGAGAGACTCTGAGTGAGAATCCTTCTAAGTGTTGTGCGCTGCGTTGAATCAAGAACAAGAGTAATCCATCTGATTATTCACGAACCTTTTGTGCATCAAAGATCTAGCACTTGCATTAAGTCTTAATCTCTGTGTTGTTTGTTTTCCACACTTTGATCTATCATAAACCATCTCTTTCACAACTGAGATCTGTTGAGAAAAGAGCATTTACTCTTATCTCAGTTTTGTCTGATAGTTCATCATCACTCACGTTATCCTCACAATACTGCTGTCATCTTCTCCATAAATACTTTCATCATAGTCATCTGTAGAGCAATCCAGAACTAGTTAACAGTCTAGCTTCCGCACACGAAGAAAGTCTATTCACCCCCCCCCCCCCCCTCTAGACTCACTTTGGGACCTACATGGCCGACATGGATTCCAGTAGTGCAGCTCCAGCTCCCGAGCAAGCTCCATTTCCTATTAAGGAACTTGAAGCCAGTCGTGCTCCAGAAGAAGGAGCGACTGGAGACCAGGAGCAGGAAGAACCGAGTACTAGCAGCAACAAGAAAGAACAAGAAGACTTCTATGATAGTTTGCCTGGCTCATCCTCCCAAGTACCTATGTGCACACCCGCACGCTTTTCCAAATGGAAAGCGAGAACGAGAGCACACCTATACATGCTCGACACCTATCTCTGGGAAACAATAAAGAACGGACCTTTCACCCCAAAGAGTATGCAGAGAGGTCGGCTAATGACGAAGGACCTAGATAGTTGGTCTAAGGCGGAGCAGAGGAAAGTAAAGCTCGGCTTCAAGGCAAAAGTCATACTTTTCTCTGCACTCGACGATGACATGTTCATGGATGTGCAGGATCTTGAGACTGCTAAGGAGGTATGGGACAAGCTCTGTCTCATCTATGAAGGAGATGAACAGATATAGGACAACAAGATCTCCATGCTCAAGCAAGAGTATGAAGCCTTCAGATGTGACCCAAAGGAATCACTGGAAAGCATTTATAAAAGGTTGATAGGTCTAATTCAATGGATGAAGACTTACAATGTTGAGATCTCTCAAAAGGACAAGAATGACAAGTTTCTGAGATCTCTACCCTTGAGACTTCTGATAAAGACATCAGCCATCCGTCAGCTGAAGGAATGGAAAACCTGTGCCTTGGAAGCATTATATGGGGACCTCAAGACATTCGAAATGCAAAAGGAAAAACTTGAGGCATTTGAGAATTCTTCCAAGAAAAAGGAGAAGTCTGTTGCCTTTAAGGCCGCTGCTGAACCAAGGGAACCATCTTTAGAAGAGGAAGAAGATGAAGCTGAAGAACTTGTTTCAGATAGTGCCTCAGAGGAAGAAGTGGCATTTCTGATAAAGAAACTGCTGAAGAGAAGGGGGAACTACAGGAGGAAAGCAAGGCAGTCACCCTCATCCTTCTCTAAGGGAAAGGATAAGGAGAAGTTGCAGTGTTATCACTGCAACAAGCCTGGCCACTTCGCTGCCGACTGTTATAAGCTGAAAAGGGAGAAAAAGGAGGCAGTTGAGCAGAAGAAGACCAAATGCTCCTCAAGTAGAAAGGATGACAAGAGGAAGAAAGCTCTTGTCACTAACAAGTTTCACAATGAAACTGAGGAGGAAGAAGAATCTTTTGACGATGAGAAGAAAGAGAAAGGTCCAATCTGCTTCATGGCTGACCACACTCCTCCCCTCAAGGTAAGAACTTATGAACAGCTCTACATTGAATATGAAGACACCTATAGAGCACTTAAAGAAATAGAGGAACAATTTCTCCCTATGAAAGCTGACAAAGAAATATATTATTCTAAATTGGAACGGCTTTCATATGAATATAGAGACTCTATAGATGATTATGAAAGAACAGAGAGAAGATTAAGAGCTGAAGTGAGTAAGATGAGAAGCACACACGATGATCTTTTGGACAAAGCTGGACAACTAAAAATGGCTAATAAAGACATCGATAGGCTTGAAAAGGAACTAGCTGAAACTAAAGCAGAACTGGAAAACGAAAGACAAATCAATCAAAAGTAGCACCACTCCAGATGTTAAAGGTCTAGCCTTAGGTCTAGGTTTCTCTGAAGACCAAATAGCCAAGGCCTAGACTTACCCTGTGCAGACCAAGTGTCTTGCTGGCTTTGTTCCTGCTGGCAGTGTGCTCCTTGATTGTGGAAAGGAGGTACCAATGGCTGTTACTTGTCCACCCAAACGTGTAACACCCAAGCTAAAAGTGATGGGTCCTGTTGCATCTCAGGACAGTGATGCAACAACTGAAATACTAGAACTAAAAGCTGAACCTTTAGCAAACCTGTCCTCTACATCCCAATACAAGGGTAAGGGTGTAGTAATTACGGAGACGGACACAAGCAGACTTACTGCTACGTTTGAGACTGGTTCCACCAGCAAGGCTGTTTCCTCCCAGCCTAAGTTTGTCCCGTGTGGTAGAGTTAAGAAAGGTCTAGGATATGTGAGAGAACCTAGGAAACCTCTTAACGCTACAACCAAACCCTTGAAACAGTGTGTCCAACCCAAACCTGTCATATGCCCCATCTGTTGGGAAGTTGGACACCTCTCCTATCAGTGCAGATTCTACCCTCAGTATCTTAGGAAGGAGATTGCCACAGAAATCAGGGTAAACCTTAAACAGCTGAACTTCTCTAAAAATCTGCAGTGCAACAACATCCCTGATAGGAAAAAACAATCCAGGCACACACAGGCTACCCAATCAAAGAACTTAAAGACTAAACCTACAAAGAAAACTGCTAATTTTGTGCCTAAGAAAGCTGCCAAAGGTGACAGTGAGGAAGGAGAGTCGTGTATGTACTCCAAGGATCACCTTGCTAACGTGACTAATTCTGGATCACCTAAATTAGCATGGGAAATTAAGTCTGCTCCCTCTTACTGGAAACCTAAAATGATATCAGTAGCTCACACTTACCCAAAGCCCAATCTTAATTGGGCCCCCCAAGACTTAGTTGCTCATTGTGCAGGAACAGGTACCTGAAGCTGAAAGCAGCCACCGAAAACAAAAGATCAATTCCAGCCAGTGGTATCTTGACAATGCCTGTTCTATGCACATGACAGATGATGCCTCTCTATTGAGTGAGGTAAGGGAGGTTGCAGCTTCATCTGTCACTTTTGGGAACAACGAAAAGGGTAAGATTGTTGGTAAGGGTACTCTTTCTAATGGTTCTGTTTCAATTCAGAATGTATCTGTTGTTCAAGGTCTTAAACATAACCTGTTGAGCATAAGTCAATTGTGTGACAAGGGTTATGAAGTTTTGTTCACTGAACACACCTGCACAGTTATGGACCCTGTCTCTAAAGAGGTGAAGCTGAATGGGCATAGACAAGGCAATGTCTACAAGTTGGTCTTTGGTAATGCTCAATCTACTGAACCAATTTGTTTTCTGTCCAAAGCTTCACCTGACATTAGTTGGTTGTGGCACAAGAGATTTGGCCATTTAAACTTTAAGACTATGTCTAAACTGGCATCTCTTGATTTGGTTGAGGGCTTACCCAAGCATGTTTATGAGAAAGAACACCCTTGTAGGGATTGTCAGCTGGGTAAGCAGGTTAAACACTCCTTTAAGAGTGTAGATAAAACCTCAACCACACAACCACTTGAACTTCTGCACATGGACCTATGTGGATTAATCAATGTGTCTTCGTTATCTAGTACACGATACTTTCTTGTAGTAGTAGATGACTATACCAGATACACGTGGGTCATGATTCTCAGAAACAAAACTGAAACATTTGAGAATCTTGTTGAACTCTTCAATTGGGTCACTAATGTTAAGAGTCTTTTTATTAAGTGCATTCGCAGCGATCATGGCAAGGAACTTGAATTTTCTGATATGTTAGAGTTTTGTACTAAAGATATACTAACTTAGCAATATTGTCAGCTAAGGTTTGCACAGTATGCCTGCGCCATTTTGAGTAGTTGAGCACATTTAATGTCACATTAATTACTGCCAGCCACCATCCACGGATGACCGGCCAAGATCAACTGCATGTAAATATGCAGTATGGGCATCTGATCTGTAAATCAGAGCAGATAAACCCATCCCATGACATCCCACATTTTCAGTGGCGGGAAGTCAGTCTGTCGGGATGGACAACAAGGCACATAACACTTTAACCTTAAAATATATCTCTCTCACACACTTAACGACAAAAACCTGAGTCTAACCTCTCTCTCAGAAAGCGTCGAATACACAGAACACAAGATATAGGATTCTGAAATAACTAAAAGAATAATCTTTTACAGAATTAGAAATGCAAGAGTTCCAACGCTACAGAGAGAGACTCCGAGAGAGAACTTCCAAGTGCTGTGCACCGCATTGAGCTAGAACAAGAACAAGCCTATTGATTAATCACAAACTCTTGTTCATCAAAGATCGAGCACTATCATTGAGTCTAATTTCTTTCCCACAATCTAAACTATCACAGTTCATTCCTGTTACATCTGAGATCTGTTTAGCAAAGAGCATTTACTGTCATCTCAGATTTGTCTGATAGTTCATTATGATTCACATTATCACTCTCATTACTACTGCCATCTTCTCCATAAATACTTCCATCATAGTTATCCTTAGAAGTAGTATAAACCAGCAAACAGTCTAGCTTCTGCGATCGAAGAAAGTCTATTCAACCCCCCCCCCCCTTTAGACTCACTTTGGGACTTATAATTGGTATCAGAGCAAGTTCTACAACTCTATAGAGATCCCTAAATGGCCAATATGGATTCTAGTAGTACAGCTCCAACTGCGAGTAAGCTCCAGCTCCTATTGAGGAACCACAAGCCAGTCGTGCTCCAGAAGAAGGACCAACTAGAGACAAGGAGCAAGAAGAACCGAGCACTAGTAGCAATAAGAAAGAACAAGAAGATTTCTACGATGTCCTGCCTGGCTCATCCTCCCAAGTACCTATGTACACACCCGCGTGCTTCTCCAAATGGAAAGCAAGAACGAGAGCTCACCCAGGTTAATGACGAAAGACCCAGACAGTTGGTTTAAGGTGGAGCAAAGAAAAGTAAAACTCGTCTTCAAAGCAAAAGCCATACTTTTCTCTGCGCTCGACGATGACATGTTTACGGATTTGTAGGATCTTGAGACTGCGAAGGAGGTATGGGACAAGCTATGTCTCATCTATGAAGGAGATGAACAGATTCAGGACAACAAGATCTCTATGCTCAAATAGGAGTATGATGCCTTCAGATGTGAACCGAAAGAATCACTGGATAGCATATACAAACGGTTCACAGGTCTGATTCAACGGATGAAGACCTACCATGTTGAGATCTCTTAGAAGGACAAAAATGATAAATTTCTGAGATCTCTACTTTTGAGACTGCTGATAAAGACATCAGCCATCTGTCAGCTGAAGGAATGGAAGACTTGTGCCTTAGAAGCACTATATGGGAACCTCAAGACGTTTGAAATGCAAAAAGAAGAACTTGAGGCATTTGAGAACCCTTCCAAGAAAAAGGAGAAGTCTGTTGCCTTTAAGGCTACTGAATCAAGGGAACCATCTTTAGAAGAAGAAGAAGATGAGGCTGAAAAGCTTGACTCAGATAGTGCCTCAGATGAAGAGGTAGCGTTTCTGATCAAGAAATTGCTAAAGAGAAGGGGGAATTACAGGAGGAAAGCAAGGCAATCATCCTCATCCTTCTCCAAGGGAAAGGATAAGGAAAAGTTGTAGTGCTACCACTGCAACAGGCCCGGCAACTTCGCTGTTGAATGTTACAAGCTGAAGAGGGAGAATAAGAAGACCAAAGGCTCCTTAAGCAGGAAGAATGACAAGAGGAAGAAGGCTCTTGTCACCAACAAGTTCAACAAGTGAAACTGAGGAGGAAGAAGAATCTTCGGATGAAGAGAAGAAGGAAAAAGATCTCATCTGCTTCATGGCTGACCACTCACCTCCCCTCAAGGTAAGAACTTATGAACAACTCTACATTGAATATGAAGATACCTATAGAGCTCTCAAAGAAATAGAAGAACAATTTCTCCCTATGAAAGCTAACAAAGAAAGATATTGTTCTAAACTAGAAAGGCTTTCATGTGAATATAGAGACTCTATAAATGACTATGAAAGAACAGAGAGAAGATTAAGAGTTGAATTGAGTGAGATAAGAAGCACACACGATGATGTTTTAGATAAAGCTGCATAATTAAAAATGGCTAATAAAGACATCGACAGGCTGGAAAAGGAACTGAAGGAAACCAAAGCCGAACTGGAGAAAGAAAGACAAATCAGTAAAAAGTGGCAAGATTCTGCTGGGATTGCATCCCACTTTAGGACCACTCTAGATGTCAAAGGTCTAGCCTTAGGTCTAGGTTTCTTTGAACACCAAATAGCCAAGGCTCAGACTTACCTTGTGCAGACCAAGTGTCTTGCTGGCTTTGTTCCTGCTGGCAATGTGTTCCTTGATTCTGGAAAGGTGGTATCAATGGTTGCTACTCGTCTACCCAAACCAGTAGCACCCAAGCTTAGAGATCAGGGTACTGTTGCATCTCAGGACAGTGATGCAGCAATTGATAAGATAGAACTGAAAGCTGAACCTATAGTGAACCTATCCTCTACATCCCAATGCAAGGGTATGGGTGTAGCAATTCCGGAGACAAACCCTAGTAGATATACTACTAAGTTTGAGATTGGTTCATCCAGCAAGGCTGCTTCCTCCCAGCCCAAGTTTGTCCCTAGTGGTAGAGTTAAGAATGGTCTAGGATATGAAGGAAAACTTAGGAAGCCTCTTAGCCCACCAACCAAACCCTTGAGACAGAGTGTCCAACCCAAACCTGTCACCTACCCCATCTGTTATGAAGTTGGACACCTTTCCTATCAGTGCAGATTCTATCCTAATTATCTTAAGAACGAGGTCATTAAAGAAATCAGGTTAGACATTAATTAGTTGAACCATTCAGAAAATCTGCACAGTTACACTACTGATAAGAAGAAGAAAACTAGGCACACACAGGTTACCTCACCAAAGAACATAAAGACTAAACCTGTGAAGCTAACTGTCAACATTGTGCCTACCCAAGCTACTAAAGGTAACAATAAGGAAGGAAAAATTGCTGAGAGCCCAAAGGACAATCCTGATAACAAATCTAATGATAGATCACCTAAATTAGCATGGAAAATTAAATCTACTCCTTCGTATTGGAAACCTAAATTGTTAACTGCATCTTTCACTTACCCAAAGCCTAATCATCATTGGGCCCCCAAGACTTAGTTTGTTGATGTGCAGGAACAGGTACCTGAAGCTGAAAGTAGCCACTGGACACAAAAGATCAATTCCAGTCAGTGGTATCTTGACAGTGCCTGTTTTGTACACATGACAATGTTGGAACTCTAGCCTCCCTCCTTCAGCTAGACACAAAGTTGGAAGCAGATCATAACAGACAATGCTGCCAATTTGAATAGTCGGATGATGGATAGTTTGTGTGACAAATACAAAATTCAACATCGCAACTCGACACCCTATCATCCCAAGATGAATGGAGCAGTTGAGGTAGCCAATAAGAATATCAATAATATCATCAGGAAGATGACTGAAACATACAAAGATTAGCACAAGAAACTACCCTATGCTTTGCATGCTTATCGCACCTCCGTACGTACATCAACTGGGGCAACTCCTTTTTCTTTAGCCTACGGTATGGAAGCAGTTTTACCTGTCGAAGTGGAGATACCTTCCCTCCGAGTACTCGAGGATGCTCAACTCGAAGAAGCAGAATGGGTCCAAAGTCGTTATAAATAATTGAATTTAATTGAGGGCAAATGCTTGGCAGCCATCTGCAAAGGTTAGTTATATCAACAGAGAATGATGAACAACTACAATAAAAAGGTGAAGCCTAAAATATTTCAAGAGGGTGATCTCGTCCTCAAGAAAATCTTACCAATTCAACACGACCATAGAGGCAAGTGGACTCCCAATTATGAAGGCCCATATGTTATGAAGAAAGCATTCTCAGGAGGTGCATTGATCTTTGCCAGAATTGATGGTGATAAGCTCCCTAACCCATTGAATAGCGATGTAGTGAAAAAGTTCTATGCTTAACTCTCTCGTCCAAATGAGAAGTTACTTAATTTTTCTTCCGAGACATGGAAGGAATAAAGCATGACAGCAATGAGCGGACTTGGTGAAAACCCGAAAGGGCACCAAGGGTAAAATACAAAGCTCCAATAATAGACAAAGAAGAGAACAAAGGCAGACTTGGTGAAAACCTGAAAGGGCACCAAGGGTAAAATATAAAGCTAAAAACAAATCCTGAAGGGCGAAATCAGTAAGAATTTGGAAAGATCAAGACCACATAAAATAGGGTCCTTTGCAAACAATGGAAACAGCACCATCTAAAAACAGCAGCTGCAAACGGTGGAAGACTTGGTCAAAACCTGAGGCATACTTGAATCAAATTTGTACATTATGTTTTTAAAGACTTGTAATTTTGTTTATCAGATTATAATAAGAGGCACCTTCTATGATATAAATATGTTTTGTGGAATTAAAAGCGACAAAAATCCCTTTTTATTTTCCTACTCATGTTTCATTGTCTTCATGGCACATTTAATTAGAACATTTTAAATCCCCAGTAGGCTCCTTTGGCGTTACCTTATGAGTAAGGCCAAGCTCAAACCTCAAACAAGTCAAACTCCTCAACACTGAGTGCTAATATCGCAATGGAGTACCAACATCGCCAACGGAGTTGTCAAGTCAAGCTCCTCAATATAGCAAAGCTAAGTCAAATAAGCCCTCCATCTAAGAGTAACAAGGTCTCCCCAGCAAGATGGAAAGGTTTCCTCAACCAAAGAAAAAAAAGGGGAGAATTCCCCAACAAGTTGGATGTTAGTTAAACTCTCCAGCCATATTGAGAATAAACCCCTAGCCCATATTGGGTCCTTGACAATACATTTCATTCATTATGTCTCCCCTACATACACCACATTGCATTCCATGCATCATTGCATACATTCAGCATTTTTTGCAATTTCAGGAACGTCATCGCCTCTAAAGATCCCAAGAACTCATCTGCAACAACCTTCTCAGCAAGCCCTACTAGCTTCCTATGTTTAACTCTACAAACCAAGCTCTGAAGGCACCCTTTTGAGACTCGAACAAACTTCCTCCCTTTTTCGGGTAACCTCGTAGAGCGATCTCGTTGAGTGAACTCGTAGAGGGAGCCCATATACCTTCTTCAACGATCATGCACCCTTGTCTAGGCCTTGGATGCCTTTTCAATTCTTGTTAGGCTTCGAAAGCCTTTTCCATTCCTGTTAGGCCTTGGATGCTTTTTCCCATTCTGTCAGGCCATAGACGCCTTTTCAATTCCTGATTAGGCCTTAGATGCCTTTTCAATTCCTGTCAGGCTTTAGATGCCTTTTCAATTCCTGTCAGGCCTTAGATGCCCTTTTCAATTCCTGTCAGGCCTTAGATGCCTTTTCAATTCCTGTCAGGCCTTAGATGCTTTTTCAATTCTATCAGGCCTTAGATGCCGTTTCAATTCTGTCAGACCTTAGATGTCTTTTCATTTTCTGTCAGGCCTTAAATGCCCTTTTCAACTCCCGTCAGGCCTTATATGCCTTTTCCATTCCTATTAGGCCTTAGATGCCTCGTCAAAATTGTTCAAATTCCACCGGCCTTAAAAGCCTCTTTTCATTCTTGGTGACAGACCCAACCATAACGTCCTACCTTGCTTTAGCGCTAGGTAAGACAGGTAAGTACTCCAACCCGTCCAAAATGACTCCTTCTTATCTTTGTACACTGTTTGTCTACAAACAATGCACAAAGAGGGGCAGCTGTTGGACCCCATTTTGTCCGAGTTGGACATACATATTCATTTTTAGCTTTATATTATTCCATATTTGTCATTCACTTTGTATAGATAAATAAAGAGGTGTGACTGTTAATTTAAAGGGTATGATGTTAATTATATATATAAAAAATAAAAACAAAAACAAAAAAAACATAAAATAAGAAAATAAGAAAATTCCAAAAAAACATTTTTTTGAGCCGGTTGTATGTCTATATTTTTATTTTTCAAACAGCATTTTCTGCATCAAAAAAAAACCAACGGTCATGGCACTGTTCCAACAATCACAACACTATTTCCAATGGCTATATTCTCCACCAACGGCCACTTTTCCACCCTATAAATACACCATCATTCCTCTCCTTCACTCACACAATTTCCACTCTACCACTCTTCAAACTCTCTTCTTCAATTCTCCATGTTTTTTGCCTCCTCTTCTGCGAAAATAGCTGACTGGATGACATGCGTGCTGATGGTGCTAGTGCTGGCGTGCACTATTGTGTATCCTATGATGGGCGGCACTTTCATACCCTTACTTGCTTTCATCATCCTCTTGTATGTAATGGCAATGGCTATAGAATATATTTTAGGTTGAACCATGTAATATCTCCAGCACGGAGTCCTAAATAAATTGCAGTTTGCATGTTTGTGTGTTATATGTGGGTGTATATATATACATATATAGGTTAAATAAATAAATAAATAAAACCGTCCTAACAATCAGTCCAAGCCGGGGAAAAAAAAAGTGAACAGTACCCAGGGCACTATTCAAGTTACTGTTTCATGAACAGTACCCACACCCCTTATTTCACTTCTTAATAATAATAATAATCATAAAAATAAAATGGAAGTCCCACATTGAAAGTTTTGCAAAAACTTCCTCCCTATGACTCCTATATAAGGGGTCATCTCCTTCTTCTACAAACACACCAACACCATCAAATACACAACTCAAAAAAAAAAAAAAAGAGTAGAGTGTAAACTTAACTGCGGTTCTAAAAAAGAACTACGGTTATAGTCAAATTAATTTTTTTCTTCCTCTTTTTGCAGAAAAAGGAGGCATTCGGGAGAAGGGCGCTCTTGGTCCACGATATTCCAGATTTTTATTCCTTTCTTTCTTTAGTTTTTATTATTATTTTGTGTAGTAAATTAGTAGTTAGTTTGTAATTAAATTTAGCATAATTAGTTAGTTAGTTTTTTTAATTAGCATAATTAACATAATTTCAATTAGTTAATTTTAACATATTTAGTTAATTAATTAGTTAGTTAGTTTTTAAATTTAACATAATTAGTATAATTAAATTAGCATAATTAGTTAGTTAATTTTTAATAAGTTTGTAATTAAACTTTTCAAATTTAGGCATATAAATAGTAAGTAAGCCTGGTAATTAATTAATTAGCGTGTAATGAATTAAATAACATTAGTAATTAGATAAATTAGTAATTAACTTTTATAATTAATTTTCATATTTAAAATTTAGTAAATAATTAGACTAATTTACATAATTCGTAATTAGATTATGATAATTAAATTTAACCTTTAATTAGATTTTCATATTTTAAATTTAGGAAATAATTAGCACAAATAAATAAAGTAATTAAGCTCTAATTAATTAACATGTAATCGAATTAAAATAACATTTTGAGAACTAGATTACTGTGATTTAAAAACAAAAAACAAAAAAAAAAAAAAAAAAAACAAAAACAAAAAACAAATAAACCTCCTCCTCCTAAGATAGTACCGAGTGGCACGTAGAGGGCATTAAAACCTTCCCGACACGTAACCAACTCCCAACCCTCCTCGTATCTGAAATTACATCTTAACTACCAGTAAGAGGGTATCCAACTCCACCCCAAAAAACACCCCAGACTGATATATTTTATCATTCGGGGCTCGGCTTCGGGATGGAAACTCAGTGATAAAAGTGTGGATAAAACCCCAATTACACAACCACTTAACTTCAGCACATGGACCTATGGGACCAATTAATAGAATCTCTCTCTCTCAGGCGCACAATATTTCCTATATACATGACTACTCCGTATATACAGGGGTCAAGCTAAAGCAAACCAAACATTTGAAAATTCTATTGAACTTTCTTCTGGATCACCACTAAGAAGAGTCTCCCACAAACGCTAAGAAGCGATCATGGCAGGAATTTAAATTTTTTAACATATTAGAGGTTTATACTTAAATATGTACCCAAGATAATTTCTTCCACCCTAACTCGCCATCAAAATGGAGTCAGTTAAAGGAAGATCAACTTGAGCGGAGTGAATAAACCATGTCGATAGGAGCTCGGCTCTACAATCCCCATGATTGAGGCTGTTGCCACCGCCTTGTTATGTACAAATCAAACTCTAATTAATAAATTTTCATGCTACACCTGTGAACGTGGAAGGGAAGAGCTAAAGATTAATGTAAGATATCTTCAAGTGCGCTTGTATGTCCGAACAACGGCAAGGATTACTTGAATAAGTTTGACGCAAGTATTAATGGATATCTATTGATATTCCATTAATAGAAAAGCTCATCAGGTAAGTAACAGAAGGACCAAAACCAATTAAGAATCTATTCATGTTTCTTTTGATGAGACTAATCATGGCATGCCTAAAAGGAGACCAAAACGTAAATGACGGTTAGGACACTATCATAGTAGAAGACCAAGACATAGACAATCCATCAACAACCATGGAAATGCAATCAACCTAAAGAACAAAGAGTCGAACCGGTGCTGCTGCAACAAAGTCAAATCAGCCAAGATCACACTTAACATTCAACCCAAGCCGGCCTCCATCACTTCCACTCCCCCAAGAGATGACTTAATAGAATTAATGGGAATTCATCATGAAGAAAGAGGAGACCTTCCTACTGCAAGTATAGGTTAAAGGACCAACCTTCCGAACCGACAACAGGAGATCGTGCACCAGCCAATCTAGGGCGCCACCATAAGTGTGTCAAAAAGGAGAAGGCTAATTTATTATTTTTTTAATAAAATAATAAACATTTATTATGTTTTTTTATGTTTATAATTAAACTATTTTGATCATATATTTAAAATATTATTTGATATATATACGATAATTATATTAATGTTAATTAAATATTGTATAAGATTTATTTTTCATATCTAAATTTTCACTTAAGAAAATAAGTGTGTTATTAAGTTTTCTAATAGGTATTACATTATTATATAATTATTTCAATCGCTTATTTAATTATATTAAATAAATAATTTCTTAATGACACGCGAATTAAAATCAAATAGATATACAACTTTAAATTTATCCCATCAAATCTATTAAGAGTTGTCAAATACAAAATGTTCATTATTAATACTCCAACAGACATGCTTAGAAAGGTTGACAGTGTATAGCCTCCCTAGTTCACCCTTAAAATTTATAACCTTGTTTATGTAGCCCCAACGACTTGATATTTTTACAACGCTCCCAAGTTAGTTATATATCTTTTAAACGTTTAGACTCATTGACAACCCCATTAGAGAAACAAATTAAACAGTAAAATAAAGGTCTAGAAGACGCCCAGAATTTCTACTCTCACTTTAAAACCCAATAATTTTGATATACAAGTCCAATACATTTAAATTCTCTCAAATGTAGATAATTAGTTAAAATCCATCCCAATTGGCTCTATTTAATTTAATGAAGAATCTAAGTTATAGTCACAATAGTAAGCATGTAATCATATTTTTTGTGACCAAAAGAACCTTCAAAGTCAAACAAATCTAAAAATTCAAAATGGGAAAACAAGTGGGGCCAATGTAGATAATAATGGGATATTAATCAAACGATTTGATAAGGAGAAAATTAGTGAAGAAAATAAGGATAAGGACAAAAAGCTCACCTCACTATATTTATCACCTACCACCACTTCTTGCCCTATAAGAGGTGTTTTGCCTCCCCCCTTATCGTATAAGTCCTCAGGCCTTACCACTAAATTTCCCACAAACACTCCATTAAGCCCCTCTTACCACCCCAAATACTCTACCCAAACCCTCTTTTGTTTCTGCACTTACCAAGCATTAAGTTCCCATGGAAGGTAATACTCAACATTTTCAAATTTTGAGGTTACTTCTTATTTATTATGTAGATCTATATGGTTGGTTTTACCACCTTATATATACTCAGTATTCATGGTTGGTTTTACCACTCACATATATTACTTGCATGGTTGGTTTTACCACCTCACATATGTTATTTATAATTGGGCCGGTTATACTTCATCTCGTATATACTTGCATTGGTCGCATTGCCACCTTAATTTAAAATATGTTATTCCATCATAGCATTTTCATTATATAGTTAGAGAAAATATGATAATATTGACTTCATGTTTCTTTTATTTTTACGGTTCTAGACAATGAGGATCGTAAGAACAACTTCCATAATGAATTCCTCCGACGCTGCCCTTCTTCTTCCGCAACCCCAATTATTAATGCTTCAACCACACACCTATCCCCATCCTTATCTCCTTTAGATCTTCCCTTTGTAGCTATGTCTAATATCCCCTCATGGTTAAGGTGGAAGACACGTAGGAAAATAAGCTTATCGAACGTCTTTTTCGTTCACCCAACACAAAAGTAAATCTTATTCAAAACCTCAAGGCATATAACTTAGTTATTGCACAACTCAAGGCTTATGATGCATGGGATCGAAATAGGAGATGGAACCACGATGAAGTGGGAATCCAAATTAATATTCAACCCTACAAGCACGGTTTTGAACGTGGAGAACGACAAGTGAATAAGAAGGGTTTTTCTTTTATTTATTCTCACTTTTTCTCTTCCTCTTTATCTTGTTTTATTTGGAATTATTATTGTAAGAGTTTTATGTTTCTTATTCTTCTAATTCCATTTTATTGTTGAGAAGATTAGATTAGTCTCTTTTTAATCTCTCTTGGTAATCTATGCTTTATTGATCGGGGTAGATAACCATTTTGATATTTGTGTTATCCTTGCTAACCTTGAATGTTTTATTGAAATTCTATAATATGCCTCATGTTATATATGTTAAAGTTGTTATAACCTCTTATGTTTGGACAAAGTAAGTTTATGATGGGTGGTTCCAGATAACTCAGTGCATTAGCTAAAGTACATCACCGGAGAGTGTCAATCAGTACCGATAATATGTTATGTTATGTTATGGTATCTAGGTAGTTAACCTAGATCATGATGTTATGATGCGATGTCCAAACATAAATTTTCTATGTTATGATTCCCTTGTGAAATGTTGATCATGTATGATGTGCAGATGTTATATGGTATTTCCTATGTTCGACATCTTCATGATTTTCCTTACCCACTTACGTTTACCCTTACTAGCTATTTGAGCTCACCGCTTTTATGATTTCTTTTCCAACCCCAGGTAATTAAAGGAATAGAGAAACTAGGATAAGGAGTCGAGAAGTGCTTGGGAAATAAAGTTGTGTGAAATTTTAAAGATTTATTAAGTTTGTTTGCTCGTGTGCTTGTTATGTAATAATGGGTTAAGAACACTTAGTCTCTAAACCCCTAAACCTTAAAGATCTTGGATTGAAATTGTAATAATGAATGGTTTGCTTGATCAAATTAGTAATAGTTTAAATTGATATAAAATTTGTGTATTTAATTTCCATTAACGCACACCGGTTTGGAGGTCTAAATTTTGGGGGCGTTACGGTTGGTATCAGAGCGAAGATTTAGTATAGGTTAGAGATCGAGCCTAAAATATGAAGTGTGATACGTAAAGTTGAAGGTTTTAGAATGATAATTTCGTATAAAGCTTGAAAATAAAGTATAGCATGCTACAAGAAATCAAAATCAATAAAACTTTAAGTAAACGCATGAGATTATTGTTAGGAAATTATATTTCGTTTATTGATGGACTAACGGGTATTTTGTGTATATATCTCTAAAGAAGCGGATGTGGTGAAATTCTAAGTAAATGACACGGTGAAAGGTATGTTATCAAGTCTTCAACGTGATTTTAGGACAACACACTTGTGAAAGGTAATCATTCGCACGCTACAAAATAAAATAATAGTAATGTATATCGCACACAAACACACAAATTATTTTATTTCATAAGGAAATATTACATAATGAAAATTACACCAACATTGTGATAATATAAAACAAATAGATTGTCATAAGAAACGATATAAAAATTGGACTAAACACTTCGTCTATGAAAAATAAGTACGTTACAAAAATAAGAAGAACGGTAAACAAAATCTTGACAAGAGAAACATTTTTGTAGAGAAGGAAGGAGTGGTTGTTTCGCCGCATTCAAAGCTTGTCGTAGGAGCTGCAAGTTCAGGAGGAGATAGCAATCAATAACCAGTTCGTGCAATGTTATCCAAGCAAAATCAAACCGTCAATTAGGAAAGCCCATCATCCGACAAGTCTTCGATGTCCACATGGATTAACGGAAGTTGGTGATGCTAGTTGAAGTCCGGTGACGGCGAAGCTAGTATAACACGAGATGGGTGTGGGACGATGAGGGTTGGAGTGGAACCGAAGCAAGCCTATAATGGAGAACATGTAGCGAGGAATAAAGGGGAATGTGTGGTCGAAAAAAAAAAAAGGAAAAGCAAACCTATAACTAATGTGTAGTGGGAGGTTTATACATACATATATGTATAATATAATATACACAATAATTGATAGCCCAAACCAATTATAGGCACGTCGAATTCGGTATATGTAATTAGGCTTGGACAAGCTCGTATAACAAGCAAGCCTCGTAAGTGGCAAATCATCAACCATTATTCCAGTAGAACGCATAGAACCAAACCAAGACGTTCGTAATACTCACACAAGGTGACACCACTAGGCCACCTCCCCCAAGATTCGGTAAGTAACTCGATTTAATGTAAGGACCATAATGCTCGGTTAGAGAAGCAAATAAATGACGAACCCTTAATTTAAGTAGTTATCTTATGAATCTCACTATTATCACATGCCATGTTTAACTTATGTTACCATTTTAAGTTAAGTAACCCTTATATTTTTATACCACGGTTATTTTATTTTTGTTATATATACTCCTTTCTTTAATGCCCAAGTAAATACCTATCATCTTGTTCCATGCTTTAAGTTAAGAATCCTAGCTTCAATATTGCGGCACGCCGAAGCTACATAGGTATAGATTTACTACACGTTAACGCCATATCATGCATGCCTTATACCGCACGCCAAAGGCACTCACCCATGCTTTTGCTATATGTAGAAGTTAATGCACCTATGCTTCTAGGACACGGTCAAGTTATCTTTTAGCTTGTTTTTCTTACACGCTAAGTTTACCCACCCCAATGAATAACACTATAAATGGAAGTATGCGCCATTTCCATAGTTCTAGATCTAGACAACAATTTCTCTTAAGTCAAAAAATGGCTTCCTACTATAAACTACCACGAAACTCAAGGTTCCAACGAGTTGGTGTTCTTGGAGGAAAAACCATTGGGAAGAAAGAGTGTTATAAGATCGCAACCATAGAACTCGAGGAGGAACTTGTCTCTAAAGGGTTAGACGTTGTCCGCAAT
This sequence comes from Taxillus chinensis, assembly GCA_023512835.1. Classification (NCBI taxonomy): domain Eukaryota; kingdom Viridiplantae; phylum Streptophyta; class Magnoliopsida; order Santalales; family Loranthaceae; genus Taxillus; species Taxillus chinensis. Next base: position 46,974,109 of record CM042085.1, on the reverse strand, counting down.
CACGAAATTATGGACTCAAGCTTTTGTCTCAAGTCGTTTCGCTCAACGGGAGGACATATATCTACACATTCGAGAGCATGGAAACGTGATCTCCGAACTCCATCAACGAAAGGAAGAAGTTGCTAGACTCTCTGCCGATTGCTTTATTATACTTCCTGGAGACCTTGGAGCTATGGAGGAATTCATGGAAATCGTCACCGGGCTCAACTAGGTATCCATGATAAACCCATAGGCTTACTTAATGTAGGTGGATTTTTTGACCCCTTTATACTCCAAATCGACATCGCCATCGAAGAAGGTTTCATTAAACCATCACAAAAGAGGATAATCATTGTTGGTAGCAGCGCGAAGGATTTACTAAGGAAAATAAGAGGCATATAAGCCAACACATGAAGGTGCTATTCCAAAGAACCTTTGGGAAGTGAGCAGGATCATCGAATCTAGACAACATCCAGAAAACCGAATTAGCTCTATCATAATTTGAAATCAGATGGTGTATTTTATTTCACGTATTTTATTTTGTTTTAAATAAATTATGCTTTTAACCCTATGTCATCATAGAACCCTAGAGTTTTTAAGAGTGATATCATAAACATAATAAATGGAAAGTAATAATATTGGTGATAATGTCTAGGACACGTTAGAACGTAAAACCACAAATCTTAGTCAATATTTTATATCTATAGGATGTGATTGATATGATTTTGATCGATGATAACAGCCTATTTTGACATTTGAGAACCTATATCAAGCATAATATCATTATCATTGTCAAGTAGCCGTACTCTAAGCAAGTACTATATATAAAATATAAATGTAGGAGAAGATAATCTTTATAGGAAGCAAGTGCAACGATATGGCATTATCCAACTCTCATGTGTATATACTTGAATCAAGCACCACGCAGATTTAAGATCGACAAGGGTGCGGGCCGAGATTACAAGACTACTTTACCGTAGATTAACCGACAGCTTGTAATCATAGGCTACTATTAGAGCAAACAAGGATGAGGGAAAAGGCTAATCTCATCCGTGCACCCACATCGGCAATGTTAGGTAAGGACAATGTGGCTCTTGCAGAAGCTCGCGCTTAACCCTAGGGTTTCAGCGCAGATACAATTCGAGAAATATGAATAAGCCGTAGAAAGTAATTATAATTTTCTCCTTGGGAGCATGAGCTTTTGTGATAATGAAGGTATGAATAATTTCAAGACAAAATTTCTTTACGAGGATAGGATGTAAGATCCGAGTTTTTTAATAAAATAATAAACATTTATTATGTTATTTTATGTTTATAATTAAACTATTTTGATCATATACTTAGAAAATATTATTTGATAGTGTGTATGATAATTATATTAATGTTAATTAAATATTGTATAAGATTTATATTTCATAAATAAATTTCGCTTTAAGAAAATAAGTGTGTTATTAAGTTTTCTAATGAGGTGTTACGTTATTATATAATTATTTCAATCATTTGTTTAATTATATTAAATAAATAATTTCTTAGTTGACATGTTGAATCTAAATCAAATAAGATACAACTTTAAATTTATCATATCAAAATTTATTAAGAGTTGTAAAATACAAAATGTTCATTAATACTCCATGACCAATAGTTATGCTTAGAAAAGGATAAAGACTAGCAGCTTCGGAAGTCATCTTTAAAAATTTATAACATTGTTTATGTAGCTCCAAACGACTTGATATTTTTACAACGTGCTCCCAAGTTAGTTATATATCTTTGGTTAAACGTTTAGACTCATTGGATCAGCCCATTAGGAGAAACAAATTAAACAGTGCACAAAGGTCTACTAGCACGCCCTGAATTTCTACTCTCACTTTAAAACCCAATAACTTTTGATATACAAGTCCAATAGATTTGAAATTGGTCTCGAAATGTAGATAATTAAGTTAGGAATCCATCAAAATTGGACTTATTTAATTTAATGAAGAATCTAGAAAGTTATAGTCAAAATAGTAGGCTATGTACCCATATGACTTTTGTGACCAAAAGAACCTTCAAAGTCAAACAAATCTAAAAAAAATTCAAAATGGGGGAAACAAGGGGGCCACATGGTAGATAATAATGGGATAAGAATCAAATGATTTGAAAAGGAGAAAATTAAGGAAGAAAATAAGGTATTAAGGACAAAAGTTTCACCTACCACACCTACCACCTACCACCACCCTTGCCCTATATAAGGAGTGTTTTGCCTCCCTCTCATTGCATAAGTCCCTCAATCCATACCACGAAATTTCCCTCTACAAACACTCCATTAAGCCCTCTTAACACCCCAAATACTCTACTCAAACCCTCTTTTGTTTTTGGTACTTACCAAGCGTTGAAATCTCTACTAAGGTAATACTCAAGATTTTGAAATTTTGAAGTTACTTCTTATTTATTATGTAGATCTATATGGTTGGTTTTACCACCTTATATATACTATATTCATGGTTGATTTTACCACCTCATATATATTACTTACATGGTTGGTTTTACCACCTCACATATGTTATTTATGTGATTGGTTATATCATCTCGTATATACTTGCATGGTTGGCATTGCCACCTTATTTTAAAATATGTTATTCCATCATAGCATTTTCATTATATAGTTAAAGTAAAAAGATGAGAATATTTACTTAATGTTTTTTTTTATTTTTACGGTTCTAGATAGCGGAGGATCGTAAGGAACAACTTCCATAATGAATTCCCCCGATAATTGCCCTTCTTCTTCCACAACCCCAATTGTTAATGCTTCAACCTCACAGCTATCCCCATCCTTATCTCCTCTAGATCTTCCCTTTAGACCCATGTCTAATATCCCCTCATGGTTAAGGTGGAAGACACATAGGAAAAATAAGCTTATCGAACGTCTTTTCCGTTCACCCAATACAAAAAATAAATCTTATTCAAAAACTCAAGGCATATAACTTAGTTATCGCACAACTCAAGGCTTATGATGCATGGGATCGAAATAGGAGATAAACCACGATAAAAGTGGGAACTCAAATTAATATTCAACCCTACAAGCACGGTTTAGAACGTGGAGAACGACAAGTGAATAGTAAGGGTTTTTCTTTTCTTTATTCTCACTTTTCTCTTCCTCTTTATCTTGTTTTATTTGGAATTATTATTGTAAGAGTTTTATGTTTCTTATTCTTCTAATTCCATTTTATTGTTGAGAAGATTAGATTAGTCTCTTTTTAATCTCTCTTGGTAATCTATGCTATTGATTGGGGTAGATAACCATTTTTGATATTCGTGGTTATCCTTGTTAACCTTGAATGTTTTATTGGAATTCTATAATATGCCTCATGTTATATATGTTAAAGTTGTTATAACCTCTTATGTTTGGACAAAGTAAGTTTATGATGGGTAGTTCCAGAAAGACCTCCAATGCATTGGGTAAAGTACATCACTGGAGAGTGTCAATCCAGCTGATAATATGTTATGTTACGTTATGGTATCTGGGTAGTTAACCTAGATCATGATGTTATGATGCGATGTCCAAACATAAATTTTCTATGTTATGATTCCCTTGTGAAATGTTGATCATGTATTATGTGCAGATATTATATGGTATTTCCTATGTTCGATATCTTCATGATTTTCCTTACCCACTTATGTTTACCCTTACTCGGCTATTTGAGCTCACCCCTTTTATGATTTCTTTTCCAACCCCGGTAATTAAAGGAATGGAGAAACTAGGATAAGGAGTCGAGAAGTGCTTGAAAATAAAGTTGTGTGAAATTTTAAAGATTTATTAAGTTTGTTTGCTCGTGTGCTTGTTATGTAATAATGGGTTAAGAACACTTAGTCTCTAAACCCCTAAACCTTAAAGATCTTGGATTAAAATTGTAATAATGAATGGTTTGTTTGATGAAATAAGTAATAGTTTGAAATTGATATAAAATTTGTGTATTTCATTTCCGCTAACGCACCCGGTTTGGAGGTCCGAATTTGGGGGTGTTACCGCCACACTTCACGAGAATCTTTACATGTGTTTTCTATCACAAGTGGAGCCAAAATAAGTTGATGATGCGCTTCAGATTATTATTGGATTGATGCGATGCAAGAAGAGTTAAATCAATTCAAGAGACAGAAAGTATGGGAGTTGGTCAACATGACTAGATCACAACAAGTCATTGGCGTGAAATGGATAATCAAAAATAAACTTGATGCTGATGGTGTTGTGGTAAGAAATAAGGCCGATCGGTAGCAAAAGGCTACATACAAGAACAAGGAATTGCCTATGACGAAACCTTGCACCAGTTGCTGGGGACCGAGGCCATCCGCATGTTCTTAGCATATGCAGCATTCAAGGACTTCAAAGTTTATCAAATGGATGTCAAGAGTGCTTTCTTTAATGGAGACCTTCGAGAAGAAGTCTATATTGAGCAACCTCCCGGATTTCAAGAGCCTAACCAAGATGTTGGATCAAGCCTAATTTGGATAATGCCGATAAAGCCTTATGTAATTTGATCCGAGATCTTTATGTTTCTTCGATCGTTGCGAAGATATGTTTTTAATCCGGAGATACACTCGTCGAGCAAAGCTAAGGACATGATACATAATCCCGATCCGGACAAGAGTGAGTGTCGCCAAACACTTGGTAAATAACCAAGTCACCAATACATACTAATAAGGAACATTCGTGCGGACTAACAACTTAAAAGCTACGGATTGTAGATCTGTTCCTAATGCCTCAACGGACTAAGTCAAACTGCGGAGTAAGAGTCTTGGTCCAAAAGGTCGATTAAGTAAAAGGTTTGACATGGAGTTAAAAAGTTAAGTCTTCCCCTCAAGCGAACTAAAGTAAAGAAGACACTGAGTAAGGCATCTGAGTCTTTCATACATACGGAGTAAGGAAGTATTGATGCGGAGTAAGGAATCCGTGCTACTCACTCATGCGGAGTAAGGATGCGATAGTACGGAGTAAGCCATCCGATCCTTTAAACTCATACGGAGTAAGGAACTTACACACGGAGTAAGGTTCCGAGCTTCATTAGCTACGGAGTAAGGAAAATTACACCAGACCAAGAAGATACTGCTTCAACTCAACCGCATTTAAGGTTATCAACTCGTGGTGTCCCAATGTAAGACAAACTCGTTGAGAACATGAAGAACCTTACACGTGGATCACCCGGATATGTGGACACAACTTTAATTATACTTGGGAACTCACAAAGACACTTATACTCCTTAAACCCAAGATCTTGAGTTCCACAAACTGCAGCAGTCAAGGCAGAGAGATTAACGAGGAATAGTTATTCAACGCATTCGGAACTACAAGTTCCAAGGTTGTCTTTAGGAATGTTTTTGTATAAATATTCATACTTGTATATTTGAGCGTGTGTGTGCAAGCAAATAAAACCCTGTGTATGCACAAGAGTTCAAGAGATAGAATATAGGCTAGTGTGTGAATCCATTTTGTAAACAGAGTGTAAGAGAGTATTGCTTCTATTTTGTTGTATTTATCTTTTGATAATAAAAAAAAATTCTTCCACTATCTGGTTATCTTCCTTGATGATTCTATCACTTAACTAGATAAGTGTTTGTGTCTTAAGAGAAAGAAAAGAGTTTCGATAAGAGCCTATTCACCCCCTCTGGGCTCCAAGGGACCATCAAGTGGTATCAAAGCAAGTTCTATTTGTTCTAAGTAGAGATCCCACTCTTGGCGAGTATGTTCCCTTCAAGAACTATATGGAGAGTCATGCGGACTCACGAAGTCAGGTTTAGGTACTCTGACCGGGATGAGAAAATAGCTCGGAAAGAAAAGGGGGTAGCTCTCAAAGCTACGGAATGTTTAAACATACCGAGGAATGATGATACGGACGCGCTCGAGAATCTCGATTACGACGAGGAGGAGGAGATAGCTCTTCTCGTCAAATCCTTTGAGCGATTCCTACGGAAAAGCATAAAAGGGTTCAGGGAGACGCTCATCATCATCTTTCCAAAGGAAGGAGCGACCGGAGTCCAGTTCCCAGGAATGCTTCAACCGTGGGAAAAACCGGTCACCGGGCCAAGGACTGCAGATCCAAATCCATAATTGGCCGAGAAAAGTGACAAGGTAACTCCTCGCCGCTCCACCTCGCACAACAACAAGAACAAGAGGAAGGCGCTTGTGACAAAATACATGAGTGGCTCGGAAGAAGAGGAGGAATCCTCGGATGATGAGCCAATCACTAAGCCGAACGTCTGCCTCATGGCAACATCGAGGTACCTTCTATCTTCGAGCTCATGAGTAAAATAGAATCTCTTATTACCGAACGTGATCATGAAAAGAATGAGAGACTAATAATTACTCAAATGTACAAAGATATGGAAAGTCGAATAAACGTCTTGAATTTACTATTACTAGACTTGAAAAGGACATAGCCGACTTCAGAGGAAAAGAGGCTTGGTATCATGATCTAAGAGCTGAAAATCATCTGTTAAATACCAACCTAACGGGCCTAAAAGTTATTGTGAAACGACTCAAAAATGAACTGAACAGAAAGGGAAATAAATCGTAAGTGGCTTAAATCGGGAAATAGCCTCTACCTTTAGGATTGATCCCGATAACATCCGAGTCAAACCTCGGCCTAGGTTCCGAACCATCGACTTCCATAGCTCAAGCTACCGAGTGTCCTCCGAATTTCACTCCAAAACTAACCAACTTATATCCTGTTAGTACGTCCTAAACCGTTGGATGGTTTCATTTCGTGTGGCACCATAGTTTATGACTGTGGAGTCGAGGTCATATCGCACTTCCCGAAGCAAGAGCACGTAACTAAAGATGAAGGGAAGGCCGCTGCAGTTAAAGCCAAAACCGTAGCACCCAAAAAGAAAGGAAAGGCTAAGGCCGACGCATCTAGGGCCAAGAGCGCGTCACCCAAACGCAATGGATTAGGCCACAGGAACAGAGAGAAAGTCCGTAAAATCTAAGAGACTGTATCCCCTGTTTGTACTCCGCATTATAGTGTCTGTTCCATCTGGTAGGGAAATAGGTCATTATCACCATGAATGTTGGAGTTTATCCGATAACCGGCTTTGTAATCAAATTCATACCAATAAAGATCAATTAAATAAAAAGGGTTCTTCGAGCAAAACAAAATCTAAACCTCAAAGGAGTATCTCTCCCAAGAAAACCTAAATAAAAGAAGCAAACGAAACAAACAAATTAAAGTCAACTTGGAAAGCTAAAAGTCCTAGCAAAATCAAATCTGAACTTTGACATCACTACAAGTTCTTTCTAACCACCCGAAACAAGTTTGGGCACCAAAAGTGTAACTGTTGCCTTTCAGGAGCATCTCGGGAATGCACCGCCGATCACTCAAGTTAAAGATCAATCAAAGCAAGTGGATCCTCGATAGTGGATGCTCCGGACATATGACGGGTGATTAGACTCTACCTGTCCAAGTTAATGACAAACGAGGTCCATCCGTTTCATATGGTGACAACAAAAAAGGTAAGACATCAGGTATGGCACTTTAACTAACGGCCGTGTATCAATCACTAGAGTTGCACTAGTCGAAGGTTTAAAACATAATTTGCTAAGTGTCGTAATTTATGTGACAAAGGATTTATTGTTTCCTTTATGTCCAACACCTGTACAGTAAGAGAAAACTTATCCGGAGATGTTAAGTTATCCGGATCAAGAGATGGGGACATATACTCAGTGGTCTTAAGAAATAATTCTTCTGACCCTGTATGCTCCCTCACTACAGCATCAGATGAAGATAGTTGGCTATGGCACAAGCGCAGCGCACACTTAAACTTTAAGACACTATCTAAGTTAGCATCACTTGATCTTGTCACTGGTCTACCTAAACTCAAATACTCCAGAGACACTCTCCGGTCGAGAATGCCAACTCGCAAAACAGACTCAAACATAGCTTTAAGAGTAAATCAGTTAATTCGATAACGCTTCCTCTCGCAACTTCTTCATATGGACCTCTCGTGGTCCCATTTCGTTCCTTCGCTTGCTGGTGCGAGATATACCCTTGTGGTTATCGATGATTTCACCAGATACACATGGGTGATGTTCCTGAAATCAAAGGATCAAACTTTTGAGCATCTTGTAGATCTTTTCAACTGGATAAGCAACTCACAAGGACTAAGCATTAAATGCATCAGGAGTGATCATGGTACAGAATTTGATTTTTCAGATATGAGATCATATTGTTTCGAACAGGGCATTCAAGATGACTTCTCTCGCGCCCTGAACTCCACAACAAAATGGGGTAGCCGAGCGCAAGAATCGTACTTTAGTTGAGGTTGGCAGATCTATGTTAGCAGGGGGCAACGCTTCCTCTCGCCTATGGCGAAGCCGTGTCCATCGCCCGCTATGTTCGTAACGGAACTCTAATAAATAAATCTATCATGAAAACACCCTATGAGATGTGGAGAGGACGAAAGCCTTCAATTTCACATTTTAGAGCCTTTGGGTGTACATGCTATATATTGAACAACGGCAAAGAACCCCGGAATAAATTTGAACCAAAATATGATGATGGGATCTTTGTTTGGGTACTCATTACATAAGCAAAGCTTATCGGGTCTTCAATAGAAAACTTTTTAAAGTTGAAGAATCTATCCATATGACCTTTGATGAAACTAATCTTGATTGGTCAAAAGTTGCTTCTTCAAGTTCTAACGTATAGGTTCAAGACAACAACATCGACTATTCAAAGTTTATGACTGCTCCTCGTTACACATACACGACCAACCAAGCGGCACCAGCGAACACAAAGAAATGATATGGACGATGCTACGGATGACTCAGACTCAGGACTACCGTTAAGATCCGGACATACTTCTACGAATACCCAAAATTCGGAGCACCTTCAAGTCAGTCCGGACTAGTTAACACCTCGTGAAATAGTGTTGAAGAACCATCTACCTTCTACCGACCTTCTAATAACGGAAACATCCGGTCCGAAAGAAGCTCAACCAGATATACATGAACCACCTAATCTGGCAGAGCTTCAAATTATTCAAGATCAACCATCACATGCACGAATTCCGTGATGGACCCGAAACCATCCCTCTGGATCAAGTGATTGGTGATCCCACTGTTGGTGTAAGAACAAGAGCGACCACCTCCAACATTTGTCTTTACTCATGTTTTCTATCTCAAATAGAACCAAAGGTGGTAGATGAAGCTCTTCAGGATTCAAATTGGAAGAAGCCATGCAAGAAGAGTTGAATCAATTTAAGAGAAATAATGTGTGGACTTTAGTACCAAGGCCTAAGTCATAGCAAGTCATTGGAGTTAAATGGGTGTTCGGAACAAGCTTGATACGGATGGAATAGTAATCCGGAACAAAGCGACCGTAGCCAAAGGATATCATCAAGAAAAAGGAATAGCTATGATGAGACCTTTGCTCCTGAGAGTAAAGACTTGAGGCAATCCGAATGTTTCGCGTATGCTTCATATGAAAACTTCTAGTTTATCAAATGGACGTCAAGAGCGCATTCTGAATGGAGATCTTCAAGAGGAGGTTTACGTAGAACAACCTCCCGGTTTCATTGAACCTAAAGCCGGACATCTAGTCTACAAACTTCGAAAAGCTTTATATGGTTTGAAGCAAGCTCCAAGAGCCTGGTATGACACACTTGTCAGAATTCCTACTTGCTCACAACTTCCAAAAAAGGAAAGATAGACACCACCTTATTTCTATGAAAAGAGAAAGGACACACTCTAATCGTACGAGATATACGTGGATGATATCATTTTCGGATCAACGAATCCGAAGCTTTGTGAAGAGTTTGCTAAGTTGATGACAAGCAAGTTTGAGATGAGCATGATGGGAGAACTATCCTACTTCCTTGGAATAGAAGTTAAACAATTGAAGGAAGGAATCTTCATTAATCAAGCTAAGTACACTCGCGATCTTATTAAGAAGTTTGGTATGGAAGGTTCATCTCCGTCAAAACTCCCATGCCGGTTGCCAAGTTAGATCCGGATGTGGACAGCATATCAGTAAATGTGACCGACTACGAGGGATGATAGGGAACGATGAATCGGGACTCCGGAGGGATTAAGGTATCTCAAGGGAACGATGAACCGGGACTCGGTACCCAAAGGAGTCCAACTTCACCTTATCCGGATACTCCGATGCCGACTTCACTGGTGTCGCATCGACCGGAAGAGCACAAGTGGTACGTGTCGGTTCCTTGGAAATAGATTAATTTCATGGTTCGGCAAGAAGCGGAATTCCGTATCAACCTCTATCACTGAGGCGGAATATATAGCTGTTGGGAGTTCTTGCGCATGCCTACCGGATGCAAAGTCAACTTACCGACTACGGTTTCAACATGTCATCTATTCCACTCTATCGCGACAACACTAGCCACAATTGCTATCAGCAACAATCCTGTCATGCACCCTAAGACGAAGCATATTGAAGTCCGGTATCACTTCATACGCGACCATGTTCTTAAAAGTCACATCTTACTAGAACATGTTGCTATCAAGATCAATGGCCGACATATTTACAAAGCCCCTACCTCGATGCAAGATTCTCCGAACTACTCCTCCGATTAGGTATGCTCGACTTCTCTCCATAGTTTCACATTTAACTTACCCAACAGACACTTACTCGCCAAAACATGCATTGTGCTTTTATTGATAGTAGTAGATACATACCGATCTTAATGATGATCATATTTACCGTCTAATGTGCTCATGCTTATGATATTGATAACAACTTCATTATTGGGAGGATGCTTAAAAGTCACATCTTACTAGAACATGTTGCTACCGAAGATCAATCGCCGACATATTTACAAAGCCCCTACCTGATGCAAGATTCTCCGAACTACTCCTCCGATTAGGTATGCTCGACTTCCTGCATAGTTTCACATTTAACTTACCCAACAAGACACTTATCGCCAAAACATGCATTGTGCTTTTATTGATAGTAGTAGATACATACTGATCTTAATGATGATCATATTTCTTTGTCTAATGTGCTTATGCTTATGATATTGATAGCAACTTCATTATTGGGAGGATGCTTACTAGAACATGTTGCTACCTAAGATCAATGGCCGACATATTTACAAAGCCCCTACCCGATGCAAGATTCTCTCGAACTACTCCTCCGATTAGGTATGCTCGACTTCTCTGCATAGTTTCACATTTAACTTACCCAACAGTACACTTACTGCCAAAACATGCATTGTGCTTTTATTGATAGTAGTAGATACATACTGATCTTAATGATGATCATATTTACTGTCTAATGTGCTTCATGCTTATGATATTGATAAGAACTTCATTATTGGGAGGATGCTTACGTTTCCCGATCAAGTCGTTTAAGCTAACATGATTAAAGTTTATATGAATAACCTCATTCGGGCTTCATGATCTCAATTTCCACTTATCACCACATGATAAATGCCTGTTCATTTAGATTACTCTATTAAATTGTTTAGTCAAGAAAAGAAATGGGTTAAGTCGGAATGCCTGGTGGATGAATACACAATCGCAGTCTGATCAGCTTCTGAAGTATAGTTTCCGAAAAAGATAGACAGTGCTGAATTTCTATATGCCGGAAAGGTCAACCGAGAGGATTGCACAATCTACGGGAGAAAATGCTTTATACATTATTCGAGTAATGCCCCCAGTATATGTCTCATGACCTCTTTCCTGGCTGTCTATTTGAGGGGGAGTCTATCATTGAGAGGATCTAATGATCTACGGGGGAGCTTAAGCTTCATCTATTACCTCAGCAATGACTTCCTAATATGTCTCTGATACTCACTCCTCTAAACTTTTACTCGGATCTGATCGGACATGCGTTGTTAAAACGGAATCGAGGCATGCTTGGATGTTTTTCTTTTTCTTCAACCATGCATTTTAATCGGCTAATCAATTGCTTGCATTTGACATGTGTCCGCTTCTTCATTTTTTCACTCATGAATCCTAGTTTGATCAAATCATATGATTTTTAATCAATCTTAGCTATGTCGTTCAGCAGACGGTTTCGCTTATGTCGATCTATATGAACTTGTGTATTTTTATCTGACATATGCCCCGATTCAAGTACTATGATCATTCTCTGGTATGTATATGTTTATTACATTCTTTGTCATGCATAAGTTCTGTTTCTCATTAGTTCGGATTATGTCATTCTTCACAGACTATTTTCCTGTCCGTACTAATCCTTACCCTCGTTAAGCTTTTGTACTTTTAGTTCATTTTTTTTTTTTGCTATAGGTTCAGATTTTCTTTGCAACCTTATCGACAAATCTAGTCCATAGTCTTGGATTTGAAGTGTTGTGGTGCTTCTCTTCTCTTCGACTTATCGACAAAAAAGGAATCTACTTCTCTCTCACCGCACTCGTTTACAAGGATACGCCTACTTTTCATCCGAACACTCTTCACTCAACTATCGTTGATTCCGGATGATTGTCGGTTCATTCCTCCGGACTCCTAACATCACAAATTGCGATAATCCATGTCTTCTTTTATATCGCGTGCTTTTGAGGAGGAATCATGATGATTCATTAAATGCATATCTCAGGATGCACACACACCTCTCCTAAGGCGAACAACTCGTTATCTTTACTTGGTAATGTTGTCTCCACGACATCGTTTCATTCGGAGGCGCACCGATATCAAGACTAATGACATCACCTGTCAAGTGGTTTATCGCTTCACTCGCCAACTTCCTAAACCAAATGACATTCACGGACTCGGTCTATATATTTTGGTCATTCCCGCGGGCTACGAGTATTGCTCCTTTCGAATCCCTAAACCTCTCGTTGCTCCTTCAATACCCAAGACCTCACCTTTCCTCTCGACCTTCAATCTTCATCTACAATGGCACCCGTAATCTCTCTTTCCGGCATTAATCCCGGCCATCCGGTCGATTGGAGTGCTGTCTCCAACCACCTGGGACCGGTTTTTCCATCTTCGCTCTACTAGAAGCCTCGCATATACTCAACTTGATCTCCAATCCTATCGATCTTCTTATAGACGACATTCTTGAGTATTACCAACGGATCCGGTGTACCACCGACTCAATCATCTCCTATGTTCGCGGTGAATCTCTCCCTCATCACTCCCGCCGTACTCCGCGCCGTTTCTTCATCTCCCCCCGGTGAACCACAAATACCGATGCTGGTCAAATGGCGGCTTCTATGGGTTGCACCCAAAAAGGCAAGGAATACAAGGTGAAATCCTTCCAAGGTTGCTATCACCGTATGGTGACCATACCGAGTCGATGTTTATCGGCTCACACCTCTTCCGGACTCTGGCTCCTTATGATCTTCTTCTGGCCATGTACGGCATTTTCGAAGGTCTTCCGATGGACTGGGGGACATTTTTGTTCCGACTCATCGGAATGGTCCCAAGAACCATTCTTTCGGGCGCATAATAAACATCGTCTTCCGGCATCTTCATTCGGACCATTTCGCCCGCTATGACGTCGTTTCATTTCCTTCGGCATACTACCTTCGCTATCTTACGCCGGATGGGAACATGACGGCCCGCCGTCCCTCTGGCAGCCTCTTCGCATTCTCCCCGACTCGGAAAAACAAGGAGTTCTGCTGGTGACCCCTCCGATGCCCAAGCCCCTCGACGCGGCTTCGCTCCCCGATCCTCCCGGATTCGGTCCGTTGCAGGACCCTCCTCTCTGGCCTCCCAAAGACAGCGTCCGTGCCAAACTGTCCGAGGTTGTGGGGCCATCTCGGTCAAGGCTCCTAAAGCCGTTTCTCCCTCCCCGCTACGGATGTCCCCACTCCCTCCACCTCCGTTGTTGTTGCTACGGTCGATACCGTTGTTGCTGCCGTCATTGTTGATGTCCCTAATCTATTTGGAAGCTCCTTTGCCTCCCCTACCTCAACCCCCGAGATTATCTTGACCATCTCTTCGCCGACACCTTAACGGACCTATGGCTCCATTTCAGCCTTGCCCACACTACCTCCATTCCCGACACCGATCTCCTGGGTGTTTTACACTCGCAATACCCAATCCCCCGGAGACCATGATCATCTAGAATTTGGACCAAGGCTTTCTACGCCCGCCTCCATTCCGGATGTGCCGTTCCCTAACCCCTCCAGCCCGGTCCGTGCCGCACGGAGTCCTTCCCCGCTAAGGCCGGACCCTCTTCTCCCGCTGCCGTGATTCCCGTTGTCGACCCTCTCGGTCAAAGTGGGTCAGCTCCCGAACGCCTCACCGTCTCGGCTGCCTCGATGCTCCCGGATGCTCCTTCGCCGTCGTCGCCGATACCTGCGCGACTCCTCCGCCGAGCGCACTCGCACTGTTCATGCGGGGGAGTCCTCCAAAGCTCCGAGAGTTGGTCGTCGGGCGTGCCGCTTTGGCATGGTCCACTCCGATGCCGTGCTCTCTGCCCACTGGACCGACACGCTCAAGCTCATAGCGCCCAAATCTCCGCCATCGCCGCCAAGGTTGATGCACTTGGCGCTCAACTACCCCGTGCTCTCACCGACTCCTCCACTTCCATGGAACAAAAGATGGATCTCGTCGCCTCGTCCGTCCATTCCTTGTCTACCTCCTTCGCGGACCCGGCGCACATGAAGGCTCACCCTCCCGTTGTTCTCGGCGATCCCGCCAAACCAGGGGAGAAAGTGTCATCCGATCCCTCTCGCTTCCTTCTATCGCTCTCGCTACATCACCTTCCACTCGGACTGCGTCCTCGAGAAGCGGACTGTCTCTTCATTACTCCGGGAGTTCCAATTCCCAAACGTAGCCGCTTCTCTCAACCAAGCTCCTCGACCGCAACTCCCCTCCATCCCCTTCACCCGCACTGACACCTTCCTCCCATCATACGCGGCGTGTGACCCTTCTCGATGCGGATGGAAGCATGCGTACGACAATGCTTTCTTATGTTGCATCTATCGCCGAGAGAAGATGTCTCTCCGAAATGTACCCCCTTCTCCCGGACGACATTCGGACCCTTTGCTCGGAGAAGGGGCTGTTTACAAACGCACGACATTGACAACTCTCTAGGGTCGTTAAAATGGAGATGAGGCCGTTTTCATCTCTATACAAGGATGGGCACTTGTTTGAAGTTCTCGCCGTCGTTGGAATGAAGGTTATCTTCCAGGTGTAGATCTTATTCATCCTTCATCGATGGAACTCGCCGAGGATAGCAAGCCATGGAAAACTCTCTCAACTATCCTCATTCCGTATGGGATCATGTCACACATTTCATGATGGTTGTCTTCATGATTCAGTCCAAACAAATGATTCCGATTGATTCTCATGGCGATCATGGAGCATTATGTAAGAAAGAATCAATGGGAACCACCGTGTCTCAGGCTGATCAAGCCGTGAAGAAAGTCGGATTATACGAAGAGTTGGGCATCAAACCCTGAGTCCAACTAAGAAGTCAAGGCGACATTCGGGCAAGAAGCAAGTGCCACAACAGCCGGATGGAGATAGTCCAGGGGCCTTTGTCTCGTTACTTCATCAAGTCATTCTTAACTATGGACAAATATTAGAGCCCACACACCACTTTTTACGACGAAGCAGATAATGGAGCGTAGAGAAAGAAGAACTATGATCTTCAAGTATAGTAAGCCTTATGTATCTTTAATGAAAATCTTGTATAAAGGCCGAATCGTATTCTGGTCGATGAATGAAATTGGATGTGATGCTTATTCTCAGATGTTATCTTTTTGCAGCTGGCCGACTTTATCAGATTACAAAGGGTTTGGGCATATCCATAATTGGGGAGATTGTTGGATCAAGCCGTAATTTGGATAATGCTAATAAAACCTTATGTAATTTGATCTGAGATCTTTTGTGTTTCTTTGATCGTTGCAGAAGATATGTTATTAATCCGGAGATACACTCATGAGAGCAAAGCTAAGGACGGATACATAATCCCGATCCTGACAAGAGTGAGTGTCGTCAATGTAACGCCCCTAACTTTGGGACTTCCAAACCGGGTGCAAGTAAGTAAAAAATAAATATACAAATTTTATATCAATTTCAAACTATTACTTATTTAATCAAACAAACCATTCATTATTACAAATTTCAATCCAAGATCTTTAAGGTTTAGGGGTTTAGAGACTAAGTGTCCATAACCCATTATTACATAACAAAGCATACGAGCAAACAACTTAATAAATCTTTAAGTTTTCACACAACTTTATTTCCAAGCACTTTTGACTTCTTATCCTAGTTTTTCCATCCCTTAATTACCTGGGGTTGGAAAAGAAATCATAAAAAAAGGTGAGCTCAAATAGCCCAAGAAGGGTAAAATAAGCGGGTAAGGAAAATCATGAAGATATCGAACATGGGAAATACCATATAACATTTGCATACATGATCCACATTTCACAAGGAAATCATAACATGGAAGATTATGTTTAGACATCGTATCATAACATCATGACCTAGGTTAACCACCCGGATACCGTATCATAACATAATATATTATCACTGGATTGACACTCTCCAAAGGATGTTCTTTACCCAATGCATTGGAGGTCTTTCCCGGAACCACCCATCATAAACTTACTTTGTCCAAACATAAGAGGTTATAACAACTTTAACATACATAACACGAGGCATCACATAGAATTTCAATAAAACATTCAAAGTTAACAAGGATAACCACGAATATCAAAATGGTTATCTACCCCAATCAATAACATAGATTACCAAGAGAGAGATTAAAAAGAGACTAATCTAATCTTCTCAACAATAAAATGGAATTGAAGAATAAGAAACATAAAGCTCTTACAATAATAATTCCAAACAAGATAAAGAGGAAGAGAAAGGTCCCTTACAATAATAATGGAATATAGATTATAATGAAAAAGAAAAAGGGGATGAGAAAAATCCTTACAATCCGCTTGTCATTCTCCGCATTCTAAACCTTAAAAATATCAAAACACTAAATTAGCATTAATGCTTGAAAAGTTCAATATCACACATATCTCCTTTATATATATATATATATATCATACTTTAACTTATATCTTTTAATAGGCATACCATGCTTGTGGGGTTGAATATTAATTTGGGTTCCCACTTCTATTGTTGTTCCATCTCCTATTTCGATCCCATGCATCATAAGCCTTGAGTCGTGCATTAACTAGGTTATATGTTTTGAGAGTTTTTAAATAAGATTTACTCTTTGTATTGGGTGAACGGAAAAGACGTTCGATAAGCTTATTTTTCCTACGTGTCTTCCACCTTAACCATGAGGGGATATTAGACACGGGTCTAAAGGGAAGATCAGGAGGAGATAAGGATGGGGATAAATTGTGAGGTCAAGCATTAACAATCGGGGTTGCAGAAGAACAAGGGCGATCGTCTGGGAATTCATTTTGGAAGTCGTTCCCTTACGATCTTCCGCTATCTAGAACCTTAAAATAAAAATAAAAACATAAGTTAATATTCTCATCTTTTCACTTGAATTATAGAATGACAACGCTATGATAAAATACTATAATTTAAAATAATTACACAGTATGTATATGAGGTGGCAAGGCCAACCATGTATGTATATACGAGGTGGTACAACCTATCATATAAATAACATATGTAAGGTGGTAAAACCAACCATGAATATAGTATATATGAGGTGGTAAAACCAACCATATAGATCTACATAATAAATAAGAAGCGACTTCAAAATTTCAAAATCTTAAGTATTACCTTTCGTAGAACTTCGACACTTGGTAAGTACCAAAAGCAAAAGAGGATTTGAGTAGAGTATTTGGGGTGTTAAGAGGGCTTAAGGGAGTGTTTTTAGAGGGAATTTCGTGGTGTGGCTTGAGGGATTTGTGCTTAAGAGGAGAGGCAAGACACTCCTTATATAGGCAAGAATGGTAGGTGTAATAGTGTGAAAAAATAGTGTACAAATTTGACTTTGGCATTAAATTAAATTATTTAAAATATATATAATACTTTATTTTATTCATATTATCTCTTATTAAAAATGTGGTTATCTCCTCCTACCATTAAAAAATGTTTTAAGACTTTTAAACCTAGAAGGTTCCTTTGGCATCAAAAGTCCACATTGGTGTACTCCCTACTAATTCAATTATAACATTTTTAATTTTGTAGTTTTTGACAAATGGCCAATTGTATTGCATTAATAACTCAAATATCTACAAATGGGTATCAATTTTATAATTTTTAAATATGTATAACAAAAGTTATTGAGTTTTAAAGTCATACTAAAATGTTTACCTGCTCATACTGAACCTATGTGTAGTATTTTAAATTCTGGAATTGATTGGCTTCATATTAAATTCTGAAATTTCTACACGTTTTAGCTAAGTCATAAATGAACAAATGGGATTTGGTTTCATGTCAATTAGATCTGTATAATTCAAGTTATGGATTTTTGAATGGGACCTCCAGAATCTGCCTCATTCAAATTTTTGGGCCTTACCTATGTTTTATACTTTTGGTAAAGTTAAGGCTTGTAATACTTACTTACCCATAGTAATTTGGCTTAAGTAAATGACATAATATATAGCATCTAAACTTTTTATGACATATAAGAAATTATTTTATTTTTTTATAACGTATTTAATATTTACGCGGATAAAATAATATAATTGCATAATCAATAAACAATAAAGTAAGATAACATTATAGCATAAAATATTATAATCCTAAACATAAACATTAATATCATATTCTATGGCCTTCGTAAAATTTCTTGAATTATATTAGTGTATGTGCGTAGGACGTGTTGTGCTTCTAAGAAAGAGAGCCGCACAACCCTTCGGCTAACATTGTGGTGGTTGTCGCATCGAATAACCTCAAACTTCTCCTCGTGTCTCGTCGCATTATATTGCAGCCATTAGACACGAGCATTTAGCTCATCTATAGAAAAGCATAGCTTTGTAACTTCAAGTCGTATTGCTCGCCGATCTTCATCGCGTACACTATTCTCGGATGGCAAGATTTGAGAACTTGATGCCATAACTCTTATTATTATTCTTCTTACTTCTATACTCTCTTATAAATAAAATCTCATGCTCATACCTATTTATGGAAGTCCAAACGGATACTATTCATAACGGACGGATACTATTCATAACGGCTACTTATCACATACTATTTGAATGACTATATTGGGTGCTTATTTTTATCATGATAATATCTAAAATATCCTTTCTAACTATTGTTAACAATAACATTATTATTATTTTATTATTATTACTCTTTAAGTAAGAACTTAAATAGCTAAAAATTTTGCGGGTCTTACAACCAAACACTTGGTAAATAACCAAGTCACCAATACATACGAAATAAGGAACATTCGTGCGGACTAAGAACTTAAAAGCTACGGATCACGGAACTGTTCCTAATGCCTCAACGGACTAAGTCAAACCGATGCGAGTAAGAGTCTTGGTCCAAAAGGTCGCATGAAGTAAAAGGTTTGACATAGAGTTAAAAAGTTAAGTCTTCCCCTTAAGCCAACTAAAGTAAAGAAGACACGGAGTAAGGCATCCGAGTCTTCATACATACGGAGTAAGGAAGTATTGATGCGGAGTAAGGAATCCGTGCTACTCACTCATGCGGAGTAAGGATGCGCTAGTACGGAGTAAGCCATCCGATCCTTTAAACTCATACAGAGTAAGGAACTTACACACGGAGTAAGGTTCCGAGCTTCATTAGCTACGGAGTAAGGAAAATTACACCGACCAAGAAGATACCGTTTCAACTCAACCGCATTTAAGGTTATCGCCCGTGGTGTCCCAATGTAAGACAAACTCGTTGGAGAACCTCGAAGAACCTTACACGTGGATCACCCGGATATGTGGACACAACTTTAATTATATTTGGGAACTCACAAAGGCACTTATACTCTTCAAACCCAAGATCTTGAGCTCCACAAACCGCAGCAGCCAAGGCGCAGAGACTACCGAGGAATAGTTAGTGCTGAACGCATTCCGAACTACAAGTTCCAAGGTTGTATTTTAGGAATGTTTTTGTATAAATATTTATACTTGTATATTTAAAGGAGAGCGTGAGCGAGCCTGAATCAATCGTGTGTATGCACAAGAGTTCAAAGAGATAATATAGGCTAGAGTGTGAATCCTTTTGTAAACAGAGTGTAAAAGAGTCTTGCTTCTGTTTTGTTGTATTTATCTTTCGATAATAAAACAAAATACTTCCACTATCTGGTTATCTTCCGCAGTGATTCTATCACTTAACTAGATAAGTGTTTGTGTCATAAGAGAATAAAATGAGTTTGGATAAGAGCCTATTCACCCCCCTAGGCTCCCAGGGACCATCACACTTTAATAAAATAAAATAAAAGAACTAATCTAACTCCGAACTCTAGCCTCGAAGACTTGAAGATATGTGAGTCGTAGACTCGCAGAATTAACGCCGTAAAGCCCAAGCCAACTTCCGCAACTTCTACGAAGCCGTACTCAAAATCATCGAGTCACCAAACCTACGAGACATCCACCTTCGAGGCAAACGTGCAACCTTAAGCATACCCTAACTATACTAACTTAGCGATATCGTCGGCTAGGGTTTGCACAAAGAAGCCTCACGCCGTTTCGAGCAGCTAAGCGCATTTAATGTCACATTAATTACTACCAACCAAAGCATCCACGGATTAATGGTCAAGATCGATCGCATGCAAATACGCAGATGGGCATTTGATCTCGCAAATCAGAGCAAATCAACCCCATCCCCTTACATCCCACATTTTCAAGTGGGACGGGCAGTCATCAGGGAGGGACAACAAGGTGCACAACACTTTAACCTTAATATATCTCTCTCACACATTTAACGACAAAAACCCGAGTCTAACCTCTCTCTCAAAAAGCGTGGAATACACGTAACACAAGATATAGGATTCAAGTAACTAAAAGAATAATCTTTTGCAGAATTAGAAATGCAAGAGTTCCAACGCTAAAGAGAGAGACTCCGAGAGAGAGAACTTCCAAGTGGCCGTGCGCCGCGTGACCTAGAACAAGAACAAGCCCGTTGATCAATCACAAACTCTTGTTCATCAAAGATCGAGCACTATCATTGAGTTTAATCTCGTGTTGTTTCCCATAATCCAAACTATCACAGCTTATTCTCGTTACATTCGAGATATGCCAAAAAAGAGCATTTATCGCCATCTCGTATTTGTCTGATAGTTCATTACGATTCACATTATCACTCACATTACTACTGTCATCTTCTCCATAAATACTTCCATCATAGTTATCCTTAGAAGGAGTATAAACCAGCTAACAGTCTAGCTTCCGCGATCGAAGAAAGTCTATTCACCCCCCCCTTTAGACTCACTTTGGGACCTACAGATTCTCTTTGCATTTTCACCGATATATATCTTGTCTGATGTCTCGGATTTGAAGTGTTGTGGTACTTCTTTCTCTTCGACTTCAAGACATAAAAGGAATCTACTTTTCTCCTACAATACCTGTTTCTACGGACTCAACTGCTTTTTCATCTCGGATATTCTTCTACGGATTATCTTTACTCCGGATGAAAGTCGGTTCAATTCCTCCCGACTCTTGAACTCTCAAATCGTGATAAATGAGTATTATCTTACATCGTATATTTTTGAGGAGGGATAATGATGGTCCATTAAATGCACGTCTCGAGCTGGGCAATTAGTCACTTCATTTTTCGGAAGAAGGCATACAGCTGTCATAAATGCTTGGTTATGCTGCCTCCACATCATCTCTTTACTCGGGGGTGCCAACTATCAAGTCTAATGACATCAAATTGTCGCGGTTCACTATTCATTTCGCTTAAACCTCTAGACCCGCCAACATCCATCGACCCACTATATAAATCTTAAGCCTTCATGCAAGAGCGATTTCTCACTCTCACATTTCTTCGTCGCACTTTATCTTCTCAAAACCTTAAATTTCCTTTCCTTCTCTCGCATCCATTTCCAATGGCACCCGGGACCGCTCTCTCCGCGCCAATCCCGGCCATCTGGTTGTTCCATGTGTCCAATCCTCCCACGTGGTTTTTGGAACTTCGCCCTCTATTGAAGCCAACCATATCTTAAACTTGGTCTCCGTCCCCCGTCGATCTCCTTATCGACGATATTGCTAAGTTCTATTGGAACATTCGCCGCACCACCGATTCTATCCATTCCACCGTTTGGAGTGAATCCATTGTCATCACCCCAAACGTCCTTCGTGCCACTCTCCATCTCCCCTCCGGTCCTCATCGCTGACCGGACCTAACAAATGGCGCGCTTCCACGGGTTACACTTACAAAGGGAAGGAATATAAGTCAAGTCCTTCTAGGGTTGCCACGATGTATGGCGACCATCCTCACCGGTGCCTTCTAGCTCGCACAAAAGCCCTCGACTCTGTCCCGTACGACTCCGCTACTAGCGATGTACCGAGTCTTTGAGGGTCTCCAAATGGATTGGGGGACTTTCTTGTTCCGATCGCTAGGGAACAACCCGAAGAATCAATCCTTTGGGCGGATACTCGGCATCATCTTCCCGGCATTTGCGTCCGTCTCACTTCAATGGACACGGTGCCATCCCCTTTCCCAAGGCCTTCTATCTCTCGCTATCTTACACCTGATGGGAATCTAACGGCTCGCTGGCCCTCTCTCGCTATCCGCCTCCTCCTAGCTCCGAAACAATACGGTAGCTCCTGGTTAGTGACCCAACCTAAAGCTCGCCCACGAGGTCGCCGCCGCCCACCACTCACGGATTCGGTCCGTAGCCGCACCTTCCATCTCCCAAGGCTCCCAAGACAGCGTTCACGCTGACCCATCCGAGGTAGGGGGCCGTCTCAGCCAAGTTATCCTCCGGCCGATACTCCATCCCCTTCGCTGTTGATGTCCCCACACCCGATTCTCTCGCTCTTGTCGCAATAAGGGCTGATGTCCCTCCCCCGTCCTCCCAAAGCACCCTTGCCCCCACTTCCTCAACCTCAAGACTACCTCGACCATCTTTCCGCCGACACCTTAACGGACCTCTGGTTCCATTTCAGCCTCGCCCACAGCCCACCATCCCCGACAATGATCTCTCGGGTGTATTATACTCGACACACCAAAACCCCCGAAGGACATGATCATCCTGAACTTGGATCATGGCTTTCTTACGCAGACCTCCATTCATAACGTTCCTTTCGCGGTTACCTCCGACCGGCCCATGACACACGGGTTCCTTTCCCCACCAGGCCGAGCCCTCTTATCCTCCTATAGCCATTCCCATTGACCTCTCTCGGTCAAAATGGATCTACTGCCCCGGATGCCTCCGATGCTCGAACTGGTCCCTCCGTCGTCGATGATGACCAACCCCTCTCTCCAACCATCGACTCCTCGCCCACCGTACTCCCGCACCTCTTCATGCGGGGGAGTCCTCCAAAGCCTCAGAGTTTGCGCTTGGGAGCACCCTCGTTTGGCACGGTTCACTCCGACACCGTGATCTCCGCATACCGGACCGACACGCCCAAGCCCGTAACGCCCAAATTGCTGCCATCGCTGTCAAGGTTGATGCTTTCGGCGCCCAACTCCTCTCCACCCTAACCGACTCTTCCACTTCCATCGAGTAGAAGATGGATCTTGTCTCCTTTTCCGTGCACTCATTGTCTACCTCTTTTGAGACTTGGCGCACATGATGGCTCGTCCTCCTACTACTCCTTGGTGATCCGCCAAAAAGGGAGAGAGTGTCATCCGATCCTCCTGTAACTTCCTCCACTCCTGCTAGTAGGTGGCCTTGTCACGCCCGGATTTCCAACCCGAGGAGACTCTGTCACGCCCGGATTTCCAACCCGAGGAGACCGGAACGTGACCTTCCCTTTTTACCCCCGTGTCACGCCCGGATTTCCAACCCGAGGAAACCGGTACGTGACTTCCTTTTACCCACACGGAGGGCAAAGGGGTAAGGATACAAATCAAGAATTTAACATTTTAAAACTTTCACAACACATTCAAGAAAAATAAAGTCCATCAAAGCTGTCCACAAACCAATAACAAAGTCAGTCTTTATTACAAAGTTCTCTTTTTTAATCCATCCCCATTGGGGTTACATCGAGCCCCATAAAAATAACATAAACAAGAAAGTAAAAAAGGTCTTCCACCTTGGTGTATCCACCTAACACCCGTAAGTCCTTGAAAAAAAAGCAAACACAAGAGGAGGGGTGAGCAACCACACTCAAGGGGATCATGTCTCCCCAACCCATCCCATGTTCCTAGCATCTACATGCCATGTGTACAAGTGCGGTGTTGTGTTACAATAATTTCAACAAACATAATAACAACCACATCAACAATTTACAATCCTCCACCGCCACACAAGGCTAACACTTTAACCACAAGTGATTTAACCGCCTCTTCAGGCCAAGTGATTTAACCGCCTCTTCAGGCCAAGTGATTTAACCGCCTCTTCAAGGCCAAGTGATTTAACCGCCTCTTCAGGCCAAGTACCACAAATCAAGCACACAACACACATGGTCACTCAAGCATACAACCAAACACTTGGTGAGCACCCGTTCACAAGCGCACAAACCCATTCAGGCCATAGAGCAAATATCCAAGATACATACATACACTAAACCACAAGTCCAAGTCACACGGACATATTACCAAACACTTAATGGGCATATACACACAGCAATAGTTCACACAGGCATTTCATCAAACATGTAAGAGCATGTCGTCGAGCATTTTGTCAAACACTTTTCATGCATCACACAAACACCGTAAACACCAAAATCGCCATTGAAGGCCAACATTCATATAGGAGATCACACCTATATGAATTTACATATAAATAATATAACAGATATAACTCATATTCTCGCCCTAGGACCCTAGGACAGAGGAGGATTTAGGAAGGACAGAATCCCTACCTCGGGTAAAACGCAACAACACAAAGAAAGTCCCGATCCCACGTCGAACGCCGTCCACCCACGAGTCACCGACCACCCACGCAAGACGCCCGGCCAAGAACCAGGAGCTCTCCTTCCCTCTCTCTCTCTCTCTCACGACGGCTGGTGGAGCAACAAACCCTAACCCTAAAACAGAGGGCTTCTCCTCCTTATATAGACAACACAACATCAAAACGACGTAGTTTTGATTAAGTGACTCCAAAGATCAAAACGACGTAGTTTTGATTACACAAGTTAGCACCTTTCCGCACCCATATAAGCCAAAATACTCGAATTTCAACATGGTCCTTTGGAGAAAGTTGCTTAGAATGTCAAAACCAAGGGAACCATGCAAAAATAAACTCGACGCAATTTGCACGTGAATTCCCCAATTCACGTGCACCTCCATATGGACTCCAAATGCTCTCAAACTTCACCTCTAGCCTCTTGCATCATTTAGAAGACAATTACACTTGCACGTGAATTGGACCCATATCACGTGCACCTCACATACATGTCCATTTGGCCTGAAACCTCGTGGTAGATAGAGGACACCATTCTAAGCATCTTTCCTTTTGCACGTGAATTCATTGGAGTCCATTTACTAGGTCAAAATCTAGAAAAACTCTACTCATGAGGCAAAACCGACTAACTCAAGGTACGGGTCCTTACATCCTCTCCCCTTAAGACTTTTCGTCCTCGAAAAGAAATGACATACGAGGAAAACAAACACAAACTACCCATTTGCCACCCTGGCAAGCCACCACACCCAAATGGGTCATACACCGCATACAAGACAACAAAGACATAACAAAGTATCACCATAATCCATAACCACGAATGCATATAACACATGTCCGCATGTCACGAATACACATCTCAAAACACATCACAAATAAGAACACATGTCTTTAAAAGACAAGACAAATACACCAAATCGTACACAACTAATACAAGAAAACACAAAACACATCACACAACTAATACAAGAAAACACAAAACACATCACACCCTTGGCCAACAAACCACCTCCCACGCTTAAGATTGTTCGTCCTCGAACAAGTCCGGGGTATCGCTCACGCATCACGGACTCACGTTCCCATGTCTCCTCCTCAATGCCACGGTGCTGCCCGCAGCACGCGAACCAAAGGAATAAGACGACCACGCAAAAGCTTCTCTTGCCAATCTAGGATACGGATAGGGGCCTCAATGACGGACATGTCATCTTCAATGTCCAACGCCCCAATCAATCACATGAGTGGGGTCAGGGTGATACTTCCTCAATCGGGACACGTGAAACACGTTGTGCACTCGACTCACCGCCGCGGTGGTAACGCTAATCGGTAGGCCACAGGCCCTACACGATCCGGAATCTCAAAAGGACCAATAAACCGCGGAGATAGCTTGGAACCGCGCCCAAACCGTCGATGACCACGTCGTGGAGAGACACGAAGGAACACATGATCACCAACAGAAACTCCAAAGGTCGCCGCCGCTGATCCGCATAAGATTTCGCCGACTCGAGCCGACAACAAACGCCGACGAATCAACTTGACCTTCTCGGTAGCCTCTTGAACCAACTGCGGTCCCAAGAGAGCTGTCTCCCCCCACCTCGGTCCAACACAAAAGGGGGATCGACACGGCCGTCCATACAACGCCTCAAAAGGAGCCATCCCAATGGATGCTCGATAATCGTTGTTGTAGGCAAACTCCACCAAAGGAAGGTGAGTTGCCCACGAACCCCCAAAATCTAGCACAAAAGCCCTCAACATGTCCTCCATGGTCTGATTCGTCCGCTCGGTCCGACCGTCGGTCTCGGGGTGAAAGGCTGTACTCGGGTGAAGCTTGGTCCCCATAGCCTCCCGCAAAACCTGCCTGAAACGGGAAGTGAACCTCGAATCCCTGGTCCGAGACAACCGATGAGGGCACGCCATGCAGTCTCACAATCTCATTCATGTACAGCGACTCAAGGTCCCAATAGAGTCCTCGCTTCGCGAACAGCCAGGAAATGGGCCGACTTTGTGAGTCGATCCACAATTACCCAAATCATATCCTTCCTCCCAGGTGGTGGGTGGAAGACCACCACAAAATCCATCGCTATATGGTCCCACTTCCACTCCGCTATGGGCAAGGGCCGTAACATGCCCACCGGCGCCGATGCTCACCTTCACCGCCGACACGTGAGGCACCGCAAAACAAAGGCACCACATCGCGTTCATCCCAGGCCACCAAAAGTGTGCCCGGAGCGCATGATACATCTTCGTACCCCCCTTGATGCACAAAGAACTCTAGACCGGGTGAAACTCCCCTCATCACCTCATCCCCGAGGGAAGAAGCCACGACCAACCGCCCCGAAATGACAACTCATGCTCAGGACCTCCGTCCGATCCTCGGATAGCTCACTGACCTCAATACGGGCACGGAGAACTCCGCACTCAATGTCACCCACTGTCCCTCCCGGACGCGCCGGGTACAACTCAGGCACAACCACCAAAGGACTCAGGATTGTCCCACCATCATGAGTAATAAGTCGCAGCCGTAACATCGCCAACCGCTCCATCGCCTTCCACTCTCTCACAACCACCTCGGCTTTCCCTTTTTCGCTCCAACGCATCGGCCACAACATTACCCTTGCCTGGGGTATAGGCAAGAGTAAAGTCAAAGGTCTGCAAATACTCCACCCATCTCCTTTGCCTCAAATTCAAGTCCTTCTGGAGTAAAGATGTATCGAAGGCTCTTGTGATCCGAGAACACCACAAACTTTTCCCCCAAGAGGTAGTGTCGCCAACTCTTCAGGGCGAAGATAACGACCGCTAACTCCGGATCATGAGTAGGATAATTCGCTCATGAGGCTTCAATGCCTTGACCCATAAGCTACCACACCGTGCTCCTGCATAAGCACACACCCCAAACCAACCCTGGACGCATCACGGTATACCTCATATGGAATATCCTCCCGAGGTAACCTCAACACGGTGCGGTGGTCAAACGGGTTTGAGAGTCTCGAACGCCATCGGCACTTGTCCGTCCACTCAAATTTCACTCCTTTCCTAGTCAACGCCGTCATAGGAGCCGCCAAACGGAGAACCCCTCGACAAAACGACGATAGTACCCCGCCAAGCCAAGAAAACTACGGATCTCAAAACGTTGGTTGGCCTCGCCCACGATGCCACGGCCTCAATCTTGGCCTGGGTCCACCCCGACTCCCTCACCGACACCACATGGCCAAGAAAGTGAACCTCCTGCAGCCAAAACTCACACTTGCTAAACTTAGCAAGCAACCGCTGGTCCCTCAAGGTTTGCAACACTTGTTGCCAAGTGCTCCACATGCTCCTTCTCGGTCTTGGAATACACCAAGATATCATCGATAAACACCACCACGAACGAGTCTAAGTATGGGGCAAAGACTTGGTTCATCAAATGCATGAACACCGGTGGCGCATTAGTGAGCCCGAAAGGCATCACTACCCACTCATAATGCCCATACCGCACCGAAAGCCGTCTTAGGGATGTCCTCCTCCTAACCCTGAGCTGGTGATACCCCGACCGTAAATCTATCTTGGAAAACCACCGGGCCCCACTCAATTGGTCAAACAGGTCATCTATCCGAGGCAACGGGTACTTGTTCTTCACAAATCGAATTCGACTTCCGTAGTCGATGCAGACGAAGCGTGCCATCGGCCTTCTTAGCAAAGAGCACCGGAGCACCCCAAGGTGAGGTACTTGGTCCTGATATACCCTTGGTCCCCCAACTCCTCGATTTGCCTCAGCCTCCCTCGGCTCGGCGGTCCCATACGATACGCTACTTGGGAAATCGGACCCGTCCCCGCACCAACTCAATGGTGAACTCCACATTGCTCTTAGGTGGCAAACTCCTCAATCGTCAGAAAAACATCCCGAAATTGGTCCACAACAGCGGGCCACACCCTCTTTTCCACCTTACCCTCCTCAAGCAAGGTCGTGGCTGCTAACCTTGTGGGTAATGGCACCCCACCGGTCCAACACCGGCCCGGCCCGACTCGCCTCACAATTCCACTCCCCTGCCGGGTGCAAGAGGTCCCCGCAGGTGTCACGAAGGTCACACGCCGCCGATAACAATCTATCTTGGCTTGGAAAGCCATAAGCCAATCCATACCCAAGATCAGGTCGAACGTCCTCAAAGGCATTACATGCAAGTCAAAACCTCAGCTCCACCTCGCCTATGGTTAACACACGCCCACGACACACTCGCCGTACCTCAATCATGCCTCCCACCGGAGACTCCACAACTAGGGCCTCGCGGCCTCCACACAAGCTAACCCCAAACCGTCATTACAAGCTCAAGAACAAACGAACATGATGCATCCACCCTCGGTTGGTGGGGTGGTACACCTCTCCTGGTATGTCGCCTCCAACGCAAACACCCTCCCTTGGCCCGTGCCACCGGTCGGCTCACTCCACCGGACGCTTCCCGCCAAGGTTGCCTCCGGCCTCGGTCCCTTGCCGCTCCGGCCTCCCGGGGTCGGGTCCGACTAGATCCCGCTGCTGGCTTCGCCACCGACGAGCCGGTCTCTCACTGGTGCACGAAGCTAGCATCACTCCTCACGCCGGACGCCGCGCCCTCGTTCCCCTGTTGCCACTCCTGCAAACCCGGCGCAAATGACCCTCTCGTCACGGTTGTTGCATCGCAAGCCCTTCTTGGGGCACTCCCTTGAAGTGACCCCCGCTCTCCACAAGACGGTGACATCCGCGTTAGACTCCCAAGATGGACCACCCGGTCTTCCGCCGCCAAAGGTGAACCTCCCGGGGTTCGCATGTCCGCCTTCGATCGTGAAAAGAATCGCTATCCCTCTCCTCCGTCTTGAGCCTCTTGGACCCTACATCTCGATCAGGCCCACTCGCAATCGGCGACCCTCGATGGGCCCGCCTCCCACCATCCAACTCTCTCTCCTATACGGGCCGTCTCCACAGCCTCAGATAGGTCCTCAAGCGTAGAATCGCCACCCTCTCCCTAGGGGCTGGCTCGAGACCCAAGGTGAACTTGTGGGCCTTCAGGTCCTCCCCTTACCACAGTCTCGGGAGCAAACCTACTCAATCTCCGGAACTCCCGCTCATACTCGGGTACCGTCTTTGATCCTTGCTTCAAGCTGCCAAATTCTTCCCTCTTCGCCATCTCATCGATTCCGGAAGAACTCATCTTGGAAGAGTTGCAAGAACTCCTCCCAAAACATGAGTTGCACCGCACGGCTCCCCGCAACACTCGTCCACCACTCCAAAGCGTCCCCCTCCACTGCCCAGTGCGGCCGCACCTTATCCTCCTCCCGGGGAGAAAGGAGAACACATGCTCAACTGGCCTCAACCACCGCTTGCTCGGTCCACAGGATCTTCCCCTCCCTTAAATCGCGGAGGTTGTTCCTTTCGGAACCGTGTCACCACATCATCCCCCGCACGGGTCGGTACACCACCCGGCCGAACTCTCACGCTCACGAGGCAGCTCTCCTTGGTGGTGGTGGTGGTGGCACCACCCGCCGTGGCCGCCATCTCACGGCGCACTTCCTCCCGAACGTCCCCGCCGGAGTCCCCTCCCGTAGCTCTCGTACCTCCAGCCGGATGCCTTCTTGTAGCCTGTGCCAGCAATAACGCATGCCCTCCAACGGATGGTCCCGCACCCGGACCCTCATGGGCAGATGACTCATCGCCCATCGCCCGGACGCACGTGTCACTCTCCTCGGTGGCATTCTTACTACATGAAGTAAGATGCACAAACGTCGAACGCGTTTGACTACTAACAAGTTGACTACCTCTACCCCATTATCAAGTCAAGCCGTACATGGCATTACACATTTTAACCATTGCATCAATCAATATTGCACACAAAGACTGGTCCACATTGTAGTCATACCCAAGGCATTCCAAGAATATTCAGAGTTACGCAGTCCACACATAATCATGTTATGCACACCTTCAATCATAACAACAAATGCAACTAGTGCCCTAATGCCAATGTATGCAAATCCTACCACAAGACTGACTACCCTAAGTACACCTTGGAGGCTCAAAGAGACCATGTTGATCAAGCATGTCCCTCCAGGCTCCTCCAAAGGACTCAAGATAACCAAGTCCGCCCACTACCCTAGGCCAACTAAACCATGCTGCGATACCATATTGTCACGCCCCGGATTTCCAACCCGAGGAAACCGGTACGTGACTTCCCTTTACCCACACGGAGGGCAAAGGGGTAAGGATACAAATCAAGAATTTAACATTTTAAAACTTTCACAACACATTCAAGAAAAATAAAGTCCATCAAAGCTGTCCACAAACCAATAACAAAGTCGTCTTTATTACAAAGTTCTCTTTTTTAATCCATCCCCATTGGGGTTACATCGATTCCCATAAAAATAACATAAACAAAAAGTAAAAAAGGTCTTCCACCTTGGTGTATCCACCTAACGCCCTGTAAGTCCCCGAAAAAAAAAGCAAACACAAGTAGGAGGGGTGAGCAACCACAGCTCAGTAGGGATCATGTCTCCCCAACCCATCCCATGTTCCTAGCATCTACATGCCATGTGTACAAGTGCGGTGTTGTGTTACAATAATTTCAACAAACATAATAACAACCACATCAACAATTTACAATCCTCCACTGCCACACGAGCTAACACTTTAACCACAAGTGATTTAACCGCCTCTTCGGGCCAAGTGATTTAACCGCCTCTTCGAGGCCAAGTGATTTAACCGCCTCTTCAAGCCAAGTGATTTAACCGCCTCTTCAGGCCAAGTACCACATCAAGCACACAACACACATGGTCACTCAAGCATACAACCAAACACTTGGTGAGCACCCGTTCACAAGCGCACAAACCCATTCAGGCCATAGAGCAAACATCCAGATACATACATACACTAAACCACAAGTCCAATCCACCTGGACATATTACCAAACACTTAATGGGCATATACACACGGCTAAGTTCACACAGGCATTTCATCAAACATGTAGCAGGCATGTCGTACGGGCATTTTGTCAAACATTTTTTCATGCATCACACAAACACCGAAACACCAAAATCGCCATTGAAGGCCAACATTCATATAGGAGATCACACCTATATGAATTTACATATAAATAATATAACGAGATATAACTCATATTCTCGCCCTAGGACCCTAGGACAGAGGAGGATTTAGGAAGGACAGAATCCCTACCTCGGGTAAAACGCAACAACACAAAGAAAGTCCCGATCCCACGTCGAACACCGTCCACCCACGAGTCACCGACCACCCACGCAAGACCCGCCGCAAGAACCAGGAGCTCTCCTTCCCTCTCTCTCTCTCGCGACGGGTGGTGGAGCAACAAACCCTAACCCTAAAACAGAGGGCTTCTCCTCCTTATATAGACAACACAACATCAAAACGACGTAGTTTTGATTAAGTGACTCCCAGATCAAAACGACGTAGTTTTGATTACACAAGTTAGCACCTTTCCGCACCCATATATAGCCAAAATACTCGAATTTCAACATGGTCCTTTGGAGAAAGTTGCTTAGAATGTCAAAATCAAGGGAACCATGCAAAAATAAACTCGCACGCCAATTTGCACGTGAATTCCCCAATTCACGTGCACCTCCATATGGACTCCAAATGCTCTCAAACTTCACCTCTAGCCTCCTTGCATCATTTAGAAGACAATTACACTTGCACGTGAATTGGACCCATATCACGTGCACCTCACATACATGTCCATTTGGCCCGAAACTTCGTGGTAGATAGAGGACACCATTCTAAGCATCTTTCCTTTTTGCACGTGAATTCATTGGAGTTCATTTACTAGGTCAAAATCTAGAAAAACTCTACTCAGGAGGCAAAACCGACTAACTCAAGGTACGGGTCCTTACAACCCGAGTTTGGATAAAGGGGATAGAATACAACATGCTCACACAGGATACCATACACTTCACATTTTATATTTAGAGAGACAAAAACCATATTTTTATTAAGTCCAAACATACAAGAGTGCCCAAACATGCTTTTATTACATAAAACTCCTCATTACAATATCCTCCCACCTGGGGTTACAAAGCTCACACAAAAACAAATAAAACTCAAATAATAATAAACAAAGCCACAAAATAGAACTGCCTCCAACTTGGGTGTTCCCGCCTAACGCCTGTAGGTCCCTGTAGAAAAACCAAACACAGTAGGAGGGGTGAGCAACCACATCTCAGTAGGGATCATGTCTCCCCAACCCATCCCATGCTCCTAGCATCTACATGCCATGTGTACAAGTGCAGTGTCGTGATACAATTATTTCAACAAATATAATGGCAAGCTATATCAGCAAATACAATTATTTCCACAGCCACAAAGTAGCACATGAACAAAGTCCTGGGCTTCCACACCACCGGGTTTCCAAGAGCAATCCCCGGCTTCCACAACCACCGGGTTTCACAAAAACAGTCCCGGGCTTCCACAGCCCACCGGGTTTCACAATAGTCCCAGGCTTCCACGACCACCGGGTTTCACAAAACAGCCCAGGCTTCCCACCGGCCACGGGTTTCACAAAACACAGTATACATAACCACTCGGGCATAAAACCAAACACTTAGTAGGCACACATTCACAAATGTACAAACCCAACCACTCAGGCATAAAAACAAACACTTGGCATGCACACCTTTACCAACTCACAATTCTAGCCATACGGCATATTATCAAACACATACTGGGCATATTCATACAAACATATTCACATAGGCATTTTATCAAACATTTAACATGCACTGCCCACCCAACATCAGAATCACACCAAAATGCCATTGAAAGCCAACATTCATATAGGAGATCACACCTATATGAATTTACATATAAGTATTATAGCAATAACAATGGAAACTTTACAAAATATCCACAGGGCCTAACCCCGGAACAGACCAGGAAAGACAGAACCCCTACCTCAAAGATCCTCCACGCTCTTGCCTCCACGCTTAATGCCGTCCAACCACGGGAATGACAACGACAGCCACGAACTGGAGCTCTCTCTCAATCTCCCTCTCTCTCTCTGTGACGGCTGCGGCGGATGACAACAAAAACCCTAAACCTAAAATAAAGAGAGCTCCTCTTTATATAGACCTCACTTATCAAAACGACGTAGTTTTGATAAATGAAATCCCACCATCAAAACGACGTAGTTTTGATAAATGAAACACACCATCAAAACGACGTAGTTTTGATAAATAAAACACACCATCAAACGACGTAGTTTTGATAAATAAAACATGAACTAACCACTCCGCTTCCACACAGGACAAAATACCCACAATCCGAACATGGTCATTGTCACACGCAGCCTCTACACGCTCCCACTTGAGCTCATTACACTCTCTAACAACCAAGCCACGAAGACTCGTAGAAACACTCCTTCGAAGATTAGCTGGAAATGTGGCCTCGAAGATCTAACTTTCGACCCTCAAACCTTCGAACTTCGACCCTCGGTCTTCGACCCTACGACCCAAATCTTCGGGTCTTCCACCTTTCGACCCAAGCGTTCGCCCAGGGTATTGTTCATCTTCGTTCACTTGTTTCTACCCAAAACACGGGTCATTACATCCTCTCCCCCTTAAGACTTTTCGTCCTCGAAAAGAAACAACATGCAAGGAAACAAACACATGCGGCCCATTTGCAAGACAAACGAGCCACAACGCCCGGATGGATCACACAACATAACGGACATCTCAAACACATTTTGCAATCTCAAAACACATCTCAATAAAAATACCAGTTTACAAGTAGAAATACAAATACACCAAAGCATGAACCACAAAAAAAACACATCACTACAGCCACCTCCCCCCTTAAGATTGTTCGTCCTCGAACAACTTTGGGTGTTGCTCACGCATCATGGATTCGCGTTCCCATATTTCCTCCATAGGACGTGTCATCCTCAAAAAGACAATACACTTTCCATAGTGCACATGCTGATGCACATCGCCCACAACCATTCACATACCCGTGACCGAAGATATCACACAATAACACACATGAAGGCACGTACCCACGGACCCAATACAACACAAAGCATGATAGGGAAACACATATTCTAATCTCACAAACAACCCTTGTTCTCCTCACCTAACACATGTCACAAGTATTCACATGTCATGACGTATAAGACATATACGTCCATCACTAACACGTTTAACAGATCACATAGGTCACAGAGCAACTCACATCATAAACACCACCACAAGGAACAACTCGAAACAAAACACTACTACACGTTGAACGTTCCACTGCCCATTCACCAACATTATAAACTCATCCGCAGGGAGTGTCCTCACAACCTTCCCACCTTTGGACTTTTTGTCCCCGAAAAGAGAAAGCAAGTAGTAAACATCACGAGAAGATCAAAGCAACATATAACACCCAGGAGCACAACCGGACTAGAGCTTGGCCAATTAGCGTGCCGACAACAACTCATGTGAGCAAGTCGACAACAGTGAGGTTGAGAAACCTCCCACGATTCATAAGCCTATGTGTGAAGCATCCATTCGCTAGAATTCATATGACCGAACGAGAAGTCACTGCATCGACATAGGAGGGTACTTGGCGTTAGACGCCTACTCGTGTCACAATAAGACCAACATGCCACAATGTAGAATACCCAACAATGACACCACCGAGATTTGATGTCAACGGACACAACCAATTTACAACGCAGCCACACTCCATATGTAGACCTTACCCCGACAACAAACACAAAGAGGTCACAAGGAAACACAAACAAACAAGAGAAAAGCATTATGCAAACCACAATCGCATTCCCACACATGGAGATCACCCCAGCGGCACCATCATCACTGCTAAAACCACCTCACTCTATAGCGATACACGCAACAACGAACCCAACCAATGCCAAAGGGAACTCAAGATGACTTACAATCCAGGACACAACTACATCGGGATGAAGTTTGCCCTTCACCAATCCGGTCATAGTCAACAAGACGCCCAACGGTGTCCAAGGAGTAACTCAAAACAACAAACGTAGTACCATACTCAATCACGGCAAGACCAAAAAAAACTACTATTGGGCTAACACCGGTCACCAACGTTGAGAATCTACTAAAGAGTCCCATGAACCGGAACGTCACACAAATAACACCTCTCTGACTACGGTCAAATAGGGATCCACCAAGGTCCACACAGCCTTCACTAACCGAGGCTTATGTTACAACCCAAGTGATAACGCCTTACTCGATCGGCAGACATTCCATGCGATAAGAATCCTTTGACGCTGGGTAGTTGCCAACAACGTAGTTCTCTCCACCCTGGAAAACTCTCCTACCTGCAACATGACAATAACGGAATCCGCGATGTCACCACTCCACAGTCACAAGGGAATCCTTAGCCTCCAGGACATACTCCACCTCATGGCCCACTAACCCCGCTATACCAACCGTCACGTTCTATCTCAACACACCAATAAAACACTCAAACCGACCAAGAAATACTTAGGCTCTAGCCTTAGCTAAATGTGATCACTTTGCCATTCCTCCAGGTAGGCACGGGAAACAAGACATGCAAACCCCGATTCGGGACTTTCATGTAGCACCCAAACACACCAACACCTTGATATCGTGAACTATCTCCCTTATCGCGTGATCATGTACATGAAAAGTTTTCAAGGAGGACATATGTAGGTCATTCGCCTACCACCACCGCTCTAATGCATACACCTTTTGATATGCGCCCGACATAAAACTCTCCCCAAGGAGTAGCACTAATACCCCGTCCTAGCAAAGCTGTCACAACCGACTCAACTCGGGAAATCAAACAACTCTTTTTCTTTCCCAACTTACCAACATTTTATTAACATGAGACAAGGAATAACATAAACAACATCACCTCTAACACTCTTCCTCATCCTCACACCACGTTACTATACCAATACGTCATGCCTCATCCTTCTCTACGCATATGTGTCGCAACACCCACACGTAGCAACTCAGTTATATACCTTTACCACTTATGCAACACATACAACAAGACAATGCTACATTTTCTGCACATTCTCAACACATGCAACAAAACACAAGACACCCGACGAGTAGAACGTACCGGTTTTAAACCTTCTCCTCTCCTTTAAACCCACTTCCCACAAGATATAGACCAAAGGAATGGCCCTACCATGCAAAAGCACACCCTTAGTCCCTAGAGAAATGTTTTCCAGATGTGGGTAAAAAGCCCGAATGAGGCCTGCCAAATCTCACTTGCTTACCTCTTGTTACCAATTGGATGCACCGGGCACGACCCTTGAAACCCACTCACAACCGATAATGAGCTCCGGAATAATTCACATTTTATACATGTGCATACCCATTTCACAACATATTCTAGGAACATTACTCAAGGTCTTTCACACACCACAAACATAACAAATGGCTACTTGCTTGACCATACGAGAACCCGAACACCTATATAGTTACTAACCAAAACTTGCAACGACCACTCTAGCCAACAAGATAACACTTCAAGGACTCTACAGAGCGGCTATACTAGCCGCATTTTCCACCCTCAACCATAACGCTTGGAAAGGTAACCATAGGAATATCCCTTTCAAGTAGTACTCCACACATACCTTTATCCACATAAGAACATATCTCTATTATTCAAGGTTGCCAAGAAGGGGTCACACGTTACCCACAAGCCATCACCTCACGCCTCAAGCTCTACTAGCTAGCAAAAAAGGTAGCCTACAAGGTTTGATTACTTTAATTATCCACGGTTGTCAAAATTGAATACCACTCCCATATAAAACCAACACTCACATCTCTATCAGTTACTTATTATCCTTCTAGTGTCACAAATATAAATGTTCATTTTTCTTATTATATTCTTATTCTTATATATATATATATATATATATATTTTGTTACAAGTCACCAACCACGTCTATTAATAATGCTAACTCAAACGATCTCCTAAGCTTCACCAAACGGGCAAACCGGGCTCAAGAGCCCTACCAACGAGAATACCCCTCTATTACAAGTGTCTTAATTTAATTGCTAAAAACTCAACAATCAAAGGTCCACCCATCCTCACCTAAGTCAGTATAAGACTCAACCAATCACTATCTTACGGAGATGTCCTACTTTTCCACGGATGCAACAACGTCTTGCTTCTTGCTACACTCTTTTCCAATGTCCCGATTGTCCACAGTAAGAACAACCCTTTAAGCAACCGGTCTCAAATTGATTTGTTAGGGGATTGACCCCCATCTCGAAACTTGTGGCCATCTTCGATTGCCCTCGTCTGCCTCTTGGGGTCCTTTCGCTGATCAGGACAACAATGCTTCAGTTGATCTTCATCCGAGCTCCTCCAAATGATGTGGGTTAACCGCCCTCGGCGTGCCTCGCTCTTAATCGGTTATCGAATCTCATCCCTCAATTCTGGAATAATCAGGGTTAAAATGCCAATCTACGCCCTGTGAAGATCATTACTTACACCTAAGCTCTGCCGCCACTTGCCCGACTGGGTGGCGGGCTCTTCGTCGTACTGGTCATAATTTTTCGGAGGCTAGGTACACGAGGAGGTTGCACTCCAGGTTAACACTCAACGCTCTTAATACCATTACCGACTAGGCGTTTGGAGCTATAACTAATCTCAAAACACATTATCGCCATACATATTCGCGAGATTCACATTTCACGAGACTATACAAGTTCACACCTTCACATTGCACATATCATTTATACTCAAGTGATTATCTCATCGTTTTGAACACCACATTGCTTATTCCACACAATACCATACAAAGGCACACACTTAAGCATTCACATATCTCACCTAGTCATTTTCATAATATCCAAAGTATTATCTCTATGTAGTTCATTCACATTGCACAAGTCCACTAGTACACAAATTCCATACCACATATTTTTTTTTGTAGTCATGCTTAAGTTGTCCCAATATATCGAGTTGCACAATTAAATTTTTTTTTCATTTAAAACATTCCCACGAGTTATCCATACATTCATGCATAAA
Source organism: Taxillus chinensis (assembly GCA_023512835.1). Lineage (NCBI taxonomy): Eukaryota > Viridiplantae > Streptophyta > Magnoliopsida > Santalales > Loranthaceae > Taxillus > Taxillus chinensis. The sequence goes on along the minus strand of CM042085.1, from coordinate 46,935,271 downwards.
CAACAAATGCAACTAGTGCCCAAATGCCAATGTATGCAAATCCTACCACAAGATGGACTACCCCAAGTACACCTTAGAGGCTCCAAGAGGACCATGTTGATCGAGGCACGTCCCTCCAGGCCCCTCCAAAGGACTCAAGATAATCAAGTCCGCCCACTACCCTAGGCCAACTAGACCATGCTCCCGATACCATATTGTCACGCCCCGGATTTCCAACCCGAGGAGACCGGAACGTGACCTTCCCTTTACCCGAGTTTGGATAAAGGGGATGAATACAACATGCTCACGGGATACCATACACTTCACATTTTATATTTAGAGAGACAAAAACCATATTTTTATTAAGTCCAAACATACAAGAGTGCCCAAACATGCTTTTATTACATAAAACTCCTCATTACAATATCCTCCCACCGGGGTTACAAAGCTCACACAAAAACAACGAAACTCAAATAATAATAAACAAAGCCACAAACAGAAGCCTCCAACTTGGGTGTTCCGCCTAACGCCTGTAGGTCCCCTGTAGAGAAACCAAACACGGTAGGAGGGGTGAGCAACCACGACTCGAGTAGGGATCATGTCTCCCCGACCCATCCCATGCTCCTAGCATCTACATGCCATGTGTATAAGTGCGGTGTCGTGATACGATTATTTAACAAATATAATGGCAAGCTATATCAGCAAATACAATTATTTCCTGACCACACAGCTAGCACATGAACAATCCTGGGCTTCCACGGCCACCGGGTTTCCAAGACGATCCAGGCTTCCACGACCACCGGGTTTCACAAAACAGTCCCGGGCTTCCACAGCACCAGGTTTCCTGATAGTCCAGGCTCCACGCCCACCGGGTTTCACAACAGTCCCGGGCTTCCACGACCCACCGGGTTTCACAAAACACAGATCACATAACCACTCGGGCATAAAACCAAACACTTAGTAGCACACATTCACAAATGTACAAACCCAACCACTCAGGGCATAAAAACAAACACTTGGCATGCACACCTTTACCAACTCACAATTCTAGCCATACGGCGTATTATCAAACATATATTGGGCATATTCATACAAACATATTCACATAGGCATTTTATCAAACATTTAACATGCATTGCCCACCTAACATCAGAATCACACCAAAATGCCATTGAAAGCCAACATTCATATAGGAGATCACACCTATATGAATTTACATATAAGTATTATAGCAATAACAATGGAAACTTTACAAAATATCCACGAGGCCTAACCCCGGAACGGACCCAGGAAAAAGCAGAACCCTACCTCAAGATCCTCCACGCTCTTGCCTCCACGCTTAATGCCGTCCAACCACGGGAATGACAACGTGACCACGACTGGAGCTCTCTCTCTCAATCTCCCTCTCTCTCTCTTGCCCGGTGTGGCGGGTGACAACAAAACCCCTAAACCTAAAATAAAGAGAGCTCCTCTTTATATGGACCTCACTTATCAAAACGACGTAGTTTTGATAAATGAAATCCCACCATCAAAACGACGTAGTTTTGATAAATGAAACACACCATCAAAACGACGTAGTTTTGATAAATAAAACACACCATCAAACGACGTAGTTTTGATAAATAAAACATGAACTAACCACTCGCTTCCACAAGGGACAAAATACCCACAATCCAAACATGGTCATTGTCACACGCAGCCTCTACACGCTCCCACTTGAGCTCATTACACTCTCTAACAACCAAGCCACGAAGACTCGTAGAAACACTCCTTCGAAGATTAGCTGGAAAGCAGCGGCCTCGAAGATCTGTCTCGAAGATCTAACTTTCGACCCTCAAACCTTCGTGTTGGATCAAACCCGAATTTGGATAATCTTGATAAAGCCTTATGTAATTTGATCGAGATCTTTTGTGTTTATTTGATCATTGCGAAGGTATGTCACTAATCCAAAGATGCACTCGTGAGAGCAAAGCTAAGACAGGATACATAATCCTGATCCGGACAAGAGTTAGTGTCGTCAAACACTTGGTAAATAACCAAGTAACAAATACATACGGAATAAGGAACAATCCTACGGACTAAGAACTTAAAGAATAAGTGCGGAGTAAGGATAAGTGCGGAGTAAGGAAAATAAGTGCGGAGTAAGGAAAATAAGTGCGGAGTAAAGAAAATAGATGCGGAGTAAAGAAACCGACTAGATGCGGAGTAAGGAATTCCGGACTTAATAACTTCGTCCCGGAGTAAGGAACTTACATGCGGAGTAAGGAACTTACATGCGGAGTAAGGAACTTACATGCGGAGTAAGGAACTTACATACGGAGTAAGGAACTTACATGCGAGTAAGGAACTATGAGGAAGCGCCGACACGGACTAAGGATTCCGATCTTGAATAGATACGGAGTAAGCAACCAGCGACACGGAGTAAGGTTCGAGCTTCATTAACTACGGAGTAAGGAAAATTACACCGGACCAAGAAGACACTGCTCCAACAAAACCGCATTTAAAGTTATCGGCTCGTCTTTGTCCCGATGTAAGACAAATGCATTTAGAACAAAAGAATCTTACACGTGGATCATCCGGATATGTGGACACAACCTTAATTGTATCTCGGAACTCACAAAGACACTTATACTCTTCAAATCCAAGATCTTGAGCTCCACAATCCGCGCAGTCAAGGCAGCAGATTACGAGGGATAGTTAGTGCGGAACGCATTCGGAACTTCAAGTTCCAAGGTTGTCTCTTAGGAATGTTTTGTATAAATATTCATACTTATACTTCATGTAAATATATGCTTAAGGGAAAAAAAATAGAAAAGGAACTTGGCTAGTGTGTGAGTTCATTGTTGTAAACGAGTGTAAGAGAGTGTTTGCTTTATTTTGTTGTAATCACCTTGTGATAATAAAACAAAATACTTCCATTATCTGGTTATCTTCCCGTTGATTCTATCACTTAAACTAGATAAGTCTTTGTGTCTTGAGAGAAAAGAAAGAGTTCGAACAAGAGCTCTATTCACCCCCCCCTTTAGGCTCCAAGGGACCATCAAGTGGTATCGAGCAAGTTCTACTTCGTTCTAAGTAGAGATCCCACTCTTCCAATCTCAGAAATGGCCGAAGAAAGCGGTATGCTATTCAACACTCGCCTTAACTCCGGAGGTGCATAGGAGCCCATCCCGAATCGAAGCACGCAGTGAAAATGTCGACCCACCACAACCTGCTGCTGCCGCCGCTTCTCGACCACGGAGTTCGGGTTTACTCTAACGAAACCGCCCAAATTCACACACGAGCTTTTCTCCCAGGTGGAAAGCTCGCATGAAGATGTTTATGGTTTGCCATGATCATCTTATGTGGCCATGTCTTCATCGGGAGATTCCAATTCCGATGACTATCGGAGAACATGGCGTAAGGAGGCCAAAGCCGATCTTTGAACTTACCAACGATGAAAGAGCCCTGGCGGTGCGCTAGTGAAAAGGCTCGGCTTATGTTACATCGTCTTTGGATTCCGAGGCTTTCCGCCAGACGTCCGGGCTGCACGACGACAAAAGCTGTTTGGGACAAGCGACAATCCTCTATGAGGGAGTCGGTCCCGGATGCGAGAATGTGATCCGTGCTCTCGGACAGAACTTTGAGAGTTTTAATCATAAACCGGGCGAATCACTTGAAAGCATCTATCGGAGATTCGGCAAGCTCATACTTGAGCGAAGAGCGTCAATGAGCATTACTCTCAATCCCGGATCAATGACAAGTTCTTTCGCTCCTTGCCGGATCGCTACTACTCCAAACAACTCCGGATGCAATCGGACAAAAGCGCGATATGTTCCCCTTGAAGAACTATATGGAGAGCTGCGGACTCATGAAGTCAGGTTTAAGTACTCGACGAGAGATGAGAAAATAGCTCGGAAAGAAAAGGGGGTAGCTCTCAAAGCTACGGAATGTCTAAACATGCGAGGAATGATGATACGGACGTATCCGACAATTCCGATTCGACGAGGAGGAGGAGATAGCCCTTCTTGTCAAATCCTTTGAGCGATTCCTACGGAAAGCGGAAAAGGGATCGGAAGACGCTCATCATCATCGTTCCAACGGAAGGAGCGACCGGAGACCGGTTCCCGGGAATGTTTTATCTGTGGGAAAACTGGTCATTGGGCCAAGGAATGCAGGTCCAAAGCAAAGGTGGCCGAGAAAAGTGACAAGGTAAATCCTCGCCGCTCCACCTCGGATAATAGCAAGAGCAAGAGAAAGGCGCTCGTGACAAAATACATGAGTGGCTCGGAAGAAGAGGAGGAATCCTCGGATGATGAGCCGACCATTAAGCCGAACGTCCGCCTCATGGCAAATGCCGAGGTACCTTCTATCTCGAGCTCCTGAGTAAATTAGAATCTCTTACTATTGCATGTGATCATGAAAAGAATGACAGACTAATAATTACTCAAATGTACAAAGATATGGAAAGTCGGAATAAACGTCTCGAATTTACTATTAATAGACTCGAAAAGGACGTCGGCGACTTCGGAGGAAAGGAAGCTTGGTATCATGATCTAAGAGCTGAAAATCATTTGTTAAATACCAATCTCTCAGGCCTAAAAGTTATAGTGAAAAGACTCGAAAATGAACTGGAACGGGGAAAAGGAAATAAATCGTAAGTGGCTAAAATCCGGGGAAATAGCCTCTACCTTTAGGGCCTGACCACTGACGACATTCGAGTCAAACCTGGCCTAGGTTTCGAACCATCAACCTCCATAGCTCAAGCTCCGAGTGTCCTCCGGATTTCACTCCTAAACTAACCAACTTATATCCTGTTAGTACATCTAAACCGTTGGATGGTTTCATTTCAGGTGGCACCATAGTATATGACTGTGGAACAGAGTGCATTCGCACTTCCCGAAGCAGTAGCACCCGTAACTAAAGATGAAGGGAAGCCTGCCTGCATTAAAGCCAAAACTGTAGCACCCAAAAAAGAAAGACAAGGCTAAGGCTGACGCATTTAGGGCCAAGAGCGCGTCACCCAAACGTAATGGATTAGGCCACAGGGAAACGAGTAGAAAAACTGTAAAATCTAAGAGACCCGTATCCCTGTTTGTACTTCACATTATAGTGTCTGTTCCATCTGTAGGAAATGGGTCATTATCACTATGAATGTTGGAGTCTATCCGATAGCTGGCTTTGTAATCAATTTCAATCAAATAAAGATCAGTTTAATAAAAGGGGTTCTTCGAGCAAAACAAGATCTAAATCTAAAAGGAGTGTCTCTCCCAAGAAAACCCAAACAAAAGAAGCGGCCAAAACTAACAAGTTAATGTCAACGTGGAAAGCTAAGAGTCCTAACAAAATCAAATCCGTAAATGTTGACAATATTGCTTGCTCACTCTAACCGCCCAAAACAAGTTTGGGCACCAAAAGTGTAAACTGTTGTCTTTCGGGAGCATCTCTGGAATGAATTGCCGGATCACTTAAAGTTAAAGATCAATCAAAGCAAGTGGATCCTTGATAGTGGATGCTCAGGACATATGACGGGTGACCGGACTCTGCTTGTAGAAGTTAAGATAACACAAGGTCGATCCAAGTTAGATCCGGATGTGGACGACATAAAGGTAAATGTGTCGGCTATGGCAGGGATGATCGGATCCTTGCTCTATCTTACGAAAGTTGCCGGACATTATGTTTGAAACTTGCATTTTGTGTAGTAAACTATGTGACAAAGGAGTCACATTTCTTCTTGTAAAACGGATATTAAGGTACAGAAAACTTATCCGATGAATTTGGGTTACTCCAGGATCCAAGAAGGGGACATATATTCAGCTGGTCTTACGAAATAATTCTTCGACCTGGATATCTTCCTCGAAAGCAAAAGCTGAAGATAGTTGTTTCTTGGAAAAAGTGATGATCTCATGTTTGAATTTTAAGACTTTGTCTAAATTAGCATCACTTGATCTTGTCACGCGGAATACCCAAGCTCAAGTCCTCTTGCAGAGACTACTTTGGATGCAGAATGCCAACTTAGGTATTCGACATGTCCTCTATTCCACTTTAAGAGCAAAACTAGTTAATTGCCATCAGCTCCAATCTATCAGCTTCATCCTAAGGACCTATGAGGTCATATATCGCTTCATCGCGATCATGTTCTCAAGATATACCTTGTGGTTATCGATGATTTCCCGAAGATCAATGGGTGATGACATATTTACAAAGCCTCAAACTTTTGAACGTCTTGTAGAACTCCTCATCTGGATAAGCTATCTCGGACTTCTCGCATTAATTTCGCATTTGAGTTATCCTACCGTATTTTGATTTTTCGAGACATGGATCATATTGTTCGAAAGTAGTAGAAACTCACTGACTTCTTTTGCCGATCAACCCCACAACGGTTTCATGCTGCAAGATATTAATCTTTACCTCATTGTGGGAGGATGCTTGCATTTCCCGTGAAGTCGTTTAAAGCTAACATAATTACAGTTTATATGATTTACCTCGGTCGGATTCATGATCTTCACATCCATTAATCACCACATGACCAAAGCATGTTCATTTAGATTACTCTATTAACATGCATAGTTGAAGAAGTGAAATGGGCTACCTTGGAATGTCCTGGTGGATGAATACACAAACGCATTCGATCAGCTTCGAAGTATAGTTTTCTAATAAGATAGACAGTCTTTGAACTACAAATTGGAACGGTCAACCGAGAGGATTGCACAATCTACAGGGAGAAAATGCTTTATATTTTATTCAATAATACCCCCGTGTATGTCTCATGACCTTTTTCCTTGTTTGTCTATCCGAGGGGGAGCTTTTCATTGAGAGGATTAAATGATCTACGGGGGAGCAGCAATGAACCCCTAATATGTCTCGGATTCTCCCTCCTCTACGCTGTTACTTGGGATCCATTTGGACATCTTGTTTTAAATCGGAAAAGTGGCATGTGTGGATGTATTTTCTTTCTTCAACCATGCATTTTAATCGACTAATCATCTGCATTCTTTTGACATGTGTTCACCTTATCATTTCACACTCATGAATCCTAATGAAGCCAAATCATATGATCTTTAATTAATCTTAGCTACGCTGTTTATTCGGCAAGACGGTTTATTTATGTTGACCTATATGAACCCTGTGTATTCTTTATCGACATATGCCCTGATTCAGTAATATTGATCACTTTCACGTTGCGTACGTCTACTACATTCTTAGCCATGCATGAGTTCTGTTTCTTATTAGTTCGGATTATGTTGTTTTTCACTGATTATCTTCTCTAATCCGTACTAATCCTTGCCTGTTAAGCTTTTGTATTTTCAGTATATCTTTATTTAGCTACAGGTTCAGATTTTCTTTGCAACCATATTGATAAATCCAGTCCATAGTCTCGGATTTGAAGTGTTGTGGTACTTCTCTTCTCTTCGACTTATTGACTGCAAAGGAATCTACTCTACATTCTCACCAAACTCTGTTTATGACGGACGAGGTCTATTATTCATCCGGATACTCTTTCACGAATATTATTAACTCCGGATGAGTGTCGGCTCTTTCCTCCGGACTCGACTTTGTTCAATTGTGACAATCCACGTATACTCATATGTCGCATGCTTTTGAGGAGGAATAATGATGATTCATTAAATGCATATCTCGGGTTGCACACACACTTCTCCTGGATGGCAACCAGTTGTAATCTCTACTTGGTCATGCGGTCTCCACGACATCGTTTTATTCGGAGACGCCTCAATATCCGGACAAATGATATCAGCATGTCGCGCGGGTCCCCACCTCACTCCCACATTCCTAGACCCGCCGACATTTGCGGACTCGGTCTTATATGTTACGATCATTCTGCGAAGCACGAGTATTGCTCATTTCAAATCCCTAACCCTCTCGTTGCTCCTTCTCTTGTCAAGACCTCACCTTTCCTCTTTTCCTTCCCATCAAATCTGCCATGGCACCCAGAATCTTTCTTTCCGGCGTTACTCCTGGCCATCTAGTTGATTGGAATCTTGTTTCCGATCCTCCGGATTGGTTTCTCCAGCTTCGCCCTCTTCTTGAAGCCTCGCACATACTCAACCTGGTCTCCAATCCCATCGATCTTCTTATCGATGACATTCTTGAGTATTACCAACGGATTAGCTGCACCAAAGATTCCATAACCTCTTATGTCCGCGGTGAATCCATCGTCATCACTCCAGCTGTTCTCCGCGCTGCTCTCCACCTTCCTCTTGGTGAACCACGGCGTCCGGATGCCGATCCGATGGCGGCTTCTATGGGGTGCACGAACAAGGGGAAGGAATACAAGGTGAAATCCTTCCCGGGGTCGCTATCGATGTATGGCGACTATTCTAAGTCGATGCCTCCGGCTCGCACATCAGCCCTGGACTCGGTTCCGTATGATCTTCTACGGCCATGTACGGCGTCTTTGAAGGTCTTCCAATGGATTGGGGGATGTTCTTATTTCGCTTGCTATGGAATGGTCACAAAAACCATTCCTTCGGGCGCATCCTCGGCATTGTCTTCCGGCATCTTCGTCCGGACCATTTCGCCCGAGTTGATCTTGTCTCGTTTCCCTCGGCTCTTTACCTTCGTCACCTTACGCCGGACGGAAACATGACCGCCCGCCGACCCACTGTAGCTCTCCGCGCTCTCCCCGCCCCGGAACAACAAGGCGGCTCGTTGGTGACCCCTCCGACGCCCAAGCCCACGAGGTCGGTTACGCACACCGATCCTCCCGGATTCGGTCCGTTCTTTGCGCCCTCCCACTCCACGGGCCTCCCAGCCAAGCGTCCGTGCTGAACCGTCCGAGGTTGCGGGGCCCTCTCGGCGCAGTGCGTCCTAAAGCTGTTTCCTCGGCCCCCTCTGCGCCGGTGTCCCCACTCCCTCCACATCCGCTATAGCTGCTGCGGTTGATACCGCTGTTGCCGTCGCCACCGCCGATGTCCCGGCTGCTTCTCCGGAAGCCCCTTGCCTCCTCTACCTCAACCCCGAGATTACCTTGCCCATCTCTCCGCCGTCACCTTAACGGACCTCTGGCTCCGTTTCAGCCTAGCCCACACCTCTTCCATTCCTGACACCGATCTCCGGGTGTTTTACACCCGCAATACCCAATCCCCGGAGACTATGATCATCGGAATCCGGACCACGGCTTTCTTACGCCGGCCGCCATTCCCGATGTGTCGTTCCCTACACCCTCCGGCCCGGTCCCTGCTACCCAAAGTCCCTCTATCGCTAAGGCTGGACCCTCTTCTCTGCCGCCGCGATTCCCGTGGTTGACTTGTCTGGTCAAAGCGGGTCTCTTGCTCCGGATGCCTCCAATGCTCCGGATGCCTCCGAAGCTCCGGATGCCCTCGATGCTCCGGATGCTCCCGCTGCTGCTGCTACTCCTGCGGACTCCTCTGCCCACCGCACTCCTGCTCCTGTTCATGCGGGGGAGTCCTCCAAAGCTCCAGAGTTAGCCCTTGGGCGTGCCTCGTTTGGCACGGTCCACTCCGATGTTGTGCTTTCCGCTCAGCTGGACCGCCATGCCCACGCTCATAGCGCCCAAATTTCCGCCATCGCTGCCAAAGTTGATGCCCTCGGCGCCCAACTACTCTCCGCCCTCACTGACTCCTCTACTTCCATTGAGCAGAAAATGGATCTTGTCGCCACCTCCGTTCATTCCACTGTCTACATCCTTCGCGGATCGGCGCATACGATGGCTCGTCCTCCCGTTGCTTCCCGGCGATCCGCCAAACCGGGGGAGAAAGTGTCATCGATCCGTCTACTCCTTCGCCCCACAACCATCTTCCCGGATCGAGAAGCGGCCTGCCACCCAGTGCTTCGAGGGAGTTCAAATTCCCAAACGAAGCCGCTTCTCTCAACCAAGCTCCTCTATCGCACCTCGAGCTCCTCCTCCATCCTCCTCATCCCATGGTGATACCTTCCTCCCATCCTATGCGGAGTTTGACCCGTCCGATGCGGATGGAAGCTTGCGCAAGGCAATGAAAGCCTATCTTTGCGTCTTCTGTCGAGAGAAGATGTCTTTTTGAAATGTATCCTTTCTCTCCGGCCGACATTCGGACTCTTTGTTCGGAGAAAGGACTCTTTACTACGGAAGACATTGACAACTTCTCGAGGGCTGCTAAGATGGAGATGAGGCCGTTTCCATCTCTTTACGAAGATGGGCACTTGTTTGAAGTTCTGCCATGTTGGAATGAGGGCTATCTTCCCAGTGTGGAGTTAATTCAGACTTACATTGACGGAACTGCCGAGGATAGCAAGCCATGGAAAACTCTCTCAACCATCCTCATTCCGTACCGGATCATGTCGCCACACTTCATGATGGTCGTCTTCATGATTCGGTCCAAGCGAGATGATTCTCATCGATTCTCATCAGGTTGTGGAGCACTTCGTTAGGAAGAATCAATGGGAACCTCTGTGTCTCGGACTAAGCGAAGCCGTGAAGAAAGCCGGATTATATGAAGAGTTGGGTATCACACCCCTGCGTTCGATCGAGAAACTCAAGGCGACATTCCAGGGCAAGAAGCAAGTGCCACAACAGCCGGATGGAGATAGGCCGGAGCCTTTGTTTGTCATTTCATCAAATCGTTCTTAACTGTGGACAAACATTGGAGCCAACACTCCACCTTTACGATGCGACGCAGACAATGGAGCTAAGAGAGAAGGCAGCAACTATGATCTTCAAGTATAGTAAGCCTTATGTACCTTAGTGAAAAATCTGTATTAAGGCTGATTTGTATTTAGTTGCTGATTAATGAAATTGGTTGTGTTGCGTATTCTGTATGATATTCTTTTGCATCGCTTACCGGATCAGATTACAAAGGGTTTGGGCATATCCATAATTGGGGGAGATTGTTGGATCAAACCCAGAATTTGGATAATGCTTTGATAAAGCCTTATGTAATTTGATCCGAAATCTTTTGTGTTTATTTGATCATTGCGAAGGTATGTCACTAATCCAAAGATGCACTCGTGAGAGCAAAGCTAAGAACAGGATACATAATCCTGATCCGGACAAGAGTTAGTGTCGTCAAACACTTGGTAAATAACCAAGTAACAAATACATACGGAATAAGGAACAATCCTACGGACTAAGAACTTAAAGAATAAGTGCGGAGTAAGGATAAGTGCGGAGTAAGGAAAATAAGTGCGGAGTAAGGAAAATAGATGCGGAGTAAAGAAACCAGATGCGGAGTAAGGAATCCGGACTTATTACTCGCTCGGAGTAAGGAACTTACATGGGGTTACATGCGGAGTAAGGAACTTACATACGGAGTAAGGAACTTACATGCGGAGTAAGGAACACAGCGCCGACACGGACTAAGGATTCCGATCGAATAGATACGGAGTAAGCAACCACTGACACGGAGTAAGGTTCCGAGCTTCATTAACTACGGAGTAAGGAAAATTACACCGGACCAAGAAGACACTTGCTCCAACAAAACCGCATTTAAAGTTATCGGCTCGTCTTGTCCCGATGTAAGACAAATGCATTTAGAACAAGAAGAATCTTACATGTGGATCATCCGGATATGTGGACACAACCTTAATTGTATCTCGGAACTCACAAAGACACTTATACTCTTCAAATCCAAGATCTTGAGCTCCACAATCCGCAGCAGTCAAGGCAGACAGATTACTGAGGGATAGTTAGTGCGGAACGCATTCCGGAACTTCAAGTTCCAAGGTTGTCTCTTAGGAATGTTTTGTATAAATATTCATACTTATACTTCATGTAAATATGTGCTGAAGGGAGACAAAAATAGAAAAGGAACTTGGCTAGTGTGTAAGTTCATTGTTGTAAACAGAGTGTAAGAGAGTGTTTGCTTCTATTTTGTTGTAATCACCTTGTGATAATAAAACAAAATACTTCCACTATCTAGTTATCTTCCGCAGTGATTCTATCACTTAAACTAGATAAGTCTTTGTGCCTTGAGAGAAAAGAAAGAGTTCGAACAAGAGCCTATTCACCCCCCCCCTTTAGGCTCCAAGGGACCATCACTTCGAACTTCGACCCTCGGTCTTCGACCCTACGACCCAAATCTTCGGGTCTTCCACCTTTCGACCCAAGCGTTCACCCAGGGTATTGTTCATCTTCGTTCCAGCTTGTTCTACCCAAAACACGGGTCATTACAAGACCGGAACGTGACCCTCCCTTTACCCAAGTTGGATAAAGGGGTTAGAATACAACATACATCACACTTTATATTCAGAGACCAATCTTATATTTATTGAATCCAATCAAAAAATATGCTTTTATTACATTAAACTCCACATTACAATACCTCCCCACTGGGGTTACAAAGCTTACACAAAAACAGCATAACTCAAATAATAATAAGCAAGCCATAAGCAGGACTTCCACCTTGGTGTTCCCACCTAACGCCTGTAGGTTCCTGTAAGGAAAACAACATGGTAGGAGGGGTGAGCAACCACAGCTCAGTAGGGATTATGTCTCCCCAACCCATCCCATGCTCCTAATATCTACATGCCATGTGTACAAGTGTTGTATCGTGTTACAATTATTTCACCAGATATAACAACAGGCCATAGCAGCAAATACAATCATACACAGGCGGGTACATAAACATTCCCGGGCTTCCACAGTCACCGAGTTCTAAGAATAGTCCCGGGCTTCCACAGCCACCGGGTTCCAAGAACAGTCCGGGCTTCCACGACCACGAGATTCCAAGAACAGTCCCGGGCTTCCATGACCACCGGGTTCTAAGAACAGTCCCGGGCTTCCACATAACCACTCAGGCTTAAAACCAAACACTTAGTAGGTACACATTCACAAATGTACAAACCCAGCCACTCAGGCATAAAAACAAACACTTGGCATGCACACCTTTACCAACCCACAATTCTAGCCTTACTGGCATATTATCAAACACATACCGGGCATATTCACACAGACATATTCACACAGGCGTTTAATTGAACACTTAACATGCACTGCCCACCCAACATCATGATCACACCAAAAATGCCATTGAAGGCCAACATTCATATAGGAGATCACACCTATATGAATTTACATATAAATATTATAGCATTAATTATAGAAACCTTACAAAACATCCACACAAGGCCTAACCCCTGAAACGGACCGGGAAAGACAGAACCCTACCGTAAGAAAATGTGTCACCACAAACAACGATCCTGCTCCCACGCCGAACGTCGTCCGCCCTCGAGAACACCCATTGCCAGAGATGGCCAGAACTCTCCTCTCTCTCTCTCTCTGCGACGGCTGCGGTGGCTGAAGAAGAGAACTCTAAACCTAAAACAAGGGGGCTCCTCATCCTTATATAGACCTCCCACTATCAAAATGACGTAGTTTTGATTAAGTGAAACCCAGCATCAAAACGACGTAGTTTTGATGGAACAAGCTACAACCTTCCCGCATCCATACACGCCAAAATATCTACAATTCCAACATGGTCCTTTGGGGAAAAATCATTAGAATGACAAAACCAAGGTAACCATGCAAAAACATGCTTGCACGCCAATTTGAACGCCAATTCCCCAATTGGCGTGCAGCTCCAAATGCACTCAAACTTTACCCCAAGCCTCCTTGCATCATGTAAAAGACATCCATGCAATAAAAACCTTGCACGCCAAATGGGTCCAATTCGCGTGCACGTCCGTTTGGCCTGAAACTTCTGTGGTAGATAGAAGACATCATTCTAAGAATCTTTTGGTCTGCACGCCAATCCATCGGAGCCCATCTACTAGGTCAAAATCTAGAAAGTTCCCATTCAGAAGGCAAGACTAACTAACTCAAAACACGGGTCCTTACATCCAAGGTGTTTTAGCTAAAGTGTGTGGGAAGGAAACTCCCTAAAACCCAACAATTCCCACTCACAAGGCATTCGTGGTTAACTCGTACATACCACAAACACGGGTCATTACATCCTCTCCCCCTTAAGACTTTTTCGTCCTCGAAAAGAAATAACATACAAGGAAAACAAACACAAGCTACCCATTTGCCACACGGCGAGCCACAACACCCAAATGGGTCACACAACATAACGAGGACATCTCAAACACACCAAATCATGAACCACAAGAAAACACATCACTACACACATCACTCCGACCACCTCCCACCCTTAAGATTGTTAGTCCTCGAACAACTACGGGTGCTGCTCACGCATCGCGGACTCACGTTCCCATGTCTCCTCCTCAATGCCACGGTGCTTGCCACAACACGCGAACCAAAGGAATAACACGACCACGCAAAAGCTTCTCCCGCCGATCGACAATACAGATAGGGGTCTCAACAACGGACATGTCATCCTCAATGTCCAATGTCCCCCAATCGATCACATGAGTGGGGTCAGGATGATACTTCCTCAACCGGGACACGTGGAACACATTGTGCACCCAACTCAATCGCGGTGGCAATGCTAACCGGTAGCGACAGGCCCATATGAGCTAGAACCTCAAATGGACCAATGAACCAGGGAGAGAGTTTGGAACCTCTCCCAAAGCGCCAATGTCCACATCATGGAGAGACACGGAGAAACACATGATCGCCCGAGAAAACTCCAAAGGTCGCCGCCGTTGATCTGCATAAGATTTACGTCGACTACGGGGCGATAACAAGCGTTGACGAATCAACTTGACCTTCTCGGTAGCCTCTTGAACCAAGCTTGTGGTCCCAAGAGAGCTGCCTCTCCTACCTCGGTCCAACACAAGGGTGAGCGGCACGGCCTCCCATACAATGCTTCGAAAGGGGCCATTCCAATAGATGCACGATAAGCCGTTATTGTAGGCAAACTTCACCAAAGGAAGGTGAGTTGCTCACGAACCCTGAAATCTAGCATACAAGCCCTCAACATGTCCTCCATGGTCCGATTCGTCCTCTCGGTCGACCGTCGGTCTCGGGGTGAAAGGCTGTACTCAAGTGAAGCTTGGTCCCCATAGCCTCCTGCAAACTGCCCAAAAACGGAAGTGAACCTCGAATCCCGATCAGAGACAACCGATGATAGGACGCCATGCGATCTCACAATCTCGTTCATGTATAGGCTGATCGAAGGTCCCAATGGAGTCCCGCTCGCGAACAGCGAGGAAATGGGCCGACTTTGTGAGTCGATCCACAATCACCCAAATCATATCTTTCCTCCCTGTGGTGGGTGGAAGACCAATCCACGAAATCCATCGCTATGTGGTCCCACTTCCACTCCGCTATGGGCAATGGGCGTAACATGCCCGCCGGCCGCCGATGTTGCCTTCACTGCTGACACGTGAGGCACCGCGAAACAAAGGCAGCCACATCGCGTTTCATCCCAAGGCCACCAAAAATGTCCCGAAAGCGCATGGTACATCTTCGTACCCCCCCGGATGCACAGCAACTCTTGACTGGTGAAACTCCCGCATCACCTAATCCCTGAGAGAAGAAGCCTACTAACCGCCCCTGAAAAGACAACTCATGCTCGGGACTCTCTATCCGGTCCCCGAGATAGCTCACCGGCCTCAATACGGGCACGGAGAACTTCACACTCAATGTCACCCAATCGTCCCTCCCGGACGCGCTGGTATAACTCAGGCACAACCACCAAAGGACTCGGGGATTGCCCCACCATCACAAACAACAGTGCCAGTGCAACATCGCCAACTGCTCCATCAACTTCCACTCTCTCACGGCCACCTCGGCTTTCCCTTTCTGCTCAATGCGTCGGCTACAACATTACCCTTGCCCGGGGTATAAAGCGAGAGTAAAGTCAAAGGTTGCAAATACTCTACCCATCTCCTCTGCCTCAAATTCAAGTCCTTCTGAGTAAAGATGTACTGAAGGCTCTTATGATCTGAGAACACCACAAACTTCTCCCCCAAAAGATAATGTTGCCAACTCTTCAAGGCAAAGATGACAGCCGCCAACTCAAGATCATGAGTAGGATAATTCTGCTCATGAGGCTTCAGCTGCCTCGACCCATAAGCTACCACACTGTGCTCCTACATAAGCACACACCCCAAACCAACCCTGGACGCATCACAATATACCTCATATGGGATATCCTTCCGAGGTAACCTCAACACCGGTGCGGTGGTCAAACAGGTTTCGAGCCTCAAACGCCCTGCCGACACTTGTCGGTCCACTCAAACTTCACTCCCTTCCGAGTCAACGCTGTCATAGGAGCTGCCAAACGGGACAATCCCTCCACGAAACGACGGTAGTACCCGCTCGACCAAGGAAAGCTGCGAATCTCGAAGACATTGGTTGGCCTCTCCCATGATGACACCGCCTCAATCTTAGGTGGGACCACTCTAACCCCTTAGTGACACTACGTGGCCAAGAAAATGGACCTCCCTGCATCCAAAACTCGCATTTGCTAAACTTAGCAAACAACTGTTGATCCCTCAAGGTTTGCAACACTGTTGCCAGATGTTCCACATGCTCCCTCTCGGTCTTGGAATATACCAGGATATCGTCTATAAACACCACCACGAACGAGTCTAAGTATGGGGCAAAGACTTGGTTCATCAAATGCATAAATACTGCCGGTGCATTAGTGAGCCCAAAAGGCATCACTACCCACTCATAGTGCCCATACTGCACCGAAAAGCCGTCTTAGGGATGTCCTCCTCCCTAACCCTTAAGCGGTGATACCCCGACCGTAGATCTATCTTAGAAAACCACCAGGCTCCACTCAACCGGGTCAAACGAGTCATCGATCCGAGGCAACGGATACTTGTTCTTCACGGTCACCAAATTTAACTTCCTATAATCGATGCAAAGGCGTAGCGTGCCATCTGCCTTCTTTGCAAAGAGCATCGGAGCACCCCAAGGTGAGGTACTCGGTCTAATATACCCCTGGTCCACCAACTCCTCAATTTGCCGCTGAAGCTCCCTCAGCTCGGCTGGCCCCATATGATATGCTACTTGGGAGATTGGACCAAGTCCCGGTACCAACTCAATGGTGAACTCTACACTCCTCTTAGGAGGTAAACTCCTCAACCGGTCAGGAAAGACATCCCGAAATTGGTCAACAACAGTGGCCACACCCTCTTCTCCACTTTCCCTCCTCAGCAAACGTCAGGGCTGCCAACTGTGGGTAATGGCACCCCATCGGTCAAACTCGCCCAGCCCGACTCGCTCCACGGTCCCCACTCCCCCTGCAGGGTGCAAGAGGTCCCTGCGGGTGTCACAAAGGATACACGCCGCCGGTAACAATCTATCTTGGCTTGGAAAGCCATAAGCCAATCCATACCCAAGATCAGATCAAATGTACGCAAGGGCATTACATGCAAGTCAAAACTTAGCTCCACATCTCCTATGGTTAACACACAGTCCACGGCAAACACGCCGCACCTCAACCATGCCTCCCACCGGAGACTCTCTTCTTAGGGGTCTCTCTCCTCGATACATGCTAACCCCAATCCCTCAATCAAAAGTTCAGCGACAAACGAACAAGATGCACCCGTATCAAAAAGTGCGAGAAACAAGCATACGAGAGATTAAGAGGGTACCTCTAACCACCGATGGTCTTGCCCCACCCTCCGCTGGTGGAGGTGGTAGCTCGACCTCCTCCGGGTACGTCGCCTCCCGCATAACACCCTCCCTTGGCATGTGTGATAACGTGCATTTTATGCCGTTATTCTAGTGTTTATTTAGGATGTTTAAGAGCATGATTAGAGCCTTATTGCTTCATATATCATATATATTTGCTCTAACCCCTAAGAAGATGCTATTTGCAAATACATGCGTTTTTAAGTCTGTTTTGGCAGATTTTGGACCTCACTTTTGACATAGTAGATGGCCTCAAACAATTTGCGTGCAAGAACAAAAGTTTCTTAGAATGATGTCATCTACCTACCACAGAAATTTCAGAGCATTTGGAGCTGAACGTGAATTCACCCAATTCACGTGCAAGCCTATTTTTGCCTCTCAGGCCTCTACATGATGCAAGGAAGCTTGGGGAGAAGTTTGAGCTGATTTGGAGGTGCACGTGAATTCACCATATCACGTGCAAATTGGCGTGCAGAGAGATATTTTTGGACCGATCCTATCGTTTTTCCATGCGATCATTTGTTCCTGAAGGCCCATGTCCAAATTTTGGATGGAAGATAGAGTTTTTAATGTTTCGAGTGTTACTTATCAAAACTACGCCGTTTTGATAAGTGGGCTAGGTTACACACCTCAAGGCCCATCCAAACTCTATAAATAAGAGCTCCACGCCCCTTGCTAGACATACCTAACCCCCCCTACACGTTTTAGAGAGAGAGAGAGGCTCCACGACTTGGAGGTGCTCCTTGACCTAGGAGAGCGACCGTCGCGCCGTCGCAGCAGCCGTCGCGGATTTTGGAGCTGGATTTGAAGCTTTCTTTGTCTGCGTGATCAAGAAGAAGATGTTGAGCTTTTACGCTTTGTGTTTGCTTGTAATCATGCGTGAGTAGTCTTTTAATCTAGGGGAGCAATGTAGCCCCCTTGTTGCTTTCTTTGTGTTTATGAATATTGGGTTTTGGATGATTGAGTTTTGCATGTTTTATGAATCGTTCTTAAGTTCTATCTTTGGATGTACACCTTGGTATTCTTAGCCCTAGTCCGGGGCAGATTGAGATTCATAACTTATTTGTAATTGGTGTGATCATTATCCTTTTGCAAGTATGATTTATTGGCTTTGCATGTTTGTGTGTTTTGATGACCATTCGGCATACAACTCTTAAAAGGACCTCAATGACCATTTGTTGTCCTTGGCTTATGTTTAGCATGTTTTCAATCAGGACAACCCTAATACCATGAACCAGTAGAGATAACATAGGGAGGTGAAATTGTGACCCTAGATGCTTTTAATCCTTGAATCTTAATCCTAAAATCAGTTTACTTTCTTTGTTTATTCAGAAAACCAAATAAAAATTAGATCTTTAGTTTAAAAAAGAAAACTTTTTGCCAAGACATTTTATAGAACAAGAGTAATTGGGTGATTTGATTTGAGAACTAGAGAACTAGGCTAATCCCTGTGGGTTGACCCCTTTCTTCTTTGCTATTCTTTTAGTGCAAACTTAGGGAATTTATTATCTTGAAGAGAGATTTAACGACATTAGCTAGCTCTTTTAGAGAGGTTAAAAATCTTGTCTGTCAAATTGGCGCCGTTGCCAGGATTCAACGGTTAACTAGTTTTTAAAATCAACATTGAGTGAAATTGTTTGAATTCGATCTTGGTGTTTTATTTTGTCTTTTATTTTCGTTATTTTGTGTTCTTTGTTTGTTTATTTTGCATTGTTCGAATTTGTTGGGTGTGTTCTTGTTGTTTTATAGGAACATACACCATGTGTTTGAGGTATTGCTAGTTGTGTATGCGATGAGGGGAGCTTGTGTCCTTTAATCCGGAACCGGAACAGCACTCCAATGGACAGAAAGTTTGGAGATGAGGAGGAGCTAACCATGGAAGAATGTTTGGAAAGGATGATCCAAGGCAACAAATATTTGTGGGAAAATCAAAGGAGAGATGAGGGAGAATTCAATGATGGCCAGACCAAAATGTTTATGTTCCAGGCCATGCAACGAGATCAATTTTCATATAGTGCTTGGGATTGCCTTGTCTATGATCCTCCCACAAGCGATTATTCATACCAGGAGCCTCCCTTGTTATGGTGGGAGTATTAATGGAGATGGTAGAGAAGTATGGCCAACTTACACCCAACCTTGAGGGTGACTACTATCCACAAGAGCCACCACCGAGGAGTTTAATGGTTTCTTCAATGGATATTACGAGAATAGATGGGTTGGGCAATATCAAGATGAAGCTTACTATGAAGCCCCACTCTATGGCAATTATTGTCCATATCAACAACAAGAGTGGCATCCCCAAGTTGAAGATGAAGAAACCGGAAGAGAGGATTTGAATGAAAGGCTAGGAAGTATAGAGACTACCATAAAAAATATGGAGCAATTATTGATGAGTATGGATCAAAATGCAGATTACCGAGTCTCATCTAACTCCTTTCTTTGGTGACACGAGAGATAGAGGCTGAAGAGAATTGCAAAGCCATCACTCCAACTTCCATGTATCAATCTTTGACATCGCCTCACAAGAATGGGAGTTTTCTGCTAATAATGATTCCGAAGATGAAGCTCGCATTCTAGCTGGTCAAACCATTAATGATGCTATAGACCAAGACGTGGATACAAGGGCAATGGTTCATTATGATGAGGTTGTCCCTCCACCACAATTTAATAGCCCATGTGATGTATCCACTTCAACTCTTCCCATGGTTGGAGCTTATGAGGACAATTTTTCAATCCAAGAAGAAGAGGAAGACTTGAATTGTTCGGGGTGTTAGAAGAACATGAGAAACCAATAAATGACAACCCAAGGATGCAGCAACAAATCTTGGATGATGATGCTTTATAATTCTCATATCTGAAGGCACATCAAACCAAGGTACTCTTTATGAAGACAAGCTACATGAGCCCACCCCTACTATGTTTGCTTTGGAATCATCTTCCCTTATACAAGAGAAGGAAGTGCTTGACAAGGGAGGTAACCATGCGTGCCTCATGACTACTCCAATTGTGGAGTATGTTGAATTTATGTTACCACCTCGTTGGAATGAGAGGAAGGAGAACCATAAGTTTGTGGAGGTGTCTCCCTATCAACAATTGAATCGGGAGTTCAAGTGGCTCCCACGACGGTTCATTCATCCGATTGCTATGGTCTATGAGGCTCATTGAGGTTTACAATGCAAGGATGAAAGCCTTTCATACATTGGTTGAGTTTAGTATGACAAGGTCTAGCTACAGACCTTAAATAAAGCGCTTGTTGGGAGGCAACCCAATGTTTATTGCTTGTGTTTTATTTTATGTTATTTTCTTTTATTTATTTTATTCAATAAATTGTTTGCAAGCTAACCATTGTGCAGGAGACTTTGCTTCTTTCTTAACTAACCATTTGCAGGATGAGCAAATTATTGGGTCAATTCATTTGTGGGATCTTTGTTTGCTACTACATGATGGCTATTACCAACGGAGAGAAACTTGGGAAGTGCGTGGCGAGACGTCGGTTGATTTTGTGGCTCGAGTACGACGAATGGTGGCCAATGTCATCTACTATTACGAAGGTGCCAAACGGGGGTAAGTGTTTTTCCTACTCCTATTTTATGCCATGAGGACATAGCATATTTTAAGTGTGGTGTATGGGAGTGACTTGAGCCACTTGCTTGTCTTTTATGTTGTGATTGCATGTTTTATTTATAATTTAAAAAAAGCTGTTTTTAGTTGCATGATTGTTTGAGTTGTTTTCTTGAATGATTTGCTTGTGGAGGCATGGATATTAAGTATGCAATTTTGGCTTAAAATTTAATTTTTTATGCCACATTAGTATCATGTTGTGATAAGGGTGTTAAAGTAGTTAAAATGTGCTTTGGAATTGGTTTAATCATGTCTTTATCTTTTGAATGATATCACCATGTTTTTGGAGCCGAGTTTTGAATATTAGCTGAGCATGAAATGCTATGATAGACCTAAGTAACCCTTAAAGTTGAGTGAAAAAGAAATGAAAAATGAGCTGACTTCTTTTAGCCTTTGAGTGCCATTTAAAGGGTATGGGTAATAGTTTAATTGCTACTCTTCTTGCATTCAACATTGGTTATTTAATGGTAGGAGTCAAGTAAGCATGTGATTACTTGTTAGTGCTCGGTGTTTGGTGTTTAGTTAGGATGCAAGACCTCTAAGTCCCAGTTTGTCTTTGCATTCTTTTCTTTATTGTTTGATATTATTGGAAAAGTTTGTGATGCACATTGTGGAAAAAGCCCATCACATTTTGAAAAGGGGTATGCATTAGAAAAATTCAGTCTTATTTATGTGTTATGTGAGTAAAAAAAAAAGTGAATAATCCATCAAGGGAGAGCATAAAATGCAACCTTGTAAGGTTATTACTAAAAAAAAAAAAAAAAAAAAAAAAAAAGATTGAGAATAAAAGCCACAATGGCCCGATGTTTGTGTGATTGTTTAGATTTGTAGCCACATTGGCTTAATTGTGTTTTGTTTTAAGAATGTTGAGCTCAATTCTTTGGCTCATGGTTTTGTTTTATCGGTTATTAGAATAGAGTGTGAGTTTATTGAGTTTAGACTAGAGTGTGAGTTCAAATAAAGTAGAATAGAGGGTGTGTTTTCTTTGATGAGCACAATAGGGAACTCTCATGATTGTTTGGCAAGTACTTAATCAATAGCTGATGGCGAGTGTAGAGATAGAGTTTTTCCATCCATTGTTCATTGATAGGTATTGGGCTTGAGAATTATTATATTTGAGTGAGGCTGCTTATCCTTGGTAAGAACTTAAAGGGAAACTAGGTGCTATTTTATTATGGATTGCTTGCTCATATCTGAAATTTAAGTGGAGATATTGCATGGTTGTTGGACTAGGGATATGGACATGAATGAACTAAGTTATGACTCATTTTGATGCTTAAATTCCCATTTCATCATGATAGAGTTGCATGCCTAGGAAACCATGATTCTCCTTGATTGTTATTTTATTTTTCTTCGTTTGGCTACGTGTTTATTTTATTTTTGCATGCTTGTATCTTTTTGCTTGAGGACAAGCAATGGTTCAAGTGTGGTGTATTTGATAACGTGCATTTTATGCCGTTATTCTAGTGTTTATTTAGGATGTTTAAGAGCATGATTAGAGCCTTATTGCTTCATATATCATATATATTTGCTCTAACCCCTAAGAAGATGCTATTTGCAAATACATGCGTTTTTAAGGCTGTTTTGGCAGATTTTGGACCTCACTTTTGACATAGTAGATGGCCTCAAACAATTTGCGTGCAAGAACAAAAGTTTCTTAGAATGATGTCATCTACCTACCACAGAAATTTCAGAGCATTTGGAGCTGAACGTGAATTCACCCAATTCACGTGCAAGCCTATTTTTTGCCTCTCAGGCCTCTACATGATGCAAGGAAGCTTGGGGAGAAGTTTGAGCTGATTTGGAGGTGCACGTGAATTCACCATATCACGTGCAAATTGGCGTGCGAGAGATATTTTTGGACCGATCCTATCGTTTTTCCATCTTGATCATTTGTTCCTGAAGGCCCATGTCCAAATTTTGGATGGAAGATAGAGTTTTTTAATGTTTCGAGTGTTACTTATCAAAACTACGCCGTTTTGATAAGTGGGCTAGGTTACACACCTCAAGGCCCATCCAAACTCTATAAATAAGAGCTCCATGCCCCTTGCTAGACATACCTAACCCCCCTACACGTTTTAGAGAGAGAGAGAGGCTCCACGACTTGGAGGTGCTCCTTGACCTAGGAGAGCGGCCGTCGCGGCCGCACAGAGCCGTCGCGGATTTTGGAGCCTGGATTTGAAGCTTTCTTTGTGCGCGTGATCAAGAAGAAGATGTTGAGCTTTTCTTGCTTTGTGTTTGCTTGTAATCATGCGTGAGTAGTCTTTTAATCTAGGGGAGCAATGTAGCCCCCTTGTTGCTTTTCTTTGTGTTTATGAATATTGGGTTTTGGATGATTGAGTTTTGCATGTTTTATGAATCTGTTCTTAAGTTCTATCTTTGGATGTACACCTTGGTATTCTTAGCCCTAGTCGGGGGCAGATTGAGATTCATAACTTATTTGTAATTGGTGTGATCATTATCCTTTTGCAAGTATGATTTATTGGCTTTGCATGTTTGTGTGTTTTGATGACCATTACTGCATACAACTCTTAAAAGGACCTCAATGACCATTTGTTGTCCTTGGCTTATGTTTAGCATGTTTTCAATCAGACAACCCTAATACCATGAACCAGTAGAGATAACATAGGGAGGTGAAATTGTGACCCTAGATGCTTTTAATCCTTGAATCTTAATCCTAAAATCG
Source organism: Taxillus chinensis (assembly GCA_023512835.1). Classification (NCBI taxonomy): domain Eukaryota; kingdom Viridiplantae; phylum Streptophyta; class Magnoliopsida; order Santalales; family Loranthaceae; genus Taxillus; species Taxillus chinensis. Next base: position 46,911,500 of record CM042085.1, on the reverse strand, counting down.
GTTTACTTTCTTTGTTTATTCAGAAAACCAAATAAAAATTAGATCTTTAGTTTAAAAAAAGAAAACTTTTTGCCAAGACATTTTATAGAACAAGAGTAATTGGGTGATTTGATTTGAGAACTAGAGAACTAGGCTAATCCCTGTGGGTTCGACCCCTTTCTTTGCCGTTATTCTTTTAGTGCAAACTTAGGGAATTTATTATCTTGAAGAGAGATTTAACGACATTAGCTAGCTCTTTTAGAGAGGTTAAAAATCTGTCTGTCAATGTGCCACCGGTCGGCTCACTCACTAGGCGCTTCCCGCCAAGGCTGCCTCCGGCTTCGTCTGCTGCCGCTCCGACCTCACCTGGAGTCGGGTCTGGTTGGATCCTGCCTGACTAGCCTGCCACCGACAAGATGGTCTCTCTCTGGTGCATGGAACCGGCATCACTCCTTGTCTTGGATGTCATGCCTCCAACTCCCCTTGTTGCCACTCCGGTAAACCCTGCTCAGATGGCCCTCTCGTCCACAACTATGGCATTTCCAGTCCTTCTTTGGACACTCCCTCCTAAAGTGGCCTTGCTCCCCACAGCAATGACAACCACTGGGGAGACCTCCTGCCGGACCTCTGGTCTGCCACCGCCAAAGCTAGACCTCCCTGGGTTCACCAATGTTTGTCCCTGGCGCTGGAAGGAACTACTATTGTTGGACCCCATTTTGTCCGGGTTAGACATACTAACCCCATTTGATAAACCTTTCTGCCGATGCCATATACCTCGTTGAACAGGTCCACAATGATCCCATACTTCCAAGAAATGGTTTACCCCAATTTGCATGAAATGGATACAATTGACACGGACGGGGGAGTCCAAAATTAATGGCTTCTGCTACAAGTCTTTGAAGCACCCCAAGACCAACACCAGGTGATGGAGGATGAAAATTGGAGACCAACGCACTTGACCGAGCTCAAATCGGACTTAAAATGAAGAAGTTATGGCCAAACAACTTTCCTTGGAAAAAGTTAAGCTTGCCAAAAGACGGTCAATGCCCCTAGTCAAACTGCCCGCAAAAGTGATCATGCGAAACTCTCCAAAATGTCTATGTGGGCGAATACGGGTCTTCCCAAACAATCCCTAAAAGGTCGTCCATTTTGCATTATGGGTAAGGGTAAAAAGGTAATTAAAACTTCGGGGTTGACCGTTGACCGTTGACCTGCCGACACTCCGACCTTCGACTCACCACCTCGACCCATTGACCTTCGAAGCCTCGAAGCCTCGAAGCCTCGAAGCCTCGAAGCCTCGAAGAGTCGAAGCCTCGAAGCCCCGCTGCCAACACTCCGACCTACGACTCGCCCCTTCAGACTTTCGAACCCTGTGAAGATGCGACGCCTCGAGACTTATGACGCCAGGACTTACGATGCCAGGACTTACGACGCCAGGACTTGCGACGCCTTGACCTGCGAACCTCCGACCTTCGACCCTTCGACCCTTGACCCTCGAAGCCCCGCTGCCGACACTCCGACCTTCGACCTGCCGACACTTCGACCCGTTGACCGTTGACCTTCTCCCCTCCGAAATTTCGACCTACCGAAGCTTCGCCCCTGCCGACACTCCGACCTTCCGACACTCCGACCTGCCGACACTTCGAGCCTCTGACCCCTTTGACCTTGGCCGGTTGGCGTTCTCGCCGCTTGTTTTTTCTCGCTGGGCGTTCACGAGACCCATCCTCTGCGCTGCCACCTGACAAAGAATCAATTTTGCAACAACCCTGTTAGTCACATGTGCTAAAATACAAATTCAAAAGGGAATCACGAGCTACCCTGTTTTCCGCACAAGCTGTCCACCCGACAAAGCATCAAGTCTGCAAATTAAAATACGCATCCATAATCTGACATTTATATGCCGTAATTAATGACAGTCCAGCCAAAAAATTTTCAGCCCTTTAAGATGCAATCATCCGTCCCTTTAACAAAAAAAAAAACAGGACAACAAAAAAGGAAGAGGAGAAGAGAGAAAGAGAGAGAGCCATCATCGTGAAAAAAAAAACACACAGAGAGAGCCATCATCGTGGGAAAAGAAACCTACAAACCAGAGAGAGCAAAAAACAAAGAGAGAAAAGGAAAAAACAGAGAGTTGAAAAAAAGAGAGAAACTCAAAAACCAGAAAAAAAGAGATCACTCTTCCACGCCTCCCTGACTGCCATCCTCTCAGATTAAACGCCCAGTCTTCTGCAATCAACATCACTCCTTCATCCTCTTTCCCTCCTGTCTCACTCCAGTTCCCTTTTTTTTCTCAGCAAGAAAAAACACAAAAACAGCCCTAACTTCAGCCCTTTTTTTGCGTGTTGACAAGCAAAAAACATAACGTACACCAATCTGTTCCAATCCCCTATTTTAACGCCTACCCTCCTTATTTCCAATCATCAAAAATCTCAAACCTAGAAAATACACAACTCCACTCTTCAAATACAAAGAAATCCCCCTCACAAACCTCGCTGTCAGATCTTGTTGGTTCTAAGCAAGTGATTATCAGCGCCGATAGTCGAGAGAAGCTTAGACATTGAGGATGACTTGTCCGTTGTTGAGGCCCCTATCCGTATCCTAGATCGGCGAGAGAAGCTTTTGCGTGGTCGTGCTATTCCTTTGGTTCGCGTCTTTGTAGCGGCACCGTGGCATTGAGGAGGAGACATGGGAACGTGAGTCCGTGATGCGTGAGCAGCACCCGGACTTGTTCGGAGGACGAACAATCTTAAGCGTGGGAGGTGGTTGTGTGGCCAAGGGATAGTGATGTGTTTTCTTGTATTAGTTGTGTACGATTTGGTGTATTTGTATTGTCTTTTGAGATGTGTTCTTATTTGTGATGTGTTAAGATGTGTAATTGTGACATGGGGATATGTGTTATATGCATTATGGTGATTATGGATTATGGTGGTACCTTGTTATGTGCTGCCCATTTGGGTGTTGTGGCTCGTCGTGTGGCAAATGGGTAGTTTGAGTTTGTTTTCCTCGTATGTCATTTCTTTTCGAGGACGAAAAGTCTTAAGGGGGAGAGGATGTAAGGACCCGTACCTTGAGTTAGTCACAGTTTTGCCTTCTGAGTAGTTTTTCTAGATTTTGACCTAGTGAATGGGCTCAAATGAATTCACGTGCAAAAGGAAAGATTCTTAGAATGATGTCCTCTATCTACCACAGAAGTTTCAGGCCAAACAGATGTGTATGTGAGGTGCACGTGAAATGGGTCCAATTCACGTGCAAGTGTGGTTGTCTTCAAATGATGCAAGGAGGCTAGGGGTGAAGTTTGAGAGCATTTGGAGTGCATATGGAGTTGCACGTGAATTGGGGAATTCACGTTCAAATTGGCGTGCGACCATATTTTTGCATGGTTCCCTTGGTTTTGACATTCTAATGAACTTTCTCCAAAGGACCATGTTGAAATTTTGAGTATTTTGGCTTATATGGGTGCGGCAAGGTGCTAACTTGTGTAATCAAAACTACGTCGTTTTGATCTTTGGGATTCACTTAATCAAAACTACGTCGTTTTGATATTGTGTTGTCTATATAAGGAGGAAAAGCCCTCTGTTTTAGGGTTAGGGTTTGTTGCTCCACCACCGGTCGAGAGAGAGAGAAGAGAGAGAGAGAGAGAGAGAGAGAGAGAGAGAGAGAGAGAGGGAAGGAGAGCTTCTGGTGGCTGCGGAGCATCTTGCGTGGGTGGTCGGAGTCTTGCGTGGAAGCGGGACGGAGAACACACAAGGTAGGGGTTCATTCTTCCTAAATCCTCTTCTCGTCCTAGGGTTCTAGGCGGATTATTGAGTTAAACCCGTTTTATATATATATATATGTAATCCATATAGGTGTGATCTCCCATATGGATGTTGGCCTTCAATGGCGATTTTGGTGTGTTTCTGGTGTTCGTATGATGCATGAAAAGTGTTCGATAAAATGCCTGTGTGACATGCCTGCTACATGTTTGAGAAAATGCCTGTGCGGCCGGGTTTATGAGTCTCGTGGAATTTATGCACACCAATTGTTTGGTTTTATACCCGTGAGGCTTTGCATGCTAAGTGTTCGATGTTATGTCTGTGTGACTAAGTGTGGCTATGTGTCTTTGTGTTCTTGGAACCCGGTGGCCGTGGAAGCCCGGGACTGTTCTTGGAACCCGGTGGTGTGGAAGCCTGGGACTGGTCTTGGAACCCGGTGGCCGTGGAAGCCCAGGACATTCTTGGAACCCGGTGGCTGTGGAAGCCCGGGAGTGTTTATGTACCAGCCCGTGTATGATTGTATTTCTTTGTTATAGCCTATAATTATATCTGGTAGAATAATTGTAGCACGACAAAGACTTGTACACAAGGCATGTAGATATTAGGTGCATGGGATGGGTTGGGGAGACATGATCCCTACTTGAGCTGTGGTTGCTCACCCCTCCTACCATGTTGTTTTCTTTATAGGAACCTACGGGCGTTAGGTGGGAACACCAAGGTGGAAGTCCCGCTTGTTGGCTTGCTTATTATTATTCGAGTTATCTTGTTTTTTTCTTTATGTAAGCTTTGTAACCCAAGGTGGGGAGATTGTAATGTGGAGTTCAATGTAATAAGAGTATGTTTCGGACGTATTTGCTATGTTTGGACTCAATAAATATAAGATTGTTCTCTTAATATAAAGTGTGAGTTATATGTTGTATTTAACTACCCTCTATCCAACTTGGGTAAAGGGAGGGTCACGTTCCGGTCTCCTCGGGATGGAAATCCGGGCGTGACAGTATGGTATCGAGCATGGTCTAGTTGGCCTAGGGTAGTGGGCGGATCCTGGTTAACTCTGAGTCCTTTGGAGGAACCTGGAGGGACGTGCCTCGATCAACACGGTCCTCTTGGAGCCTCTAAGGTGTATTTGGGGTAGTCCGGACTGAGGTAGGATTTGCGTGCATTGGCATTAGGGTACTAGTTGCATTTGTTGTCATGTGTGAAGGATGTGAATAACATGATTATGTGTGAACTGCAACTACTCGAATATTCTTGGAATGCCTTGGGTATGACTACAATGTGGATCGTTGTGTGCAATATTGATTGATGCAATGGTTAAAATGTGTGTGATGCCATGTACTGCTTGACTTGATCATGGGGTAGAGGTAGTCAACTTGTTAGTAGTCGAACGCGTTCTGACGTTTGTGCTTCTTACTTCATGTAGTAAGAATGCCACCGAGGAGAGTGATGCGTGCGTCCGGGGTAGTGGCTGATGAGTCATCTGCCCATGAGGGCCCGGGTGCGGGACAGTCCGTTGGAGGACATGCACTCTTGCTGGCGCAGCTGCGAGAAGGCATCCGGTTAGAAGTCCAAGAGCTGAGGGAGGGTATCCGGCAAGAAGTCCGGGAGGAGGTGCGCCGTGAGATGGCGGCACGACAGGTGGTTCCACCCCCACCGCCACCACCAGGGGGAGCTACCCCGGGAGTGTGAGGTTTCTCCGCGTGGTATACCGACTCGTGCGAGAGGATGATGTGGTGACACGGTTCCGGAAGGAACAACCTCCACGATTTAAAGGGGGGAGGACCCAATGTTAGGCTGAACACCTGGCCGAGGCGGATCGAGCATGTGTTTTCCTTTCTCTACCCCGGGAGGAGGATAAGGTGAGACGGCCATTCGGCAGTGGAAGGGGATGTTCGGAGTGGTGGTTGAGTGTCGCGGGAAGCCGTGCGGTGCGGTTCATGCTTTGGGAGGAGTTTCTGCACTCTTCCATGATGAGTTCTTCCCGGAATCTTTGAGATGGCAGAAGAGAGAGGAATTTGGCAGCCTGAAGCAAGGATCAAAGACGGTGCCCGAGTATGAGCGGGAGTTCCGGAGTCGAGTCGGGTTGCCCCCGAGACGGGTGGCAAAGGAGGACTTGAAGGCCCACAAGTTCACTCTAGGTCTTAGGCCAGCCCTTAGGGAGAGGGTGGCGATTCTACGTTTGAGGACATATCTTGAGGTCGTTGAGACAAGCACGTATAGGCGAGAGGGAGCCGGAGGATGGGAGGCAGGTCCATCAGGGGTCGTCGGTTGCAAGGTGGGCCTGAACGCGATTCGGGGTCCAAGAGGCCTAAGACCGAGGAGAGAGATAGCGGTTCCTTCCGCAGCAGGGGACGGACATTGGTGAACCCAGGGAGGTCTAGCTTTGGCGGTGGCGAACGGGGCGGTCCCAGCAGGAGGTCTCCCGACGGTTGCTATCTGTGGGGAGCAAGGTCACTTGAGGAAGGAGTGTCCAAAGAGAGCCGGAAATGCCATAGTTGTGGACGAGAGGGCCATCGAGCCGGGTTTGCCGGAGTGGCAACAGGGGGGTTGGAGGCATGACATCCAAAGACAAGGAGTGATGCCGTTTCCATGCACCAGCGAGAGAGACCAGCTCGTCGGTGGCCGGCTAGTCGGCAGGATCGAATCAGACCCGACCTCGGGGAGGCCGGAGCGGCGCAGATCGAAGGCTGGGAGGCAGCCTTGGCGGGAAGCGCCCGGCGAGTGAGCCAACCGATGGCACGGGCTAAGGGAGGGTGTTTGCGCTGGGAGGCGACGTACCCGGAGGAGGTGAGCTACCACCCCCACCACTGAGGGTGGAGCAGGACCATCGGTGGTTAGAGGTACCCTCTTGATCTCCCGTACATTAGCTTTTGTTCTTTTCGATACGGGTGCATCGTGTTCGTTTGTTTGCCGAGCTTGTGATAGATAGCTTGGGGTTAGCTTGTGTGGAGGCAGCGAAGCCCCCCTAGTTGTTGAGTCTCCAGGGGGGGGTATGATTGAGGTGTGGCGTGTTTGCCGTGGACGTGTGTGTTAACCATAGGAGAGGTGGAGCCGCGTTTTGACTTGCATGTGATGCCTTTGCGTACGTTTGACCTGATCTTGGGTATGGATTGGCTTATGGCTTTCCAGGCCAAGATAGACCGTTATCGGCGGTGGGTATCCTTCGTGACACCCGCAGGGGACCTCTTGCACCCTGCAGGGGGAGTGGGATTGTGAGGCGAGTCGGGCCGGGCCGGTGTTGGACCGGTGGGGTGCCATTACCCACAGGTTGGCAGCAACGACCTTTCTTTGAGGAGGGGAAGGTGGAAAAGAGGGTGTGGCCCGATGTTGTGGACCAATTTCGGGATGTTTTTCCCGAAGAGTTGAGGAGTTTGCCACCCAAGAGGAGTGTGGAGTTCACCATTGAGTTGGTGCGGGGACGGGTCCGATTTCCCAAGTAGCGTATCGTATGGGGCCAGCTGAGTTGAGGGAGCTTTAGAGGCAAATCGAGGAGTTGGTGGGTCAGGGGTATATCGGGACCGAGTACCTCACCTTGGGGTGCTCCGGTGCTCTTTGCTAAGAAGGCTGATGGTACACTACGTCTCTGCATCGACTACGGGAAGGTCAATTGGGCGGATGTGAAGAACAAGTACCCATTGCCTCGGATAGATGACTTGTTTGACCAATTGAGTGGGGCCCGGTGGTTTTCCAAAATAGATTTACGGTCGGGGTATCATCGGTTGAGGGTTAGGGAGGGAGACATCCCTAAGACGGCCTTTCGGTGCAAGGTATGGGCACTACGAGTAGATAGTGATGCCTTTTGGGCTCACTAATACGCGGCGTATTTATGCATTTGATGAACCAAGTTTTTGCCCCATACTTAGACTCGTTCGTGGTGGTGTTTATCGACGATATCTTGGTGTATTCCAAGACCGAGAAGGAGCATGTGGAGCACTTGGCAACAGTGTTGCAAACCTTGAGGGACTAGCACCTGTTTGCTAAGTTTAGCAAGTGTGAGTTTTGGCTGCAGGAGGTTCACTTTCTTGGCCACGTGGTGTCACCGAGGGAGTTAGGGTGGACCAGCCAAGATTGAGGCGGTATCATCATTGGAGAGGCCAACCAATGTTTTCGAGATTCGTAGCTTTCTTGGTTTGGCAGGCTATTATCGCCGTTTTGTAGAGGGGTTCTCCGTTTGGCGGCTCCTATGACGGCGTTGACTAGGAAAGGAGTGAAATTTGAGTGGACAGACAAGTGCCGGCAGGCGTTTGAAACTCTCAAAACCCGTTTGACCACCGCACCTGTGTTGAGGTTGCCTAGGGAGGATATTCCGTATGAGGTATACCGTGATGCGTCCGGGGTTGGTTTGGGGTGTGTGCTTATGCGGGGAGCACAGTGTGGTCGCTTATGGGTCGAGGCAAGCTGAAGCCTCATGAGTAGAATTATCCTACTCGTGACCTTGAGTTAGCAATTGTTATCTTCGCCCTGAAGAGTTGGCAGCACTACCTCTTGGGGGAAAAGTTTGTGGTATTCTCGGATCACAAGAGCCTTCAGACATCTTTACCTGGAAGGACTTGAATTTAAGGCAAAGGAGTTGGGTGGAGTACTTGCGGACCTTTGACTTTACTCTTGCCTATACCCCGGGCAAGGGTAATGTTGTAGCCGACGCGTTGAGCGAGAAAGGGAAAGCCGAGGTGGCTGTGAGAGAGTGGAAGCCGATGGAGCAGTTGGCGATGTTGCGGCTGCGGCAGCCGTTGTTCGTGATGGTGGGACAATCCTGAGTCCTTTGGTGGTTGTGCCTGAGTTGTACCAGCGCGTCCGGGAGGAACAGCTGGGTGACATCGAGTGTGAGGTTCTCCGTGCCCGTATTGAGGCTGGGGAGCTATCTGAGGACTGGAATGAGGGTCCTGAGCATGAATTGTCGTTTCAGGGGCGGTTGGTAGTAGCTTCTTCCCTCAGGGATGAGGTGATGAGGGAGTTTCACCAATCTAGAGTTGCTGTGCATCCAGGGGGTACGAAGATGTACCATGCGCTTCGAGGACATTTTTGGTGGCCTGGGATGAAATGCGATGTGGCTGCCTTTGTTTCGCGGTGCCTCACGTGTGTCGACGGGTGAAGGCGTAACATCAGCGGCCGGCGGGCATGTTACAGCCGTTGCCCATAGCGGAGTGGAAGTGGGACCACATCGCGATGGACTTTGTGACTGGTCTTCCACCCACCATTGGGAGGAAGGATATGATTTGGGTGATTGTGGATCAACTCACAAAGTCGGCCCATTTCCTTGCTGTTCGTGAGCGGGACTCCATTGGGACCTTGAGTCAGCTATACATGAACGAGATTGTGAGACCGCATGGAGTACCATCATCGGTTGTCTCGACCGGGATTCGCGGTTCACTTCCCGTTTCGGATAGGTTTGCAGGAGGCTATGGGGACCAAGCTTCACCTGAGTACAGCCTTTCACCCTGAGACTGACGGTCGGACCGAGTGGACGAATCGGACCATGGAGGACATGTTGAGGGCTTGTGTGCTAGATTTTGGGGGTTCGTGGGCAACTCACCTTCCTTTGGTGGAGTTTGCCTCACAATACGTTATCGGGCATCCATTGGGATGGCTCCTTTTGAGGCGTTGTATGGGAGGCCGTGCCGCTCACCCTTGTGTTGGACCGAGGTAGGAGAGGCGCTCTCTTGGGGCCACGATTGGTTCAAGGAGGCCACCGAGAAGGTCAAATTGATTCGTCGGCGTTTGTTGTTAGCTCGAGTCGGCGAAATCTTATGCGGATCAGCGCGCACGACCTTTGGAGTTTCTGTTGATGATCATGTGTTCCTTCGTGTCTCTCCACGTCGTGGACATCGACGGTTTGGGCGAGGTTCCAAGCTATCTCCGCGGTTTATTGGTCCTTTTGAGATTCCGGATCGTGTGGGGCCTGTGGCCTACCGGTTAGCGTTACCACCGCGGCTGAGTCGAGTGCACAACGTGTTTCACGTGTCCCGATTGCGGAAGTATCACCCCTGACCCCACTCATGTGATCGATTGGGGGACATTAGACATTGAGGATGACTTGTCCGTTGTTGAGGCCCCTATCCGTATCCTAGATCGGCGAGAGAAGCTTTTGTGTGGTCGTCGTTATTCCTTTGGTTCGCGTCTAGTGGCAGCACCGTGGCATTGAGGAGGAGACATGGGAACGTGAGTCCGTGATGCGTGAGCAGCACCCTGGACTTGTTCGAGGACGAACAATCTTAAGCGTGGGAGGTGGCTGTTGGCCAAGGGACGATGATGTGTTTTTCTTGTATTAGTTGTGTACGATTTGGTGTATTTGTATTGTCTTTTGAGATGTGTTCTTATTTGTGATGTGTTAAGATGTGTAATTGTGACATGCGGATATGTGTTATATGCATTATGGTGATTATGGATTATGGTAGTACCTTGTTATGTGCTGCCCATTTGGGTGTTGTGGCTCGTCGTGTGGCAAATGGGTAGTTTGAGTTTGTTTTCCTCGTATGTCATTTCTTTCGAGACGAAAAGTCTTAAGGGAGAGAGGATGTAAGGACCCGTACCTTGAGTTAGTCACGGCTTTGCCTTCGAGTAGTTTTTCTAGATTTTGACCTAGTGAATGGGCTCAAATGAATTCACGTGCAAAAGGAAAGATTCTTAGAATGATGTCCTCTATCTACCACGAAGTTTCGAGGCCAAACAGATGTGTATGAGGTGCACGTGAAATGGGTCCAATTCACGTGCAAGTGTGGTTGTCTTCTAAATGATGCAAGGAGGCTAGGGGTGAAGTTTGAGAGCATTTGGAGTGCATATGGAGTTGCACGTGAATTGGGAATTCACGTTCAAATTGGCGTGCAGCCATATTTTTGCATGGTTCCCTTGGTTTTGACATTCTAATGAACTTTCTCCAAAGGACCATGTTGAAATTTTGAGTATTTTGGCTTTATATGGGTGCGGCAAGGTGCTAACTTGTGTAATCAAAACTACGTCGTTTTGATCTTTGGGATTCACTTAATCAAAACTACGTCGTTTTGATATTGTGTTGTCTATATAAGGAGGAAAAGCCCCTCTGTTTTAGGGTTAGGGTTTGTTGCTCCACCACCGTCGCAGAGAGAGAGAGGAGAGAGAGAGAGAGAGAGAGAGAGAGAGAGGGGAAGGGAGAGCTTCTGGTGGCTGCCGGAGCATCTTGCGTGGGTGGTCGGAGTCTTGCGTGGAAGCGGGAGTAGGAGAACACACAAGGTAGGGGTTCTGTTTCTTCCTAAATCCTCTTCTCGTCCTAGGGTTCTAAGGCGATTATTGAGTTAAACCTGTTTATATGTATATATGTAATCCATATAGGTGTGATCTCCTATATGGATGTTAGCCTTAATGGCGATTTTGGTGTGTTTCTGGTGTTCGTATGATGCATGAAAAGTGTTCGATAAAATGCCTGTGTGACATGCTGCTACATGTTTGAGAAAATGCCTGTGCGGCCGGGTTTATGAGTCCGTGAATTTATGCACACCAATTGTTTGGTTTTTATACCTGTGAGGCTTTGCATGCTAAGTGTTCGATGTTATGTCTGTGTGACTAAGTGTGGCTATGTGTCCGTGTGTTCTTGGAACCTGGTTTGTGGAAGCCCGGACCGTTCTTGGAACCCGGTGGTGTGGAGGCCCGGACTGGTCTTGGAACCCGGTGGCTGTGGAAGCCCGGGACTATTCTTGGAACCCGGTGCTGTGGAAGCCCGGGAGTGTTTATGTACCAGCCCGTGTATGATTGTATTTGCTGTTATAGCTGTAATTATATCTGGTAGAATAATTGTAGCACGACATGACACTTGTACACAAGGCATGTAGATATTAGGTGCATGGGATGGGTTGGGGAGACATGATCCCTAACGAGCTGTGGTTGCTCACCCCTCCTACCATGTTGTTTTCTTTACGGGAACCTACAGGCGTTAGATGGGAACACCAAGGTGGAAGTCTGCTTGTTGGCTTGCTTATTATTATTCGAGTTATCTTTTTTTTTCTTTATGTAAGCTTTGTAACCCCAGGGGAGATTGTAATATGGAGTTCAATGTAATAAGAGTATGTTTCGGACGTATTTGCTATGTTTGGACTCAATAAATATAAGATTGTTCTCTTAATATAAAGTGTGAGTTATATGTTGTATTCTAACCCCTCTATCCAACTTGGGTAAAGGAGGGTCACGTTCCAGTCTCCTCGGGCTGGAAATCCGGGGCGTGACACATCCTCTACGCTGGCCACCCGACAAAGAATCAATTTTGCAACAACCCCGTCATCCACATGTGCTTTAAAATACAAATTCAAAAGGGAATCACGAGCTGCCCCGTTTTCGCACAAGCTGTCCACCGACAAAGCATCAAGTCTGCAAGTTAAAATCGCATCTATAATACAACATTTAATGCCGCAATTAATGACAGTCCAGCCAAAAAATTTACTGTGACCCTTTAAGATGCGATCGTCCGTCCCTTAAAAAAAAAAAAAAACAGGACAACAAAAAAGGAAGAGGAGAAGAGAGAAAGAGAGAGAGCCATCATCGTGAAAAAAAACACACAAAGAGAGCCATCATCGTGGGAAAAGAAACCTGCAAAACCGAGAGAGCAAAAAACAGAGAGAGAAAAGGAAAAAGCAGAGAGTTGGAAAAAAAGAGAAACTCAAAAAACCAAGAAAAAAGAGATCACTCTTCCACGCCTCCCCGATGCCATCCTCTCGGATTAAACGCCCGATCTTCTGCAATCAACATCACTCCTTCATCCTCTTTCCCTCCTGTCTCACTCCAGCTCCCTTTTTTTTCTCAACAAGAAAAAACACAAAAACAGCCCTAACTTCAACCCTTTTTTCTGCGTGTTCAGCAAGCAAAAAACATAACAGACACCAATCCTGTTCTAATCCCCTATTTCTAACGCCTACCCTCCTTATTTCCAGTCATCAAAAATCTCAAACCCAGAAAATACACAACTCCACTCTTCAAATACCAAGAAATCCCCCTCACAAACCTATTGTCGGATCTTATTGGTTCTAAGCAAGTGATTATGGCGCCGATAGGAGTTCAAACAAAAGATTGGTGTTGCAAGCTTCAACGTCGGTTCAACCCTTATTTTTTTCATTACTTTTTCAGCTTATTTGTATTAATGTTTGATTTAATTCTTAATAGTTCCTTGTATTTCTTTTCCTTTTACTTGTTACATTGTATTTTGTTTTCTTTATTGTATTTCCCTTTACTTTGTATGTTGTAATAGGTTGTAATAGATAAAGTATAGCAAGCAAAAAATCAAAAGAAACTCAAAAAAAAAAAAAAAAGAGAGGCAAAAGAAGGTAAAAAAAAAAAGATAGAAAAAAAAACAAAAACAAAAAAAAGGGGAAAAAGAAAAAAAGTGCTTTTATTTTTCTTTTGTGGATGTCGAGACTCACACTCCCACATCTATTTTGATATATGTATTCTATGTATTTTCAATTGTTGAAACGTGTAGATTTAGGTTCAAAGCTTAAAAAAAACACACAAAAAATAACAAAATGTATTTTTCCAATACGTTTTCTATAAAATGTTTTTCTATAGAAAATTTTCCAAATATGTTCAAAATGTCTCCTTGAAAAAAAACAAACAAAAAAAGAAAAAACATTTGTGCAATAAAAATGTTCCAAAATGCTTTCCAAAACAAAAAAAACATGAGACCTGTACGTTTTCCAAATCCATTTAAAACAAAAAAAACATGTTTTACCTTCCAAAAACAAAAACAAAACAAAACAAAACAAAAACAAAAAAACAAAAAAGAAAGCAAAACCAAAACCAAACGTTTTTTACAAAACATAAAAAATATATATATATTTTCTAACCCAAAAAACCAAAAAAAAGGGAAAATAAAAACCATTTTTAGGACTTCAATTTCCAAAAGTAAAACCAAAAAACCAAAACCAACCCATAGGCTCTCATTCTTCACTTCAAATAAAAACCCAAAACTTTTAGAATTCCCTTTAGAAATTTAGGATAAATCCATTTTAACCATAACTTTAACAAATAACTTAGCCAAATAAAAATCATAGACTTTTAGAAAATTTAACCCAGTCATAGCAGTACAAATAAAAGAAAAACCTCCTCCTCCTCAATTAGATACCGAAAGGGTGGTTGTAGGGGTGCTAATCCTTCCCTACACGTAACCAACTCCCGAACCCTTCTCTCGATGATGCAGACCACACACTTTAAACTACTCAAAGTAGAGGGTATCCAAGCGTACCCTAAAAAGCGGTTGGTGGCGACTCTAAAACTTCTCACCATTGGTTTAGTTTGAGCTCACCCCAAAACGATCCTGGACGAAAACCAGTGATGATAGCTAGCGTACTGTGGGAATTAGAATAAACACTTTAGAGAGTTAGGTCTAGAACGAGGATTAGGAGGATATCTTTATTTATACTGTTGTATACATTTAACTGTCATGCTAAGTTGTTTTTTTAGATATAATTGTGATTTACTTATTTTTTTATACAGTTGTTGTTTAAACTGTGATTTCTTTATACGCTTTAATTACCATGATAGTTGTGATTTACTACTTTTCATACTTGTTGCATTCATACATAACCCTATACCCGGGTTTAACACAATTTAGGTTAGCGAGGTTCAGTACGGTCCCCAGCGCGTTGATCATTATCCGCAATGGGGCCTCGGACTCCTCACTCAAGTTTGAGGTTCTTTTAAGGCACGTCCTTTTTAAGATCCCCCTCTGGGTAAAATCCCATGGTGTACGGAGCCCTCTATTGAGGAAGCTTGGGAACCAACGAATAAGATAGGTGTAGCAATAGAAGCCCATCAGGGGCATTGACCCACACTTTGTTTGCTCATTCCATGCTAACCCTTGTTTTGCAGGGTAGTCCTTACGTCATTCCCTGCACATATTAGCTGTTTTTCTTGTTGGTTTATTCTTTTCCTGTCTACCGCCTTGATATATATTAACCTGTCATCCTAACCTGTCACCATGCATAACACAACATTCATATAGGCATGGCAACTTTCAGTTATCTCTTAAAAGGCCCTCAGGACAAGGAGGCTGTCGCAGTGGTGGCCCAAGCATCTGGAGACATTCAACTCCGCCTTGGAGACTTTCCGCCAGGGAAAACCCACAAGGCAGAACGTGTTATCATAGAAGATCAGCTGGACTACACTAAGGAGGTGCAAACAATATGGAGGCAGTGGTCAGACGAAAGGAAAAGCACATACATACAACAGTTTGGGGATTTGCTCCATGTGACCGAGCTACTCACCGATACAGATATGCTTGGAGCAGCCATATATTTCTGGGAGCCTCGACGGCGGTGCTTTGACTTCAACGGCATAGATCTAGTTCCCACAATAGAAGAATACAAAAGATTATTGGACATCCCCGTGGAAAACAAAATGAAGATCTATCTACCTGAGCCCAGAAGGTCATGTCGAAGGGCCTTTGCTGAGATCATGGGAAAGCCAGTATGGGACTCACCGGCGGTCACAACCTACGGTGGGCGAGAATATCTTCCATGGGCAACAATCAAAGAAATAATACAAAGCGCAACGAAGCGAGAGGCACACAACCGCTTACACTAGCTATATATGGGCTAGTCATTTTCCCGAGGATACCGGCCCACATCGATGGGGCAATTGTAGATTTGGTCCAGCAGGTGCTCAAAGAATGTGACCCTACTCCTGCTATCTTGGCTGAAACCATCCGATCTCTTACTTACCTGAGGAGTAAAGGCTCGGGACAGTTCATGGGGTGCCTATCTCTCCTGTGTACCTGGTTGCAAGGTCATTTCCCCTGTAGTGTTCATCGTTTCCCTACTGTTTATCAAGTACCAGCCACAACACTACTAGATATTCTACTCAGCAAGTGGAGCCTACCAAAAGACTTTTAGAGCTGGAAAAAGAAGTTGGAAAACCTCACAGAAACTGACATTACCTGGACTGCTCCTTGGATGCCGGTGGTCTCCATGACATATAGCTGCGGGGACTACAATTGGGTTCCACTTTTAGGTCCCTGGGGAGGAACTACATATGCACCACTGCAGGTGGGAAGACAAGTGGGGCGTCATCAGATTATTCCCGTGCTCTTTTGCATGGAAGAGTGTAACTTCACTTACAGCAGAACCATGCTCACAAAAGAAGGCAAGAAGATGTATCAAGCATGGTCCACACCACACAAGATCCAACCCAACAGTTCAAAACCTGGTGTTTTCCCAGCATACATATCTTGGAGGGCACAACACAAGCCACAGCTAACTTCAGACATGAAGGCTATCTTCCAGGAGGATCAGACTTTAAGGCAGCAGATCCAGAGGCTAGAAGCATCTCTAGAAGGAGCTCTTCAAAGGCTGCAGCTGAGGGAAAAACAGATCGAGACGATAATGAAGCAGAGGGAGGAAGCAGGTAAACGACCACCCCAGAGAAAGAGGCGTCGTGCTCCTTAGGAGTTAGTTGGAAGAATGCCTTAAGATCATGTAGTGATAGCTTTCATTTTACATGGCATTTCAGCATTGTATGTTTGTATTGAGTCTTTATATTGTGTGTTTTGTTTGCAATAAAGTTGTTTGTTTCTTTAACCCTCTGCATAGACATTCATGCATACATGCATATCAAATGAAAAATCAAATAAAAGTTCCCTTGTACCCAGGTGGGTAGCAGCCTCCCTCCAGGATTGCGCACTCTTACAATCTCAGATCCCGGCGCAATCAAATACCTCAACCGCAGCCAATGGCAGAAGAAACAGAGAACAGACTCATGGGGTTGGAACAGTCACAACAAACCCTATAGGGGCAAATGTCTGCAATAATGGAAATGCTCACAAAATTGACTGAAGAAAGAGGAAGACTTCCGACAGGGGGAACTACCAATCACCATCAAGAGCGAGGGACAGGAGGCCGTTCAGTCACCCAACCTGGCTCCAAGCCAGGCGCCCACATACCATCCTGCTATGGCACAACCTCCAACCCCAAATCAAACTCATTTCACTATGCCTGCACCGGGAAATGTAATGGAAGCAGTGGGTTCCCCAGCTCCTCAGGAAAATGTTGAGTCTTTTGCTCTACGCCGACTCGAGGAAAGATTGAAAGCCGTAGAAGGCACTGACAGCTATGGCATGACCAGCCCACAAGACTTATGCTTAGTCCCTGGAGTGGTGCTGCCACCAAAATTCAAAATGCCAGAGTTTGAAAAATTCAACGGGACCCGATGTCCAAAGACACATTTGGCCAACAGCTTTGCAGACTTGGTTGCATCCGGTGAACGCATAGAAAGTGGAATTAAAGGAGGAAAGCTAAAGGGTGATGCGGCTGAGGCATCAAAACGGTTTCAACCACCAGCAAAGAAGAAGGAAAATGAGAGCAACCTGGTATACCAAGCGCACCAGTCAATACAACCAACATTCTACCAAGCGCCAGGGTGCTACAAAGGGTCACCGGTAGCTGCTTATGCCGCACCTGCACCACCTCCCCAATTCATGCCATACTTGCCACAGGGAGGGGTTCCATTTCCATATCCAATGACACCTAATCTGTTTCAACCAAGAGCGCCTTACGCAGAGCAACCAAGGCCAGCAACTCAGGAAGGACCAGGAGCCTCATTCCAAGGACAGGGGGCAACCAAGGGCCCCGACCCAGCAAGCGAGGAGCGAATCAGGCTTCTCGTCGACCACGACAAGAGTTTGATCCTATTCCAATGACTTATGCGGAATTATACCCCAAGCTCTTAGAGGCAAGGATGGTAACCCCTATACCCTTGGGAGAAATAAAGACTCCTCCCCCGGCCTGGTATAAGCCAGATGCCAGATGTGAGTATCATGCAGGTGGAGCTGGACATGATATTGAGAATTGTATAACATTCAAAAGGAAGGTTCAGGCATTAAAGGATGCAAAATGGCTGGATTTTTCCCGCCTGTCTGGGGACGCCAAATTCGAACAAAGCAATCCTCTCCCCGAACACTCCAATAATGTTGCTAGTATCAAAAATGAAGCACAGGTGGAAAGGGTCTCCCAAGTACAAATGGAGAAAACACATTTGTTCACTCTTTCTCAGGAACATGGCTATATACTTGCTAAAGACACGCCAAAGGCAGGAAAAGGACCAGATGGGGAAAAACAATGCCCTTATCACAAGATGTCACGGGGACATGACATCGCAGAATGTACCTTGAGTTTTCCAAGGTGGTGCAAAAGCTCATGGACCAAAGGATGATTGAATTCTCTAGAGGTGGAATGGACAACCAAAGCCACATGATCCAAGGAGATGATTCACTCAAATTGCCATGGGTGCCAACACCCCTTGTCTTAAACGTTAAGGCTCTGGAGATCCCGTTCTCGCCACATGGAATCAAGCCTCTCACTATCCATGCCTCAAGTCTCGTGCCAGACAAGAGGGGGAGAACCGAAAGCCCACAACTACCGTAGGGAATTGTACCTCTCACCATAGGTGTTCCTGCTCTTTTCCCTTATAAGACTGATAAGGCAGTCCTATGGAACTACAGTTGTGAAGTAGTACAGGAAGCCACCGCAGCCGAAAAGAAAACCAAGAGCGGTCGGGCATATGCCCCTGATATGGCTGACAAAGCAAGGAAGGAAAAAGCTGTAGAACAAGACATTGAGTCAACACCGGAGGCAACAAAGAAAGGAACACCAATCGAAGAAGAGGCCACAGAATTTCCCAAACTCATGAAGCGGAGCGAGTATAATATTGTGGATCAATTAAGTCGGCAACCGGCTCGCATCTCCCTGCTCTCATTAATGATGGATTCCCAACCTCACCGGGAAGCACTGCTGAAGGTTCTAAGCCAAGCCTATGTTCCTCCAACCATCCCGGTGGCAAATGTGGATGGACTCACTAGTAACCTCATTATGAACAACGTCATCAGTTTTGGAGATGACGAGCTACCCCAGGAAGGGAAGGGACATATAAAAGCTTTGCACATCACGGTCAAATGCAAGGAGCACACCATAGCCCGCGTACTCATTGACAACGGCTCGGCATTGAACATTATGCCCCTGCATATACTACAACAACTTCCAATTGACGCGTCCTATATGCGTCCCTGTACGATGAAGGTACGGGCATTCGATGGAGGAAAGCGTGACGTAGTGGGAACTCTGGATATTCCCCTCATGATTGGGCCAACTACTTTTATGGTGGAATTTCAGGTGATGGACATCACGCCATATTACAGATGTCTGTTGGGAAGACCCTGGATCCACATGGCAGGGGCAGTGCCATCAAGCCTCCACCAAAAGATGAAATTTGTAATGGGGGACCAGCTCATTTGCATCTTTGGAGAGACAAGCTTCCTCGTCACCAAGCCGGCATCAGTACCTTATGTTGAAAACAACGAAGATGTGCCAGAATGCTCCTATCGGGTGTTTGAGATGGTGAATGTCACTTCTGCCCCAGATCATTGTCTCTCGAAGGCTGAAAGAATGGTTGCAGCCACCATGATCAAGCAAGGGTACAAGCCAGGGCAGGGATTAGGTCCAAAGGCTCAAGGGATTCAGAAACCCCTGACCATCCGAGAAAATACCGGAAAGTTTGGGCTAGGCTACGTCCCTACGAAAGCTGACAGACAGAGGGAAGCTATCAGGAAGAGGGAAGTCAGAATGGCAAGATTGCAGGAAAAGCCAGTACAAGAAGAAAGGAGAAGCTTCCCCACCTTGAATGTTACATTCCGGAGTAGAGGGTTTATCCATAAGAGCCAACCTGAGCCCAAGACGGGGACTGTAGCTGTATTGGACACAAATGAGCATGCACCAAGCGAGATGGTTCAGTTAGTGCGAGAGGATCCCAACCAGCCATTGAACAATTGGACCAGCCTGGACCTCCCCATAATGTATCACAATGTCAATGAAAACATAGTATGCGAAGGCGAAACGAGATGCCAAAGGTTTGACCAAAGTCCAAACTGGGAGCAGCCCGTGTTTGAAGCTGACGAGAATGAGATAGAGGAGACACCGGAACTACCAGGGGAGATTATACGCCTATTGGAAAGGGAAGACAGTTTCTCTATTCCAAGTGAAGACCCAGTAGAAATAGTGAATTTGGGGACGGTTGCCGAACCAAGAGAATTGAGGATGGGATCCTTAATAGCCTCTACCTTTAGGACTGATCCTGATGACATCCGAGTCAAACCTGGCCTAGGTTCCGAACCATCAACTTCCATAGCTCAAGCTACTGAGTGTCCTCCGGATTTCACTCCTAAACTAACCAACTTATATCCTGTTAGTACATCTAAACCGTTGGATGGTTTCATTTCAGGTGGCACCATAGTTTATGACTGTGGAGTCGAGGCTGTTACTGCACTTCCCGACGCAGTAGCACCCGTAACTAAAGATGAAGGGAAGGCTGCTGCAGTTAAAGCCAAAAGTGTAGCACCCAAAAAGAAAGACAAGGCTAAGGCTGATGCATCTAGGGCCAAGAGCGCGTCACCCAAACGCAATGGATTAGGCCACAGGGAACAGAGTAGAAAGTTTGTAAAATCTGAGAGACCTGTATCCCCTGTTTGTACTTCACATTATAGTGTCTGTTCCATCTGTAGGGAAATAGGTCATTATCACTATGAATGTTGGAGTTTATCTGATAACTGGCTTTGTAATCAGTTTCATAACAATAAAGATCAGTTAAACAAAAAGGGTTCTTCGAGCAAAACAAAATCTAAACCTCGAAAGAGTATCTCTCCCAAGAAAACCCAAATAGAAGAGGTAGCTGAAACTAACAAGCTAAAGTCAACTTGGAGAGCTAAAAGTTCTAGCAAAATCAAGTTGACAATACTAAACAAACTAAACCCGTAAATGTTGACAATACTGCTGCTCTCTCTAACCGCCCGAAACAAGTTTGGGCACCAAAAGTGTAAACTGTTGTCTTTCAGGAGCATCTCTGGAATGCATTGCCGGATCACTTGAAGTTAAAGATCAATAAAAGCAAGTGGATCCTTGATAGTGGATGCTCCGGACATATGACGGGTGATCAGACTCTGCTTGTAGAAGTCAATGATAAACAAGGTCCATCCGTTTCATATGGTGACAACAGCAAAGGTAAGACTGTCGGGTATGGCACCTTAACTAACGGCTGTGTATCAATCACTAGAGTTGCACTAGTCGAAGGTTTAAAGCATAATTTGCTAAGTGTCAGTAATTTATGTGACAAAGGATTTACTATTTCCTTTTTGTCCAACACCTATACAAGAAAGAAAACTTATCCCGGAGATGTTAAGTTATCCGGATCAAGAGATGGGGACATATACTCGGTGGTCTTAAGAAATAATTCTTCGACCTGTATGCTTCCTCACTAAAGCATCAGATGAAGATAGTTGGCTATGGCACAAGCGATGCACACATTTAAACTTTAAGACTTTGTCTAAATTAGCGTCACTTGATCTTGTCACTGGTCTACCCAAACTCAAGTTCTCCCAGAGACTCACTCTGTCGAGAATGCCAACTTGGCAAAACGGACCAAACATAGCTTTAAGAGCAAATCGGTTAATTCAATAATCGCTCCTCTACAACTTCTTCATATGGACTTATGTGGTCCTATATCGGTTCGTCACTAGCTAGTGCGAGATATACCCTAGTGGTTATCGATGATTTCACCGAGATACACATGGGTGATGTTCCTAAAAATCAAAGGATCAAACTTTTGAGCATCTTGTAGATCTTTTCAACTGGATAAGCAAATCACAAGGACCGAGCATAAAGTGCATCGGGAGTGATCATGGTACAGAATTTGATTTTTCATAAATGAGATCATATTGTTCACCAGGGCATACAACATGACTTCTCTGCGCCCGAACTCCTCAACAAAATGGGGTAGCCGAGCGCAAGAATCGCACTTTAGTCGAGGTGGCGGATCTATGTTAGCAGGGGCAACGCTTCCTCTCAGTCTATGGGCTGAAGCTGTGTCCACTGCCTACTATGTTCAGAACAGAACTCTAATAAATAAATCTACCATGAAAACACCCTATGAGATGTGGAGAGGATGAAAGCCTTCAATTTCACATTTCAGAGCCTTTGGGTGTACTTGCTATATTCTGGACAACGGCAAAGAACCCCGGAATAAATTTGAACCAAAATCTGATGATGGGATCTTTGTCGGGTACTCACTTCATAGCAAAGCTTATCGGGTTTTCAACAGAAAACTTTTTAAAGTTGAAGAATCTATCCATCTGACCTTTGATGAAACTAACCTTGATTGGTCAAAAGTCGGTTCTTTAAGTTCTAATGTGCAAGTCAGTGGACAGCAACGTCGATTATTCAAATTTTATGAATGTTCCTGTTACACATCTTGACCAACCACGTGGCATCGGCGAAGCACAAGGAAATTATATGGATGATGCTACGGATGACTCGACTCCGGACTACCATTTAGCTCCGGATATACTCCTAGGGATACACAAAATTCCGGAGCACCTTTAAGTCCGTCCGGACTAGTTAACACTAGAAGAAACAGTGTTGAAGAACCATCTAATTCAACCGTACCTCTCAATACGGAAACATCTAGTCCGGACGAAGCTCAACCAGCAGATACAATTGAACAACTAATTTGGAAGAGCTTCAAATTGTTCAAGATCATCCAACACATGCACGTAATTACAAGATGGACTCGAAACCATCCCTCGAGATCAAGTGATTGGTGATCCTACGTTGGCGTAAGAACAAGAGCAGCCACCTCCAACATAAGTCTTTACTCGTGTTTTCTATCTCAAATAGAACCAAAGGTGGTAGATGAAGCTCTTCAGGATTCGAATTGGATAGAAGCTATGCAAGAAAAGCTGAATCAATTTAAGAGAAATAATGTGTGGATCTTAGTACCAAGGCTTAAGTCTCAGCAAGTCATTGGCGTTAAATGGGTGTTCCGGAACAAGCTTGATACGGATGGAATAGTAATCCGGAACAAAGCCAGACTGGTAGCTAAAGGGTATCATCAAGAAGAAGGAATAGATTATGATGAGACCTTTGCTCCAGTAGCAAGACTTGAGGCAATCCGAATGTTTCTGGCATATGCTTCATATGAAAACCTCATAGTTTATCAAATGGACGTCAAGAGCGCATTCCTGAATGGAGATCTTCAAGAGGAGGTGTACGTTGAACAACCTCCCGGCTTCATTGAACCTAAAGCAGGACATCTTGTCTACAAGCTTCGGAAAGCTTTATATGGTTTGAAGCAAGCTCCAAGAGCCTGGACGACACACACTGTCAGAATTCCTACTTGCTCACAACTTCCAAAAGGGGAAGATAGACACCACCCTATTTCTACGAAAAGAGAAAGGACACACTCTGATCGTACAAATATACGTGGATGATATCATTTTCGGATCAACGAATCCGAAGCTTTGTGAAGAGTTTGCTAAGTTGATGACAGGCAAGTTTGAGATGAGCATGATGGGAGAACTGTCCTACTTCCTTGGAATAGAAGTTAAACAATTAAAGGAAGGAATCTTCATTAACCAAGCTAAGTACACTCGCGATCTTATTAAGAAGTTTGGTATGGAAGGTTCATCTCCCGTCAAAACTCCCATGCCTGTAAGTGCCAAGTTAGATCCGGATGTTGACGGCATATCAGTAAATGTAACTGACTACAGAGGGATGATCGGATCCTTGCTGTATCTTACACCAAGTCGCCCAGACATTATGTTTGCAACTTGCATCTGTGCACAATACCAGGCGAATCCCAAGGAGTCACATATGCTTCATGTTAAACGGATATTAAGGTATCTCAAGGGGACGATGAATTTGGGACTCTGGTACCTAAAGGAGTCAAACTTCACCTTATCCGGATACTGTGATGCCGACTTCGCTGGATGTCGCATCGACAGGAAGAGCACAAGTGGTACATGTCAGTTCCTTGGACATAGATTAATTTCATGGTTCAGTAAGAAGCAGAATTCTGTATCAACCTCTATTGCTGAAGCGGAATACATAGCTCTTTGGAGTTCGTTGCGACTACTCTGGATGCAAAGTCAACTTACTGACTACGGTTTCAACATGTCATCTATTCCACTCTACTGCGACAACACTAGCGCTATTGCTATCAGCAACAATCCTGTCATGCATGCTAAAACGAAGCACATTGAAGTCCGGTATCACTTCATACGTGATCATGTTCTTAAAAGTCACATCTCACTGGAACACGTTGCTACTGAAGATCAACTGGCTGACATTTTTACAAAGCCCCTACCTGATGTAAGATTCTCTGAACTACTCTTCCGTTTAGGTATGCTCGACTTTTCTGCATAGTTTCACATTTAATTTATCCAACAGTATATTTACTATCAGAACATGCATTGTGCTTTTATTGTAAGTAGAAGATACATACTGACTTTAATGCCGATCATACTTACTGGTTTAAGGCCTCATGCTTCTGATATTAATATCAACTTCATATGTGGGAGGATGCTTGCGTTTCCCGACTGAAGTCGTTTAAGCTAACATGATTACAGTTTATATGATTTACCTCTTTCGGGTTTCATGATCTCAACTTCCACTAATCACCACATGACAATAGCATGTTCATTTAGATTACTCTATTAACATGTATAGTTGAAGAAATGAAATGGGTTAGCTCGGAATGCCTGGTGGATGAATACTCAATCACAGTCTGGTCAGCTTCTGAAGTATAGTTTTCTAATAAGATAGACAGTGCTGAATTCTACAAACCGGAAATGTCAATCGAGAGGATTGCACAATCTACGGGGGAGAAAATGCTTTATATATTATTCAGTAATGCCCCCCGTATATGTCTCATGACCCCTTTCCTGGCTGTCTATTTGAGGGGGAGCTTTTCATTGAGAGGATTAAATGATCTACGGGGGAGCAATAATGAACCCCTAATATGTCTCGGATACTCCCTCCTCTAAACTTTTACTGGATCTGACTGGACATGCTGTTTAGGGTCAGAAAAGTGGCATGCTTGGATTTATTTTCTTTCTTCAACCATGCATTTTAATCGGCTAATCACCTGCTTACTTTTGACATGTGTTCGCTTCCCATTTTTCACTCATGAATCCTAAATTGGCCAAATCATATGATCTTTAATTAATCTTAGCTACGTTGTTCAGCAAGACGGTTTCGCTATGTTGACCTATATGAACTTGTGTATTGTTATCTGACATATGCCATGATTCAGTAATATTGATCGTTTTCACGTATGTATATGTCTCTCGTATGCTTAGTAATGCATAAGTTCTGTTTCTCATTAGTTCGGATTATGTCGTTTTTCACTGATTATTTTCCCTAATTCGTACTAATCCTTGCCTGTTAAGCTTTTGTATTTTCAGTTCATTTCTTCGTTTAGCTACAGGTTTAGATTCTCTCTGCAACCGTATCGATCAATCTAGTCCAAAGTCTTGGATTTGAAGTGTTGTGGTACTTCTCTTCTCTTCGACTTATTGACTGCAAAGGAATCTACTTCACTCTCTCGTCGAACTCTGTCTACTACGGACACGATCTACTTTTCATCCGGATACTCTTCCTCGACTATTATTTATTCCGGATGAGTGTCGGTTCATTCCTCCGGACTCCTGACACAGTCTAATCGCGACGATCAAAGTCTTCCTATATGTCGCGTGCTTTTGAGGAGGAATCATGATGATTCATTAAATGCAAATCTCGGGATGCACACACACATCTCTGGATGGCAACCAGCTGTTACACTTACTTAGTCATGCGGTCTCCACGGCATCGTTTCATTCGGAGGCGCATCGATATCCAGACTCATGACATCAGCCTGTCAAGCGGGTCCCTATCTCACTCGCACATTCCTAGGCCCCCGACATTTGCGGACTCGGTCTTGTATGTTCTGATCATTCCTACTAAGCACGAGTATTGCTCATTTCAAATCCCTAAACCTCTCGTTGCTCCTTCCACTGCCAAGACCTCACCTTTCATCTTGTCCTTCAAATTTAATCTGCAATGGCACCCAGAATCTCTCTTTCCGGCGTTAATCCTGGCCATCTGGTTGATTGGAATGCTGTTTCTAATCCTTCGGATTGGTTTTTCCAGCTTCGCCCTTTCCTTGAAGCCTCGCATATACTCAACCTGGTCTCCCAACCCGTCGATCTTCTTATCGACGACGTTCTTGAGTATTACCAACGGCTTCGCTGCAACACCAATTCCATAACCTCTTATGTCCGCGGTGAATCCATCATCATCACTCCGGCTGTTCTCCGCGTTGCTCTCCACCTACCTCTTGGTGAACCACAGCGCCCAGATGCCGATCCAATGGCGGCTTTTATGGGTTGCACACAAAAAGGCAAGGAATACAAGGTGAAATCCTTCCAAGGTCGCTATCGATGTATGACGACCACGTTGAGTCGATGCTTACTGGCTCGCACGTCAGCCCTCGACTCCGTTCCGTACGACCTTCTCCTGGCCATGTACGGCGTTTTTGAAGGTCTTCCGATGGATTGGGGGATGTTCTTGTTTAGGTTGCTACAGAATGGTTCCAAGAACCATTCCTTCGGGCGCATCCTCAGCATTGTCTTCCGGCATCTTAATCCGGACCATTTCGCTCGATATGATGCTGTTCCATTTCCTCCGGCTTATTACCTTCGTCATCTTACGCTGGATGGGAACATGACCGCCCGCCGACCATCTGCCGCTCTCCGCTTACTTCCTGCCTCGGAACAACAAGGCAGTTCTGTTGGTGACCCCTCCAACAGCCAAGCCCCTGACGTCAGTTCTGCACCCCGATCCTCCCGGATTCGGTCCGTTGCAGCACCCTCTCATTCTCGGGCCTCCCAGCCAAGCGTCCGTGCCGAACCGTCCGAGGTTGCGGGGCCATCTCAGCGCAGTGCTTCTAAAGCTGTTTCCTCAGCCCCCTCTGCTGCTGATATCCCCACTCCCTCCACCTCCGCTATTGCTGCCGCGGTTGATACCGCTGTTGCTGTCGCCACTGCTGATGTCCCGGCCTCTTCTCCGGAAGCCCCTTTGCCTCCCCTACCTCAACCCCGAGATTATCTTGCCCATCTCACCACCGACACCTTAACGGACCTTTGGCTCCGTTTCAGCCTAGCCCACACCTCCTCCATTCCTGACACCGATCTCCGGGTGTTTTACACACGCAATACCCAATCCCCCGGAGACCATGATCATCTGGAACTTGGACCAAGGCTTTCTTACGCCGGCCGCCATTCCCGATGTGCCGTTCCCTACACCCTCTAGCCCGGTCCCGCTCGCACGGAGTCCTTCCCCTGCTAAGGCTGGACCCTCTTCTCCTGCTGCCGCGATTCCCGTGGTTGACTTATCTGGTCAAAGCGGGTCCATTGCTCCGGATGCCTCCAATGCTCCGGATGCCTCCAATGCTCCGGATGCCTCTGATGCTCCGGATGCTCCTGCTGCTGCTGATACTCCTGCGGACTCCTCTGCCCAACGCACTCCCTGCTCCTGTTCATGCGGGGGAGTCCTCCAAAGCTCCGGAGTTGGTCCTTGGGCGTGCCTTTTTGGCACGGTCCACCCGACGCTGTGTGCTTTCCGCCCACTGACCGACACGCCCAAGCTCAAAGCGCCCAAATTTCCGCCATCATTGCCAAAGTTGATGCCCTCGGCGCCCAACTCCTCTCCGCTCTCACTGACTCCTCCACTTCCATGGAGCAGAAAATGGATCTTGTCGCCTCATCCGTCCATTCATTGTCTACCTCCTTCGCGGATCTGGCGCACACGATGGGTCGTCCTCCTGTTGCTTCCCGGCGATCTGCCAAACCGGGGGAGAGAGTGTCATCTGATCCGTCTACTCCTTCTGCCCCACAACCATCTACTCGGACTGAGAAGCGGCCTGCCACTTCAGTGCTTCAGGGAGTTCAAATTCCCAAACGAAGCCGCTTCTCTCAACCAAGCTCCTCTCATCGCAGCTCCAGCTCCTCCTCCATCCTCCTCATCCGCAGCTGATACCTTCCTCCCATCATATGCGGAGTTTGACCCTTCTGATGCGGATGGAAGCTTGCGCAAGGCAATGAAATCCTATGCTGTGTCTTCTGCTGAGAGAAGATGTCTTTCTGAAATGTACCCTTTCTCCCCGGCCGACATTCAGACTCTTTGTTCGGAGAAAGGACTCTTTACTACAGAAGACATTGACAACTTCTCGAGAGCTGCTAAAATGGAGATGAGGCTGTTTCCATCTCTCTACAAGGATGGGCACTTGTTTGACGTTCTGCCGTGTTGGAATGAAGGCTATCTTCCCAGTGTGGATCTAATTCAGTCCTTCATCGACGGAACTGCTGAGGATAGCAAGCCATGGAAAACTCTCTCAACTATCCTCATTCCGTACCGGATCATGTCGCCACACTTCATGATGGCTGTCTTCATGATTCAGTCCAAGCAAATGATTCTCATTGATTCTCATCAGATTGTGGAGCACTTCGTTAGAAAGAATCAATGGGAACCTCTGTGTCTCAGGCTGACTGAAGCTGTGAAGAAAGCTGGATTATATGAAGAGTTGGGCATCACACCCTTGCGTCCGACTGAGAAACTCAAGGCGACATTCCGGGGCAAGAAGCAAGTGCCGCAACAGCCGGATGGAGATAGCTGCGGAGCCTTTGTCTGTCACTTCATCAAGTCATTCTTAACTGTGGACAAATATTGGAGCCAACACACCACCTTTACGATGAAGCAGACAATAGAGCTTAGAGAGAAAGCAGCAACTATGATCTTCAAGTATAGTAAGCCTTATATTCCTTAGCGAAAATCTTGTATTAAGGCTGAATTGTACTTAGTTGCTGTTAAATGAAATTGGTTGTGATGTATATTCTGTATGTTATCTTTTTGCACTGCTTACCAGATCAGATTACAAAGGGTTTGGGCATATCCACAATTGGGGGAGATTGTTGGATCAAACCCAGAATTTGGATAATGCTTGATAAAGCCTTATGTAATTTGATCTGAGATCTCTTGTGTTTATTTGATCGTTGCAGAAGATATGTTATTAATCCGGAAATACACTCGTGAGAGCAAAGCTAAGGACAGGATACATAATCCTGATCCGGACAAGAGTGAGTGTCGTCAAACACTTGGTAAATAACCAAGTCACCAATACATACGGAATAAGGGACATTCATGCGGACTAAGTACAAATGCGAGAATAAGGACCCAAGTCTTATTAGACACGGAGTAAGGAAATTAGATGCGGAGTAAGGAATCCGGACAACTTACTCATACGGAGTAAGGAAGCGCTAGTACGGAGTAAACACTCCGATCCCTTAGACTCGCCCGGAGTAAGGAACTTACATACGGAGTAAGGAACTTACATACGGAGTAAGGAACTTACATACGGAGTAAGTGTTGGACCTCGGCCAGGGCACTCACTATCACAATATTGTCCGGTTTGGCACTCACGCACCCACCCATGGGCCGCAGCCCGCACGGATTTGTTTCTAACGGGCCGCGACCCATTAAAACGCGTTGTGATAAGGTGCACATGAGCCTCCTCATTAGGACGACCTCAATGTTCGCCCTAACCGATGTGGGATTGATCCATGGGACGTTAGAGACCCAACAGTCTCCCCCCAATCCCACCATCAGTCTAGAGGACCCGGCTCTGATACCACTTGTTGGACCTCGGCCAGGGCACTCACTATCACAATATTGTCCGCTTTGGCACTCACGCACCCACCCATGGGCCGCAGCCCGCACGGATTTGTTTCTAACGGGCCGCGACCCATTAAAACGCGTTGTGACAAGGTGCACATGAGCCTCCTCATTAGGACGACCTCAATGTTCGCCCTAACCGATGTGGGATTGATCCATGGGACGTTAGAGACCCAACAGTAAGGAATTTACATACGGAGTAAGGAACTTACACGCGGAGTAAGGAACTTCCATACGGAGTAAGGAAGCACTGATACGGAATAAGTCATCCAACTTTTCAAGACTCGCCCGGAGTAAGGAACTTACATACGGAGTAAGGAATTTATATACGGAGTAAGGAACTTACACGCGGAGTAAGGAAGCGCTGACACGGACTAAGGATTCCAGTACCAAATAGATACGGAGTAAGCAATCACTGACACGGAGTAAGGTTCCGAGCTTCATTAGCTACGGAGTAAGGAAAATTACACCGGACCAAGAAGATACTGCTTCAACTCAACCGCATTTAAAGTTATCAGCTCGTGGCGTCTCGATGTAAGACAAATTTATTGAGAACCTGAAGAATCTTACATGTGGATCATCCGGATATGTGGACACAACCTTAATTGTATTTGGGAACTCACAAACGCACTTATACTCTTCAAACCCAAGATCTTGAGCTCCACAAACCGCAGCAGTCAAGGCAGAGAGATTACCGAGGGATAGTTAGTGCTGAACGCATTCCGGAACTACAAGTTCCAAGGTTGTCTCTTAGGAATGTTTTGTATAAATATTCATACTTGTACATTGATGAAAGTGAGCGCATGTGCATTTGTTAAAAAAAGACTAATTCTGTGTATGCACAAGTGTTTTCATCTTTGGAGATAGAATTTGACTAGTGTGTGAGTTCATTTGTAAACAGAGTGTAAGAGAGTCTTGCTTCTATTTTGTTGTATTTATCTTGTGATAATAAAACAAAATACTTCCACTATCTTGGTTATCTTCCTAGGTGATTCTATCACTTAACTAAATAAGTGTTTGTGTCTTAAGAGAAAGAAAAGAGTTTCGATAAGAGCCTATTCACCCCCCCTCTAGGCTCCAAGGGACCATCAAATACCATTACCGACTAGGCGTTTTGAGCCATAACTAATCTCAACACACGCATTATCACCACAAAGATTCACATTTCACCGACTATACAAGTTCACACTTTCACATTGCACATATCATTTATACTCAAGTGAACATCTCATTGTTTTGAACACCACATTGCTTATTCCACACAATACCATACAAAGGCACACACTTAAGCATTCACATATCTCACCTAGTCATTTCCAGAATATCAATAGTATTATCTCTATGTAGTTCGTTCTCATTGCACAAGTCCACTAGTACACAAATTCCATACCACATTTTTTTTATAGTCATGCTTAAGTTGTCACAATATATCAGAGTTGCACAATTAAGAAATTCTTTTTTTCATTTAAAACATTCCCACAGTTATCCATACATTCATACATAAACAACAAATGCAACTAGTGTCCTAATGCCAATGTATGCAAATCCTACCACAAGACTGGACTACCCCAAGTACTCCTTAGAGGCTCCAAGAGGACCATGTTGATCAGGCACGTCCCTCCAGGCTCCTCCAAAGGACTCAAGATAACCAAGTCCGCCCACTACCCTAGGCCAACTAGACCATGCTCTGATACCATACTGTCACGCCTCGGTTTTCCAACCCGAGGAGACCGGTACATGACCCTCCCTTTGCCCGGGTCTGGATAAAGGGGTTAGAATTACAACGTATGCATCACACTTTTATATTAAGAGACAAAACCAAATATTTATTAAGTTCCAACATTTCATTTGTTACATTAAACTCCACATTACAAGATCTCCCCACTGGGGTTACAAAGTTCATAAAACAACAAAATTCAAGAACAATAAGCAAGCCACAAGTAGGTCATCCTTGGTTCCCACCTAACGCCTGTAGGTCCCTGGAAGAAAACAACACGATAAGAGGGATGAGCAACCACAGCTCAGTAGGGATCATGTCTCCCCAACCCATCCCATGCTCCTAGCATCTACATGTCGTGTGTACAAGTGCACTATCGTGATACAATTATATCAACAAATATAATAGTAAGCCATCAGCAGAAACAAATATTTCAAACAGCCACACAGGCTAGCACATGAGCAATCCCGGGCTTCCACAGCCACCGGGTTTCCAAGAGTAGCCCCAGGCTTCCACAACCACCGGGTTTCCAAGAGCAGTCCCGGGCTTCCACAACCACCGGGTTCCAAGAACAGTCCTGGGCTTCCACAGCCACCGGCTTCCACAAAATAGTCCCGGGCTTCCACAGCCACCGGCTTCCACAAAATAGTCTCGGGCTTCCACAGCCACCGGGTTCCACAAAATAGTCCCGGGCTTCCACAGCCACCGGGTTTCATAAAACAATCCCGGGCTTCCACAGGCACCGGGTTTCACAAACACAGTACACATAGCCACTCAGGCATAAAACCAAACACTTAGTAGGCACACATTCATGATGGTCCCTTGGAGCCTAAAGGGGGGGTGAATAGGCTCTTATTCAAACTCTTTATCTTCTCTCAAGACACAAAGACTTATCTAGTTTAAGTGATAGAATCACTGCGGAAGATAACCAGGATAGTGGAAGTATTTTGTTTTATTATCACAAGGTGATTACAACAAAATAGAAGCAAACACTCTCTTACACTCGTTTACAACAATGAACTCACACGCTAGCCAAGTTCCTATTCTCTTTTTGTTTTCACTTGAGCTCTATTTTTTGCACACTTTACATGAAGTATATGTATGAATATTTATACAAAACATTCCTAAAAGACAACCTTGGAACTTGAAGTTCCGGAATGCGTTCCGCACTAACTATCCCTCGTGTAATGCCTGCCTTGAATTGCTGCGGATTGTGGAGCTCAAGATCTTGGATTTGAAGAGTATAAGTGTCTTTGTGAGTTCCGAGATACAATTAAGGTTGTGTCCACATATCCGGATGATCCACGTGTAAGATTCTTCTTGATCTAAATGCATTCGTCTTACATCGGGACAGCACGAGTGATAACTTTAAATGCGGTTTTGTTGGAGCAATGTCTTCTTGGTCCGGTGTAATTTTCCTTACTCCGTAGTTAATGAAGCTCGGAACCTTACTCCGTGTCAGTGGTTGCTTACTCCGTATCTATTCGATCTGGAATCCTTAGTCCGTGTCAAGTGCTTCCTTATCTCGCATGTAAGTTCCTTACTCCGTATGTAAGTTCCTTACTCCGTATGTAAGTTCCTTACTCCGTGTGTAAGTTCCTTACTCCGTATGTAAGTTCCTTACTCCGTATGTAAGTTCCTTACTCCGTGTGTAAGTTCCTTACTCCGTGTGTAAGTTCCTTTACTCCGTATGTAAGTTCCTTACTCCGGGCGAGTAATAAGTCCGGATTCCTTACTCCGCATCTGGTTTCTTTACTCCGCATCTATTTTCCTTACTCCGCACTTATTTTCCTTACTCCGCACTTATCCTTTAAGTTCTTAGTCCGTAGGATTGTTCCTTATTCCGTATGTATTTGTTACTTGGTTATTTACCAAGTGTTTGACGACACTAACTCTTGTCCGGATCGGGATTATGTATCCTGTCCTTAGCTTTGCTCTCACGAGTGCATCTTTGGATTAGTGACATACCTTCGCAATGATCAAATAAACACAAAAGATCTCGGATCAAATTACATAAGACTTTATCAGCATTATCCAAATTCTGGGTTTGATCCAACAATTCACAAATGTACAAACCCAGCCACTCAGGCATAAAAACAAACACTTGGCATGCACCCTTTTTCCAACTCACAATTCTAGCCTTACTGGCATATTATCAAACACATACTGGGCATATGCACACAGACATATTCACACAGGCATTTTATCAAACATTTAACATGCACTGCCCACCCAACATCAGAATCACACCAAAATGCCATTGAAGGCCAACATTCATATAGGAGATCACACCTAACAATAGAAATTTTACAAATTAACCACAGGGCCTAACCCCGGAACAGACTAGAAAAGACAGAACCCCTACCTTAAAGCAGATCCTCCTTGCTCCCGCGCTAGACGTCGTCCTCCCCACGCAAGACGCTCCGGCAGCAACCAGCAGCTCCCCTTCATTCCCTCTCTCTAGCTCTCTCTCTCTCTCTCTCTCTCTCTCTCTCTCTCTCTCTCTCTCTCTCTCGACGCAGTGCGCAAAGAGAACCCTAAACCTAAAACAAGGAGTCTTCACCTCTTTATATAAACAACTCAAACCCCAAAACGACATAGTTTTGATTAAATGAATCCTAACATCAAAACGACATAGTTTTGATGACAGACTACAACCTTTTTGCGACCACACAAAACAAAACACTCATAATTTCACCATGGTCCTTTAGCAAAAGAGGTTCAGAACAACAAAACAAAGGTAATGGAGGTTGCACGTGAGAAAGCATTCTCACGTGCATTCTCACGGGCACCTCAAATGCTCTAGAATTTCACCACAGGCCTTGGAACAACATCAGGAAGGCTCCCATGCAAAAATCTCACTGCACGTGAAAAGCCCTTCTCACGTGCATTCTCACGTGCACTCCCTATTGGGCTCCAACTTTGCCTCTTACTTGCTTATCAACATACAAGATAATTTAGCCAAAGTGTGTGGAAAGAAAACTCCCTAAAACCCAACAATTTCCACCCAAAAAGGCAAAACGAGACTAACTCCTCACATCTCAAAATACGGGTCATTACATCACGGGAGGAACAAGGATCAGAAATCTTCTTTTCTAACCTTTGTGCTTACGAGACACTCTTGAAAGGCATTTCTTGAAGAGAAAAGGTGCTCAAATCTACACCAGTTCATTTTTCCAGGTTCTCTACTTTTATTTATCTAAACTTTCTTTTTTTCTTCCTCTGTGTTGTTTTTAAACATAAAACCCAAAAAGCTATCCTCTTTATTATTTGTATTATCTCTCTAAAGCTTAAAAGCGAAAATACAAAAAAACAAAGATCTTGTATCTCTCTTTTCATTTATTATTCTCAAAAAATAATAAAATGTAAAAAACACAAAAACTCAAATCTCTTCTAAAAAATTAAAACAAGACATGTGTGGTGATGAGGGTTGAGCCCTAGATGCTCATATCCTAGTCTGCCTGGGACGATATCAAGTGTGGCAGTATTTTTATATTTCAATTCAAATTATTTTTATATTTTTTTCTAAAAAAGAAAATTACTTTTGTTTTCCTATACAAAAATGCAATATTATCACATGGGCCTAGATTTTATATTTTTTTTCTAAAATTAGAATGTACCCTTTATCCTGCTTCAAAATCTTTTTTTGTTGTTTTAAGGCCTAGATTCTAAAAACTCTCTTTTCTCAAAAATTTAAAAAAATATCTTTTTTTTGAATAATGCAAGCAAACACCCATAGGTCAAGACTAGGTACCAATTGTGGGCGTTGTGGGGGTATAAGAGTTTTTTTTCCTTCCCCACAAGTAACCGACTCCTGAACCTAATTCTTTTGAACCGTAGACCTTTCCTTTTCTAGGTGCCCAATCACACTTCTAATTTGTTTGGTGGCAACTCTGTATTTTTCTTTTATTTCATGGTTTGTGTGAGCCTTGTGCAGGGATGACTTTAAGATCAATTGAAGGAACTGGCATTGAGTCCTTTCACAAAGCAGTACGAGCCCAGTCCAAATTGGGTGATGACATATATCATTTGTGGTATGTTATTACTAATTTGGTGATTTAAATGTTTTGTTAAGTTGTTGTATTGAATACTAATTATTGGAAAATTCAATTAATTGATTTTTATATATGTAATTGGTGGTGGAGTTGGTTGGGTTAACCGCGGCTCCCACATAAGACAAGCAAGAGGCTGCGGGTCCCTTACGTGGTTGTAATGACCCGTGTGTAACCGGTGTGTAAGGAGTTAACCACAAACACCTTGGATGTTGGTACACAAGTTTAAGGTAAGAGATGAGCCCAAGAGGGGACTTTTGAGAGGTGCATGTGTCAAGCGATAGCGTACATTTATGCCCTAGGAAGATCTTATGCGTTTACAAAGGCGGTTTTAGGCTGTTTTGGCTGATCTTGGAGCTCACTTTTGACCTAGTAGATGGCCTCAAACAATTGGCGTGCAAGAACAAAAGTTTCTTAGAATGAGGTCCTCTATCTACCACAGAAATTTCAGAGCATTTGGAGCTGCACGTGAATTCACCCATTTCACGTGCAAGCATATTTTTGCTTCTCAGGCCTCTACAAGATGCAAGGAGACTTGGGGTAAAGTTTGGGTGCATTTGGAGCTGCACGCCAATTGGGGAATTGGCGTGCAAATTGGCGTGCAGGCATATTTTTGCATGGTTCCCTTGGTTTTTGTCATTCTAAGGAACTTTCTCCAAAGGACCATGTTGAAATTCCGAGTATTTTGGCTTTATATGGGTGCGGAAAGGTGGTAACTTGTGTGATCAAAACTACGTCGTTTTGATCCTGGGATTCACTTAATCAAAACTACATCGTTTTGATGTTGTGTTGTCTATATAAGGAGGAGGAGTCCCTCTGTTTTAGGTTTAGGGTTTGTTGCTTCACCGGCCGTCGCAGAGAGAGAAAGAGAGGGAAGGGGAGCTCCCTGGTTCTTGCCAGGCGTCTTGCGTGGGTGGTCGGTGCTTCGTGGGTGGACGGCGTTCGGCTTGGGATCAGACCGTTCTTTGTGTTGTTGCGTTTTCCTTGAGGTAGGGGTTCTGTTCTTCCTAAATCCTCCTCTGTCCTAGGGTCCTAGGGCGAGAATATGAGATATCTGTTATATTATTTATATGTAAATTCATATAGGTGTGACCTCCTATATGAATGTTGGCCTTCAGTGGCATGTTGGTGTGATTCCGTGGATTACATGCTATGTGTTCGATGAAATGCCTGTGTGAATATAGCTGTATGCATATGCCCATTACGTGTTTGGTAATATGCCTGTGTGGCTGGATTTGTGGTTTAGTGTATCTCTGTGTGTTTGCTCTATTTTCCTGAATGGTTGGGTTTGTGCGCTTGTGAACGGGTGCACACCAAGTGTTTGGTGGTATGCTTGGGTGACCATGTGTGTTGTGTGCTTGACTGTGGTATCTGGCCTGAAGAGGCGGTTAAAGAACTTTGCCGAGAGGCGGTTAAATCACTTGGCCTGAAGAGGCGGTTAAATAACTTGGCCTTGAAGAGGCGGTTAAATCACTTGTGTTTTGTGTGGTGGATAATTGATGACCGATGTGGTTTGTTATTGTTTGTTGAGATTGATGTAACACGTCACTGCACCTGTGCACATGCATGTAGCCGCTAGGAGCGTGGGAAGGGTTGGGGAGACTTGATCCCCCTGCGAACCCGTGGTTGCTCACCCCTCCTACTGTGTTTGCTTGTTTTCCAGGGACTTACAGGCGTTAGGTGGATACACCAAGGTGGAAGACTTTATCCATTTTACTCTTCCATTTATGTTGTTTTCTTTTATGGGAACTGATGTAACCCCAGTGGGGATGGGATTGTAAAGAATTCTGTTATAATAAACTGGTTTGGAATATTTTTTATGAATATTACTTTCTTGAATGGGTTGTGGATGTTTGAAATGTAAAATTCTTGGTTTGTATCCTAACCCCTTTGCCCTCCGTGTGGGTAAAAGGGGGGTCACGTGCCGGTTTCCTCGGGTTGGAAATCCGGGGCGTGACAATATGGTATCGAGCATGGTCTAGTTGGCCTAGGGTAGTGGGCGGACTTGGTTATCCTAAGTCCTTTGGAGGAGCCTGGAGGGACATGCCTGATCAACATGGTCCTCTTTGAGCCTCCAAGGTGTACTTAGGGTAGTCCAGTCTTGTGATAGGATTTGCATGCATTGGCATTAGGGCACTAGTTGCATTTCTTTGTGAATGTATGCTAAACCGTGGATAAGATCACATGATTAAGTGAAATGTGCAACTCGATTTGTTTGGCAATGTGTCCTGGATGTGAACCGTGAAATGTGATTGATGCAATGTATGTGTGTAATGTCATGTGTTAGTGAAATTGATAATGGGGTAGAGGTAGTCAATTTGTTAGTAGTCAAACGCGTCCTGACGTTTGTGCATCTTACTTCATGTAGTAAGAATGCCACCGAGGAGAGTGACACGTGCGTCCGGGGCGATGGGCGATGAGTCATCCGCCCATGAGGGTCCGGGTGCGGGACCATCCGTTGGAGGGCATGCGTTCGCTGCTGGCACGGCTACGAAGGCATCCGGCCGGAGGTACGAGAGCTACAGGAGGGACTCCGGCAAGACGTTCGGGAGGAGGTGCGCCGTGAGATGGCAACACAGCGGTGGTGCCACCACCACCACCACCAAGTAGGAGAGCCGCCTCGTGAGCGTGAGAGTTCGGCCGGGTGGTGTACCGACCCGTGCGAGAGGATGACGTGGTGACACGGTTCCGAAAGGAACAACCTCCGCGATTTAAGGGGGGAAGATCCTGTGGTAGGCGAGCAGTGGTTGAGGCAGATTGAGCATGTGTTCTCCTTTCTCCTGCCCCGGGAGGAGGATAAAGTGCGACGGCAATTCGGCAGCTAGAGGGGGACGCTTTGGAGTGGTGGACGAGTGTTGCGGGGAGCCGTGCGGTGCAACTCATGTTTTGGGAGGAATTCTTGCAACTCTTCCAAGATGAGTTCTTCCGGAATCGGTGAGATGGCGAGAAGAGGGAAGAATTTGGCGGCTTGAAGCGAGGGATCCAAGACGGTACCTGAGTATGAGCGGGAGTTCCGGAGATTGAGTAGGTTTGCTCCTGAGAGCTGTGGTAGGGAGGACCCGAAGGCCCAAAGTTCACCTTGGGTCTCGGGCCAGCCCTTAGGGGAGAGGGGTGGCGATTCTACGCTTGAGGACCTATGCTCGAGGCCGTGGAGACGGCCCGAATAGGCGAGAGAGAGCTGGATGATGGGAGGCGAGGCCCATCGGGGGCGCCGGTTGCGAGTGGGCCTGATCGAGATGCGGGGTCCAAGAGGCTCAAGACGGAGGAGAGGGATAGCGGTTCTTTTCGCGGTCGGGGTCGGACATCTGTGAACCCTGGGAGGTTCACCTTTGGCGGCGGAAGACAGGGGGTCCATGCGGGAGTCTGCAGAAGCGGATGCCACTCTTGTGGAGAGCGGGGTCACTTCAAAGGGGAGTGCCCCAAGAAGGACTGGCGATGCAACAACCGTGGACGAGAGGGTCATTTGCGTCGGGTTTGCAGGAGTGGCAACGGGGAATAGGGGGCGCGGCATCCGGCGTGAGGAGTGATGCTAGCTTCCGTGCACCAGCGAGAGACCGGCTCGTCGGTGGCAGGCCGCCCAGGCAGGATCTGGTCGGACCCGACCCCGGGGGAGGCCGGAGCGGCGGCAGACCGAGGCTGGAGGCAACCTTAGCGGGAAGCGTCCGGTGGCGAGCCGACCGGTGGCACGGGCCAAGGGAGGGTGTTTGCGCTGGAGGCGACATACCAGAGGAGGAGGCCGAGTTACCACCCCCCACCGGTGAGGGTGGAGCAGGACCATCGGTGGTTAGAGGTACCCTCTTGATCTCCCGTACATTAGCTCTGTTCTTTTCGATACGGGTGCATCATGTTCGTTTGTTCTTGAGCTTGTAATAGACGGCTTGGGGTTAGCTTGTGTGGAGGCCGCGAGGCCCTAGTTGTGGAGTCTCCAGGTAGGAGGCATGATTGGTACGGCGAGTGTGTCGTGACTGTGTGTTAACCATAGGCGAGGTGGAGCTGAGTTTTGACTTGCATGTGATGCCTTTGAGAACGTTTGATCTGATCTTGGGTATGGATTGGCTTATGGCTTTCCGGGCCAAGATAGATTGTTATCGGCGGCGTGTGACCTTCGTGACACCTGCGGGGACCTCTTGCACCTGCAGGGGGAGTGGGATTGTGAGGCGAGTCGGGCCGGGCCGGTGTTGGACCGGTGGGGTGCCATTACCCATAGGTTAGCAGCCCTGACCTTTGCGGAGGAGGGTAAGGTGGAAAAGAGGGTGTGGCCCGGCTGTTGTGGACCAATTTCGGGATGTTTTTCCTGGCCGGTTGAGGAGTTTGCCACCTAAGAGGAGTGTGGAGTTCACCATTGAGTTGGTACCGGGGACGGGTCCGATTTCCCAAGTAGCGTATCGTATGGGGCCGAGTGAGTTGAGGGAGCTTCAGAGGCAAATCGAGGAGTTGGTGGGCCGGGGGTATATCGGACCGAGTACCTCACCTTGGGGTGCTCCGGTGCTCTTTGCTAAGAAGGGCGATGGCACGCTTCGTCTCTGCATCGACTACGAGGAAGTGAATTCGGTGACCGTGAAGAACAAGTACCCGTTGCCTCGGATAGATGACCTGTTTGACCAATTGAGTGGGGCCCAGGTGGTTTCCAAGATAGATTTACGGTCGGGGTATCACCAGCTCGGGGTTAGGGAGGAGGACATCCCTAAGACGGCTTTTGGGTGCGGGTATGGGCATTATGAGTGGGTAGTGATGCCTTTCGGGCTCACTAATGCACCAGCGGTGTTCATGCATTTGATGAACCAGGTCTTTGCTCCATACCTAGACTCGTTCGTGGTGGTGTTTATCGACGATATCTTGGTGTATTCCAAGACCGAGAGGGAACATGTGGAGCACTTGGCAACAGTGTTGCAAACCTTGAGGACCAGCGGTGTTTGCTAAGTTTAGCAAGTGTGAGTTTTGCGAGGAGGTTCACTTTCTTGGCCATGTGGTGTCAGCTGAGGGAGTTAGGGTGGACCCGGCCAAGATTGAGGCCGTGGCATCGTGGGCGAGGCCAACCAACGTTTTTGAGATCCGTAGTTTTCTTGGTTTGGCGGGGTACTATCGTCGTTTTGTAGAGGGTTCTCCCGTTTGGCGGCTCCTATGACGGCGTTGACTCGGAAGGGCGTGAAGTTTGATTGGACCGACAAGTGTCGGCAGGCGTTTGAGACTCTCAAAACCCGTTTGACCCACTTCCTGTGTTGAGGTTGCCTAGGGAGGATATTCCATATGAGGTGTATTGTGATGCGTCCGGGGTTGGTTTGGGGTGTGTGCTTATGCGGGAGCACGGTGTGGTAGCTTATGGGTCGAGGCATTGAAGCCTCATGAGCGGGAATTATCCTACTCATGACCTTGAGTTAACGGCTGTCATCTTCGCCCTGAAGAGTTGGCAGCACTACCTCTTGGGAGAAAAGTTTGTGGTGTTCTCGGATCACAAGAGCCTTCGATACATCTTTACTCGAAGGACTTGAATTTGAGGCAAAGGAGATGGGTGGAGTATTTGCGGACCTTTGATTTTACTCTTGCCTATACCCCGGGCAAGGGAAATGTTGTGGGCGATGCGTTGAGCGAGAAAAGGGAAAGGCGAGGTGGTTGTGAGAGAGTGGAAGGCGATGGAGCAGTTGGCGACGTTACACTGCAGCCTTGTTGTTCAGGATGGTGGGACAGTCCCGAGTCCTTTGGTGGTAGTGCCTGAGTTGTACCAGCGCGTCCGGGAGGGACAGCTGGGTGACATTGAGTGTGAGGTTCTCCGTGCCCGTATTGAGGCTGGGAGCTATCTGGGGACCGGACGGAGGGTCCCGAGCATGAGTTGTCATTTCAGGGGCGGTTGGTCGTGGCTTCTTCCCTCGGGGATGAGGTGATGAGGGAGTTTCACCGGTCTAGAGTTCTTGTGCACCCAGGGGTACGAAGATGTACCATGCGCTTCGGGGACATTTTTGGTGGCCAGGGATGAAACGCGATGTAGCTGCCTTTGTTTCGCGGTGCCTCACGTGTCAGCAGTGAAGGCTGAGCATCGGCGGCCGGCGGGCATGTTACGACCCTTGCCCATAGCGGAGTGGAAGTGGGACCATATAGCGATGGATTTTGTGACTGGTCTTCCACCCACCACCGGGCGGAAAGATATGATTTGGGTGATTGTGGATCGACTCACAAAGTCGGCCCATTTCCTTCTTTGTTCGCGAGCGGGACTCTATTGGGACCTTGAGTCGTTGTACATGAACGAGATTGTGAGGCGCATGGCGTACCATCATCGGTTGTCTCGGACCGGGATTCGAGGTTCACTTCTCGTTTCTGGGCAGGTTTGCAGGAGGCTATGGGGACCAAGCTTCATCTGAGTACTGCCTTTCACCCTGAGACTGACGGTCGGCCGAGCGGACGAATCGGACCATGGAGGACATGTTGAGGGCTTGTGTGCTAGATTTTGGGGGTTCGTGGGCAACTCACCTTCCTTTGGTGGAGTTTGCCTACAACAACGATTATCGGGCATCCATTGGGATGGCTCCTTTTGAGGCGTTGTATGGACGGCCGTGTCGATCCCCTTTGTGTTGGACCGAGGTGGGGGAGACAGCTCTCTTGGGACCGCAGTTGGTTCAAGAGGCTACCGAGAAGGTCAAGTTGATTCGTCGGCGTTTGTTGGCAGCTTCGGAGTCGGCAGAAATCTTATGCGGATCAGCGACGGCGACCTTTGGAGTTTTCTGTTGGTGATCATGTGTTCCTTCGTGTCTCTCCACGTCGTGGACATCGACGGTTTGGGCGA
This sequence comes from Taxillus chinensis, assembly GCA_023512835.1. Taxonomy (NCBI): domain Eukaryota; kingdom Viridiplantae; phylum Streptophyta; class Magnoliopsida; order Santalales; family Loranthaceae; genus Taxillus; species Taxillus chinensis. The sequence continues at coordinate 46,869,681 of CM042085.1, read as the reverse complement.
GGTTCCAAGCTATCTCCGCGGTTTATTGGTCCTTTTGAGATTCGGATCGTGTAGGGCTTGTGGCCTACCGGTTAGCGTTACCACCGCGCGGCGAGTCGAGTGCACAACGTGTTTCACGTGTCCCGGTTGCGGAAGTATCACCACGACCCCACTCACGTGATTGATTGGGGAACGTTGGACATTGAGGATGACATGTCCGTCATTGAGGCCCCTATTCGTATCCTCGATCGGCGAGAGAAGCTTTTGCGTGGTCGTGCTTTATTCCTTTGGTTCGCGTCTGTGGCAGCACCGTGGTATTGAGGAGGAGACATGGGAACGTGAGTCCGTGATGCGTGAGCAGCACCCAGACTTGTTCGAGGACGAACAATCTTAAGCGTGGGAGGTGGCTGTTGGCCAAGGGATGGATAGTGATATTTTCTTGTGATGTGTTTTCTTGTATTCGTTGATGTATTTGTAGTCTTTTAAAGACATGTGTTCTTGTTTGTGATGTGCCTTGGGATGTGTATTCGTGCCATGTGGACACGTGTTATGTGCATCATTGTGGTTATGGATTATGGTGGTACTGTTATGTGCCGTTGTGCTGTGTGTGGTGTATGACCCATTTGGGTGTTGTAGCTCGCCGTGTGGCAAATGGGTAGCTTGTGTTTGTTTTCCTCGTATGTCATTTCTTTTCGAGGACGAAAAGTCTTAAGGGGGAGAGGATGTAATGACCCGTGTGTAACCCGTGTGTAAGGAGTTAACCACAAACACCTTGGATGTTGGTACACAAGTTTAAGGTAAGAGATGAGCCCAAGAGGGGACTTTTGAGAGGTGCATGTGTCAAGCGATAGCGTACATTTATGCCCTAGGAAGATCTTATGCGTTTACTGAGCGGTTTAAGTTGTTTTGGCTGATCTTGGAGCTCACTTTTGACCTAGTAGATGGCCTCAAACAATTGGCGTGCAAGAACAAAAGTTTCTTAGAATGAGGTCCTCTATCTACCACGGAAATTTCGAGCATTTGGAGCTGCACGTGAATTCACCCATTTCACGTGCAAGCATATTTTTGCTTCTCAAGCCTCTACAAGATGCAAGGAGACTTGGGGTAAAGTTTGGGTGCATTTGGAGCTGCACGCCCAATTGGGGAATTGGCGTGCAAATTGGCATGCGAGCATATTTTTGCATGGTTCCCTTGGTTTTGTCATTCTAAGGAACTTTCTCCAAAGGACCATGTTGAAATTCTGAGTATTTTGGCCTATATGGGTGCGGAAAGGTGGTAACTTGTGTGATCAAAACTACGTCGTTTTGATCCTGGGATTCACTTAATCAAAACTATGTCGTTTTGATGTTGTGTTGTCTATATAAGGAGGAGGAGTCCCTCTGTTTTAGGTTTAGGGTTTGTTGCTTCACCACCGTCGCAGAGAGAAAGAGAGGGAAGGGGAGCTCCTGGTCACGCCGGGCGTCTTGCGTGGGTGGTCGGTGCTTCGTGGGTGGACGGCGTTCGGCTGGGATCGGACCGTTCTTTGTGTTGTTGCGTTTTCCTTGAGGTAGGGTTCTGTTCTTCCTAAATCCTCCTCTGTCCTAGGGTCCTAGGGAGAATATGAGATATCTGTTATATTATTTATATGTAAATTCATATAGGTGTGACCTCCTATATGAATGTTGGCTTCAGTGGCATGTTGGTGTGATTCGTGGATTACATGCTATGTGTTCGATGAAATGCCTGTGTGAATATAGCTGTATGCATATGCCCATTACGTGTTTGGTAATATGCCTGTGTGGTGGATTTGTGGTTTAGTGTATGGTTGTGTGTTTGCTCTATTTTCCGAATGGTTGGGTTTGTGCGCTTGTGAACGGGTGCACACCAAGTGTTTGGTGGTATGCTTGGGTGACCATGTGTGTTGTGTGCTTGATTGTGGTATCCGGCCCGAAGAGGCGGTTAAAGAACTTTGCCTGAGAGGCGGTTAAATCACTTGGCCTAAAGAGGCGGTTAAATAACTTGGCCTGAAGAGGCGGTTAAATCACTTGTGTTTTGTGTGGTGGATAATTGTGACGACTGATGTGGTTTGTTATTGTTTGTTGAGATTGATGTAACACGTCACTGCACCTGTGCACATGCATGTAGCCGCTAGGAGCATGGGAAGGGTTGGGGAGACTTGATCCCTACTGAGCTGTGGTTGCTCACCCCTCCTACTGTGTTTGCTTGTTTTCCAGGGACTTACAGGCGTTAGGTGGATACACCAAGGTGGAAGACTTTATCCATTTTACTCTTCCATTTATGTTGTTTTCTTTTATGGGAACTGATGTAACCCCAGTGGGGATGGGATTGTAAAGAATTCTGTTATAATAAGCTGGTTTGGAATATTTTTATGAATATTACTTTCTTGAATGGGTTGTGGATGTTTGAAATGTAAAATTCTTGGTTTGTATCCTAACCCCTTTGCCCTCCGTGTGGGTAAAAAGGGGGTCACGTGCCGGTTTCCTCGGGTTGGAAATCCGGGCGTGACAATGGTTGCTTAACCCGGATCCCATATGTGGCAGATTGTCGTTAGGGACACCACAGGTCCCACATATGGCTATCCTGGTAGCTAAGTAACTAGGTTCCTTGGAGTTGGGCGGGAATCTCGTGAATGGTTGGATTGTCGGTGCGAATCTTAATGAATGAAATGTAATGAGTGTGATGACATATTTTGTGTTTTAATGTAAGCTTTCTATGATAAAATAGGACACTATACTGGCACAAGCATACACCGATCATGTAGACTTAGGATTTCGTGTTAAAAGATGGTGAGGAGATGGAGATCACCTACCTGGGCATTTTTACTCACCCCTACTTTGTTGACATGTTTCAGGTATTGACTCATTTGCTAGAGGCTAGTCCGAAGTTAATTATTATTTATTTCGATTTTGTCATAACTTGGTTTATGGATTTTGTAAGATATAATTGGTTTTAGTGAAAGTTGTATTTGATTTATAGCATGACCCTATGATTAATAAATTATTTTCCTTAGCTTCATAAGCATGTGAAAAGTACAGGAATACCCATGATGGATGATTGTATAGTTATATCTCGGACCGCACCCACTGTGTAGTCCATATCAATGCTAGTTACCAACCCCTTGACCCTTCGGGGTGTGGGCATAGGAAAGTCACACTCTTGGTTCCAAGTGATTCCGAGATTTGGGGACATGACAACATTGCCCATGACTCATGGTCTGTGTCCAATGCTCGTGGTGCAGCGGTGGTCCGTGGTGTGGGCACATGCCCGTGGTATGGGTAGTAGCCCGTGGTGTTTGCACAAGGTCATGGTGCAGCGGTAGCCCATAATGTGGGCAGAAGCCTGTGGTGCGGGCTACTCGTGGCCCATGGTGTAGGTCATAGCCTGTGTTGCGAGCTACCCCTGGCCCGTGGTATGGGCCATAGTCCATGCTACAGGCTACCTGTGGCCCGTGGTGCGGGCTATAACCCATGCTAAGGGCTGTTGTGGCCCATGGAGCTGGCTATAGCCTGTGTCGCAAGCTGCCAATGGTGCGTGCTGCAGGCACCCATGGTGTGGGTTGTGGCCTGTGTTGCGGGCTCTAATGCGTGCAACGTTGGCTCTATAACCTCCAGAGTTGTTGGGTTCTATAATATCCTGTATTAGGAAATATCATAAGATAGCTATATTTGAAGTTGAGGGTGTCAATTTATGGTAGTGATTAAGAATACAGTTGTTTTAACTACAATTGAACTCTATTTGAGGTCTGAACAGCCTAGTGATATTATTATAATTTTCAGTAGTGAGTTAAGTGATTAATTGGTTAATTTGTTATTTGAGGATTTAAAAATATTAATATTTAATAGAAATACTATTACTTGATCCTCTGCTTCAAAGCTTAATGCCCCATGCTCGAAACTTACAGTCAAGACGAAACAATAGAAGCTCGAGTCCAATATCAAGTAGTACTCTCAATCTTCTCTTCGGTATGTTGGAATGTTGCTTGAGATTATACTGGCTTGATCGAGCTTGAGGCGTGAGCAGTCTAGCCTTGTGTAATATTGTGCCCATGCGTAGTATAGTACCCTAAGGTGAAATAGGCCATGTCAACCAAAAAATGAAACAATGCCACAACGCGAGTTACTGCCCTTCCACTATTGCTCTAACCAGTACGCAAATGTAATAGAAAGGAAAAGCCCCGCGTCAGCCCGGTGCAGTACGCGCGTAGCTGGTGCTTAGTTATTGAGGCAGTGTTTGGCTGTGAATTAAACGAAACCCTAGAATCATGCACCGAATTTGTTTGCCCGGTTGCAGTAGCCCACCTTCTTCCGTGTCCCCAGCTTTATCACCTATAATCCTCCTCCAACCCGACAAACACGACAACAATTTCGCATTCAAAAGATCCGGTAAACGCAGAAGCATCTTCATCGTTGTTAAGGTCTCTGCGTTATCATTGTCCTCCACGAAAGACGTCTGGAGAAGAAACAACAACATTCACACTCACACTCACCAACGAAAGACCGTGCCGTCCTCGAACTCTTCCACTCAGCACCATAATCGTCAAGGTCTCCGCAGAAGACAGCAGCTGCCACCACCACCGTACATGGACCATCGCGTGGACATGGAACATCTCTTAGCGTCCATAGGCCAGACCTCCAACGCACAACAGCTCTACTCTCTGATGTCCCAGTACAAACCGAGGCAACTCTCGACTCGCTTCATGGCCTCGCTCCTCTCGCGCGAGCCCGAATGGGAGCGTTCCCTAGCGCTCTTGGATTGGATCAACGAAGAGGCCCTCTACGCTCCCTCGGTGGTCGCTTACAACGTGGTCATCCGAAACGTGCTTCGCGCGAAGCGGTGGGAGCTTGCACAGGGCCTGTTCGACGAAATGCGTCATAGAGGACTTTCGCCTGATAGGTACACCTACTCTATGTTCATCAGTAATTTTGGGAAAGTGGGCATGTTTGATTCCGCCCTGTCTTGGCTCCAGAAAATGGAGCAGGACCGTGTCTCCGGTGACCTGGTTCTGTACAGCAATTTGATCGAGCTTGCCCACAAATTGGGTGACTATTCGAAAGCTATTTCAATATTTTATAGATTGAAGAGGTTGGAGATTACGCCGGACCTTGTGGCTTACAATACGATGATTAATGTGTTTGGAAAAGCCAAGCTCTACCGAGAAGCTTGGCTTCTATTCCACGAGATGAGGTCAGCTGGCATTTGCCCGGACACAGTCAGTTACTCCACGCTTCTAATGCTGTATGCGGAGAATCAGAAATTTGTGGAGGCGTTGGCAATCTTCTCTGAGATGAATGAAGCCAAATGCAGCCTTGATCTCATGATTTGCAATGTTATGATCGATGTGTACGGGCAGCTTGACATGGCCATGGAAGCAGACAGGCTGTTCTGGAGCTTGAGAAAGATGGGGATGGAGCCCAATGTGGTCAGCTATAACACTCTCTTGAGTGTTTATGGGGAAGCTGAGCTTTTGGGCGAAGCCATCCACCTTTTCCGTTTGATGCAGAGGAAAGAAATTGAGCAGAATGTTGTCACTTACAACACCATGGTTAAAATTTATGGGACGACCTTTGAGCATGAAAAAGCTGGAAATCTTGTCAAGGAAATGAAAGACAAAGGAATTGAACCAAATGCTATAACTTATTCCACAATAATATCCATATGGGGTAAAGCTGGGAAATTAGATCGTGTGGCAATGTTGTTTCAGAAGCTGAGGAGCTCTGGGGCTGAGATTGATCAGGTTCTTTATCAGACTATGATTGTGGCTTATGAAAGAGCAGGCATGGTTGGGCACGCTAGGCGCCTCCTCTACGAGCTCCAGCGCTCAGACGGTATCCCCAGGGAAACTTCTATTACCATTCTCGCTGGAGCTGGCAGATTAGAAGAGGCTTCATGGGTCTTTCGCCAAGCTTTCGATGCTGGCGAAATCAAGGATGCGTCAGTTTACGGATGCATAATTCATCTGTTTTCACGACACAAAAAACATGCCAATGTGGTTGAGGTGTTTGAGAAAATGAGAGGGGCCAGACACTTACTGGAGTCCGATGTGATTGTTATGGTCCTGAATGCTTATGGGAAGTTGCGTAAGATCGAGATGGCGGAGGCTGTGTATATGGAGATGAGGGAGGAAGGGTGCACCTATTCGGATGAGGTTCACTTTAAGATGTTGAGTCTGCACGGTGCAAAGAAGGATTTCGAGAAGGTAGAGTCTCTGTTTGAGCAGTTGGCTTGTGATCCCAATGTTAATAAGAAAGAACTGCATCTCGCAGTGGCAGCCACATATGAGAGAGCAAATAGACTAACTGATGCATATCGGATCATTAATAGGATGAGGGAGGGATTTTGAAGTTATGATCATCTTTTACAGTTACGAATCATATGAATTTACCACTTTCTTGTTAGCATTTAGGTCCAATCATCAATGCAAATCAATGCAAAGTTGCAGTTTGTCGTTGTTACAGTAATGGGCTCTCATATTGTTTTTTGTTTTGTTTTTTTTACACGAAGAATCATTCGAAGTCCTCTTCTTCTCCCCAGATTAATTGAAATACTCTTACCCGGGCTAGAAAAGTATATGATTTTGAATTTATTTGGCCTCGTTCTCAAAAACAGTTTAAAATGTTGTTCTAGTGTTTTTGATTAACAAATAAGCAAGTGAAGCCTCTTTCCAATTCTCATCGAACGCTCTCAAGAACCTTAAATAAGATGTGTGATGGTTATTGACTACACACGTGTTTAGTGTGGAAGTTTCACTTCCCCAGTCCCACGGCCGCATAGATCCATTCTTAGGAACCTCACGTTAAATTTTTATAACATATTTATATTATTTGCAATGATAGTATTATTCATAAATGAATTAGAATATGTAATAAATATTTTGAGAAGGATGAATCCACCATATTCATAGCCAGATCTACGTGGCAGCTGATGTGTGATGACGTGGTGGCACTCAAGCGTGACAGTGAAGTCAAATAATAATCCGACATGAAAGGAAAAGCAATTCCGACGCTTGTAATAATATTATCCCGCTTTTCAGGTTTTTCCTTTTGCGCTCTTCCTTTTCCCTTTCCTGCCCATATTCCCTACATCTGCATGTTGAAGCAATTCCGACACTGCTACCCAAAATCGACGATTGCCAGTGAGTCCCTTGGTTTTATCATTTTAATTTATGTGTAAATTTCTTTTAATTGATGTTTTATCACCCTTGGCACTAAATCTGTTGCATTAATTTAGGCAAAAAATATTTACTGCTTGGTAATTGATGATTTTAGATAATTAACGCAAGATAAAAGTGCAATAATTTTAATGTTGTTGGTTTATAAACTGCACACATTTATAACTAATTATTAAGGGAAAAACTGCATTAATTGTCATATAGTTGGGTTGAACCATCGGGATTGCTTTCACTCATAATATTAATTAACTTGATTAATTCCTATGTCATTAGTATAAAAATTTCTTTGTCACTAGTAAAAAAAAATGTTTATAAAATTAATTGAAGTTTGAAAAGTACATATATATGGCCATTTATTAATTCCTATGACGATGGTATTGGTTTTATCATTGTAATTGCTATTATATTTGTAGGCCATGGTTACAATAGGTGGAATGCTTAATAGAGAAGATGATGCAGTATGTAATATTACTAGTAATGAGATTGCAACAAGTGATGGTGATGATGTGTGTTGGTCTCGGAGAGCCTAAAGGGGGGGTGAATAGGCTCTTTGAAAATTCTCTCTCTCTTAATGGCTAGACACTCACTCTGCTTAAACGGATAAAATCAGTGCAGAAGATTAACCAGGTAGTGGAAGTATGTTGCTTTATTATTTGAAGATAATTACAACGAAGCCAAACAACGCTTTAGCTGATTACAACACAATACTCTGTTATGGTTACACACAATTGGCTGTAAATCTCTGTATATGCTTGTTGGATCAAGCCCAGAATTTGGATAATGCTGATAAAGCCTTATGTAATTTGGTCTGAGATCTTTTGTGTTTCTTTGATTGTTGCAGAAGATATGTTATTAATCCGGAGATACACTCGTAAGAGCAAAGCTAAGGACAGGATACATAATCCTGATCCGGACAAGAGTAAGTGTCGTCAAACACTTGGTAAATAACCAAGTCACCAATACATACGGAATAAGGAACATTCGTGCGGACTAAGAACTTAAAAGCTACGGATTACGGAATCTGTTCCTAATGCCTCAAACGGACTAAGTCAAACTGATGCGGAGTAAGAGTCTTGGTCTACAAGGTCGCACGAAGTAAAAAGGTTAAGTCTTCCCCTCAAGCGAACTAAAGAAGACACGGAGTAAGGGATCCGAGTCTTTCATACATACGGAGTAAGGAAGTATTGATGCGGAATAAGGACCCGAGTCTTTACTCGCACGGAGTAAGGAAATTAGATGCAGAGTAAGGAATCCAGGCCACTCACTCATACGGAGTAAGGAACTTACATACGGAGTAAGGAACTTACATACGGAGTAAGGAACTTACATACGGAGTAAGGAACTTACATGCGGAGCAAGCAACCACTGACACGGACTAAGGATTCCAGTACCTAATAGAAACGGAGTAAGCAACCACTGACACGGACTAAGGATTCCAAAGACCCAATAGATACGGAGTAAGCAACCACCGACACGGAGTAAGGTTCCGAGCTTCATTAGCAATGGAGTAAGGAAAATTACACCGGACCAAGAAGATGCTACTTCAAACTACCGCATTTAAAGTTATCAGCTCGTGGTGTCCCGATGTAAGACAAGCTCGTTGAGAACCTGAAGAATCTTACACGTGGATCACCCGGATATGTGGACACAACCTCAATTATATTTGGGAACTCACAAAGGCACTTATACTCTTCAAACCCAAGATCTTGAGCTCCACAAACCGCAGAAGTCAAGGCAGAGAGATTACCAAGGAATAGTTAGTGCTGAACGCATTCCGGAACTACAAGTTCCAAGGTTGTCTCTTAGGAATGTTTGTATAAATATTCATACTCGTACATTTGTGTAAGTGCGTGTAAGGAAGCTAAGATCAACCCTATGTATGCACAAGAGTTCAAAAGATAGAATTATGCTAGTGTGTGAATTCCTTTGTAAACAGAGTGTAAGAGAGTCTTGCTTCTATTTTGTTGTATTTATCGTTTGATAATAAAAAAAAATACTTCCACTATCTGGTTATCTTCCGCAGTGATTCTATCACTTAACTGGATAAGTGTTTGTGTCTTAAGAGATTAGAAAGAGTTTCGATAAGAGCCTATTCAGCCCCCTCTAGGCTCCAAGGGACCATCAATGCTATTTCACACGATACACGCTTGTAAGTATATGAGTATTACCGAGCGCGTATATATATATTTTACATTGCTTCAGGTATATATATAGACATCCTAGGAATCTATCTTGGAACTGCATTTTCCGAGCAGTGTGAAGCATTGAAGTTCTTTATCAAAAAATGCTGAAGCTTTAACTGCTGCGGATGTGGAGCTCGAAATATTGGAAGCATAAGTTGTGGTGACTTCTTGCTTGATTCCAATTGCATTTGAGATCGCGTGCACATCTCCGCATGATCCACGTGTAAGAATTTAGGTTTTCAACGGATTTGTTTTACATCGGGACGAAGCGAGCTGATTGCAATAAAAACGGCTTGGAAATGATAAAGCAGCGTCTTCTTAGTCCGTCATAAGGTTCCTTACTCCGTATCAGCGAAGCTCGGATCCTTACTCCGTGTCAGTGGTTGCTTACTCCGTATGAATGAAGTCCTGGAATCCTTGTTCCGTGTCAGCGCGTCTTACTCCGCATGAAGTGTAGGCTCGGAGAGCTTATTCCGCATCAGCGCTTCCTTACTCCATATAAAGTAGGTGCTGAATGCTTACTCCGTATCAGTGAATCCTTACTTCACATGAGTAATGGGTCGGATTCCTTATTCCGCATTTGTTGTCCTTACTCCGCAACAATTGTCCTTACTCCTTTCGAATGAGATTCAGATTTCTTAGTCCGTGTCTTCTTTTTCTTTAGTCCAATGGAGTGACAATTTCGATTCTCTCTCCGCAACAAGTCTCTCTTATTCCGTGCGAGTGATAGACTTGGAATCTTATTTCGTATCAATTGACTTAGTCAAGTTGAGAGTTAGACACGGGTTCCTCAAGTCGTTTTGTTAAGTATTTAGTCCGCACGAAAGTCCTTACTCCGGATGAAGACTCGGTTATGTACAAGTGAATGACGATACTCGTGATGATCCGGATCAGGATTATGTATCCCGTCCTTAGCTTTGTTCTCACACGAGTAGGTCCGAATTAAAGTGAACTCATCCGTACAGACTTAATAGTAAACATGAAAGATCTCGAGTCAACTTACATAGGGTTTGTTCCGCATTATCCAAATTCTAGGTTTGATCCTACAATCTCCCCCAATATGGATATGCCAAACCCTTTGTAATCTGATCCGGTAAGGCAGCAAGAAATAACACAGAGGTAAGGATTAAAGAGAACAATTCCACTAAGTTGCAGCAGGAATACATTAAGCCTCAGTACAGATATAAATTATTATACATACGGCTTACTATATTTGAAGATCATCCTTGCTGCATGCTCTCGTAGTGCCATTGTCTGCTTCTTGGTGAACTCGATGATATTTTTCCAGTTATCATCAAAGGAGATAACAGATTTCAGGAAGTAGCAGACAAAGGCTCCACAACTGTTTCCATCGGGTTGCTAGGGCACATTCTTCTTGTTTTGGATCGTCCCCATAAGTACTTCATCCTCACCAAGAGGCGGTAAAGCCAAGTCTTTGTAGAGAGAACTCGTCCGATCGCATCGGACAAGGTTCGAACGAGACTCCGCATTTGATTCTTTCTAATCTGGTGGTCAACAACCTGATGAGAATCCAGAAGCAAGATTTTCTTCTCTTTGATCAGAAAAACAATCAGCATGAAATGTGGGGAGTCGACCCAGAAAGGGATGAAAATGATGGACAGAGAGGTCCATGGTCACTGTTTTCTGTGTACCATAGATGTAGGATAGAATAACGTCCATAGCACGGAAACCGGTTTTCTACCCCAAGAAGGAAGAACATCAAAATCAAGGCCTTCCTCAAGTAAAGAGGGGAATAGCTTCAACTCCATCTTTACCGCCAGAGCATAGTTGTCGATGTCCTCAGTGGAAAATTGTCCCTCGTCAGACAGTATGGTCCGGATGTCTTGAGGTTCGAAGGGGGATGAGGCAGACACACATCGGTGCTCGGCGGTGGAGGAGGCATAGGCCTTGGCCGCAGCAAGAATGCTCCCATCAGCATCATCCGGATGTAATTCCGCGTATGATGGGAGGAAGGAGATGGCACCAGATGGAACAGCAGGAGTGGGAGAGCTGGTCGCCGGTGGAGAAACTGGCCGCGTTTAGGCACCGAAGGCCCGGAGGAAGAGAAGGTGCGGCACCGTTTGCGAGAGGCAACGCCCAGCGGTGGAAGGAGGGGAAGGATCGGATGATTTCTCCCCCCGGTTTGGCAGATCGGTGAGAGCGGGAGGGACTGGCCATGACTTGTGTTAAGTCCGCAATGGAGGTAGACAAGTCAGAGAAAGACGTGGCGAGCCGCTCAAGCTTTTGATCCATGGAGAGAGAGGATGAGGAGAAGGCAGAAAGAAGCTCTGCACCCATGGCCCGGACATGGTCAGAAAGGGCTTGGGTCTGAAGACGACTGTCCTCAGCAAGGCGATCGAGTTGGGCGGAGAAAGCAGCCTCAGATAAAATCGTGGCAAAAGAGGCGCGCCCAAGACCAAAGGCGGGAGCTTTTGAGGACTCGCCCGCATGAAGAGGGGCAGGTGTGGGCAGGGCAGAGTCGGCGGCAACATGAGAGGACGGTGGTGGTACAAAAAGATCAGGGAGGTGTGGCAGATCCACTTTGACCGGAGTGGTCAATGGTAGGGATATCCGCAGGATAAGAGGGACCCACCTTAGCAGGGACAGGTGTCTGTGCGTCATGGGCAGGGCCGGAGAAGGCAGCAGCAGGAGGTGCAACCTGAAGGAGAGACGGCATTACAAAGCCATGGTAGCAGTTCCAAGTAAGCATTTCCTCTGGGGTCTGGGCGTGTTGAGCGTAAAACACCCGGAGGGTAGGTTCTGGGATGTCGGCAGTAATGGCGAGGCTGAAGCACAGCCAGCAGTCATTCAGTAGGTCGGTGGGAAGATGGTAGAGGTAGTCCTGGAGGTCTGGAGAGTGAGCAGGAGAGGCTTCCGCAGAGAAGATGGGACGTCCGGAAGAACAAAGAAGAATACCGGCTGTGATCGGAGAGATGGGTGCGGGAGCGTCAGCAGCAGCATTAGGAGTAGCAGCAAGAGAGGTAGGGACAGCAGCAGGAAAGGCGGAGGTGGTAACCTCAAGGAAGTGCGGCTGAGAGGGCCCTGCAGCAGTAGACGGGTCAACCCGAACGTTGTGCAGCGAATTGCGGGAGCATGCCAGAGCGGCAACGGATCGGATGCGGGAGGTGACCGAGCGGAGAGCAGAACTGACTTCGTGACCTGAGCTAGCAACAGGTTCACCAATGGAACTAGCTTGCTGTTCCGAAGCAGCAGGAAGGGCACGGGAGACTGGAGGGCGGCGAACGGTGAGGGTCCCGTCAGCAATAAGATGTCGGAAGTAGTAGGTCACTGGGAAGGGAATCACCAGTTCACTTTGGAAGTGCACAGGATGAAGATACCGGAAAATTTGGGACAGAATCTATCCGAAGGACGAGTTCCGTTTCCCATTCCGCATCACCTGGAAGAGAAAGTTGCCCTAGTCAAGTGGCAGTGACTCAAAAACCGCGTACATCGCCAGCAGGAGATCGTATGGAACCGAGTCGAGAGCCGTGGAGCAAGCCAGAAGACACCGGCTGAGTATGGTGGCCATACAGCGGTGAGGACCATGGAAAGACTTCATTTTGTACTCCTTCACCTTATTAGGACACCCCATGGAAGCAGCCATGGCAGCAGCATTTGGCCGGATGTCGTCGCCGGCAGGAAGGTTGAAGACGTCCCGGATCACCTGAGGTGTGATCTTGATGGGTTTCCCTCGAACCACAGAAAAGATATACTCCTCTATTGAGGTAGAGTGCTGATAGAAGGCCAGGACATCCGACACTAGAAGATCGGCCGGGGCAGAGACAAACGCGAAAAGGTTGCTGTGCTCGAGTAGCTGGCGAACCTCGTGGAGCCATCTTTGGAGGATCAGAGATTCCGGACCAATTGACAAGATGGCCAGGAACAACACCATAGAGAGCTTGGGATGCCATTGAGAGTGAAAGATTGATGGAGAAGGAGAGAAAATCTTTGCAGGAACAAGGTGTGGCGAGGGTTTAGGGTTTTGAGAGTTGGTAGGGATAACCTCGGTCGACGCTGATAGTGCGGGATAAATAGGATCCTTTCCGTGGAAGTAAGTAGGTCTCGAGTTTAAGCGAAATGAACAAAGTGAGCCACCTGACTTCCTTATGTCATTAGAAGTGATGGATTAGCGCCATCGAATAGACCTATGACATGGCGGCCGTGCTAACCATTCAAAGATGACAACTGTAGGCATACTGGATTTTTGAAGAGATAAAATACTGGGCTCGAGGCGTGCATTAAATGAACCATCATTATCCCTCCTCAAAAATAAGCGATGTAAGATAATTACTTGGTTTATCGTGAATTGAGAATTCCAAGAGTCAGGAGGAAATAAACCGATTTTCATCCGGAGAAGGATAATCCGTATAAAGAACATCCGGATGAGACTGACTGTATCCGTATGAATCGAGTGTTAAGTGGAGATGATTCCTTTGCTGTCTTGATGTCGAGAAGGTGTGAAGTACCACAACACCTCAGAAATCCGAGACATCAGACAAGATAGAGCGTTGAATTGCAAAGAGAATCGAACCTCGTGACTTAACAAATAGATGCTTTGAAGAGCAAGTCTCGTCAGGTTCAAGTTAGTCCGGATAAATAATATAAGAGAATAACACACAATCCGAACAAAGAAGAAACAGAACTTATGCATAAACAGTTAAGTGCTAGACACATACATAAGAAGTGAAAGCCATCATACTGAAATCAATGTATGTGTGAGATAATTAACACATAAATCCAATAGGTCAACATAGCCAATCCTTCATACTGAGTATGAGAGCAAAGATTTAATTAGATTTATATGATGTCATCCATCAGAGAATGTATGAGTGAAAATGAAAAGAAGAGCACATGATGTATGATGTTACAACTGACTGTCATGCCTAAAATGCTAGGAAGAGGAAGATAACAGCCAAGCAATCCACAATTCCGATTCAACAATGCAAGTCCAATCAGCTTTATGAGTGAGAGTTATAGGGCGGAACATCTGAAACATATCAGAGAGGCATTACTTAATAATAAGCATTCTCTTGCCCTGTAGTCATGCCTTTTTGTAAACAGGAGGCCTTACTTAAGATTCAATGAAGTATTCTCTCCCCCTGAGATCAGCGAATCATTTTGATGCGATCTTCTCGAGGATGACTCCCCCTCAGATAGACAGCCAGGAAAGAGGTCATGAAATGTGAATCGGGGGGTATTACTTAGATAATAGAGAGAGCAATTTCTCCCCCGTAGACTATTAAAGCCTTTAAGACGTTTCCTGTTTAACATGAATCGTGAGAAACTGCTGCCTATCCTTGATTTACTCCACTCAAGCAGCTGATCGGCAGACATAGTGAGTTTCCACTTTCAATCCGAGCTATCCCAAATCATTCCTCAACCATGCATCTTAGATATGTCAGTCAGTCAGGAAATCATAAGACATGAGATGGAAGATGGAGTAGAATTCATGACATCAAAAGAGGATTTGTTTCATATATATTTAATTATGTTTGCTTGATTCACTATAAGTCCTGATAAGCAAGCATCCTCTCATTTGAACTTAGTGAGAAATATCAGAACATTTACACGACTAAAGTAAGATAGTTAAACATGAAGTTCAGTATCTATCACTAACCATGAAGTACAACAATGCATGTTCTGAGAATAACTACTGATGGATAACAGGTGAAGTTATGCAGAAAAGTCAAGCATACCTAATTTGAGAAGAAGTTCAGAAAATCTTACATCAGGTAGGGGCTTTGTAAGTATATCCGCCAGTTGATCTTCAGCAGCAACATGTTCCAGGGATATGTGCTTTTTAAGAACATGATCACGAATGAAATGATGCCTGACCTCAATATGTTTTGTCTTTGGATGCATGACGGGATTATTGCTGATAGCAATAAGACCGGTATTGTCATAGTAGAGTGGAACAAATGTCATGTTGAAGCCGTAGTCGGTAAGTTGACTTTGCATCCAAGAGAAGGCGTACGCAGCAACTCCCAGCAGCTATATATTCCGCTTCAGTAGTAGAGGTTGATACGGAATTCTACTTCTTATTGAACCAAGAGATCAATCTGTTTCCAAGGAATTGGCATGTACCACTTGTTGGACCCCATTTTGTCCGGGTTGGACATACTAACCCCATTTGATATACCTTTCTGCCCATGCCATATACCTCGTTGAACAGGTCCACAATGATCCCGTACTTCCAATGAATGGTTTACCCCAATTTGCACGAGATGAATACAATTGACACGGACGGGGGAGTCCAAAATTAATGACTTCTTCTACAAGTCTTTGAAGCACCCCAAGACCAACACCAGGTGATAGAGGATGAAAATTGGAGACTAACGCACTTGACCGAGCTCAAATCGGACTTAAAATGAAGAAGTTATGGCCAAAACAATCTTCGTTTGAAAAGTCAAAACTTGCCAAAAGACGGTCAATGCCCCTGGTCAAACTGCCCGAAAAAGTGATCATGCGAAACTCTCCAAGACGTCTATGTAGGTGAATACGAGTCTTCCCAAACAATCCCTAAAAGGTCATCCATTTTTGCATTGTGGGTAAGGGTAAAAAGGTAATTAAAAGTAAAAAAAACTTTGGGGTTGACCATTGACCGTTTACCGTTGACCTGCCGACACTTCGACCCATTGACCTTCGAAGCCTCGAAGCCCCGAAGCAGAAGCCCCGAAGCATCGAAGCCCCGAAGCCCCGAAGCCTCGAAGCCTCGAAGCCTCGAAGCATCAAAGCCTCGAAGCCTCGAAGCCCCGCTTCCGACACTCCGACCTACGACTCGCCCCTTCAGACTTTTGAACCCTGTGAAAATGCGAAGCCTCGAGACTTACGACGCCAGGACTTGCGACCCCTTGACCTGCCGACACTCCGACCTTCGGCCCTTCAACCCTCTAACTCTCGAAGCCTCGAAGCCCCGCTGCCGACACTCCGACCTTCGACCCTTCGACCCGTTGGCCGTTGACCTTCGAGCTTCGACCCTTCGACCCTGGACACGCGAAGCCTATAAACCTTTGACCTGCCGACACTTCGACCTTCGACCCGTTGACCGTTGACCTTCGACCTGCCGACACTTCGACCCGTTGACCATTGACTTTCGCCCCACCGAAATTTCGACCCACCGAGCTTCGACCTGCCGACACTTCGAGCCTCCGACCCCTTGACCATCGCCGAGGGCTTTTCTCGCTAGCTTCATTTTTCTCGCTGGTTGTTAACGAGACCTATTTTCTCCGCGTGGCCATCCGACAAAGAATTATTTTTGAATACCCGTCGGTCACATGTGCTAAACGAAGACATTAAAAAAGGCAATCACGAGCCGCAAGTCGCCCGGACCACCCGACAGATCGCACAAAACCTGGACAAAAATAAGGAAATCAATAATACAAGCATTAAATGCCGCAATTAATGTGATCCAACCAAAAAATTTCGGAGCCCTTTAAGATGCGATCGTCCAGTCCCTTAAAAAAAAAAAAGAGGAGAAGATAAAAAAAAGAGAGAGCCATCATCGTGAAAAAAACACACAGAGAGAGCCATCATCGTGGGAAAAGAAACCGAAAACCAGAGAGAGAGCAAAAAAAAAAAAAAGAAAGACAGAAAAGGAAAAGAGATCACTCGTCCACCTAGAAAAAAAGAAGAGAGAAATCCAAAACCCCAGAAAAAAGGGAGAGGTAACGCAAAAAAAAAACGCCTCCCCGATCGCCATCCTCTCTCGATTCATCCTAAAAAAAAACGCCGATCTTTCTGCTATTCCGCAATCAAACATCGCCCCCGCATCCCCTTTCCCTCCTATCTCGTTCAGTTCCTTTTTTCAGCAAAAAAAAAACACAAAAACAACTCCAATTTCAGCCCTCTCTTTCTCTCACGCCCACTTCAGCCCTCCCATCTCCAAATACCAGGAAAGCCTCTTCACAAGTCCCGCCGCCAGATCTGTTGGTTCTAATTCAAGCAAGTGACTATCGGCGCCGGCGGGAGCTCAAACAGAAGATTGGTGTTGTAAGCCCCAAAGTTGGTTCAGCTCTTATTTCTTCATTACTTTTCAGCTTATTTACATTGATATTTGATGTAATTCTTAATATTTCCTTGTATTTCTTTTTCTTTTTTCTTTTATTTGTTACGTTGTGTTTCCTTTGTATTTCCCTTTCCTTTGTATATGTGTATGTTGTAATATGTAAAGTATAGCAAACAAAAAAAACAACAAAGAAAGAAAAAGAGAGAGAGCAAAGGGGAGAAGATGAAAAAGAAAAAGAAAAAGAAAAAGGAGTGATTTTATTTTTCTTTTGTGGATGCCATAATCACACACTCCACGTTTTTTTTATTTTCATGCATATGTTCCGACTTTGCTTTAAGATTTTGGGTTTGCAAAAAAAAAAAAAGAGGAAAGAAAGAAAGGTTTCCAAAAAAAAAAACAAAACAAAAACAAACAAAAAACGTTTTCATGTTAAAAAAAAGAGGAAGAAAACCAAAATTAGTACTTCAATTTCCAAAACCAAAAAAGGACAAAACAAAAAAAATAAAATAAAACAAAACAAAACCAAAAAAACAAAACAAGGCAAAAAACAAAACGTTTCTACAAAATACAAAAACAAAAAAATGTGTATGTTTTTTAACCCAAACCAAAAAAAGGGGAAAATAAAAACATTTTTTAGGACTTCAATTGCCAAGAGCAAAACCAAAAACCAACATCAACCTGTAGGATCTCGTTCTTCACTTCAAATAGTTTTGGGTTTTAAAAAACAAAAACCCAAAACTTTTAGGATTCCCTTTAGGGATTTAGGGTAAATCAATTTTAACCATAACTTTAACAAATAACTTAGCCAAATAAAAATCATAGACTCTTTAGGAAACTTAACCCAGTCATGGCAGTACAAACAAAAATAAAAACCTCCTCCTCCTAAATTAGATACCGAAAGGGCACTATAGGGGTGCTAATCCTTCCCTACACGTAACCAACTCCTGAACCCTTCTCTGATAACGCAGACCAGACACTTTAAACTACTCAAAATAGAGGGTATCCAACTGTACCCCAAAAACAGTTGGTGGCAACTCTAAATTTCTCACCATTGGTTTAGTTTGAGCTCACCCCAAACGGGCCCAGACGAAAACCAATAATGACAGCTGGCGACTCTGCTGGGGACATAAGAATAAACACTTTAGAGAGTTAGGTCTAGAATTAGGAGTAGGAGGTTGTTTTTTTTGTACCGTTGTATATATTTAACTGTCGTGCTAAGTTGTTTTTAAGATAAAATTGTGATTTACTTATTTTTTAACAATCGTCGTTTATCTTTAAACTATGATTTATTTATACGCTTTAACTACCACAATAGTTGTGATTTACTGCTTTCCATACTTGTTGCATTCATGCATAACCCTATACCCGGGTTTAGCACAATTTAGGTTAGCGAGGTTCAGTACGGTCCCCAACGCGTTGATCATTATCCGCAATGGGGCCTCAGACTCCTCACTCAAGCTTGAGGTTCTTTTAAGGCACGTCCTTTTAAGATCCCCCTCCGGTAAATCCCATGGTGTACGGAGCCCTCTATTGAGGAAGTTTGGGAACCAACGAATAAGATAGGTATAGCAATAGAAGCCCATCAGGGGCATTGACCCACATTTTGTTTGCTCATTCCATGCTATGCTAACCTTTGTTTTGTAGGGTAGTCCTTAAGTCATCCCCTGCACATATTAGCTGTTTTTTTTACTACCGGTTTATTCTTTATCCTATCTAACTGCCTTGATACATATTAACCTGTCATCATGCATAACACGACATTCATATAGGCATGGCAACTTTCAGTCATCTCCTAAAAGGAACTCAGGACAAGGAGGCTATTGTAGTGGTGGCCCAAGCATCTGGAGACATTCAACTTCGCCTTGGAGATTTTCCGCCAGGAGAAGCCCACAAGGCAGAACATGTTATCATAGAAGACCAGCTGGACTACACTAAGGAGGTACAGACAATATGGAGGCAGTGGTTAGACGAAAGGAAAAGCATATACATACAACAGTTTGGGGATTTGCTCCATGTAACCGAGCTACTGGCCGATAAGGATATGCTTGGGGTAGCCATATATTTCTGGAGCCTCGACGGCGGTGCTTTGACTTCAACGGCATATATCTTGTTCCCACAATAGAAGAATACAGAAGATTATTAGATACCCCTATGGAAAACAAAATGAAGATCTATCTACCAGAGCCCAGAAGATCATGTCGAAGGGCCTTTGCTGAGATAATGGGAAAGCCAGTATGGGACTCACCGGCGGTCACAACCTATGGTGGGCGAGAATATCTTCCATGGGCAACAATCAAAGAAATAATACAGACCGCAATAGAAGCAGGGGCACACAAACTGCTTACACTAGCTATATATGGGCTAGTCATTTTCCCGAGGATACCGGCCCACATCGATGGAGCAATTGTAGATTTGGTCCAGCAGGTGCTCAAAGGATGTGACCCTACTCCTGCTATCTTGGTTGAAACCATTCGATCTCTTACTTATCTGAGGAGTAAAGGATCGTGACAGTTCATGGGGTGCCTACCTCTCCTATGTACCTGGTTGCAAGGTCATTTCTCCTGTAGTGTTCATCGTTTTCCTGCTGTTTATCAGGTACCAGCCACAACACTACTAGATATTCTGCTCAGCAAGTGGAGCCTACCTAAAGACTTTGAAAGCTGGAAAAAGAAGTTGGAAAACCTCACAGAAGCTGAGATTACCTGGACTGCTCCTTGGATGCCGATGGTCTCCATGACATATAGCTGCGGGGACTACAATTGGGTTCCACTTTTAGGTCCCTGGGAGGAACTGCATATGCACCATTGTAGGTGGGAAGACAAGTGGGGCGTCATCAGATTATCCCCGTATTATTTGGCATGGAAGAGCGTGACTTCACTTACAGCAGAACCATGCTCATAGAAGAAGGCAACCAGATGTATCAGGCATGGTCCACACCACACAAGATCCAACCCAACAGTTCAAAACCTGGTGTCTACCCCGTATACATATCTTGGAGGGCACAACACAAGCCACAACTAACTTTAAACATGAAGGCTATCCTCTAGGAGAATCAGACTTTAAGGCAGCAGATCCAAAGGCTAGAAGCATCTCTAGAAGGAGCTCTTCAAAAACTGCAGCTGAGGGAAAAACAGATCGAGACCATATTAAAACAGAGGGAGGAAGCAGGTGAGCGACCACCCCAGAAGAAGAGGCGCCGTGCTACTTAGGAGATAATTGAGAGAATGCCTTAAGATCATGTAGTGATAGCTTTCATTTTCCATGGCATTTCAGCATTGTATGTTTGTATTGAGTGTTTGTATTATGTGTTTTGTTTGCAATAAAGTTGTTTGTTTTTCTAACCCTCCGCATATACATTCCATGCATACATGCATATCAAATAAAAAAAAAGTCAAATAAAAGTTCCTTTGTACCTAGGTGGGTAGCAGCCTCTCTCCTGGATTGCGCACTCTTACAATCTCAGATCTCGCCGCAATCAAATATCACAGCCACAACCGATGGCAGACGAAGCAGAGAATAGACTCATGGGTTTAGAACAATCACAACAAGTCCTATAGGGGCAAATGGCTTTGATGATGGATATGCTCACCAAGCTGACTGAAGAAAGAGAAAGAATCCCAGCAAGAGGAACCCCGATAGGGGGAACTATCAATCACCACCAAGAGCAGGGGCAAGAAGCAGTTCAACCACCCAATCCGGCCCCTGGCCAAGCACCCACCTATCATCCTGCTATGGCACAACCTCCAACTTGAAATCAAACTCATTTCACTATGCCCGCACCGGGAAATGTAATGGAAGCGATGGGTTCCCCAGCTCCTCAGGAAAATATTGAGTCTCCCGCTCTACGCCGACTCGAGGAAAGATTGAAAGCCGTAAAAGGCATGGACAGCTATGGCATGACCAGCCCACAAGACTTATGCTTAGTCCCTGGAGTGGTGCTACCGCCAAAATTCAAAATGCTAGAGTTTGAAAAGTTCAACGGGACCCGACGTCCCAGGACACATCTGGCCATGTATTGTCAAAAGATGGCTGCTTATGCTGGTGAAGACAAGCTCCTCATGCATTGTTTCCAGGAAAGCCTAACCGGGCCATCCCTTCACTGGTACTTTCAACTAAATGGAAACCGCGTCAAGACATGGAAAGAATTAGCTACTTCCTTCTTGGCATAGTACAAACATGTCACCGAGCTGGCGCTAGATCGATTAACCCTGCAGTCCATGGAAAAGGGATCTGAGGAGAATTTCAAAGATTATGCACGAAGATGGAGAGAGGCCACTGTGGAGGTCCAACCTCCTCTTACCGAAAGAGAACTCACCACTCTTTTTATCAACACACTAAAAGGCGTATACTACGAGAAGTTGATAGGTAACATCTCTAACAGCTTTGCAGACTTGGTTGCATCCGGTGAACGTGTAGAAAGTGGAATTAAAGGCGGAAAGCTAAATGGTGATGCGGCTGAGGCATCAAAACGGTATCAACCACCAGCAAAGAAGAAGGAAAATGAGAGCAACCTGGTATACCAAGCACACCAGTCAATACAACCAACATTCTACCAAGCGCCAGGATGCTACAGAGGGTCACTGGTAGCTGCTTATGCTGCACCTGCTCCATCTCCCCAATTCATGCCATACCTGCCGCAAGGAGGGGTCCCATTTCCATACTCAATGGTACCTAACTCATTTCAACCGAGAGCACCATACCCAGAGCAACCAAGGCCAGCAACTCAGGAAGGACCAGGAGCCTCATTCCAAGGACAGGGGCAACCAAAGGCCCCGACCCAGTAAGCAGGAGCGAATCAAGCTTCTCGTCAACCACGACAAGAGTTTGATCCTATTCCAATGACTTATGCGGAATTATACCCCAAGCTCTTAGAGGCAAGGATGGTAACCCCTATACCCTTGGGAGAAATAAAGACTCCTCCCCCGGCCTGGTATAAGCCAGATGCCAGATGTGAGTATCATGCAGGAGGAGCGGGACATGATATCGAGAATTGTATAACATTCAAAAGGAAGGTTCAGGCATTAAAGGATGCAAAATGGCTGGATTTTTCCGCACTGTCTGGGACGCCAAATATGAACAGCAATCGTCTCCCAGAACACTCCAATAATGTTGCTAGTATCAAAAATGAAGCACGGCTGGGAAGGGTCTCCCAAGTACAAATGGAGAAAACACATTTGTTTACTCTGTTACAGGAACATGGCTATACACTTGCTAAAGACACGCCGAAGGTAGGAAAAGGAACAGATGGGGAAAAACAATGCCCTTATCACAAGATGTCACGGGGACATGACATCGCAGAATGTACTGAGTTTTCTGAGGTGGTGCAAAAACTCATGGACCAAAGGATGATAGAATTCTCAAGAGGAGGAATGGACAACCAAAGCCACATGATCCAAGAAGACGATTCACACAAATCGCCATGGGTGCCAACACCCCTTGTCTTAACTGTTAAGGCTCCAGAAATCCCGCTACTGCCACGGGGAATCAAGCCTCTCACTATCCATGTCTCAAGTCTCGTTCCAGACAAGGGGTAGAGGACCGAAATCCCACAACTACCGCATGGAATTGCACCCCTCACCATAGGTGTTCCTGCTCCTTTCCCCTATAAAACTGATAAAGCAGTCCCATGGAATTACAGTTGTGAAGTAGTCCAGGGAGCCACCGCAGCAGAGAAGATAACTAGGAGTGGTAAGGCTTATGCCCCTGATATGGCTGACAAAGCAAGGAAGGAAAAAGCTGTAGAACCAGACATTGAGCCAACGCTGGAGGCAACAAAGAAAGGAGCACCGGTCACTGAAAAAGAGACATTGGAATTCCTATCATGAAACAGAGCGAGTATAATATTGTGGATCAGCTAAGCCAACAACCGGCTCGCATCTCCTTGCTCTCATTAATGATGGATTCCCAACCTCACCGGGAAGCACTGCTGGAAGTTCTGAGCCAAGCCTATGTTCCACCAACCGTCTCAGTGGCAAATGTTGATGGAATCGCTTGTAACCTCATCATGAACAACGTCATTAGCTTTAGAGATGACGAGCTACCCCAAGAAGGAAAGGGGCACATAAATGCTCTGCACATCACAGTCAAATGCAAGGAGCACACCATAGCCCGTGTACTCATTGACAACGGCTCGGCCTTGAACATTATGCCCTTGCATATACTGCAACAACTTCCAATTGACACGTCCTATATGCATCCCTGTACGATGAAGGTACGAGCATTCGATAGAGGAAAGCGTGACGTGGTGGGAACTCTGGATATTCCACTCATGATTGGGCCGACTACTTTTACGGTGGAATTTCAGGTGATGGACATCACGCCATATTACAGCTGTTTGTTGGGAAGACCCTGGATCCACATGGCAGGAGCGGTGCCATCAAGTCACCATCAGAAGATGAAGTTTGTAATGGGGGACCAGCTCATCTGCATCTCTGGAGAGACAAGTTTCCTCGTCACCAAACCGGCATCAGTTCCTTATATTGAAAGCAACGAAGATGTGCCAGAATGCTCTTATCGAGCTTTTGAGATGGTGAATGTCGCTTCTACCCCAGACCATCGTCTCTCGAAGGCAGCAAAAATGGTTGTAGCCACTATGATCAAACAGGGGTACAAACCGGGGCAAGGATTAGGCCTGACAGCTCAAGGGATTCAGAAACCCCTGACCATCCAAGAAAATACCGAAAAGTTTGGGCTAGGCTACATCCCTACAAAAGCTGACAGACAGAGAGAAGCTATCAAGAAGAGGGAAGTCAGAATGGCAAGATTGCAGAAAAGGCCAGTACAAGAAGAAAGGAGAAGCTTTTCCCCCTTTGAATGTTACATTCCGGAGTGGAGGGTTTATCCATAAGAGCCAACCTGAGCCCAAGATGGGAACTGTAGCCGTATTGGACACAAATGAGCATGCACCGAGCGAGATGGTTTAGTTAGTGCGAGAGGATCCCAACCAGCCATTGAACAATTGGACCAGCCTGGAATCCGGCGAGGCGAGGTGGTAGAGCGGCGGCGAGGGAGGAGGCGCTGTGGAAAGTCGACGAGGAGAGAGACGCGAGGGAGGAGAAGCGGTCGACCCCATTGGTGGAAGTGATAAGGTTACGATATGTGGCTATTATTTTTTTTTTGTTATTATGTTAATTTTGCTTTTGTTTTATTTTGTTTTTATTTTTATTATGAACCAATGATACACTGAAACGTGGCCAAAGGAAAGCGGGAAAGGAAAATAAAAGCAGAAAATTAATTTGTTTTGTGATTTTTGACTGACATCTTTTGGTTTTTGGGATCGGTAGGACAACCTGGATTTCAAAAAAGCTCGAAAAAAATATTTTTGGACTCGGGACATCATGACGAGTGACCCCGTGTCATTTTTATTTGAAAATGGTCTCATTTTTGTGTCAAAGATGTATTGCACGTCCCTAAACCACTTTATTACCGATTTTATTTTTATTTTTTTGAAAATAAGCTTTGTGAGTTAATATATACAATATATATGTCAAAATTCTCAAAACGACGAGTAGGATAAGATTATGAGGTTTGTGACCTGATTCGGAGTGCCGTTTTGAAAGTCAATTACCATTTTGACCACCATTAGCAGTCCGAACGCTATTTTGACCAAAATTTCTCATTTGACCTCATAATTGAGCGCGATCGAAGGTGTTGATCTTCAAATTTAATTTTCTATCGCCCGAAATTGGTTTTTTGGCATTTGAAAGCCTTTTTAACGAAGTCATTGAAATCCCTCTCAAATCGGCAATCACGTCTCTTTATTTATCTATACAAAGTGATTAACAAATAAAAAAGAAATCTAAAGTGGCAAATGAATGTGTATGTCCCTCCTGAACAAAATAGGGTCCAACAGTGTGATAATAAGAGATAGTAAACATGGAGATAATGGACTCGAGAGATGGTGCACATATGCTTGTTATAAATCACGGATCGGGAAAACAACATCCAAGAGTCCACTAAACCCTTGACTTCCAGTGAAAACAAATTGTAAAGCTAGGATAAATATAGTTTTATAGCCGAATGGGAAATATAAATTGCAAAGTGCTTGTGTTGAATATAATGATTCGTTAAGCCCAACAAAAACAATGTATATGAGATGTAATAAAAGGTTAGATCCACATGTGAAGAGAAGATTGGATCTAAATGATCGAGCAAGAATACGAATGAACAAGAATTTTCAGTCTTTAGTTGTTAAAGCGGGGGGTGCTAAAACTTTATGTTTCAATGAAAGGGATTGTCAAAATTATATTACTAAAGAAAGGCAATTGAGACTTGGAAAGGGAGATGGTGTAGCCCTCTAGGATTTCTTTAATCGGAAGCAGGAAAAAGAGAGTGATTTTTTTATGCAATCGACTTGGATGACGATAATAGACTAAGAAACGTATTTTGGGCTGACATAAGGAGTAGGGTAGTAATTGAAGCTTTTAGAGATGTTTTCACCTTTGACACTACTTATCTGACAAATGAATACGATATGCCATTTGCTCCTTTTGTAGGCGTAAATCATCATGGCAATTATGTGTTGTTGGGTTGTGGATTATTGTCCAATGAAGATACAAAAACTTTTAAATGCTTATTTGAAACTTGGTAGATGTGTATGGATAACTTTCCTCCAAAAGCTATAATCACAGACCAATGCAAAGCAATGCAAAATGCCATTGAGATTGTTTTTCCAGGAAGTCGTCATCAGTGGTGCCTGTGGCATATAATGAAGAAGATTCCAGAGAAATTTAGCGGATGTGCTGAGTATAAAAACATGAAAAGAGACTTAAAAAGTTGTGTTTATAAAAGTTTTAGCAAAGAAGAGTTTCAGCAATCATAGGGTGTTTTTATGGCTCGTTATTAGCTATTTTAAATTGACCAGCTTGGTCCAAAAGATCATCGTGTGTGCTTCTCATCTCACTCACTTCAGCTCTTAATCTTCTCTCTGTTCTTTCATAGTCATCTATAGAGTCTCTATATTCACATGAAAGCCTTTCAAGTTTAGAATAATATCTTTCTTTGTCAGCTTTCATAGGGAGAAATTGTTCCTCTATGTCTTTTAGAGCTCTATAGGTATCTTCATATTCAATGTAGAGTTGTTCGTAGGTTCTTACCTTGAGGGGAGGTGAATTGTCAGCCATGAAGCAGATATGACCCTTTTCTTTCTTCTCTTCATCAGAAGATTCTTCTTCCTCCTCAGTTTCGCTGTTGAATTTGTTGGTGACAAGAGCCTTCTTCCTCTTGTCATCCTTCCTGTCACGCCCCCGAATTCCACGGAACCTGGAACTAGGAACATGACTTCCCCTTGCCCGCACCCGATAGGTCAAGGGGTTGGTGACTAGCACCAATGGAGACTACACCGCGGGTGCTATCTCAAATATGCAACCCTGTACAGTCATACATCAAGGGTAATCCTGTACTTTCCCATACATCATCATGCATATGATAAGTCAAACAGTCATACAGACATTACATCACAAACAATATGCAAATACAACTATCTACAGACCCATGTCCAAGATACAACACATAATAAAATACAGAATACTGTACTGTATCATACATTAGAGTAGTGGGCACGTCCTCCTGGAAGAAAGTCCTCCACTAGTCTCGGGTCACACCTGAAAAGGGATAAACAAAAAGTAGGGGTGAGCGACAAGCTCAGTAGGTGACCCCAAAACTCCACATCATGCAACACATATAAGTCTATACTATATGCTCAGTGTACTCGTGCACCGTGTAGTGTGCACAATCATCAGGACTCAGCCTGCAAACAAACATCAGGACTCAGCCTGCCCACACAGGACAACTTGTCCACGATCCTCCATGGGATCCCACTCAGGGGCACTCGGCCCTAGCTCCACGAGCTCAACGGCTTAACTCAGGCCTTAGCCTGTCCACGCCGTAATATGCCCAACCACGGTCGCCACACAGCTCGCCATCGGTGCATATGCCTGCCATGTCAACCACATAGCACCATCGGTGCATCACGGTGAGAACCCAAACAAGTCACGGAGTCCATGCCCCAATACCTCACACCAACATACTAACATTAGTATGGCATGTCATTCTCAACATTTCTTTTAGAACTGTAGCCAGTCTTCACAAGTAAATCCTCAATCCTTGATTTATGAAGGAAGTACCCATAGCAGCTATTTTCTTGAAATCAAAAGTCCCGGCATTGGGTTCCCATATCATAAATAAGATAATCTGATTTTTGGGGATTTTTCTGAGATGTCTAACCCCACTTTCCAAAAATTCACCACTACGAACTTTTGGGTTTTTCCGAGATTTTACACTAAATCCCAATTTTCACATTTTGAAAGAGTGGGAATTAATTTTTCTAGTATTTTTCTTTGAATCCAAATGGGGGGCATTTCGTTATTTACATTGTAACTTAAGTATACAATGTGGAGAGGCATAATGGTTTACAATGTAAATAGTCCAGTGCAGTGCAGTTGCACTGTTGCGGAACACTGCTGCGGATCACTGCTGCGGATTGATGCTACGTAAACACTGCTGCGGAGCGAAGCTACGGATCACTGCTGCTGATCCGGACTACTGATTTGGACTAACTATTCCGGACTACGATCTGGACTAACTGCTCTGGACTAATGATCCGGACTAACTGCTCCGGATTACTGATTCGGACTAACTAAGCTGCTAACTCCACAGCTGCTGACTACGAAGCTGCTAACTCCATAGCTGCTGACTACGAACCTGCTAATTCCATAGCTGCTGACTACGAACTTCGACCCTTACAGTTCGCCCAGGTTACTGTTCATCATTGTTTTTGGCCTGATTTTCATCTGGGATCATCCCAACAACCCCCAAACACTCACAAACATGCGTTTTACTAAACAGAGTACAAAATTACGTACCCAAACTGATATAAATCAGTTCTTAACCATAGATTTTATGCTAAATCATCAGATTTAACCCCAAAAATTGGGTTTCCCCCAAAACCTAGGGTTCATGCTCAAATTCATAAATCATGATAAATTCATGCATATTCCAAGATAGAATCGAGATAAGAGGTTCAAGGACACCTACCTGAAAAGATTATTTGCGATCTACGAACTCCAATCGCCCCAAAATCACCAAGGGAAGCTCTTCACCTTCTCTCTCTCTCTCTTTTGCTCAAACACGCACGCACCAAGCAAATTAAATGGATAAGGCAGTTTCTTAATTATTTATACTGCTGCCAATAATTGGCCTCCCAGCAATAATTGATCTCCCGAACGCAATAATTGACCTCCCGAGGTCACGAACTCCAAATTGAGCCCAATTACTGTCAAAACGCTCGAAATGACGAGCACAACACTATTAAGATATTATCACACTCAAATGACCGCTCAAACACAAAGTCAACCAATAAACCCCGAAAAGTCAACAATTGGGTCAAATGGGGCCCCGACTCGGAATCGGTCCCAAGTACAGTCAAAATGCTCACATCAACGACTACACCACCGTCCAGATAGTTACATTCCCATAGAATGACTATCTCTCAAGACTACCCAAATACGAGTCTTTATATCCTCCCCACCTTAGGACTTTTCGTCCTCGAAAATAAAACACATGCTCAAAGGACATAGCAAAATTCAAGCTCAATGTCCCAACAACAAAACATAAAACATGATCACCGATCACATATGTACAATGCAACTCATAACAAGTCAAAAAGGCTCACAAGATGCCAACAAACAACGAGCTAAACCATATCTCAAACAACATATGCAAAACAAATGCATAAAACATAACTCATACTTTAGGGAAGGTCCTCACACTTCCTGCTTGAGGTGCCTCTGGTCTTCTTCTTCTGCTCAGCTGCCTCCTTTTTCTCCCTCTTCAGCTTATAGCAGTCGGCAGGGAAGTGGCCGGGCCTGTTGCAGTGGTAGCATTGCAACTTCTCCTTATCCTTTCCCTTGGAGAAGGATAAGGATGATTGCCTTGGTTTCCTCCTGTAGTTCCCCCTTCTCTTCAGCAGTTTCTTGATCAGAAACGCTACCTCTTTATCTGAGGCACTGTCTGAGTCAAGCTCTTCAGCCTCATCTTCTTCTTCTTCTTCTTCAGAAGATGGTTCCCTTGGTTCAGCTGCCTTAAAGGCAACAGACTTCTCCTTTTTCTTGGAAGGGTTCTCAAAGGCCTCAAGCTCTTCCTTTTGCATTCCAAACGTCTTGAGGTGCCCATATAGTGCTTCCAAGGCACAAGTCTTCCATTCCTTTAGCTGACGGATGGCTGATGTCTTTATCAGCAGTCTCAAAGGTAGAGATCTTCGAAATTTGTCATTTTTGTCCTTCTGAGAGATCTCAATGTGATACATCTTCATCCGTTGAATCAGTCATGTGAATCATTTATAGATACTGTCCAGTGATTCCTTTGGTTCACATCTAAAGGCTTCATACTCCTGCTTGAGCATGGAGATCTTGTTGTCCTGTATTTGTTCATCTCCTTTATAGATGAGACAGTGCTTGTCCCATACCTCCATTGCAGTCTCAAGATCTTGCACATCCGTGAACATGTCATCATCAAGTGTAGAGAAAAGTATGGCTTTTGCTTTGAAGCCCATCTTTACTTTCCTCTACTCCACCTTAGACCAACTATCTGGGTCTTTCGTCATTAACCGGCCTCTCTGCATAATCTTTGGGGTGAAAGGCCCGTTCTTTATCGTTTCCCAGAGATATGGTGTCAAGCATGTTTAGGTGAGCTCTCATTCTCGCTTTCCATTTGGAGAAGTGTGCGGGTGTGCACATAAGTACTTGAGAGGATGAGCCAAGTAGGATGTCGTAGAAGTCCTCTTGTTCTTTTTTATTGCTCCTGGTCTCTAGCTCGTCCTTCTGCTCAAGCGCGACTGGCTTCTTGTTCCTCGATAGGAACTGGAGCCTGCTCGGGAGCTGGAGCTGCACTGCCAGAATCCTTGTCTGCCATTCAGGGATCTCTACAAAGTTGCAGTCCTGCTCTGATACCAATTGTAGGTCCCAAAGTGAGTCTAGATGGGGGGGGGGGGGGGTTGAATAGACTCTCTTCGAGCGCGGAAGCTAGACTATTGGCTGGTTTTTGAATCTTCTATGGATAACTATGATGGAAGTATTAATTGAGAAGATGACAGTAGTAATGTGAGTGATAATGTGAGTGGTAATTAACTATCAGACAAATCTGAGATGGGAGTAAATGCTCTATGAAAGGACAGATAACAGAAGTGAAAGGAATAATCTGTGATAGTTTGGATTGTGGAAAACAACACTGAGATTAGACTTGATGATAGTGTTGGATCTTTGTTGAACAAGAGTTTGTGATTGATCAAAAGAATTGTTCTTGTTCTTAGTTCAACACGGCGCATAGCACTTGGAGTTTTTTTCTCTCGGAGTCTCTCTCTCTAGCGTTGGAACTCTCTTGCATTCAATTCTACAAAAGATTCTTAAGTTAATGTGTGTCAGAATCCTTTATCTAGTGTTCTGTGTGACTTCCACGCTTTCATAGATAGAGAGATTAACCTCCTAATTTTGTCGTTTTGTATGTGAGAGAAATATATTTCAAGGTTAAAGTTTTGTGTGCCTTGTTGTCCATCCCGATAGGCTGACTTCCCGCCACTGAAAATGCGGGATGTCAGGGGATAGGTTGATCTGCTCTGATTTGCAGATCAGATGGCCATACTGCGTATTTGCATGCGGTCAATCTTGGCCGTTCGTCCGTGGATGGTGGTTTGCAGTAATTAATGCAACATTAAATGTGCTTAATTGCTCAGAACGGTGCAGGCTTACTGTACAAACCCTAGTTAACGATATCGCTAAGTTAATATACTTAGGGTATGCTTAGGATTGCACGTTTGCCTCGAAGGTGGATGCCTCGTAGGTTTGGTGACTCGAAGACTTTGAGTACAACCTGTAGAAGTTACGGAAGTTGGCTTCAGGCTTTGCAGCGTTTATTTCTGCGAGTCTGCGGCTTTGCAGCGTTTATTTCTGCGAGTTAGCGACTCACATACCTTCAAGTCTTTGAGGCTAGAGTTCAGGTCAGATTAGTTCTTTTGTGTCATTCTATTAACTGTAAGTCTACGACTCTGCGAGACTCTACGAGTCTGCGACTCTCCTAGTGGCTCTTAGAGTGACTACTTCGTAGTGTACTTAATCTCTTCGTTGTTATAGTTGCGAGTTTGAGACCCTAACTCTACGGATCTATGACCTTCGGGTCTCTTAGTATACTTTTCTTGACTGAGTGGCTCTTCGACCATCAGTGGATCAGAGTGGACATAGGATCATTGATTCTACGAGTCTTCGACCTTGAGAGTCTTCGACTTTATGAGTCTTGAACTTTGCATTTACCTCCTTAGTCCTTCGTAGTTGCTCATAGACTGAGTCTCCGTATTCTTCAAGTCTTCGACTCGATGGCTTTGACCCTTCAGCTATAACTCTCTACCTTCAAGATCTCTGAGCCTGTAGGTCCGGCAATTTCTTTAGATTAACTGTTACGACACTTGAGTCTATGATTCTACGAGTCTTTGTGCTACAGTTACATTTTTGTTTGCTAGTCTTTATTGCATCGACTCTTCGTTCTTCGACCTACGAGTTTGTGAGTCTCCAGTTTGATTCTTAATAGTGTCTTAAGGCTTCGACTTTATGACCCTTGAGTCTACGAGTCTGGCTGTACTTTAAGTTATGTTAATTGACTTAAGTGCTTTTAAGGACTCTATAGTTCTACGAGCTTCGAGTCTTCGAGTCATTTAAAGTTGGTTACTGTTCTTTAGAATTCTTCGACTCTACAAGTCTCTGAATTTAATTGTCGCTTACAGTAATGCTCTCTTTTCTGCACTGCGACTTTGCGACCTTCGACCCTGGATCTACGAGTCACAATGTGTTCTGTCACAAATGTGCTTCGAGTCTCTAGACCCTAGGAGTCTACGAGCCTCTCGTCCATATGTCCTGTGACAGTTTTACTTGTACTTCCTTCGACTCTTTGACCCTACGACCTTCGGATCTTCGAGTCATCAGACTTAGGCTATATTTTGGCAGCTTCATCAAATCCTATATTTCCAACAATCTCCCCCTATTGAATATAAGCTGTCAACAGGTGAAAAACATGAGGTCTGAGACTACGAGTTTGATGGGGAGTTTTAAGTTAACAGAAAAGATCTTTGCATATGAAAAATTTGAAGGAGATCAAAATTTAGAAAAAGTACACTCCTCTCCCCCATAGTCATGAAGTTTCGTAGCTGCCTCCCCATTTCGAATAACTCCCCCTACAACCCTTGCTCCCCCTGAAACACACTCCCCCTTTCTGGGGTGAAGAACAAGCACCAGAACACATGGGAGCAACAAAAAAAAGTACAGTATAGTAGGCAGCATAACAAAGATTAAGAAGTAACTAAAATAAAGTAAGTACACAGAAGTAGGAAAGAGGAACAGTGTACAGTTAAAGAAAGTACAATACAGTTACTTAGTGTACACAGCATAAGCGACACTCAGAGTATACAAAAGTAATGCAGTTTGCTAGTGCATAAGCTGTGCAGGTGTTAGATGGGCAGACGTGGCACGGTTGCACAGATGCTAAAATTCTGGCACCAGACTAGGAAAACCGAGAGTTTGGCAGGACTTGGAGGTAGAAGCAAACAAAGAATCCGCAACTATAAGGATCATCTTGAGAATTCGCAACTATAAGGATCATCCTGAGCAGGAACACCATCGGTTACCCTGGAAATCGTCATTGTCTTAGGAAGAGGCATACCTCCACACCCACGCCCAGATTGCATGATGCGTGTGAGCGCCCGATGGAATGTGCTGAGCTGTTCCCTACGATGCTTGATAGGAGTGGTAGGCAGGGAGTCAAAGATGATGATCTGTTGGTTGCGGAGGTCAATCTACAGGAGGAACCAATGAGGAGATTTGGTTAAGAAAGGAATAAGTACAAGATCGACCTCACTCCATGGGCGGAAGGAGTGTCCGTATCTGCGTGCATCGATATATTCCACCAAGGTGGCATCGTCATACAGCTGGTCCTCCACAACTGGCACGCAAATCTCCATCCGGGTGTTGTAGCGCACATTGAGAGGGAGTTTGGCCAGATATGATTTCATGGCGAATGCGAACTGATACATCTCGACAAAGTCCATCTCGCGCTCAGCCATGAGAAGTTCTCCAAGATCTGGGCCAGTGAATGGAGCTTCGTACCCACATGTGTGCTCAGTCTTATCACCAGCCACATAGGCATTAAACTCCTTAAGTATGGCTGGGTTAGCATCGATAGTGACCTTCGGTGGCGGTTGTGCAGTAGGAGACGGTGAAGGTTTAGTTGGGGAAGGTGGCATGGTCGTGTCAGTTGATGGTGGTTGAGAGGAAGAACCAGGTTGAGATGAGGGACCGGAAGACTGAGGAGCAGTGGGTCACTTCTTCATACGCACCTGAATAGGGACGTCATCATCATAATCTGAGGGAATCGGTGCCTTAGAAGTGTGCTTCCGCCCCTTGAGTAAGTGGAGGCTGGTGGAGGTGGTGGATAACTCGGAGTAGGCTCTGCAGTTTGTGTAGGAACTTCAACTGGTTTAGGTGCTGGCCTGTATGTTGGCAGCTTGTGTGGGTTCTTAACAGTTAGAGCTCTCTCCACTGGCAAAACGATGACATTCGAAGAGAATGGCACCCAAGATTGTACTGAGACCTTGTATTGCCTCTGGTAAGCACCTTTTATGTTTTCACAGTGCTCCTCTAGATGTCTAAACCCATCGAAGTTTACACGCGTGAGAGACGTCATCTCTTGCTGCACCTTGTCCAGGGTACAGTTAGATAATTCTACTTGAGTTCATACCTCTTCCAAGCCCGATTTCACTGCAGCAAGTCGTTCGTCGAAGGCTTAAGATACTGATGCTTTAAGGACACCCGAGGCAATTAGTTTCTCAAGGACTTTGGTTGCAAGAAGATCTACTTCTTCAGCCGTTAGGGAATGGGAGTGAGATGCAGCCGTCAATGGAATAGCCATTGGGATGAGGGCTGCCGAATCCTCACTCACCTGAGTGGCCAATTGGTGAGTTTGTGGTGCAGGTGGTGTGGCCATCTCAGAAACATCGACAGGTACATAACCCTGTGGTGCTGCTTCAGCATCAGAGTCACTTGCTCAGCTGCATGTGCTTCTTCTGCTTCCTCTGCCTTAGCTACTAAATCCATTTCCGCATCATGGGGAGCTAATGGGGCAGGTGTGTCTGCCATGATGGGAGATGGGGCAACCATTGCAACTGCTTCCATAAGGTCTCTCTTCACAAGACCCTGCTGCACCAACCAATTGATCAGATGGTGTCTGTCTACCATCTACTTTCCGAAGGCAATCCATGCCTTCTTCAGATCTTCGGGGGTCATATGTGCCTTTGCATATTCAACATAGAAATCTTCTAGCTCGGATTCCCCAAGAGAGGTTAACAGTATAGGTGCTTTACCCCTAACCTCTGGGGTTTCATGTACCGGTGACTGCCCTCCAGCTGCAGGCTCTCTTTCCTCTGCAGTATCACTGGGCAATTCTACTGGTTGTGCCTGCTCTAGTATCGGATCAATGGGGAGATGAGTTCTGGCAATATTCTCCACCACTTCAGCAATAAATGCGGTTGCTGCAGCAGATGCAGAGGAGGTGTGAGAAGCCTGGGAAACCGGTGCAGCTGGTCTTTGTCTATAGACTGGGGCTATAATTGAACTCCCTGTGTCCTTAGCGCGACTTCTCAAACTGGACCCGGGTCACTTCATTAGCTTCAGTTCTAGCCATCCATCCTCATAGATACTCTTGAAGACAAATTTGGCCAGAAGAGGTACCGCAGGTCGGTGGTTGAAAATATCCAGTTGAAGGAACCTTAGGACTTTGCTCAGAATCAATCCGAAGTGATCATTCTTGGATTTGATCATGCTGAGTAGTTGTTCACCCTAGTCTATCTTCCTTCCTTGTAGGATACTGCACATGATCTTCATCTGCTCGTGACTTGCAGAGTCAGGAGCAGTCTTCTTGCACATCAGGCATTGTCCAGTTAAGATAACAGCTGCTAGTGCCTGACCGGAGAACCCAATCTTCAGGGCTCTCCGTCCTTTCTTACCAGGGTTAGAATACCCCAGAAAAGTCTTATATTGCTCTCTGGAAAGACTAGGTAGAGGTTCGAAGTTACCTTTAGGGAGTGGAAGAGCATAGCGGAGTGTTTTGGCTGAGATCTGAATCTCCACTCCTTTGACTATTCCCACCAGGTCGTCTCCAGAGATGGCTAACGTCTCCTGAAACCATGAGACATCTTCCTCTAGCACATCTTGCATCCCCAGAACATACGGACACAATCCCAGATTCATCGAGGCGATTTCTGAACTCGCCCAGCTGATAACGTGCATTTTATGCCGTTATTCTAGTGTTTATTTAGGATGTTTAAGAGCATGATTAGAGCCTTATTGCTTCATATATCATATATATTTGCTCTAACCCCTAGGAAGATGCTAGTTGCAAATACATGCGTTTTTAAGCTATTTTGGCAGATTTTGGAGCTCACTTTTGACATAGTAGATGGCCTCAAACAATTGGCGTGCAAGAACAAAAGTTGCTTAGAATTATGGTCTCTACCTACCACAGAAATTTCAGAGCATTTGGAGCTAATTTGGAGTTGCACGTGAATTCACCCATTTCACGTGCAAGCCTATTTTTGCCTCTCAGGCCTCTACAGGATGCAAGGAAGCTTGGGGAGAAGTTTGAGCTGATTTGGAGGTGCACGTGAATTCACCATATCACGTGCAAATTGGCGTGCAGAGATATTTTTGGACCGATTCTATCGTTTTTCCATGTTGATCATTTCTTTCTGAAAGCCCATGTCCAAATTGTGGATGGAAGATAGAGTTTTTAATGTTTCGAGTGTTACTTATCAAAACTACGTCGTTTTGATAGATGGGCTAGGTTACACACCTCAAAGCCCATCCAAACTCTATAAATACAGCCTCCACGCCCTCTGTTATGCATGCCTAACTCCCCTACACGTTTTTGGAGAGAGAGAGAGAGGCTCCACGACTTGGAGGTGCTCCTTGACCTAGGAGAGCAGCCGTCGCAGCAGCCGTCATGGATTTTGGAGCCTGGATTTTAAGCTTTGCTGTGCGCGTGATCAAGAAGAAGATGTTGAGCTTTTCTGCCTTGTGTTTGCTTGTAATCATGCGTGAGTAGTTCTTATAATCTAGGGGAGCAATGTAGCCCCCTTGTTGCTTTGCTGTGTTTATGAATATTGGGTTTGGATGATTGAGTTTTGCATGTTTTATGAATCTGTTCTTAATTCTATCTTTGGATGTACACCTTGGTATTTTTAGCCCTAGTATGGGGCGGATTGAGATTCATAACTTATTTGTAATTGGTGTGATCATTATCCTTTTGCAAGTATGATTTATTGGCTTTGCATGTTTGTGTGTTTTGATGACCATTCTGGCATACAACTCTTAAAAGGACCTCAATGACCATTTGTTGTCCTTGGCTTATGTTTAGCATGTTTTTAATCAGACAACCCTAATACCATGAACCAGTAGAGATAACATAGGGAGGTGAAATTGTGACCCTAGATGCTTTTAATCCTTGAATCTTAATCCTAAAATCAGTTTACTTTCTTTGTTTATTCAGAAAACCAAATAAAAATTAGATCTTTAGTTTAAAAAAGAAAACTTTTTGCCAAGACATTTTATAGAACAAGAGTAATTGGGTGTTTTGATTTGAGAACTAGAGAACTAGGCTAATCCCTGTGGGTTCGACTCCTTGCTTGCTGCTATTCTTTTAGTGCAAACTTAGGGAATTTATTATCTTGAAGAGAGATTTAACGACATTAGCTAGCTCTTTTAGAGAGGCTAAAAAAATCTTGTCTGTCACCAGCCAGCTAACCTTCGCGTCGCCTATAGCTTCCCAGTCGACAATGAAACCCGGGATGATCTCGCCTAATCCTTCTACCATCGATGAGCTGGGTCCTTCCATAGAGGTTATAGAAAGAGAGAGACACTCGTAGAGAGAGATTGTGAGGTTCAAAGGTGGTCAGAGGAGAGATATAGAGAGAGGGGATGAGGATCGAAGAGAGAGATGGAGCGTTAGGGTTAGGGTTCGAGTGTGAAAGCGAAGAACATACCTTTGGGCTCCGTCTCTATTTGTGACTTATATATGAGGTGGAAGTGTACCGTAGAAGTCATATGTTCTGTCGGATCATCTTTAGGATCCGCGTCCTTTCCTCTGACCCGTCTCTCCATTATCCGGATCCACCCGTTGGGATACTCAAGCGATAGGTACACGTCACCTTTCATGTCGGTGTATTTTGAATTTTAAGTGCACAGTGATGTGTTGACTTGTCTTTGATGCTTGAGCAACGAGGAAGCTAAATTTGTGTTGCTTTGACCCTTTGGAAACTATGACTCTACGAAGCTGCGGTTGATTCTCTGAGCTTCGAAGCTTCGAAGCAGTAGTCTTCGAGGCAGCAATTCTTCGATGCTGTTTGCTTCGTGGTCGTATAAGAATTCAGCAACAGTGGTGAATTTCCCTGGACTTTTTCAACATTTAACCACACCAATGTGATGCATAAGATATTTCACAGAAAACCATGGATGATGAACAATGTGATAATGTGCATTTATGCTGTTATTTTATAGCCTATTTAGGGTGTTTAAGAGCATGTTTAGAGCCTGTTTAGTACTATATTTCATATATATTTGCTCTAACCCCTAGAAAGACACTACTTGTGCTATATATGTGTTTTTGAGATGTTTTGGGCAGGTTTTTGGATGATTTCTTCTCTAGTCATCAGCTAGACTACTCTATCTACTAAAGAGGGAGCTTGTGGCAACTTATGAGCTAAAAAGGAGGTATCTATTTCAGGTGACAAGCGAAAAGGCTGCAAGAGGTCTCTTCACACTGTCCGTGCTGAACAAGCATGTTTTGACTTATTTGACTCAAAAGGAGGCTTTAAATGATTTCACGTGCAGAACAAAAGTTGTTCTAGATGATGTTCTCTACCTTCCCAAGAAATTTCAGCTATTTTGGAGATGCCCGTGACAATGACCTTTGTCACGGGCAAGATTATTTTTGCATGGAAGGAATCTATATGACTTGGATAAAGCTGGAGACAAATTTTCAGACCATTTGGAGGTGCCCGTGACAATGACCTTTGTCACGGGAAAGGATATTTTTGCATGTAAAGCTTATATCTGATGTGATAAAGTCTTGGGTGAAGTTTCAGAGCAAATGGAGGTGCCCGTGACAATGACCTTTGTCACGGGCAAGAATGTTTTTGCACAGTCAAGTTTGTTTTGTTCTGCTGATGATTTTTCTCTTCTAGAGCTTGATCAAATTCTGCTTGCTTTAAGGTGTTTTCAAGGTTTGAATGAAGAATAAGGGTCACTTACCAAAACTACATCGTTTTGGTAGTGACAACAGCTGGCACTACTTTATACAATACCTGTAGCCCTATAAAAGGAGGAATCTTGGAGGCAGCAAGGCATCAATTCTTGGAGGCTGAGACGCAGACAGAGGATAGACAGAGACGTTCTTGGAGATAGAAGCAGCTTTTGAGTTTGACGGCGAGGGGTTGCTGGAAGAAAAGGAGAAGTGTCGAGGCTATTAATCATCTCTATTTCTGTCTCTCTACTGGTACTGTAATCATGTGTTATTTTGAGTTTATTGTGATTGTGAGAATGATTATGGGGTAAAACATGTTATCCATATCTCCCCCAATTATGGATATGCCCAAACCCTTTGTAATCTGATCTGGTAAGCAATGCAAAAGAATAACATATAGAATACGCAACACAACCAATTTCATTAATCAGCAACTAAGTACAATTCAGCCTTAATACAAGATTTTCACTAAGGTACATAAGGCTTACTATACTTGAAGATCATAGTTGCTGCCTTCTCTCTAAGCTCCATTGTCTGCTTCATCGTATAAGTTGTGTGTTGGCTCCACGATTTGTCCACAGTCAAAAATGACTTGATGAAGTAACAGACAAAAGCCCCGCAGCTATCTCCATCCGGCTGTTGTGGCACTTGCTTCTTGCCCCGGAATGTCGCCTTCAGCTTCTCAGTTGGACCCAAGGGTGTGATGCCCAAATCTTCATATAAACGGGCTTTCTTCACAGCTTCAGTCAGCCTGATACACAGTGGTTCCCATTGATTCTTTCTTATAAAGTGCTCCACTATCTGATGAGAATCAATGAGGATCATTTGCTTGGACTGAATCATAAAGACAGCCATCATTAAGTGTGGCGACATGATCCGCTACGGAATGAGGATAGTTGAGAGAGTTTTCCATGGCTTGCTATCCTCAGCAGTTCCGTCGATGAAGGACTGAATTAGATCCACACTGGGAAGATAGCCTTCATTCCAACACGGCAAGACATCAAACAAATGCGCATCCTTGTAAAGAGATGGAAACAGCCTCATCTCCAACTTGGCAGCCCTTGAGAAGTTGTCAATATCTTCTGTTGTAAAGAGTCCTTTCTCCGAACAAAGAGTCTGAATGTCGTCCGGGGAGAAAGGGTACATTTCAGAAAGACATCTTCTCTCAGTAGAGGACGCAGTAAAGGATTTCATTGCTTTGCGAACGCTTCCAACCGCATCAGAGGGGTCAAACTCCGCATATGATGGGAGGAAGGTGTTG
Source organism: Taxillus chinensis (assembly GCA_023512835.1). NCBI lineage: Eukaryota > Viridiplantae > Streptophyta > Magnoliopsida > Santalales > Loranthaceae > Taxillus > Taxillus chinensis. The sequence goes on along the minus strand of CM042085.1, from coordinate 46,829,755 downwards.
GCTGCGGATGAGGAGGATGGAGGAGGAGCTGGAGCTGCGGTAGAGGAGCTTGGCTGAGAAAAGCGGCTTCGTTTGGGAATTTGAACTCCCTGAAGCACTGAAGAGGCACGCCGCTTCTCAGTCCGAGTAGATGGTTGTGGTGCAGAAGGAGCAGGATCAGATGACATGTTCTCCCCCGGTTTGGCAGATCGACGGGAAGCAACGGGAGGGCGAGCCATCATATGCGCCAGGTCCGCAAAAGAGGTAGACAATGAATGGACGGACGAGGCGACTAGATCCATTTTCTGCTCCATGGAGGTGGAGGAGTCAGTGAGAGCGGAGAGGAGTTGAGCGCCAAGTGCATCAACCTTGGTGGCGATGGCGGAAATTTGGGCGCTGTGAGCCTGGGCGTGGCGGTCCAGCTGGGCGGAAAGCACAGCGTCGGAGTGGACTGTACCAAAAGAGGCACGCCTAAGGACTAACTCCGGAGCCTTGGAGGACTCCCCCGCATGAACAGGGAGCAGGAGTGCGCCTGGCGGGAGGAGTCCGCAGGAGTATCAGCGGCAGCAGCAGCAGAAGGAGCTTCCGGAGCATCGGAGGCATCCGGGGCAGCTGACCCGCTTTGACCAGAAAGGTCAACCACGGGAATGGCGACGGCAGGAGAAGATGAGCCAGCTTTAGCCGAGGAAGGACCCCGGGCAGAATGGACTAGGTTGGAGGGAGTGGTGAACGCTACATCTGGAATGGAGGCCGGCGTAAGAAAGCCGTGATCCAAGTTCCAGATGATCATTGTCTCCGGGGATTGGGTATGGCGGGTGTAAAACACAAGGAGATCGTTGTCTGGAAGGGAGGCGGTGTGAGCAAGGCTAAAACGGAGCCAGAGGTCCGTTAAGGTGTCGGCGGAGAGATGGGCTAGGTAGTCTCGGGGTTGAGGTAGGGGAGGCAACGGAGCTTCCGGAGAAGAGGCCGGGACATCGGCGATTGCGGCAAGAACAATGGGTAAGCCACCGCGGCAACGACCAAGGAGGTGGAGGGAGTGGGGACATCCGCAGCGAAGGAGCCGAGGAAACAGCCTTTGGGGCACCTTGTCTTGAGAGGGCCCCGCAACCTCAGACGGATCGGCACGAACGCTGTGCTGGGAGGCCCGAGAGTGGGAAGGTGCAGTAATAGACCGAATCCGGGAGGATCGGGGTGCAGAACCGACCTCATGGGCTGGGCTGTCGGAGGGGTCACTGTGAGCTGCCTTGTTGTTCCGAGGCGGAGAGAATGCGGAGAGCTGCAGTGGGTCGGCGGGCGGTCATGTTCCCATCCGGCGTAAGGTAACAGAGGTAATAAGCCGAGGGAAACGAGATAGCATCAAATCGGGCGAAATGGTCCGGATGTAGATGCCGGAAGACAATGCTGAGAATGCGCCCGAAGGAATGGTTTTTGGGACCATTCTGCAGCAAACGAAATAAGAACATCCCCCAATCCATCGGAAGACCTTCAAAAATGCCGTACATGGCCAGGAGAAGGTCGTACGGAACTGAGTCCAGGGCGGATGTGCGAGCCGATGAGCATCGACTTAGAATGGTCGCCATACATCGATAGCGACCCTAGAAGGATTTCACCTTGTATTCCTTCCCCTTGTTTGTGCAACCCATAGAAGCCGCCATTGGATCGGCATCCGGGCGCTGTGGTTCACCGGGGGGTAGGTGGAGAGCAGCGCGGAGAACGGCGGGAGTGATGAGGATGGATTCTCCGCGGACATTGGAGATGATGGAGTCGGTGGTGCAGCGAATCCGTTGGTAATACTCAATGATGTCGTCGATAAGAAGATCGACGGGATTGGAGACCAGATTGAGTATATGTGAGGCTTCAAGGAGAGGGCGAAGCTGGAAAAACCAATCCGGAGGATTGGAGATAGCGTGCCAATCAACTAGATGACCAGGATTAACACCGGAAAGGGAGATTCTAGGTGCCATTACAGATGAAATATGAAGAACAAGAGGAAAGGTGAGGTCTTGATGAGGAAAGTAGCAACGAGAGGTTTAGGGATTGGAAATGAGCAATACTCGTGCTTCGCAGGAATAACCAGAATATATATATATAAGGCCATGTCCGGAAGTGTCAGCGGGTCTAGGAATTTGCGAGTGAAACAGGGACCCGCTCGACAGGCTGATGTCATTAGTCTGGATATCGATGCGCCTCCGAATGAAACGATGTCGTGGAGACCGCATGACCAAGTAAAGATAACAACTGGTTGCCATCCAGAGAAGTGTGTGTGCAACCCAAGATTTGCATTTAATGAATCATCATTATGCATTCTCAAAAGCATGCGACATATGAGTATACATGGATTGTCACAATTGAACAGTGTCAGGAGTCCGGAGGAATGAGCCGACAATCATCCGGAGTAAATAATAGTCGAGGAAGAGTATCCGGATGAATAATAGACCTTGTCCGTAGTAAACAGAGTTCGGTGAGAGAGTAAAGTAGATTCCTTTGCAGTCAAAAAGTCGAAGAGAAGAGAAGTACCACAACACTTCAAATCCAAGACTATGGACGAGATTTATCGATACGGTTGCAAAGAAAATCTGAACCTGTACCTAAACAAGGATAAACTGAAAATACAAAAGCTTAACAGGCAAGGATTAGTATGGATTAGAGAAGATAATCAGTGAAAAACAACATAATCCGAACTAATGAGAAACAGAACTTATGCATTACCAAGAATGTAGTAGACGTATGCACACGTGAAAATGATCAATATTACTGAATCAGGGCATATGTCAGATAGCAATACACAAGTTCATATAGGTCAACATAGCAAAACCGTCTTGCTGAACAACGTAGCTAAGATTAATTAAAGAGCATATGATTTGGCCAATTTAGGATTCATGAGTGAAAAAAATGATAGAGCGAACACATGTCAAAAGTAGGCAGATGATTAGCCGATTAAAATGCATGGTTGAAGAAGGAAAATACATCCAAACTTGCCACTTTGCTGATTCAAAACAGCATGTCCAGTCAGATCCGGAAGTAAAAGTTTAGAGGAAGGAGAATCCGAGACATATTAGGGGTTCATTGCTGCTCCCCCGTAGATCATTTAATCCTCTCAATGAAAAGCTCCCCCTCAAATAAACAGTCAGGAAAGAGGTCATGAGACATATACGAGGGGTATTACTGAATAATATATAAAGCATTGTCTCCCCCGTAGATTGTGCAATCCTCTCGGTTGACCTTTCCGATTTGTAGAAGTTCAGCACTGTCTATCTTATTAGAAAACTATACTTGAAGTGATCAGATCGATTGAGTATTCATCCACCAGGCATTCCAAGCTAACCCATTTCACTTCTTCAACTATACATGTTAATAGAGTAATCTAAATGAACATGCTTTTGTCATGTGGTGATTAATGGAAATTAAGATCATGAAACCAGGAGAGGTATATCATATAAGCTTTAGTCGTGTTAGCTTAAACGACTTGATCGGGAAACGCAAGCATCCTCCCATATATGAAGTTGAGATTAATATCGAAGCATGAAGCCGTTAAACAAGATAAGTATGATCAGCAATACGATCAAGAAATCGCTACTAATTTCAAGAACGTATAATGCATGTTCGAGAGTAAATATATTGTTGGGTAATTTAATTGTGAAACTATGCAGAGAAGTTAAGCATACCTAATCGGAAGAGTAGTTCGAGAGAACCTCGCATCAGGCAGGGGGCTTTGTAAGTAGGTTTGCTAATTGATCTTCGATAGCAACATGTTCCATGAAATATGCTTTTTGAGAACATGATCGCGTATGAAGTGATACCTGACCTCAATGTGCTTCGTCTTAGGATGCATGACAGGATTGTTGCTGATAGCAATTGCACTAGTGTTGTCACAAGAGAGTGGAATAGATGACATGTTGAAACCGTAGTCGATAAGTTGACTTTGCATCCAAAGTAGCTATGCGCAAAGAACTTCCGGCAGCTATATATTCCGCCTCAGCAGTAGAGGTTGATACGGAATTTTGCTTTTTACTAAACCATGAGATCAATCTATTTCCTAGAAACTGACACGTACCACTTGTGCTTTTCCTGTCGATGCGACATCCAGCGAAGTCGGCATCAGAGTATCCGGATAAGGTGAAGTTGGACTCCTTTGGGTACCAGAGTCCCAAACTCATCGTTCCCTTGAGATACCTTAATATCCGTTTTACATGAAGCATATGTGACTCCTTGGGATTCGCCTGATATCGTGCACAGATGCATGTTGCAAACATAATGTCTGGGCGACTTGCTGTAAGATACAGCAAGGATCCTATCATCCCTCGGTAGTCAGTCACATTTACTGAAATGCTGTCCACATCAGGATCAAACTTGGCACTGACAGACATGGGAGTTTTGACGGGAGATGAACCTTCCATACCAAACTTCGTAATAAGATCGCGAGTGTATTTGGCTTGATTAATGAAAATTCCTTCCTTTAGCTATTTAACTTCTATTCCAAGGAAGTAGGACAGTTCTCCCATCATGCTCATCTCAAACTTGCCTGTCATCAACTTAGCAAACTCTTCACAAAGCTTCGGATTCGTTGATCCGAAAATGATATCATCCACGTATATCTGTACGATTAGAGTGTGTCCTTTCTCTTTTTGTAGAAATAAGGTGGTGTCAATCTTCCCTTTTTGGAAGTTGTGTGCAAGTAGGAATTCTGACAGTGTGTCGTACCAGGCTCTTGGAGCTTGCTTCAAACCATATAAAGCTTTCCGAAGTTTATAGACTAGATGTCCAGCTTTAGGTTCAATGAAACCGGGAGGTTGTTCTATGTAAACCTCCTCTTGAAGATCTCCATTCAGGAATGCGCTCTTGACGTCCATTTGATAAACTATGAAATTTTCATATGAAGCATACGCCAGAAACATTCGAATTGCCTCAAGTCTTGCTACTGGAGCAAAGGTCTCATCATAGTCTATGCCTTCTTCTTGACGATATCCTTTTGCTACCAGTCTGGCTTTGTTCCGGATTACTATTCCATCTGTATCAAGCTTGTTCCGGAACACCCATTTAACTCCAATGACTTGCTGAGACTTAGGCCTGGGTACTAATCTCCACATATTGTTTCTCTTAAATTGATTCAGCTCTTCTTGCATGGCTTCTATCCAATTTGAATCTTGAAGAGCTTCATCTACCACCTTTGGTTCTATTTGAGATAGAAAACACGAGCAAAGACTCATGTTAAAGGTGGCTGCTCTTGTTCTTACACGAACAGTAGGATCACCAATCACTTGATCTGAAGGATGGTTTCGAGTCCATCTATAATTCTGTGCATGTGATAGATGATCTTGAGCAATTTGAAGCTCTTCCAGATTAGGTGGTTCAGAAATATCCGCTAGTTGAGCTTCGCCCGGACTAGTTGTTTCCGTATTAGAAGGTACGGTTGAACTAGATGGTTCTTCAACACTGTTTCTTTCAGTGTTGACTGGTCCGGACGGACTTGAAGGTTCTCCGGAATTTTGGGTATCCGTAGGAGTATGTCCGGAGCTAAATGGTAGTCCAGAGTCCGAGTCATCTGTAGCATCATCCATACAATTTCTTTGTGTCTCGCTGATGCCACGTGATTGGTCAGGATGTGTAACAGGAACATTCATAAACTTCGAATAATCGACATTGTTGTCCATGTCCTGCACATTAGAACTTGAAGAACCGACTTTTGACCAATCAAGATTAGCTTCATCAAAAGTCACATGGATAGATTCTTCAACTTTAAAAAATTTTCTATTGAAGACCTGATAAGCCTTGCTATGTAGTGAGTACCCGACAAAAATCCCATCATCAGATTTTGGTTCAAATTTATTCCGGGTCTCTTTGCCATTTATCAGTATATAGCAAGTACACCCAAAAGTTCTAAGATGTGAAATTGAAGGTTTTCGTCCTCTCCACATCTCATAGGGTGTTTTCATGGTAGATTTATTTATTAGAGTTCTGTTCTGAACATAGCAGGCGATGGACACGACCTTGACCCATGGGCGAGAGAGGAAGTGTTGCCCCTGCTAACATGGATCTACCAGCTTCAACTAAAGTACGATTCTTGCGCTCAGCTACCCCATTTTGTTGTGGGGTTCTGGGAGCAAAGAAGTCATGCTGTATGCCCTGTTCAGAACAATATGATCTCATTTCTGAAAAATCAAATTCTGTACCATGATCACTCCTGATGCATTTAATGCTCAGTCCTTGTGAGTTGCTTATCTAGTTGAAGAGATCTACTAGATGCTCAAAAGTTTGATCCTTTGATTTCAGGAACATCACCCATGTGTATCTGGTGAAATCATCGATAACCACAAGGGTATATCTCGCACCAGCTAGTGATGGAACAGATATAGGACCACAGAGATCCATATGAAGAAGTTGTAGAGGAGCAGTTATTGAGTTAACTGATTTGCTCTTAAAGCTGTGTTTGGTCTGTTTGCCAAGTTGGCATTCTCGACAGAGAGTGTCTCTAGAGAACTTGAGTTTAGGTTGACCAGTGACAAGATCAAGTGACGCTAACTTAGACAAAGTCTTAAAGTTTAAATGCGCGCATCGCTTGTGCCATAACCAACTATCTTCATCTGAAGCTTTAGTGAGGAAGCATACAGGGTCAGAAGAATTATTCCTTAAGACCACTGAGTATATGTCCCCATCTTTTGATCCGGATAATGTAATATCTCCGGATAAGTTGTCTCTTACTGTACAGGAGTTGGACATAAAGGAAACAGTAAATCCTTTGTCACATAGATTACTGACACTTAGCAAATTATGCTTCAAACCTTCGACTAGTGCAACTTTAGTGATTGATACACAGCCGTTAGTTAAAGGGCCATACCCGACAGTCTTACCTTTGCTGTTGTTGCCATATGAAACGGATGGACCTTGTTTATCATTAACTTCTACAAGCGAGTCTGATCACCCGTCATATGTCCGGAGCATCCACTATCAAGGATCCACTTGCTTTGATTGATCTTTAACTTCAAGTGATCCGGCAATGCATTCCAGAGATGCTCCTGAAAGACAACAGTTTACACTTTTGGTGCCCAAACTTGTTTCGGGCGGTTAGAGAGAGCAGCAGTATTGTCAACATTTACAGATTTGATTTTGCTTGGACTCTTAGCTTTCCAAGTTGACATTAACTTGTTAGTTTCAACTGCTTCTTTTATTTGGGTTTTCTTTGGAGAGACACTCCTTTTAGATTTAGATTTTGTTTTGCTCGAAGAACCCCTTTTATAAAACTGATCTTTATTGGATTGAAATTGATTACAAAGCCAGCTATCAGATAGACTCCAACATTCATAGTGATAATGACCCATTTCCCTACAGATGGAACAGACACTATAATGTGAAGTACAAACAGGGGATACAGGTCTCTTAGATTTTACAGATTTTCTACTCTGTTCCCTGTGGCCTAATCCATTGCGTTTGGGTGACGCGCTCTTAGCCCTAAATGCGTCAGCCTTAGCCTTTCCTTTCTTTTTGGGTGCTACAGTTTTGGCTTTAACTGCAGCAGCCTTCCTTTCATCATTAGTTACGGGTGCTACTGCTTCGGGAACTGCAGTAATAGCCTCAACTCCACAGTCATAAACTATGGTGCCACCTGAAATGAAACCATCCAACGGTTTAGATGTACTAACATGATATAAGTTGGTTAGTTTTGGAGTGAAATCTGGAGGACACTCATTAGCTTGAGTATTGGAGTTTGGTGATTCGGAGCCTAGGCCAGGTTTGACTCGAATGTTATCTGGATCAGTCCTAAATGTAGAGGCTATTTCCCCGGATTTAAGCCACTTACGATTTATTTCCCTTTCCTGTTCAAGTTCGTTTTCGAGTCTTTTTATTATAAGTTTTAGGCCAGAAAGATTGGTATTTAACAGATGATTTTCAGCTCTTAGATCGTCATACCAAGCTTCTTTTCCCCTGAAGTCAGCGATGTCCTTTTCTAGTCTAGTAATAGTAAATTCAAGACGTTTGTTCTGACTTTCCATATCTTTGTACATTTGAGTAATTATTAGTCTCTCATTCTTTTCATGATCGCATGTAGTAGTAAGAGATTCTAATTTACTCATGAGCTCAGAGATAGAAGATACCTCAGTATTTGCCATGAGGCAGACGTTCGGCTTAGGAGTTGGCTCATCATCCGAGGATTCCTCCTCTTCTTCCGAGCCACTGACGTACTTTGTCACGAATGCCTTCCTCTTGTTCTTGCTATTGTCTGAGGTGGAACGTCGGGGTGTAACCTTGTCACTTTTCTCTGCCGTCTTAGATTTAGATCTGCATTCCTTGGCCTAGTGACCGGTTTTCCCACAGTTAAAGCATTCTTGGGAGCTTGACTCCGATCGTTCCTTCCTTCTAGATGATGAGGAGCCTCTTCTGAATCCTTTTCTACTTTTCCAAAGGAATTGTTCGAAGGATTTGACAAGAAGAGCTATTTCCTCTTCCACGTCTGAGTCAGAATTTTCTGACTCATCCGTATCATCCTCCAGATGATTACTGGTGCATTCTGTAGCTTTGAGAGCTACTCCCTTTTCTTTCCGAGCTATCTTCTCATCATGGGCAGAGTATTTGAATCTAACCTCATGAGTCCGAAGCTCTCCATAGATTTCCTCAAGGGCAGTGAATGGCCAGTTTTTGTCAGCTTGCATCTGGAGCTGCTTGGAGTAGTAGCGATCCGGCAAGGATCGAAAGAACTTGTCATTGATTTGAGACTGAGTATAGTGCTCATTGACAGTTTTTAGCTCTAGAATGAGCTTGCCGAATCTCCAATAGATGCTTTCCAGGGATTCGCCAGGTTTGTGATTGAAACTCTCAAAATTCTGTCTGAGAGCACATATCACATTTTGCATTTGGGACTGACTCCCCTCATAGAGGATTGTCAGTTTATCCCAAACAGCTTTTGCTGACGTGCAGCCCTGGACGTCCGTGAAAGCCTCGGAATCCAAAGACGATGTAACATAAGCTAGAGCCCTTTCACTAGCGCACTGCGAGGCTCTTTCATCGTTGGTAAGTTCGGCATCCGTCTTTGGCCTCCTCACTCCATGTTCTCAGATAGTCATCGGAATTGGGATCTCCTGATGAAGACATGGCCACATGAGATGATCATGGCATACCATAAACATCTTCATGCGAGCTTTCCACTGGGAGAAAAGTTCAGGTGTGAATTTGGGCGGTTTCGTCAGAGTAAAACCAGAACTCCGTGGTTGAGGAGCGGCGGCAGCACCAGGTTGAGGTGGGTCGACGTTTTCACTGCTGCTTCGATTTGGGATGGGCTCTTGTGCACCTCCGGAGTTAAGGCGAGTGTTGAATAGCATACTGCTTTCTTCGGCCATTGCTTAGAGTAAAAGAGTGGGATCTCTACTTTTGAACAAATAGACTGCTCTGATACCACTTGATGGTCCCTTGGAGCCTAAAGGGGGGGGGGGGTTGAATAGGCTCTTATCGAAACTCTTTTATTCTTTTAAGGCACTGCACTAATCTAGTTAAGTGAAAGAATCACTGCGGAAGATAACCAGATAGTGGAAGTATTTTGTTTTATTATCAAGAGATAATTACAACAAAATAGAAGCAACTCTCTTACACTCTGTTTTACAAAAGGGATTCACACACTAGCCTAGTTTGTATCTTTGTGCTCTTGTACATGCACAAAATTAATTCAGGCTAATTCACTCTCCTTTTTGCCCCCTTTTTTTTTTTTTACACATATACAAGTATGGATATTTATACAAACGTTCCTAAGAGACAACCTCGGAACTTGAAGTTCCGGAATGCGTTCAGCACTAACTGTTCCTCGGTAATCTCTCTGTCTTGACTGCTGCGGCTTGTGGAGCTCAAGATCTTGGGTCTGAAGAATATAAGTGCATTTGTGAGTTCCCAAATACAATTGAGGTTGTGTCCACATATCCGGGTGATCCACGTGTAAGATTCTTCAGGTATTCAATAAGTTTATCTTACATCGGGACGCCACGAGCTGATAACTTTAAATGCGGTGAGTTGAAGTAGTGTCTTCTTGGTCCGGTGTAATTTTCCTTACTCCGTTGCTAATGAAGCTCGGAACCTTACTCTGTGTCAGTGGTTGCTTACTCCGTATCTATTTAGTACTGGAATCCTTAGTCCGTGACGGCTTTCTTCTTACTCCGCATGTAAGTTCCTTACTCCGTATGTAAGTTCCTTACACCGTGCGAGTCTTGAAAAGTCGGATGACTTATTCCGTGTCAGCGCTTTCTTACTCCGCATGTAAGTTCCTTACTCCGTATGTAAGTTCCTTACTCCGGGCGAGTAAGATATCCGGATTCCTTACTCCGCATCTAATTTCCTTACTCCGTGCGAATAAAGACTCGGATCCTTATTCCGTATCAATACTTCCTTACTCAGCATGTATGAAAGACTCGGATGCCTTACTCCGTGTCTTCTTCACTTTAGTTCGCTTGAGGGGAAGACTTAACTATTTAACTCCATTTCAATCCTTTTGCTTCGTGCGACCTCGTTGACCAAGACTCTTACTCCGCATTAGTTTGACTTAGTCCATTTGAGGTACTTAGGAACATATTCAGTAATCCGTAGCCTTTAAGTTCTTAGTCCGCACGAATGTTCCTTATTCCGTATGTATTTGTGACTTGGTTATTTACCAAGTGTTTGACGACACTCACTCTTGTCCGGATCAGGATTATGTATCCTGTCCTTAGCTTTGCTCTCACGAGTGCATCTCTGGATTAGTAACATATCTTATACAATGATCAAATAAACACAAAAGATCTCAGATCAAATTACATAAGGCTTTATCAGCATTATCCAAATTCTGGGTTTGATCCAACAAAACCTTATTTCTAGGGGAGCAATGTAGCCCCCAAGGTCTTGTAATGTTCTGGATTATGGAATTTTGCTTGCTGTTATATGGAATTCTGGGTTTTTAATTAGTTCATCAATATTTTAATGCAAAGTATGATGTATGCATGGTTAGACTATCTTAACCCTTGTCTAGGGTAGAATTTGATGAACTAGATTGGACATTATATGATGGACCAAATCTGTATCTGTTGAATTGGTTGTTTTCCTTTGAACACTTTTACTCTCATGGACCAAATGGTTTAAAAGACTTAAACTTCCTTTTTTATGGACCAAGTGTTAGGGCAGTGGGTGATGACCATTGTAAACTTGGAATTAATTAAATGTTTTTAAGCAAGTACCATAACCAGAGTATTATCAGGTATTGGGTGGTGAAATTATGACCCTAGATCCTTTAATTCATTGCTATCTTCGAATTGCGTTACAATCTCAATAGTTTCTGCATTTTGCATGTTTAAGACTTATACTTTAATTTAAAAACTCAAAAATCAATCGTCCAGACATAAATTCAACTTGTTAGCTTAGTGTTTGCTATTTAACAGCATTAGCTACCTCCCTGTGGGTTCGACAACCGAAGTCTTAATACTCCATTTTATTACTTGACTAGTGCACTTGCTGCAAAACCTATAGACACAATTTATTCTGGTCAAGTTTTTGGCACCGTTGCCGGGGAGGCAAGCCAAAAGTTGTTAAGATTAGGTGACATTAGGTACTTAAGTTTATTTGTGATCTGGATTTTTAATTTTGTGTTTTACTAGTGCGGAGTTACCCAGTGTTTCTCTGTTTTTTCTATTTTTCAGGGGTGCTTGTAGGTGTTTGATTAAATTCCTCAGTGTATACGTCAAACTCGTGGAGAGTTGTTGCCGATCCAGAAATCGAATGGACGTTGCGAAAGCAGTGAAGGGCTCATAGGGTGTTAGCTGCAGCTGAACAACAGTTGGAAGGCTTAAATACCTTGTGTGAAGAAATTATGGCTGGAAACAGAGCAAGAGAAGATCAGGGACACAATGGCCAAGGAGGTTATCAGCCTAGGACCTTCATGGATTATGCTAGACCTGTACTTTCAGATGAGTACTCAGGCATTAGAAGGGTGCCGGTCCAAGCAAATAACTTTGAGCTGAAGCCTGCACTACTACAGATGGTTGGGCAAGAAGCATTTCGAGGATCAGCATTGGATGATCCTCACAATCATCTAGTGAGATTCTTGCAAATATGCGACACGATCAAAATCAATGGTGTAACAGATAACGCGATAAAGCTGCAACTCTTTCCCTTTTCGTTGAGACAGAGCGTTGGGCTGGTTCCAGTCATTACCAATAGGGAGCATTATTACCTGGGATCAAATGGTGGAGAAATTTCTTTTCAAATACTTCCCGCCTACAAGAGTGATGCACCTGAGGAGCCAAATAAGCCAATTCAGCCAGCACACTGATGAATCTCTATATGAAGCATGGGAGAGGTTTAAGGACTTGGTTAGGTGTTGTCCTAACCATGGAAGACCAGAATGGTTGCAGGTAGAGTCCTTCTTCATGGGGTTGCAACCTTCAATCAGAAACATGGTTAATACAGCAACTGGTGTAACCTTCATGATGATGGAACCAGCAAATGCAGTGGAGTTGCTTGAGAGGATGGTAATGTCAAATTGCCAATGGTCCACTGACAAAAAAACACATTCCAAATCAGAGTCTATAGCTGCAGTTTCTAACTCAAACCAGCTTGATGAGTTAACCAAAAAGATGAACATGCTGACTGAACAAATGTTAGTCATGTCTGTACGGATGGAAGGGAGAGTAGAACAAAGTACTGCAAGAGAAAGGACATCAGACCCAGCTCAAGAGGATGCTTTGTATATTGGAAACAAAGGTGGATATCAGCGCCAATATCAGAATTCTGCCTCCTCAAATAATTATTAGAATCAACAAGGGCATGGAAGTGCTCAGTAACCATATGTGTGGCAGAGGCAGACAAAGCTCAAACCTATGGAGCGCCACACTATGGTGAAGGATCTTAACCTAATAATCAACTCCCTCCAGGATTTCAAAGACCTCCACAGCAGAAGGAGGAGGACAAAGAGAAAGCCAAAGATGAAGAAATGAGGAATTTTTTCTACCAATTTAAGTAGGCAACTGGCCGGTTGAGCAAAGGAGAAACACGAATTGAATCCCTTACCACCTCTGTTCAAGACCTAGGAATAGCTATGAAGAATATAGAACAACAAATAGGTCAGCTAGCAAATGCAGTGAAATCCTCGTCATCAAATAGCTTCCCAAGCAACACTGAAGTTAACCCAAAAGAGCACTGTAAGGCTATTATGCTCTGAAGTGGGAAAGAGCTTCAGCCTAAAAAAAGAGACGAAACCTCAATTGACCATGGAGAACAGGATATTGTGGCAGAATCAATAAAGGATAATGAAGAAGAATGGGCAGAGAGCAGTGCTAGGTAGCAAGAGAAAGAAAAGGCGGCAGCTAGTCAGCCTAAAAATGTAAAGCCAACACCTTATCAGCCTCCTATGCCTTATCCTCAGAGGCTAAGGAAGCAAAAGATGGATGCTCAGTTCTGCAAATTTTTGGAGATGTTCAAGAAGTTGGAAGTGAACATTCCCTTCGTTGAAGCTTTAGAGCAGATGCCCAAGTATGTCAAATTCCTAAAAGACTTGTTATCCAACAAGAGACGCTACGAAGATTGCGAGATGGTAGTGCTGACTAATGAGATTAGTGTTGTGGTGCAGCACAAGCTACCACCAAAGGTTAAGGATCCGGGTAGCTTCACGTTGTGTTGCACGATCGGGAGCTCACACTTGGAGCAAGCTCTTTGCGATTTGGGGGCAAGTATAAATTTAATGCCAAAGTCAATATATAGAAGATTAGGCCTACAAGGGACGAAGTCCACATCCATTTCCCTTCAATTCGCTGACCGATCCATTGGGAAGCCTGAGGGGATTATAGAAGTTGTGTTAGTGAAGGTGGATAAGTTCATTTTTCCTGCTGACTTTGTAGTGCTAGACATGGCAGAGGACAGAGGAGTGCAGCTCATTTTGGGTAGACCATTTCTGAGAACAGGCCGTGCACTAATTGATGTGAGTTCAGGAGAGCTGACTCTTCGTGTGGATAAAGAGGCAGTGGTATTTAAAATGGAGAAATCAATGAGAAGGCGGGATGACTATTCAAGCTACTTTTGGATGGATGACATAGTAAACTTCATGGAAGAATACTTTGAAGAAAACATAGTTACCGAGAGCCTTGACCACGAGCTGCAGCAGGTTGAATTTGCTGAACTAAGCAAGGAAGAAGAACTGGAAGCTGAGGTTGAGCAAGTTGAGGAGCAACCTTCAACATCCGAAGAACCTTCTACACTTAAAGAACAACTTCTAGAACTAAAACAACTCCCTGAACATCTAAAATATGAATTTTTAGATTCAACAGGAAGTTACCCAGTAATAGTTGTTGCATCACTAGCTGCTGAAGAAAGCCAGCAACTGTTAAGGGTACTCAGAAGTCATAAGAAGGCTTTGGGATGGACTATTGATGACATCGAAGGGATCAGTCCAGCAATTTGCATGCACAAAATTTTGATGGAGGAGACTCGCATGCCCACTGCTGAATGACAGTACAGGCTTAATCCTGCGATGAATGAGGTTGTAGGCAAAGAAATTCTCAAGTGGAGAAAAGCTGGTATTATCTTCGCTATCTCCGACAGCCCATGGGTGAGTCTAGTGCATGTGGTTCCAAAGAAGGGAGGTATGACCGTTATCAGAAATGACAAAAATGAGCTCATTCCTTCCCGGACCGTAACAGGGTGCCGTGTTTGTATTGACTACCGCAAATTAAACACGGCAACTCGCAAGGACCACTTCCCACTGCCCTTCATTGATCAAATGCTGGACCGGTTAGCAGGCTACCCTTACTACTATTTCCTTGATGGCTATTCAGGCTACAATCAGATTGTTGTGGCGCTAGAGGACCAGGAGAAGACAACGTTCACGTGCCCGTTTGGCACGTTTGCCTTCAAAAGGATGTCGTTTGGTCTATGTAATGCACCTGCTACATTTCAGAGGTGTATGATGGCAATCTTCCAGGGATTAGTGGAGGATATAATAGAGGTGTTTATGGACGACTTCTCAGTATTTGGGCCTCCTTCTCCACATGTTTAAAGAACTTGGAAATGGTACTAATCCGTTGTGAGGAAAAAGACCTATTGTTGAACTGGGAAAAGTGTCATTTTATGGTCAAAGAGGGTATCGTCCTCGGCCATAAAGTGTCTGCTACTGGGCTGGAGGTAGATAGAGCAAAAATCTCTACTATTGAGAGTTTACCTCCGCCGCTGAATGTGAAGGATGTCCAAAGCTTCTTGGGTCATGCTAGGTTTTACCGACACTTCATCAGAGATTTTTCTAAAGTGGCGAAGCCCCTTAGTCTGCTGCTGGAAAAGGACACACCTTTCATTTTTTTTGAGGATTGCCTACAAGCCTTCATTGTGCTGAAGGAGAGATTAATCTCAGCACTAGTAACTGTGGCGCCAGCTTGGAACCAACCTTTTGAACTGATGTGTGATGCCAGTGACTTTGCAGTCAGAGCGGTGCTTGGGCGGAGGTGGGACAAGGTTTTCAGGGCAATATATTTTGCAGTCGCACACTCAATGAGGCCCAGCTCAATTATACTACTATAGAGAAGGAGTTACTTGTTGTGGTGTTTGCTTGCGATAAATTTCGGTCGTATTTATTGGGAACTAAGGTAATTGTCTACACCGACCACGGTGCCTTGAGATACTTGTTCAGCAAGAAGGATGGTAAACCCAAGTTGATCAGATGGGTTTTGTTACTCCAGGAGTTTGACCTGGAGATTAAAGACTTGAAGGGGACTTCCAACACTGTGGTGGACCATTTATCAAGGCTGGAACTAGGGGAAGGTAGCACTAAAGGTACTATACTATTTCCGAAACCTTCCCTGATGAGCAGCTCTTTGTAGTCTGAAGCACAAACGCCATGGTTTGCTAATATAGTGAACTACCATGCATGTGACTATGTACCTACTGAGTTCACTTATCAGTAGAAGAAAAGGTTCCTCTTTAATGCAAGAAGATATATTTGGGATGAGCCTGTCCTCTACATGCAATGTGCTGATTAGATCATTCGAAAATGTGTGCCAGAAGAGGAAGTGGACAGCATACTGAGGCATTGTCATTCATCTGACTATCCTGGCCATTTGTGAGTGCAAAGAACGGTGGCAAAGATCCTACAAAGTGGGTTTTACTGGCCAACCATGTTCAAGGACACATACAACTTCATTAAGTAATGTGATCCATGTCAAAGAACAGGAGGGATTACAAGGAAGCAATAGTTGCCCCAAACTGGAATTATGCCAGTAAAACTTTTTGATATATGGGGAATCGACTTCATGGGACCTTTCCCACAATCAGATGGGTTTTCCTACATCCTTCTAGCTGTGGATTACCTCTCAAAGTGGGTTAAAGCTATACCTACAAGGAAGAATGACGCTTAAGTGGTAATCAAGTTCCTTCGCCGCAACATATTCAGCAGGTTTGGAACACCTAGAGCAATTATCAGTGATGAAGGGAGTCACTTCTGCAATAAGCTTTTTAAAAATCTCTTAAACAAATATGGACTTTAGCCTATCATCCACAAGCAAATGGCCAAGCTAAAGTCCTAAACCGTGAGATCAAGCAGATTTTGGAGAAGACAGTGGGAGGCAACTGAAAAGATTGGTCTCTAAAGCTTGATGAGGCATTGTGGGCTTACCACACAGCATTCAAAACACCCATTGGAATGTCTCCCTATCATCTACTATATGGAAAGGCCTATCACTTGCCTGTTGAATTGGAACATAAGGCATTTTGGGCAGTTAAAAAGTTGAACATGGATCCCACTGTTGCTGCTGAACTGAGATTGCAACAACTAAATAAGTTGGAAGAATTTTGCTTTAATGCCTATAAGAGTGCTAAGCTGTACAAGGAGAGGTCTAAGCTCAGACATGATAAGAAGATCAGCCCCTCTACCGTTGAACCAGGGCAGAAGGTGCTTCTATTTAATTCCAGAATTAAACTCTTCCCTGGGAAGCTGTGATCTAAGTGGATGGGGCCTTATACTGTTATAAAGGTTTTCCCATATGGCAGTGTTGAGCTCCAATCAACCTCTGGACAAACATTCAAAGTAAATGGTCAGCGTGTGAAGCCATACTACATTCAGGACCTTGTTAAGGAGGTTGATCATTTGACTCTGAGCACAACTTGACAGAGGGGACGGTCAAGCTAAGGACCTTAACTAAGTGCTTCATGGGAGGCAACCCATGGTGTATCCTTTCAGTGTTACATTTTTATTTTCGTTTTTATATTTAGATTACTTGTTTCACCATTTCTTTTGCAGGGGGTGTTCTATTTAAAGTAGTTGGTGTGAATTTGGGTGTGAGGTCTTGGGCTTCACTATGTTGAATGTCATTTGTTACAGCTTGAACCATTGGATGTGGATATTAGGCAATCTTTGTAAGGTCCAAGTCCAAGCCCAATTGATCAAAATCCAAGGGGCCCACTAAATTTTGTTGAAATATCAAGGACATGAATTAAGGAATTATTAGGTTGGATATGTGGAAAACAAAGTGACACGTTTTGTTCCTTGGAGAATGAGCCGCCCAACTATAAAAATTCAGAAGATTTTGACCTCATTTAAGGCTGAAAATAGATGCCCGTAACATTAGGACTTGTCTCGTGCAGCATTAATATGGCTCTACTATTCATCCGTGACTTGATGGGAAAGTTTGGACTAAATTGACCCTGCCCGTCACAATGGGATGTCGCGTGCACGTGGGTTTTTTGCTGTTTTGCTCTAAACTTTCGGTGGTAGCTAGTTGGAACTCTCTGCAATATTCTTTGGTCTGTACGCGACATCATCCGAGCACTATAACATGGTCAAATCTCAGATGATGTGTTACAACGCTGGATTTTTGGAAAAGTAACTGACACGTTTTGTTCATGAAAGAGGGATCCACTTCCACGAAAAATTTGAAGGAAATTAGAGTTCATCTGATGCTTCAAATTGATGCCCGTGACATCTGACCATGTGCCGTGCAGACACGTTTCTGGCATGATAGAACATTTTAAGGCCGCAGGAAAAATATGGACCGAATTGGCCTTGCACATGACAATGGGATGTCACGGGCTAGTGGGTTTCTTGTCTTTTAGGGCTGAAATGTTTGTGGCAGCTAGTTGGCCACATTGTGAGCATTATTGCTTTTGCACGTGACATCATTGGAGGACATATTTCGGGTCTATAAAAGCACACAAGTTTCCTCAACCCTGATATTGTGTTAAGAAACCCTAGCTGCAATTCTCACAATAATTTCAGTTCATCTCTCTCCATCTTTGGAGAACTAAGAAGGCTTTGTCTTGCAACATGGTGCAAACAAGAACGGCGTACAAGGAAGCGGGATCCTCAGCAATTTCATCCCCAACCTCAGACCGAGAGGAGCTCCATCAAAAAGAGGACATTGTCATTGGACATGTCTTAGATTGGGATGTTTTGGTGGCATCCAACATTGGTTGGGCAGAAGAGATTGCAGTAAAGCTTGAATCCCTGGGTTTACAAAGGTTAGTTTCTGCAAGAAGTGATTTAATCTATCCTGCCATGCAAGAGTTCTACCATTCTGTTTACATTAATGATGATGATGATGAGTTGATTGGAGAAGTGCGAGGATTCCTAGTCTATATTTCCCCTGCTATTATTAGAGATTATTTCGATCTCCCAACCCATTCACATGAACTTCCCAAATTATGCTTAGGAGCTTATGGTAGAGCTTTCAACTCTAGTAAGGAATTGGGTAAGAGATGACAGTATACAAAAAATGGCTTTATGGGGAAATATAGATGCCTTGCTCACTTGGTCGGTAAATGTTTATTGCTGCAAACTAGGGGAATGGATTCAGTGCCTAAATCTCATCTTGTATTTATGTACTGCATCGATCATCAACATCATGTGGACTAGGTAACTGAGATTTTTAATCTTTTGAAACGAGAGGTGAATAAAAAGTTGTATGGTAGGATGCTGAGCATGATATTTAAATTCCAATACGCACAGTTGTGCGCTCATATGGACACATCAATTTTCCCATCTAATTTCATATTGAGAGTCCTTCAACCTGAAGGGGCTCTAGGGGTTAGTTTCAGAGGGAAATGGGGAGCTAGTACTCCCACTGTACCGCAGCCCTCACGGCATAGTATGCACATGGAAAGGCCTGCTGAACATTGATGGTCCCTTCGAGCCTAGAGGGGGGTGAATAGGCTCTTATCGAAACTCTTTATATTCTCTTAAGACACCACACTAATCTAGTTAAGTGATAGAATCACTCCGGAAGATAACCAGATAGTGGAAGTATTTTGTTTTATTATCAAGAGATAATTACAACAAAATAGAAGCAAGACTCTCTTACACTCTGTTTACAAAAGGATTCACACACTAGCCAAATTCTATCTTTTGAACTCTTTTTGCATACACAGGGTTGATCTTCGCTCACATATGCACACACTACACAAATGTACAAGTATGAATATTTATACAAACATTCCTAAGAGACAACCTTGGAACTTGTAGTTCCGGAATGCGTTCAGCACTAACTATTCCTCGGTAATCTCTCTGCCTTGACTCCTGCGGTTTGTGGAGCCCAAGATCTTGGGTTTGAAGAGTATAAGTGCCTTTGTGAGTTCCCAAATATAATTGAGGTTGTGTCCACATATCCGGGTGATCCACGTGTAAGATTCTTCAGGTTCTCAACGAGTTTGTCTTACGTCGGGACACCACGAGCTGATAATTTTAAATGCGGTAGTTTGAAGTAGCATCTTCTTGGTCCGGTGTAATTTTCCTTACTCCGTTGCTAATGAAGCTCGGAACCTTACTCTGTGTCAGTGGTTGCTTACTCCGTATCTATTAGGTACTGGAATCCTTAGTCCGTGTCAGTGCTTCCTTATTCCGCATGTAAGTTCCTTACTCCGTATGTAAGTTCCTTACTCCGTATGTAAGTTCCTTACTCCGTATGTAAGTTCCTTACTCCGTGTCTAATTTCCTTACTCCGTGCGAATAAAGACTCGGGTCCTTATTCCGCATCAATACTTCCTTACTCCGTATCTATAAAAGACTCGGATCCTTTTACTTCCTTACTCCGTATGTAAGTTCCTTACTCCGTGTCTCTTTAGTTCGCTTGAGGGGAAGACTTAACCTTTTACTTCGTGTGACCTTGTAGACCAAGACTCTTACTCCGCATCAGTTTGACTTAGTCCGTTTGAGGCATTAGGAACAGATTCCGTAATCTGTAGCTTTTAAGTTCTTAGTCCGCACGAATGTTCCTTATTCCATATGTATTGGTGACTTGGTTATTTACCAAGTGTTTGACGACACTCACTCTTGTCCGGATCAGGATTTTGTATCCTGTCCTTAGCTTTGCTCTCACGAGTGTATCTCCGGATTAATAACATATCTTCTGCAACAATCAAAGAAACACAAAAGATCTCAGATCAAATTACATAAGGCTTTATCAGCATTATCCAAATTCTGGGCTTGATCCAACAAACATTCTAGAGACATATCTACTCCCATGAGTGCAAGAAAACAACATATATTCCAGTTGACTGCTCTCTACATGCAATATAATGTCCATACTACAGATGTGTACAGCTTCTTTCAAGGAATCAATGGGCAGGTTATAAGTGAAGCTGAGGTAATCAATTGGGCCTTCACTAATGGCCACATAACTAGTATCCAGTTAGAGGAGTTGTTGGAATTTCTGTCCCAAGACTAGCAAACAACTTCACGACCATCAGCCAGAGCATGTCAAGCTCCTGATTGACCTTTTAGCTCATCTTAGGAAGACTTGAAGCGAAGAACAGATCAACTTTAAGAAGAACAGCCAGTGACCAAGCAATAACTTGGAAAATTGCAAAAGAGCCAATCCCTTTTAGTCAAAGAGCAAAAAGAAGTGAAGAGACTCCTGGGAAAAATTTGGAAAGTGTTGGGCAAAAAGACGAAGTATACAAAACCACAAGTTGTAGATCTTTCTGAAGAGACAAAACCTTCAGCACAGCCTAAGTTTGATCATACAGAGGAAACACCTGAGTATCCACACTACCCCCAGGAGGAGGAAACTCATGCTTATCAGCAATACTTTTACCCAGCAGCACCAGCTCCATTCGAACCTCCGGCAGGCCCTAGTTCTTCTCATGCTCTCATTCCACTGATTAAGCCTCTACAATGGTGGTCTGGTGTTTCTTCCAAGGCTGCACAAGAGGATTTATTGGGCATGCCAGTATATGTGACTCTCAATCCAGCTTTGTCCACTCCTAAGGCCTTGGCAGCATTTGAGCAGTTTCTTCAAGGTGGAGCTCGACAAACGCGATTTGTTAGGGAGTCTGAAGTGTTCACAACATTCTATCTGCAGCGGATCTTAGCTAATGAATATTTATGTGCAGGCGATGTTGATGTTTTTTGCAACCATGCAGCATGTAGTGGAGGCAGAACCTAATGACTACCCTCTGGCACAATACAATTCCATTATGTTGTGTGAATTGTATGAGCAACCTCTGGTGGAGCATGTTCTTCATCAACGAATAAATGGAGCTACAGAAGGTCATCGCTCTTGGCATCAAGTGCAAGAGGTCCTCATCCCTGTCTTAGTAGACCGCCATTTTGTGCTTCTTCAGCTAGATCTACGTGTGGGACATGTGGTATTGTATGATCCTTGCCAAGGACATGGATTTGCTACATGAAAGAAGAATATAGTCCATGGTTTCTTGAAAAAAATCAAAGACGCACTCAAGGAAGAAGGGTTGTTGACATCCAAGTTCCCTCTCGTGCACTTCAACGAAATGGAGCTTCCCCAATAGCCTGACCAGTTCAGATGTGGGATTTTTGTATGTTATTATTTGCTAGCTCTGTTGCAACATAAGGATACCTGGGCGCTTACAGGGGAAACATCTGCTGAATTTGTAGCGCACCTTAGGCGTATGGTGGCCCATGTTATCTTCTTTTACAGCTTACCCTCTCAAAGGTAAGTGTCTTCCTTTCCTTTATTCGATGCTCTGAGGACATAGCAATTTCTTAAGTGTGGTGTGGGGGTGGCTTGCGCCATTTATTTGTCCTTATGGTTGAGTAAATTGTTTTCGTGTTTGAATGTGTGTTTTGTATGTGGAGAGCCATGGATAATAAAGTATGCACTTTTAGCTGAATTTTAATTTAAGTAATTAAAGTGTATTATGCTTTGGTTTATTCATGTCTATACCTTGTGAATGAGATCACCATGTTAGTGGAGCTGGCATTTGAATATTAAATGAGCATGACATATTATGATATACCTTAGTGGCCTTTAAAGTTGAGGGAAAAAGAAAATACAAAAAAAATGAGATCGGCAGCCTCTTTCTAGCCCTTGAGTGACATTTTTAGGTATGGGTAATAGTTTGTTTTGCTCCTCTCTGTATTCAACATTAGTTATTTAATGGTAGGAGTTAAGTATGCATGATGACTACTTATTTGTGCTCAGTGCTTGGTGTTGGTGTCATTGTGCCATAAGAGGCCAAAGAGCCTTATATGTCATGTAATAAAGGGATTGAGATACATTTTTCTCTCATTCTAGCAAAGAAAAAGGCAAGTAAAAAAATAATAAAATAAAAGGTGAGTACGAAAAAGAAAAGTGAATAATCCATCAAGGGAGAGCATAAAATGCAACCTTGTAAGGTTATTACTAAAAAGAAGTGTGGAAAAAAGCCACAAACAGTAAAAAAAAATATATGTTCAGAATAAAAGCCACAATGGCTTGCTGTTTATATGTGTTTTTGTTTTCGTGTTGCAGCAATAATGGCTAAGTTGTTTTGTTTTGCAATTTGTTTCAAAAGTGTGAGCTTAAATATTTAGCTCCAAGTGTTTATCAATAAGTAGAATAGAGTGTGTGTTTTCGTTGATGAGCACGGTTTGGAACTCTCATGTATGCTTGGCAAGAACTTAAGTAATAGCTAATGGAAAATGTAGTGAGGAGTTTTTCTACCCCTATTTTTGTTAGGTATTGACCTTGGGCTTGAGCAAGGGAGAAAAGAGAAGTTATATCTGAGTGAGGCAGTTCTGAACTCGGTGAGGACTTTAAGGCTAGCTAAGTTCTATTTTAGCATGGAATGCTTATTGATATCTAATTTTCAATAATGAGACTGCGTGGTTGTTAGACTTAGAGGTATGAACATGAATGAGCTAAATTATAATTCGTTTTGCTTACTGAAATGCCCATTTTAGCATGATAAGGTTGCATACTTAGGAAACATGACTCTTTTGTTTGTTATTTTATTTTTCTTCATGTTTGAATGAGTGTTTTCTTTTCGCCTGATTGTGTTTTTGCTTGAGGACAAGCAATGGTTCAAGTGTGGTGTATTTGATAATGTGCATTTATGCCGTTATTTTATAGCCTATTTAGGGTGTTTAAGAGCATGTTTACAGCCTGTTTAGTACCATATTTCATATATATTTGCTCTAACCCCTAGAAAGACACTACTTGTGCTATATATGTGTTTTTGAGCTGTTTTGGGCAGGTTTTTGGATGATTTCTTCTCTAGTCATTAGCTAGACTACTCTATCTACTAAAGAGGGAGCTTGTGGCAACTTATGAGCTAAAAAGGAGGTATCTATTTCAGGCTACAAACGAAAAGGCTGCAAGAGGTCTCTTCACACTGTCAGTGCTGAACAAGCATGTTTTGACTTATTTGACCCAAAAGGAGGCTTTAAATGATTTCACGTGCAAAACAAAAGTTGTTGCAGATGATGTTCTCTACCTTCCCAAGAAATTTCAGCTATTTTGGAGATGCCCGTGACAATGACCTTTGTCACGGGCAAGATTATTTTTGCATGGAAGGAATCTATATGACTTAATGAAGCTGGAGACAAATTTTTAGACCATTTGGAGGTGCCCGTGACAATAACCTTTGTCACGGGCAAGGATATTTTTGCATGTAAAGCTTATATCTGATGTGATAAAGTCTTGGGTGAAGTTTCAGAGCAAATGGAGGTGCCCGTGACAATGACCTTTGTCACGGGCAAGAATGTTTTTGCACAGTCAAGTTTATTTTGTTCTGCTGATGATTTTTCTCTTCTGGAGCTTAATCAAATTCTGCTTGGTTTAGGGTGTTTTCAAGGTTTGAATGAAGAATAAGGGTCACTTACCAAAACTACGTCGTTTTGGTAGCGACAATAGCTGGCACTAGGGCACACTTTATACAATACCTGCAGCCCTGTAAAAGGAGGAATCTTGGAGGCAGCAAGGCATCAATTCTTGGAGGCTGAGACGCAGATAGAGGATAGAGAGAGACGTTCTTGGAGATAGAAGCAGCTTTTGAGTTTGATGGTGAGGGGTTGCTGGCAGAGAAGGAGAAGTGTTGGGGTTGTTAATCATCTCTATTTTTTTCTCTCTCTACTGGTACTGTAATCATGTGTTATTTTGGGTTTATTGTGATTGTGAGAATGATTATGGGGTAAAACCTTATTTCTAGGGGAGCAATGTAGCCCCCAAGGTCTTGTAATGTTCTAGATTATGGAATTTTGCTTGCTGTTATATGGAATTCTGGGTTTTTAATTAGTTCATCAATGTTTTAATGCAAAGTATGATGTATGCATGGTTAGACTATCTTAACCCTTGTCTAGGGTAGAATTTGATGAACTAGATTTGACATTACATGATGGACCAAAGTTAGACTATCTTAACCCTTGTCTAGGGTAGAATTTGATGAACTAGATTTGACATTACATGATGGACCAAATCTGTATTTGTTGAATTGGTTGTTTTCCTTTGAACACTTTTACTCTCATGGACCAAATGGTTTAAAAGACTTAAACTTCCCTTTTCATGGACCAAGTGTTAGGGCAGTGGGTGATGACCATTGTAAACTTGGAATTAATTAAATGTTTTTAAGCAAGTACCATAACCAGAGTATTATCAGGTATTGGGAGGTGAAATGGTGACTCTAGATCCATTAATTCATTGCTATCTTTGAATTGCGTTACAATCTCAATAGTTTCGGCATTTTGCATGTTTAAGACTTATACTTTAATTTAAAAACTCAAAAATCAATCATCCAGACATAAATTCAACTTGTTAGCTTAGTGCTTGCTGCTTAACAGCATTAGCTACCTCCCTGTGGGTTCGACAACCGGAGTCTTAATACTCCATTTTATTACTTAACCAGTGCACTTGCTGCAAAACCTATAGACACAATTTATTCAGGTCACAATGTTGTAAGTAGGATTAAGGTTACATGCTCAGAACTTGAATCCTTCCAACCGTACTACCTGGTTTACATGTACAACTACTATAGCACGATCATTTACATTTCCATAAAACTTAGAAATGACTAAGTGCATCATAATCTACTTCTTTGTGCAGGAAATTGATCACAATGTTAACATAGTATCCAGTAAACCATGGTTAATCCATTGTGACAACCCAGTCATGAAATTAGCAGTTGCTCACACATAAGCAAGTCTCACTCAGTGAAGGCCTCACCCTCTCACTCTCGGATAAGCATGTGAGTTTGATTCAAGAACTAAGAATGCACTGTTTGGTATACTTATGGTCAACCAAATCTTACCACAAACACTGATCCACCAATGATTTTCAGTTCGGCATAGATAACTTGAGAGCCACAATGGTCCTATTGAGAATCAGAACATACACTCTAGCATTATCTAATTTACAACACAGTGTATATATAGAGTTTGGTGGTTGATCACTCGTATTTTCTGTGTGAGTTGTCCTCTTCTTTTGTAGAGCACCAGTTTTGAGTGCTTAATTATGAACTTTTTCACATGGACAGAGCTCAGCACAGTTTCTTTTTGATGCAATTGATCAAAAGTCAGTGAACTCCAACTATTACTCTGAAAGGAACACATTCAAAGGGAATTGTGAGGACTCCCCCTTAGATAGGCAATTTAATTTTTTTTATTTTGCTTTTCTCATTCAACCTTTTTCACCTTGCCTTTTTCTAGTGAAAGGTATTGGCTCTTTTTGAGTAATAGGCTTTTTATGATTCTCCACTACTGCAATCTCAGTCATCCTTTGAGCATTGAATCATTGAGGATCCTTTCCGTGTAAGCCAACAGTACCATGAGATATAACGGTTCTCGCTAGTTATTGAATGCAATGACACACAAGTGATATTCACTCTGAAGAAAAGCAACAATTGATGAGAATATCATTTCGTTAAAGAAAGATAGGAATTCCACTCATTTCACTCTCAAGACTAGATGATTCATGACAGGTTGTATAAGAGACTCATACCAGGTTTAGAGGTAGCAAGTTTCATCCATGTGATTTCTCAATTACCCGCATTGGAAATATATGAATCACACTTAAGCATTGCTAATTTTCATGGAAAGATAAACAATCATTAACAGTGTCATACTTATTTCCATGCACAGGTAATTAGGTCGAAATGAAACACAAGACATGCATTAAGAATTATGAAGTTAAGTCTAGCATGCTAAGTTTTGTCAGAAGTTCGTTGAACCGGGCTTCTTACAGTGGTTTGGTGAATATGTCGGCAAGCTGGTCATCACTGGATATATACTCTAGGGAAATGTCCTTCTTCAACACATGGTCTCGTATGAAGTGGTGTTTGACCTCTATGTGCTTAGTTTTGGGATTCATGATAGGATTGTTGGAGATTGCTATGGCGCTTGTGTTATCACAGTATAGAGGCACAGCCTTCAGGTTAAATCCATAGTCTGATAGTTGACTGGCCATCCAAAGCAACTGAGCACAATAGCTTCCTGCAGCAATATATTCAGCTTCAGCAGTTGAAGTTGAAACTGAATTCTGTTTCTTGCTGAACCAGGATACAAGGCGGTTGCCAAGAAGTTGGCATGTTCCACTGGTGCTCTTCCTGTCAATCCTGCATCCAGCAAAGTTTGCATCTAGAGTATCTTCTTAGTTTGAAATCAGACCCCTTTAGATACCAAAGTCCCAAATTTTCAGTTCCCTTCAGATACCGCATAATCCTCTTGACCTGAGACAAGTGTGATTCCTTGGGATTAGCTTGGTATCTTGCACAGATGCATGTTGCAAACATTATGTCAGGTCTGCTTGTTGTCAGATACAACAAGGATCCAATCATGCTTCTGTATTCTGAGAGATCCACCTCTTTGCCTGCTTCATCCATATCCTGTTTGACATTTGTAGGAATGAGGGTTTTCATTTGAGTCACATCAGTCATCTTGAATTTCTTCAAAATCTCTTTAGTGTATTTGGTCTGACTGATAAAGATCCCATCCTCCAACTGCTTGACCTCCAACCCAAGAAAGAATGAAAGCTCTCCCATCATACTCATCTCATATTCACTTTTCATCAGATGGGAGAATTCTTCACACAGCTTCTTATCCCTTGATCCGAAGATGATGTCATCAACATAGATCTAAATAATCAAGGGTGATCCTTTTCCTTCCTTGAGAAACAAGGTGGGGTCAATCTTGCCTTTTTTGAACTTGTTCTTTTCCCTTCCTACTCAGTGCATCTGCAACTACATTCCCCTTCCCAGGCGTGTAGGAGAGTGTAAAATCAAACATTTGCAGGTACTCTACCCATCTCCGTTGTCTCAAATTCAGATCCCTCTAAGTGAAGATGTACTGTAGGCTCTTGTGGTCAGTGTATACCATAAATTTCTCCCCAACAGGTAATGTTGCCAAGACTTGACGGCAAAAATAACTGCTGCTAACTCCAGGTCGTGTGTTGGGTAATTTTGCTCATGGGGCTTTAGCTGTCGCGAGCCATATGTTATGACTTTGTGTTCCTGCATCATAACACACCCCAATCCAACTCGAGATGCATCACAATACACCTTGAATGGCAATCCCTCTTGCAGTAGACTCAACACCAGTGCAGTAGTCAGACGAGTCTTCAATTCCTCAAAAGCTTGCTGACACTTGTCTGTCCACTCGAATTTGGTTCCTTTCTGTGTCAGGGCTGTCATCGGTGCTGCCAACCGAGAAAACCCTTCCACAAAACGCTGGTAATACCCCGCCAGACCCAAGAAATTGCGGATTTCGAAAACGTTTGTGGGCCTCTTCCAAGATGATACTGATTCAATCTTGGTTGGGTCCACCCTAACTCCTTCGGTGGATACCACATGCCCAAGAAAATGCACCTCTCGCATCCAGAAGTCGCACTTGCTAAATTTAGCACACAATTGATGATCTCGTAGTGTCTGCAACACCACAGTCAGGTGCTCCTCATGCTCATTTCATGTCTTAGAGTACACAAGAATGTCATCAATAAATACCACCACGAAGGAATCTAAGTATAGGGCAAATACTTGATTCATCAGATGCATGAACACCGCCGGTGCGTTCGTGAGCCCAAAAGGCATTACTAACCACTCATAGTGTCCGTATCTGCACCTGATAGGTCAAGAGGTTGGTGACAAGCACCAATGGAGACTACACGCATGGTGCTTGTCTCAAATATGCAACCCTATACAGTCATATATCAAGGGTAATCCTGTACTTTCCCATATATCATTACGCATACAATGAGTCAAACAGTCATACAAACATCACATCACATACAGTATGCAAATACAACTGTCCACGGACCCATGTCCAGGATATCACAAAAAACGATACAGGATATAATACTATATCATACGTCAGAGTATTGGGCATCCTCCTGGAAGAAAGGCCTCCACTAGTCTCGGGTCACACCTGAAAAAGGTAAACAGCAAGTAGGGGTGAGCAACAAGCTCAATAGGTGACCCCAACACTCCACATCATGCAAACATACAAGTCTATACTACATGCTCTGTGTACTCGTGCACTGTGTAGTGTGCACAATCATCAAGACTCAGCCTGCAAACAAACATCAGGACCCAGCCTGCCCACACAAGATAGCTTGTCCACGATCCTCCACGAGATCCCAGCTCAGAGCACTCAGCCCTAGCTCCACGAGCTCAACTGCTCAACTGAGGCCTTAGCCTGTCCACAACGCAATATGCCCGGCCACAGTCACTACACAGGCCTACCATCGGCACATATGCCTGCCACGTCATCCACATAGCACCATCGGTGCATCACGGTGAGAACCCAACAAGTCATAGAGCCTAAGCCCCAATCCCTCAAACCAACATACCAACACCAATATGGTCTTAAGGTATACAACACTCCCTTTAGAACTGTAGCCAGTCTTCACCAATCGATCCTCATTCCTTGACTAAGGAAGGAGATACCCATAGGAGTTGTTTTCCTGAAATAAAAAGTCCCGGCATTGGGTTCCCATAGCATAACTAAGATAATTTGATTTTTGAGGATTTTTCTGAGATGTCTAACCCCACTTTCCAAAAATTCACCTCTATGAAAAACTGATTTTTCTGAGATTTTACACTAAATCCCAATTTTTACATTTTTAAGGAGTGGGAATTAATTTTTCTAGTATTTTTCTTTGAATCCAAATGGGGGGTATTTCGTTATTTACAGTGTAACTTAAGTATACTTAAATGTGGAGAGGCATAATGGTCTAGTCCAGTGCAGTTGCACTACTGCGGAACACTACTGCGGATGAAGGTGCGAACGAAGCTACGGACTGCTCCGTATCAACTGATCCATATCAACTGATCCGGACTACCTTCCTGCGGACGGATCCGGACTAACTTCCTACGGACTGATCCGGATTAACTTCTTACGGACTGATCCGGGCTAACTTCCTACGGACTGATCCGGACTAACTTCCCACTGATCTGGACTACGCCGCTGCTGACTACGAAAGCTGCTGACTCCACAGCTGCTGACTACGAACTTCGACCCTTACAGTTCGCCCAGGGTACTGTTCATCATCATTTTTGGCCTATTTTTCATCTGGAATCAACCCAAAAGCCCCCAGGCACTCATAAACACGCATTTTACTAAATAGAGTACAAAATTACATACCGAAACTGATATAAATCAGTTCTAAACCACAGATCTTATGCTAAATCATTAGATCTAACCCCAAAATTGGGTTTCCCCCAAAACCTAGGATTCATGCTCAAATTCATAAATCATGATAAATTCATGCATATTCAAAGACAGAATCGCGATAAGAGGTTCAAGGACACCTACTGGAAAGATTATTTGCGATCCACGAACTCCAATCGCCCCAAATCACCAAGGGAAGCTCTTCACCTTCTCTCTCTCTTTTACTCAAACACGCACACACCAAGCAAATTAAAGGGATAAGGCAGTTTCTTAATTATTTATACTGCTGTCAATAATTGGCCTCCCCAGCAATAATTGACCTCCCGAACGCAATAATTGACCCCCCGAGGTCACGAACTCCAAATTGAGTCAAATTACTATCAAAACACTCGAAATGACGAGCACAACACTATTCAGATATTACCACACTCAAATGACCGCTCAAACGCGAAGTCAACCAATAAACCCCGAAAAGTCAACAATTGGGTCAAACAGTGCCTCGACTCAGAATCGGGCCCAGGTACACTCAAAATTCTCACATCGACGACTACACTACTGTCCAGATAGTTGCATTCCCATAGAATGGCTATCTCTCAAAACTACCCAAATACGAGTCTTTACAACTAGATCAATAATTGTGTAGGTGTGCTTAGTGAACAAAACTTAATAACCTTTGTCACATAATTGACTTATGCTCAACAGGTTATGTTTGAAACCTTGAACAACAGACACATTATGAATTGAAACAAAACCATTTGACAGAGTACCCTTACTGACAATCTTACCCTTTTTGTTATCCCCAAAGGTGACAGATGAAGCTGCAACCTCCCTCACTTCACTTAACAAAGAGGCATCATCTGTCATGTGTACAGAATAGGCACTGTCAAGATACCACTGGCTGGAATTGATCTTGTGTTCCGGTGGCTACTTTCAGCTTCATGTACCTATTCCTGCACAACAAGGAACTAAGTCTTGGGAGCCCAATTTGGATTAAGCTTTGGGTAAGTGAAAGCTGCAATTGACAATTTAGGTTTCCAATACTTAGGAATAGATTTAATTTTGC
Source organism: Taxillus chinensis (assembly GCA_023512835.1). Taxonomy (NCBI): domain Eukaryota; kingdom Viridiplantae; phylum Streptophyta; class Magnoliopsida; order Santalales; family Loranthaceae; genus Taxillus; species Taxillus chinensis. Next base: position 46,798,907 of record CM042085.1, on the reverse strand, counting down.
ATGCTGACTTAGGTGATCCATCATTAGATATGTTAGCAAGGTAATTCTTTGGGCTCTTAGTAAACTCTCCTATCTTATGGTTACCATTGGCAGCTTTGTTGGGCACAGAGTTAACAATTTTCTTCACAGGTTTAGTCTTTATGTTCTTTGGTGAGGTAGTAACCTGTGTGTGCCTGGTCATCTTCTTCTTCCTATCGAGTTATGATTTTGCAGATTTTCTGAAATGTTTACCTGATTAAGGCTCACCCTGATTTCTTTGGCAATCTCATTCTTAAGATACTCAGGCTAGTGTTTGCACTGATAGGAAAGGTGTCCAACTTCACAATAGATGGGGCAGATGATAGTTTTAGGTTGGACACTCTGCTTCAAGGGTTTGGTTGGAGTGTTAAGAGGCTTCCTAGGTTTTCCTTCATATCGTAGACCATTCTTAACTCTACCACCAGAGACAAACTTGGGATGGAATAAAGCAGCCTTGCTGGATGAGCCAGTCTCAACCACAGTAGTGCAACTACTTGGTTTAGTCTCTGGGATCACTACACCCTTACCCTTGCATTGGGATGTAAAGGACAGGTTCACTAAAGGTTCAACTTTCAGATCTTCTCTATTAACTGCTGCGTCACTGTCCTGAGATACAATAGTACCCTGATCTTTGAGTTCGGGTGTTACTGGTTTGGGCGGACAAGTAATAGCCATCGATACCTCCTTTCCACAATCAAGGAGCACACTGCCAGCAAGAACAAAGCCAGCAAGACACGTGGTCTGCACAGGGTAAGTTTGGGCTTTGGCTACTTGGTCTTCAGAGAAACCTAGACCTAAGGCTAGACCTTTGATATCTGGAGTAGTCCTAAAGTGTGCTGCAATCTCAGCAGAATTTTGCCACTTTTTACTGATTTGTCTTTCTTTCTCCGGTTCGGCTTTTGTTTCAAGTAGTTCTGTTCAAGCCTATCGATGTCTTTATTAGCTATTTTCAATTGACCAGCTTTGTCCAAAAGATCATCGTGTGTGCTTCTTATCTCACTCACTTCAGCTCTTAATCTTCTCTCTGTTCTTTCATAGTCATCTATAAAGTCCCTATATTCACATGAAAGCCTTTCAAGTTTAGAATAATATCTTTCTTTGTTAGCTTTTATAGGGAGAAATTATTCTTCTATGTCTTTTAGAGCTCTATAGGTATCTTCATATTCAATGTAGAGTCGTTCGTAGGTTCTTACCTTGAGGGGAGGTGAGTTGTCGGCCATGAAGCGAGATATGACCCTTTTCTTTCTTCTCTTCATTAGAAGATTCTTCTTCCTCCTCGGTTTATTGTTGAATTTGTTGGCGACAAGAGCCTTCTTCCTTTTGTCATCCTTCCTGCTTGAGGAGCCTCTGGTCTTCTTTTTTTCGCTTAGTTGCCTCCTTTTTCTCCCTCTTCAGCGTATAGCAGTTGGCAGCGAAGTGGCCGGGCCTATTCCAATGGTAGCATTACAACTTCTCCTTATCAGAAGGAGAAGGATGAGGATGACTGCCTTGCTTTCCTCCTGTAGTTCCCCCTTGGAGAAGGATGAGGATGACTGCCTTGCTTTCCTCCTGTAGTTCCCCCTTTTATTTAGCAGTTTCTTGATCAGAAACGTTATCTCTTCATCTGAGGCACTGTCTGAGTCAAGCTCTTCAGCCTCATCTTCTTCTTCTTTAGAAGATGGTTCCCTTGGTTCAGTAGCCTTATAGGCTGTGACTTCTCCTTTTTCTTGGAAGGGTTCTCAAAGGCCTCAAGCTCTTCCTTTTGCATTCCAAACGTCTTGAGGTCCCCATATAGTGCTTCTAAGGCACAAGTCTTCTATTCCTTCAACTGACGGATGGATGATGTCTTTATTAGCAATCTCAAAGGTAGAGATTTCAGAAATTTATCATTTTTGTCCTTCTAAGAGATCTCAATGTGATACGTTTTCATCAGTTGAATCAGTCCTGTGAATCATTTGTAGATACTGTCCAGTGATTCCTTTGGTTATCATCTGAAGGCTTTGTACTCTGCTGAGCATGGAGATCTTGTTGTCCTATATCTGTTCATCTCCTTCATAGATGAGACAGAGCTTGTCTCATACCTCCTTTGCGGTCTCAAGATCCTCCACATCCGTGAACATGTCATCATCAAGTGTAGAGAAAAGTATGGCTTTTGCTTTGAAGCTTATCTTTACTTTCCTCTACTCCACCTTAGACCAACTATCTGGGTCTTTCGTCATTAACCGGCCTTTATGCATAATCTTTGGGGTGAAAGGCCCGTTCTTTATCGTTTCCCAGAGATAGGTGTCAAGCATGTATAGGTGACCTCTCATTCTCGCTTTCCATTTGGAGAAGCGTGTGGGTGTGCACATAGGTACTTGGGAGGATGAGCCAAGCAGGATGTCGTAGAAGTCCTCTTGTTCTTTCTTATTGCTGCTGGTACTCGGTTCTTCTTGCTCTTGGTCTCCAGGCGGTCCTTCTGCTCGAGTGTGACTGGCTTTTTGTTCCTCGATAGGAACTGGAGCCTGCTCGGGAGTTGGAGCTGCACTGCTGGAATCCATATCTTCCATTCAAGGATCTCTACAGAGATGTAGTCCTGCTCTGATACCAACTATAGGTCCCAAAGTGAGTCTAGAGGGGGGGGGGGTGAATAGACTCTCTTCGAGCGCGGTAGCTAGACTGTTGGCTGGTTTTTGAATCTTCTATGGATGACTATGATGGAAGTATTAATGGAGAAGATGATAGTAGTAATGTGAGTGATAATGTAAGTGGTAATTAACTATCAGGCAAATATGAGATGGGAGTAAATGCTTTATGAAAGGACAGATCTCAGATGTGAAAGGAATAATCTGTAATAGTTTAGATTGTGGAAAACAACACTGAGATTAGACTTGATGATAGTGCTGGATCTTTGTTGAATAAGAGTTTGTGATTGATCAAAAGAATTGTTCTTGTTCTTAGTTCAACAAAGCGCACAGCACTTGGAGTTCTTTTCTCTCGGAGTCTCTCTCTCTAGCGTTAGAACTCTCTTGCATTCAATTCTGCAAAAGATTCTTAAGTTAATGTGTGTTAGAATCCTTTATCTAGTGTTATGTGTCTTCCACGCTTTCAGAGAGAGATATTAACCTCCTAATTTTGTTATTTTATATATGAGAGAAATATATTTCAAGGTTAAAGTGTTGTATACCTTGTTGTCCATCCTGACAGTTAAGTTCCCGCCACTGAAAATGCGGGATGTCAGGGGATAGGTTGATCTGCTCTGATTTGCAGTTCAAATGCCCATACTCCGTATTTACATGCGATCGATCTTGACCGTTCATCTATGGATGGTGGTTGGCAGTAATTAATGTGACATTAAATGCACTCAATTGCTCAGAACGGCGCAGGCTTACTGTACAAAACCTAGTTGACAATATCGCTAAGTTAGTATACTTAGGGTATGCTTAGGATTGCACGTTTGCCTCGAAGGTGGATGCCTTGTAGGTTTGGTGACTCGAAGACTTTGAGTACAGCCTGTAAAAGTTGCGGAAGTAGGCTTCAGGCTTTGCAGCATTTATTTCTGCGAGTCTGCGACTCACATATCTTCGAGTCTTTGAGGCTAGAGTTTAGGTTAGATTAGTTCTTTTGTGTTTTTCTATTAACTGTATGTCTACGACTCTGCGAGTCTAAGACTCTACGAATCTGCGACTCTCCTAGTTGCTCTTAGAGTGACTACTTCATAGTGTACCTAATCTCCTCGTTGTTATAGCTGCGAGTCTGAGACCCTAACTCTATGGATCTACGACCTTCGGGTCTCTTAGTATACTTTTCTTGACTGAGTGGACAAAGGATCATTGATTCTACGAGTCTTCGACCCTGAGAGTCTTCGACTCTATGAGTCTTGAACTTTGCATTTACCTCCTTAGTCCTTCGTAGTTGCTCATAGGCTGAGTCTCCGTATTCTTCAAGTCTTCGACTCGACGGCTTCGACCCTTCAACTATGACTCTCCACCTTCAAGATCTCCGAGCCCGTAGGTCTGGCAATTTCTTTAGATTAACCGTTACGACACTTGAGTCTATGACTCTACGAGTCTTTGTGCTACGGCTTACATTTTTGTTTTCCAGTCTTTATTGCATCGACTCTTCATTCTTCGACCTACAAGTCTCGAGTCTCCAATTTGATTCTTAACGAGTGTCTTAAGGCTTCGACTCTACGACCCTTGAGTCTATGAGTCCGGCTGTACTTTAAGTTCCGTTAATTGACTTAAGCGCTTTTAAGGACTCTACAGTTCTATGAGCTTTGAGTCTTCGAGTCATTTATTGTTGGTTACTATTCTTTAGAATTCTTCAACTCTACAAGTCTCTGAATTTAATCGTCGCTTATAGTAATGCTCTCTTCTCCGCACTGCGACTCTGCGACCTTCGACCCTAGATCTACGAGTCACAATTTGTTCTGTCACAAATGTGCTTCGAGTCTCCAGACCCTACGAGTCTACAAGCCTCTTGTCCATATGTCCTGTGACAGCCTTACTTGTACTTCCTTCGACCCTGCGACCTTCAGATCTTTGAGTCGTCAAACATAGACTATATTTTGGAAGCTTTATCAAATCCTATATTTCCAACAGTTATTACTAACATGAGTCTGTCCATTCGTTACTTCTTTTGGATATGTGATCACAAGTCGAACCTATTGGATTAAGCCCAGAATTTGGATGATGCGGATAAAACCGTATTTAATTTGATTTGAGACATTGCATGTTTATGCTTAAGTTGTTGCAGAAGATATGATCTTAATTGGACGTTCACTCGTGAGAGCAAAGCTGAGGACAGGATACATAATCCTGATCCGGACAAACGTGAGTGTCGCCAAACACTTGGTAAATAATCAAGTCTACACTTCATACGGAATAAGGATCATTCGTGCGGACTAAACACTTAAAGCAATGGACTAAGGAATCTGCGTCTAACACCTTAATGGACTAAGTCAAATAGATACGGAATAAGAATCCTAGTAAACATCTAGTGTGGAGTAAGAGACAGTTATCACGGAATAAAAAGCTAAGTCTTCCACTCAAGCGGACTAAGGACAAGAAGACACGAAGTAAGGAATCCGAGTCTTCCATACATGTGGAGTAAGGAACGACTTGTGTGGAATAAGGACCCAAGTCCTTTATTCACATGGAGTAAGGAAAATAGATGCAAAGTAAGGATGCACCGATACGGAGTGAGCCATCCGACCTTTGAACTCATACGGAGTAAGGAAGCGCTGATACGAAGTAAGCTCTCCGGATTTCTCTTTCATACGAAGTAAGGAAGCGCTGACACGGAATAAGGATTCCAGTATGAAACTAACACGAAGTAAGGAACCACTGACATGGAGTAAGGATCCGAGTTTGATTAACACGGAGTACGGAACTTTACGACGGATTAAGAAGACGCTACTTCAACTTATCATCTTTACATTCAAAGTAGTCAGCTCGTTGTGTCCCGATGTAAGACAAACTTGTTGAAAACCTAAAGCATCTTACACGTGGATCACATAGATATGTGGATATAACTTTAACTGTACTTGGGAACTCACGAAGACACTTGTGCTTTACAAACCCAAGATCTTAAGCTCCACATCCGGAGCAATCAAGGCAGAGAGATTTCGGAGGAACAGTCAATGCTCCACGTTGCTCGGAAGAACAAGTTCCAAAGATATTTTTTACGGATGGCTATATATATTAACACTTGTATATTTTTATAAGTGCGCAAGAATAGAGTGCTTAACTGTGTGTATGCGTGTGTATGTACAAGAGCTTATAGAGATATTATTGGCTAGTGTGTGAGTAATTGTAAACAGAGTGCTTGAGAGTTTTCAGTAGATCAAAAAGCTTCATTAGCTTTAATCTGCTATATTTTGTTGTATTTATCTCTTGATAATAAAACAAAATACTTTCACTATCTGGTTATCTTCTGCATTGATTCTATCTCTTAACCAGATAAGTGTTGTGCCAGATGTTGAACCTCATTTTGACCGGGTTAGATCACAACTGTACTCGATGAAAGACCGCAAGACTAAGGACCACTTTGGGAGACCTTTATATGCCCCAAGACAAGCTCTAAGTGATAGAGGATGACATTCGGAGGACAATGCACTTGACCACACTTGATTCTGAGAAGAAATGAAATGATTATGACAAAAGTACTAAAGTTGAATTTGACAACCGGTGTGCAGCCCGCTATTTTATTAATAACTTCCCTGATAGTTGTCGTAATCCAACAAAGTCAATTGCATTGATTAGATAACATCTTTATCTATCATTTCCAATTGGTTTGAGAATATTTTGGTTGTATTCAATTAGTTATGATTTTTCAAAGTTGACAACCAAACCTTGTACAAATTTGCGGGAGACAACCAGTGCGCAGTGCACTATTTTGCCAATAACATTCTCAATACGTATTGGATATGAATAAAGTTAATTGCATTAGTTAGATAACATCTTTATCTATCATCTCCAACTGGTTTGAGGGTAATCTGAGTTTTGTGCAATTAACTATGAATTTTTGAATTGGACGGGCAAAATGCTCACTTTATCATGTACCTCTGTGTGGTATTTCCCATTTTTATCCTAAATAGCAGATCCTTTTGGAGGGATTTCACTTTCAGAAGATAGATAACAGAATTTCGAGAAAAACAAGACCAATTTGGCCCCAATCCGAGCTCTGTGGAGAAAGTTATTAATTTTTGAAGTTGCCCCATAAATCTGTCATTTTTCCACGAATTAGTGGTTCTTCATATGTATGTTTGTCGGTTTTGATTCTCGTTCGCCCAAGTATATATACAAAGACACTCTCTTTACACAAGAATCGAGAACAAGAGAGGCCTAAGGAAGCCTAAGGAAGCCCAAGTAGAGGCACCACGTGGTGGCCAAGCCCACACACGGAAATTTTTGGGGAAACCCAAATCCGGTGGCCAAACTTGGTCAAATCTGGGCCAAGCCTAAATCCGGCGGTCAAACTTGATCAAATCCGGGTTAAGCCCGTTAATCCGGGCCAAGCCCAAATCCGGTGGTCAAACTTGGTCAAATCCGAGCTAAGCCCAAATCTGGCGGTCAAACTTGGTCAAATTCGGGCTAAGCCCATTAATGCGGAATAAGCCCAAATCCGGTGGTCAAACATGGTCAAATTCGAGCTAAGCCCATTGATGCGGAATAAGCTCATTAGTGCGAATAAGGACCGTTAATTTGGAATAAGCCCGGATCCGAAGGTCAAACTTGGTCAAATCCGAGCTAAGCCCATTGATGCGGAATAAGCTCATTAGTGCGAAATAAGGACCCGTTAATGCGGAATATGGACCTATTGATGTGGAATAAGGCCACTGATCCGGAGGTCAAACCTGGTCAATAATTTGGAAAAACTCCAAAATAGTTCCTCTACAGTCCGGGAGTGACTCCAAAACACCGAGACTCGAAAAATCCAGAAAATTCTTTTTAAGTGCATTAAATGCCACAAGTGTCTCGAACCCCCTTTTCAAGCGTGGGAATTGAGGAGTCTCCGAATATTAAATTCAAATGTCTCGGAACTCCATTTCTGAGCATAGGGACGGAAGACCTCTGTAATTAAATGTCATTTTCCTCGAGACATCACAGTTGACCCTGGGGGACTGCATAACTATTAATTCCCAACGGCTCCAATACATCCGGAAATGCATTCAGCCCTTACCCACCAAGGCGTCCAGGTACAACAGAGGATTAAATAATCTCAAATGATTTATTTATTTTCAGGCATTAGGACTCCTTTTTCAAAGCACGGGAACTGTGAATTATTGTGAATCACTGGGAACCGAGAATCCCATTTCCGAAGTCATTAATTCATTGAAACGATGTAGTTGACTTATGGGACTATAAGGCATCCAATAAATGCCGAGGCACGGGCTGTCTCCCTTGGGATTCCTATAAATAGACTGCCCCAAGAGGCAGAGAGTGGGGCATCAATTATCAAGTATCAGGAGGGGATCACATATGAGAAGAGAAATTATTTCAGAGAGAGAATATTCAAGGATCCTCAAGAGAAAAGACCTAGAATTGATCGTCCTCTTCCAACGGTAGAAGGCATCAATGGGGATGCCATCCAGTGGGAACATCAAACATCAATTATCAAAGGAGGCCCTTCCAAAGCAAGGAGCAAACGATCCTAGAAGCGTAGACGCAGATTCAAGGCGGGAAAGGAAAGCCGCATTTTTCTTTTTAACACCTTGTGTTTTCAGGGAGACTTTTTAAAGGAGGATCTCCAAGCTTGGCCATAAAAATTTATCCAGGTTTTTCTCTTTAATTTCTTCATATTTAAACTGTTATGGCTTCTTTGCTCAAATGTTTTGAAGTGAACAGTTTTCTTTTTAACTCACATTCCTTTTTTCTTCAAAAATTAAAAAGGACAAGCAAAGAGTATGTTTTCTAGAAAAATTAAAATTAGGCCTTGGTGGTCATGGGATTAAGTCCTAGATGCTCATATCATAGAGTGCCTGAGCCAATATCAATTGTGACAGTATTTTTATATTTGAATTCAAATTGTTTTTGTTGTCTTTTCTAAAAAAGGAAATTACTTTTGTTTTCTTATAAAAACTGAAATACTGTCACATGGGCCTAGATCCCACATTCTTTTTCTAAAATTAGAATGCCCCATTTTTACTTTAAATCCTTTTTTGTTTTAAGGCCTAGATCATAAAAGCTATTTTTTTCCTAAAATTAAAAATACATAAAAATAACTTCCTTCTGAATAATGCAAGCAAACACCCATAGATCAAGACTATGTACCAATTTTGGGCGTTGTGGGGGTGCAAGAGTTTTTCTTCCTTCCCTACACGTAACCGACTCCCGAACCTAATTCTCTGGAACCGTGGACCTTTCTTTTTCTAGGTGCCAAATCACACCTCTAATTTATTTGGTGGCGACTATGTTTTTCTTTTCTTTAATGGTTTGTGCGAGCCTTGTGCAGGGATGACTCTAGGATCAACTGAATGAACTAGCATGGAGTCCTTTCACAAAAGCCAGTACGAGCCCGGTCAAAAACGGGTGATGACAACTTGGCGAGTCCGTGGGGGACTGTTGTGAGAGTCTAGCCATGGTTTCGATTTATTGGAATGTTTGCTTGCTTGTTTTTTTTCTGTTTTTTTTCCTTTTATTCTATAATTGTTTTAACTGTGCATACATACTTCTCTCTCTTTCTCCAACCCTATACCCAGGTTTTCTCTAACACAACAGGATTAGAAGAGGCTAGTAAAGGTTTGACCACGTGGACTTGGTTGTGCTTGTCTATGTGGAATACCCGAAATGTCTCACTCAGGCAGTGGTCCTTTCTTGTTAATGCCCAAGAGGTACAAGAAGGACCCCCTCCGTTAATGCCCTTTGGGGTACGGGGGCTCCCTCTTAGTTCTTGTTAATGCCCTCGAGGTACAAGGCTAAGTAGGGAATGCCTGGGAACCAATGAATAAGATAGGCATAGATTTAGAGGCCCATCAGGGGCATGACCTTCATATGTTTGAGCCTTAGTATGACATTTTTATTACTTGTCTTGTTTGAACTATGTATTTAAATGCTAACCCCTTGTATATATTATTCATGCTATTTTCGCTAACCCCTCATTTGCATGCATTGTATATCATTGATGGTCCCTTGGAGCCTAAAGGGGGGGGGGGGGGGTGAATAGGCTCTTATTAAAACTCTTTTCTTTCTCTCAAGACACAAACACTTATCTAGTTAAGTGATAGAATCACTGCGGAAGATAACCAGATAGTGGAAGTATTTTGTTCTATTATCACAAGATAAATACAACAAAATAGGAGCAAGACTCTCTTACACTTTGTTTACAAATGAACTCACACACTAGCCAACTTCTATCTCCAAAGATGAAAACTCTTGTGCATACACAGAATTAGTCTATTCTTTTCTAACGCACATTCGCTTTTTCACGCACACTTTGTTTAATGTACAAGTATGGATATTTATACAAAACATTCCTAAGAGACAACCTTGGAACTTGTAGTTCCGAAATGCGTTCAGCACTAACTATCCCTCGGTAATCTCTCTGCCTTGACTGCTGCAGTTTGTGGAGCTCAAGATCTTGGGTTCGAAGAGTATAAGTGCGTTTGTGAGTTCCCAATTACAATTAAGGTTGTGTCCACATATCCGGATGATCCACGTGTAAGATTTTTCAGGTTCTCAATAAATTCGTCTTACATCGGGACGCCACGAGCTGATAACTTTAAATGCGGTTGAGTTGAAGCAGTATCTTCTTGGTCCGGTGTAATTTTCCTTACTCCGTAGCTAATGAAGCTCGGAACCTTACTTCGTGTCAGTGGTTGCTTACTCCGTATCTATTTAGTACTGGAATCCTTAGTCCGTGTCAGTGCTTCCTTACTCCACATGTAAGTTCTTTACTCCGTATGTAAGTTCCTTACTCCGTATGTAAGTTCCTTACTCTGGGCAAGTCTTGAAAAGTCTGATGACTTATTCCGTGTCAGCGCTTTCTTACTCCGTATGTAATGTAAGTTCCTTACTCCGTATGTAAGTTCCTTACTCCGTATGTAAGTTCCTTACTCCGTGTGTAAGTTCCTTACTCCGTATGTAAGTTCCTTACTCCGGGCAAGTAAGATATCTGGATTCCTTACTCCGCATCTGGTTTCCTTACTCCGCACTTATCCTTTAAGTTCTTAGTCCGTACGAATGTTCCTTATTCCGTATGTATTTGTGACTTGGTTATTTACCAAGTGTTTGACGACACTCACTCTTGTCCGGATCAGGATTATGTATCCTGTCCTTAGCTTTGCTCTCACGAGTGCATCTCTGGATTAGTAACATAACTTCTGCAATGATCAAATAAACACAAAAGATCTCAGATCAAATTACATAAGGCTTTATCAGTATTATCCAAATTCTGGGTTTGATTCAACAATCTCCCCCAATTATGGATATGCCCAAACCCTTTGTAATCTGATCTGGTGAGCAATGCAAAAGAATAACATACAGAATACGCAACACAACCAATTTCATTAATCAGCAACTAAATACAATTCAGCCTTAATACAAGTCTTTCACTAGGGTATATAAGGCTTACTATACTTGAAGATCATAGTTGCTGCCTTCTCTCTTAGCTCCATTGTCTCGCTTCATCGTAAAGGTGGTGTGTTGGCTCCAATATTTGTCCACAATCGGGAATGACTTGATGAAGTGACAGACAAAGGCTCCGTAGCCTATCTCCATCCGGTTGTTGTGGCACTTGCTTCTTGCCCCGGAATGTCGCCTTGAGTTTCTCGGTCGGACGCAGGGGTGATATGCCCAACTCTTCATATAATCCGGCTTTCTTCACACTTTCAATCGGCTGGAGACAAGAGGTTCCCATTGATTCTTCCTAACGAAGTGCTCCACAATCTGATGAGAATCAATGAGAATCATTTGCTTGGACCGAATCATGAAGACAGCCATCATGAAGTGTGGCGACATAATCCGGTACGGAATGAGGATGGTTGAGAGAGTTTTCCATGGTTTGCTATCCTCATCGGTTCCTGTCGATGAAGGACTGAATTAGCTCCACACCGGGAAGATAGCCCTCATTCCAACACCGGTAGAACGTCAAACAAGTGCCCATCTTTGTAGAGAGATGGAAACGGCCTCATCTCCATTTTAGCTGCTCGCGAGAAGTTGTCAATGTCTTCTGTAGTAAAGAGTCCTTTCTCCGAACAGAGAGTCTGAATGTCGGCCAGGGAGAAAGGGTATATTTCTGAAAGACATCTTCTCTCAGCAGAAGACGTAGCATAGGATTTCATTGCCTTGCACAAGCTTCCATCCGCATCAGAAGGATCAAACTCCGCATATGATGGGAGGAAGGTATCAGCTGCGGATGAGGAGGATGGAGGAGGAGCTGGAGCTGCAGTAGAGGAGCTTGGTTGAGAGAAGCGGCTTCGTTTGGGAATTTGAACTCCCTGGAAGCACCGAAGTGGCGGGCCGCTTCTTAGTCCGAGTAGATGGTTGTGGGGCGAAAGGAGTAGACGGATCGATGACACTCTCTCCCCCGGTTTGGCGGATCGCCGGAAGCAACAGGAGGACGAGCCATCGTGTGCGCCAAATCCGCGAAGGAGGTAGACAATGAATGGACGGATGTGGGGACAAGATCCATTTTCTGCTCCATGGAAGTGGAGGAGTTAGTGAGAGCGGAGAGGAGTTGGGCGCCGAGAGCATCAACTTTGGCAGTGATGGCGGAAATTTGGGCGCTTTGAGCTTGGGCGTGGCGGTCCAGCTGGGCGGAAAGCACAGCGTCGGAGTGGACCGTGCCAAAAGAGGCACGCCCAAGGACCAACTCCGGAGCTTTGGAGGACTCCCCCGCATGAACAGGGAGCAGGGAGTGCGTTGGGTAGAGGAGTCCGCAGGAGTATCGGCGGCAGCGAGAGCATCCGGAGCATCGAGGGCATTCGGAGCATCGGAGGCATCCGGAGCAGGGGACCCGCTTTGACCAGATAAGTCAACCACGGGAATCGCGGCAGCAGGAGAAGAGGGTCCAGCCTTAGCAGAGGAAGGACTTCGTGCAGCAGGGACTGGGCCGGAGGGTGTAGGGAACGGCACATCGGGAATGGCAGCCGGCGTAAGAAAGTCGTGGTCCAAGTTCCAGATGATCATGGTCTCTGGGGATTGGGTATTGCGTGTGTAAAACACCCGGAGATCGGTGTCAGGAATGGAGGAGGTGTGGGCTAGGCTGAAACGGAGCCAAAGGTCCGTTAAGGTGTCGGCGGAGAGATGGTCAAGGTAATCTCGGGGTTGAGGTAAGGGAGGCAAAGGAGCTTCGGAGTAGAGCCAGGGACATCAACAATGACGGCAGCAACAGCGGTATCGACCGCGGCAGCAATAGCGGATGTGGAGGGAGTGGGGACATCAGTAGCAGAGGGGGCTGAGGAAACAGCTTTAGACGCACTGTGTTGAGAGGGCCCCGCAACCTCGGACGGTTCGGCACAGACACTTGGCTGGGAGGCCCGTGAGTGGGAGGGCGCAGCAACAGACCGAATTCGGGAGGATCGGGGTGCAGAACTGACCTCATGGGCTTGACTGTCGGAGGGGTCACCAACAGAGCTGCCTTGTTGTTCCGAGGCAGGGAGAATGCGGAGAGCTACAGTGGGTCGGCGAGTGGTCATGTTCCCGTCCGGCGTAAGGTAACGGAGGTAATAAGCCGAGGGAAACGAGACAGCATCAAATCGGGCGAAATGGTCCGGACGTAGATGCCTGGAAGACAATGCCGAGGATGCGCCCGAAGGAATGGTTTTTGGAACCATTCTGCAAAGAAACGAAATAAGAACATCCCCCAATCCATCGGAAGACCTTCAAAAATGCCGTACATGGCCAGGGAGAAGGTCGTACGGAACTGAGTCCAGGGCGGAGGTGCGAGCCAGTAGGCATCGACTTAGAATGGTCGCCATATATCGATAGCGACCCTGGAAGGATTTCACCTTGTATTCCTTCCCTTTGTTTGTGCAACCCATAGAAGCCGCCATAGGATCGGCATCTGGGCGCTATGGTTCACCAAGAGGTAGGTGGAGAGCAGCGCGGAGAACGGCGGAGTGATGATGATGGATTCACCGCGGACATAAGAGGTTATGGAATCGGTGGTGCAGTGAATCCGTTGGTAATACTCAAGAATGTCGTCGATAAGAAGATCGACGGGATTGGAGATCAGGCTGAGTATATGCGAGGCTTCAAGGAGAGGGCGAAGCTGGGAAAACCAATCCGGAGGATTAGAAACAGCGTTCCAATCAACCAGATGGCCAGGATTAACGCCGGAAAGAGAGATTCTGGGTGCCATTGCAGATTAGATGGGAAGGACAGGATGAAAGGTGAGGTCTTGACAATGGAAGGAGCAACGAGAGGTTTAGGGATTTGAAATGAGCAATACTCGTGCTTCGCAGGAATGATCAGAACATATAAGACCGCGTCCGCAAATGTCAGCGGGCCTAGGAATGTGTGAGTGAGATAGGGACCCGCGCGACATGCTGATGTCATTAGTCCTGATATCGATGCGCCTCCGAATGAAACGATGTCGTGGAGACCGCATGACCAAGTAAAGATAACAACTGGTTGCCATCCAGAGAAGTGTGTGTGCAACCCGAGATATGTATTTAATGAATCATCATTATTCCTCCTCAAAAGCATGCGACATATGAGTATACATGGATTGTCACAATTGAACAGTGTCAGAGTCCGGAGGAAAGAGCCGACAGTCATCCGGAGTAAATAATATTCGTGGAAGAGTATCCTGATGAATAATAGACCTTGTCCGTAGCAAACAGAGTTCGGTGAGAGAGTATAGTAGATTCCTTTGCAGTCAAAAAGTCGAAGAGAAGAGAAGTACCACAACACTTCAAATCCGAGACTGTGGACTGGATTTATCGATACGGGTGCAAAGAAAATCTGAACCTGTAGCTAAATAAGGATAAACTGAAAATACAAAAGCTTAACAGGCACGGATTAGTACGAATTAGAGAAGATAATCAGTTGAAAAACAACATAACCCGAACTAACGAGAAACAGAACTCATGCATGGCTAAGAATGTAGTGGACATATGCATACGTGAAAATGATCAATATTACTGAATCAGGGCATATGTCAGACAGCAATACACAGGTTCATATAGGTCAACGTAGCGAAACCGTCTTGCTGAACAACATAGCTAAGATTAATTAAAGAGCATATGATTTGGCCACATTAGGATTCATGAGTGTAAAATGATAGAGCGAACACATGTCAAAAGAAGGCAGATGATTAGCCGATTAAAATGCATGGTTGAAGAAGGAAAATACATCCAAACATGCCGCTTTTCTGATTCAAAACAGCATGTCCAGTCAGATCCGGAAGTAAAAGTTTAGAGGAAGGAGAATCCGAGACATATTAGGGGTTCATTGTTGCTCCCCTATAGATCATTTAATCCTCTCAATGAAAAGCTCCCCCTCAGATAGACAGTCAGGAAAGAGGTCATGAGACATATACGGGGGGTATTACTGAATAATATATAAAGCATTTTCTCCCCTGTAGATTGTGCAATCCTCTCGGTTGACATTTCCGGATTGTAGAATTCAGCACTGTCTATCTTTTTCAGGAAACTATACATCAGAAGCTGACCAGACTGTGATTGAGTATTCATCCACCAGGCTTTCCAAACTAACCCATTTCACTTCTTCAACTATGCATGTTAATAGAGTAATCTAAATGAACATGCTTTTATCACGTGGTGATTAATGGAAGTTAAGATCATGAACCCGAAAGAAGTAAATCATATAAACTGTAATTATGTTAGCTTAAACGACTTCAGTCGGAAACGCAAGCATCCTCCCATTATGAGATTGAGATTAATGTCGAAGCATGAAGCCGTTAAACAAGAAGTATGATCAGCAATACGGTCAAGAAGTCTCTACTACTTTCAAGAAAAGTACAATGCATGTTCGAGAGTAAATATACTATTGGGTAATGCAAATGTGAAGCTATGCAGAGAAGTCAAGCATACCTAATCGGAAGAGTAGTTCAGAGAACCTCGCATCAGGTAGGGGCTTTTAAGTATGTCTGCTAATTGATCTTCAGTAGCAACATGTTCCAGTGAAATATGCTTTTTGAGAACATGATCGCGTATGAAGTGATACCTGACCTCAATGTGCTTCGTCTTAGGATGCATGACAGGATTGTTGCTAATGGCAATTGCACTTGTGTTGTCGCAGTAAAGTGGAATAGATGACATGTTGAACCCGTAGTCAGTAAGTTGACTTTGCATCCAAAGTAGCTGTGCGCAGCAACTTCCGGCAGCTATATATTCCGCCTCAGCGGTAGAGGTTGATACGGAATTCTGCTTCTTACTGAACCATGAGATCAATCTATTTCCTAGAAACTGACACGTCTTGCTTGTGCTTTTTCTCGTCGATGCGACATCCAGTAAGTCGCATCGGAGTATCCAGGATAAGGTGAAGTTGGACTCCTTTGGGTACCAGAGTCCCAAATTCATCGTTCCCTTGAGATACCTTAATATCCGTTTTACATGAAGCATATGTGTCTCCTTGGGATTCGCCTAGTATCGTGCACAGATGCAGGTTGCAAACATAATATCTGGGCGACTTGCCGTAAGATACAGCAAGGATCCGATCATCCCTCTGTAGTCGGTCACATTTACTTGATATGTTGTCCACATCCGGATCTAACTTGGCACCACGGCATGGGAGTTTTGACGGGAGATGAACCTTCCATACCAAACTTCTTAATAAGATCGCGAGTATACTTAGCCTCGATTAATGAAGATTCCTTCCTTTAATTGTTTAACTTCTATTCCAAGGAAGTAGGACGGTTCTCCCATCATGCTCATTTCAAACTTGCCTGTCATCAATTTAGCAAACTCTTCACAAAGCTTCGGATTCGTTGATCCGAAAATGATATCATCCACGTATATTTGTACGATCAGAGTGTGTCCTTTCTCTTTTCGTAGAAATAGGGTGGTGTCAATCTTCCCCTTTTTGGAAGTTATGAGCAAGTAGGAATTCGACGAGTGTGTCGTACCAGGCTCTTGGAGCTTGCTTCAAACCATATAGAGCTTTCCAAGTTTGTAGACAAGATGTCCTGCCTTAGGTTCAATGAAGCCGGGAGGTTGTTCAACATACACCTCCTCTTGAAGGTCTCCATTCAGGAATGCGCTCTTGACGTCCATTTGATAAACTATGAAGTTTTCATATGAAGCATACGCCAGAAACATTCGGATTGCCTCAAGTCTTGCTACCGGAGCAAAGGTTTCGTCATAATCTATTCCTTCTTCTTGACGATATCCTTTGGCTACCAGTCTGGCTTTATTCCGGATCACTATTCCATCCGTATCAAGCTTGTTCCGGAACACCCATTTAACGCCAATAACTTGCTGAGACTTAGGCCTTGGTACTAAGGTCCACACATTATTTCTCTTAAACTGATTCGACTCTTCTTGCATGGCTTCTATCCAATTCGAATCTTGAAGAGCTTCATCTACCACCTTTGGTTCTATTTGAGATAGAAAACATGAGTAAAGACTTATGTTGGAGGTGGCTGCTCTTGTTCTTACACCAACAGTAGGATCACCAATCACTTGATCTGAGGGATGGTTTCGAGTCCATCTATAATTCTATGCATGTGTTGGATGATCTTGAACAATTTGAAGCTCTTCCAGATTGGGTGGTTCAGTTGTATCGGCTGGTTGAGCTCGTCCGGACTAGATGTTTCCATATTGAGAGGTATGGTTGAACTAGATGGTTCTTTAACACTGTTTCTTCCAGTGTTAACTAGTCCGGACGGACTTGAAGGTGCTCGAAATTTTGGGTGTCCGTAGGAGTATATCTAGAGCTAAATGGTAGTTCGGAGTCAGAGTCATCTGTAGCATCATCCATAAAATTTCGTTGTGTTTCGCAGATGCCACGTGGTTGGTCAGGATGTGTAACAGGAACATTCATAAACTTCGAATAATCGACGTTGCTGTCCATGACCTGCATATTAGAATTTGAAGAATCGACTTTTGACCAATCAAGATTAGCTTCATCAAAAGTCACATGAATAGATTCTTCAACTTTAAATAGTTTTCTATTGAAGACCCGATAAGCCTTGCTATGCAGTGAGTACCCGACAAAAATCCCATCATCGATTTTTGGTTCAAATTTATTTCGGGTCTCTTTGCCATTTATCAAGATATAGCAAGTACACCCAAAAGCTCTGAAATGTGAAATTGAGGGTTTTCATCCTCTCCACATCTCATAGGGTGTTTTCATGGTAGATTTATTTATTAGAGTTCGTTCGAACATAGCGAAGGAATAAACACGCTTAGCCCATGGGCGAGAGGAAGCGTTGCCCCTGCTAACATGGATCTACCAGCTTCAACTAAAGTACGATTCTTGCGCTCGGCTACCCCATTTTGTTGTGGGGTTCGGGGTGCAGAGAAGTCATGTTGTATGCCCTGTTCAAAACAATATGATCTCATTTCGAAAAATCAAATTCGTACCATGATCACTCCTGATGCATTTAATGCTCGGTCCTTGTGAGTTGCTTATCCAGTTGAAGAGATCTACTAGATGCTCAAAAGTTTGATCCTTTGATTTCAGGAACATCACCCATGTGTATCTTGGTGAAATCATCGATAACCACAAGGGCATATCTCGCACCAACTAGTGATGGAACAGATATGGGACCACGAGGTCCATTTAAAGAAGTTGCGAGGAGCAATTTATTGAGTTAACCGATTTGCTCTTAAAGCCGTGTTTGGTCTGTTTGCCAAGTTGGCATTCTCGACAGAGAGAGTCTCTGGAGAACTTGAGTTTGGGTAGACTAGTGACAAGATCAAGTGATGCTAATTTAGACAAAGTCTTAAAGTTTAAATGTGCGCACCGCTTGTGCCATAGCCAACTATCTTCATCTGATGCTTTCGTGAGGAAGCATACAGGTCGAAGAATTATTTCTTAAGACCACCGAGTATATGTCCCCATCTCTTGATTCGGATAACTTAACATCTCCAGGATAAGTTTTCTCTTCTTGTCAGGTGTTGGACAAAAAGGAAATAGTAAATCCTTTGTCACATAAATTACTGACACTTAGCAAATTATGCTTTAAACCTTCGACTAGTGCAACTTTAGTGGTTGATACACAGCCGTTAGTTAAAGTGCCATACCCGACAGTCTTACCTTTGCTGTTGTTGCCATATGAAACGGATGGACCTTGTTTATCATTAACTTCTACAAGCAGAGTCTGATCACCCGTCATATGTCCGGAGCATCCACTATCAAGGATCCACTTGCTTTTATTGATCTTTAACTTCAAGTGATCCGGCAATGCATTCCAGAGATGCTCCTGAAAGACAACGGTTTACACTTTTGGTGCCCAAACTTGTTTCGGCGGTTAGAGAGAGCAAGATATTGTCAACATTTCGGATTTGATTTTGCTTGGACTCTTAGCTTTCCAAGTTGACATTAACTTGTTAGTTTCAACTGCTTCTTTTATTTGGGTTTTCTTTGGAGAGACACTCCTTTTAGATTTAGATTTTGTTTTGCTCGAAGAACCCCTTTTATAAAACTGATCTTTATTGGATTAAAATTGATTACAAAGCCAGTATCGGATAGACTCCAACATTCATAGTGATAATGACCCATTTCCCTACGGATGGAACAGACACTATAATGTGAAGTACAAACAGGGGATACAGTCTCTTAGATTTTACGGACTTTCTACTGTTCCTTGTGGCCTAATCCATTACGTTTGGGTAACGCGCTCTTGGCCCTAAATGCGTCGGCCTTTAGCCTTGTTTTTCTTTTTGGGTGCTACGGTTTGGCTTTAACTGCAGGCGGCCTTCCTTCAATCTTTAGTTACGGGTGCTCTTGGTTCGGGAAGTGCGAATGTACCTCGACTCCACGATCATAAACTATGGTGCCACCTGAAATGAAACCATCCAACGGTTTAGATGTACTAACAGGATATAAGTTGGTTAGTTTAGGAGTGAAATCCGAAGGACACTCGGTAGCTTGAGCTATGGAAGTTGATGTTTCGGAACCTAGGCCAGGTTTGACTCGGATGTTGTCGGGATCAGTCCTAAAGGTGGAGGTTATTTCCCCCGGATTTTTAGCCACTTACGATTTATTTCCTTTTCCTGTTCTAGTTCATTTTCAAGTCTTTTTTACTATAACTTTTAGGCCTGAGAGATTGGTATTTAACAAATGATTTTCAGCTCTTAGATCGTGATACCAAGCTTCTTTTCCTCTCGAAGTCGGTGATGTCCTTTTCAAGTCTATTAATAGTAAATTCAAGACGTTTATTCCGATTTTCCATATCTTTGTACATTTGAGTAATTATTAGTCTCTCATTCTTTTCATGATCACTTGCAGTAGTAAGAGATTCTAATTTACTCGGGAGCTCGAGAGATAGAAGGTACCTCAAGATTTGCCATGAGGCGAGACGTTCGGCTTAGTGGTCGGCTCATCATCCGAGGATTCCTCCTCTTCTTCCGAGCCACTCATGTATTTTGTCATGAGCGCCTTCCTCTTGCTCTTCTTTGTTGTACGAGGTGGAGCGGCGAGAAGTTACCTTGTCACTTTTCCTGGCCATTTTTGATTTGGACCTGCATTCCTTGGCCCGGTGACCGGTTTTCCCACAGTTGAAGCATTCCCGGGAACCGGACTCCGGTCGCTCCTTCCTTTGGAACGATGATGATGAGCGTCTTCGAACCCTTTTCGCTTTTCCGTAGGAATCGCTCAAAGGATTTGACAAGAAGGGCTATCTCCTCCTCCTCGTCGAATCGGAATTCTCGGACACGTCTGTATCATCATTCCTCAGCATGTTTAGACATTCCGTAGCTTTGAGAGCTACCCCTTTTCTTTCCAAGCTATTTTCTCATCCCCGTCGTCGAGTACTTAAACCGACTTCGTGAGTCTGGCAGCTCTCCATACAGTTCTTCAAGGGGAACATACCGCTAGTTTTTGTCGATTGCATCCGGAGTTGTTTGGAGTAGTAGCGATCCGGCAAGGAGCGAAAGAACTTGTCATTGATCCGGGATTAAGAATAGTGCTCATTGATAGTCTTCAGCTCAAGAATGAGGTTCTTGAATCTCCGATAGATGCTTTCAAGTGATTCGCCCGGTTTATGATTAAAACTCTTAAAGTTCAGTCTCGATAGTGCAGATCACATTTTGCATTTGGGACCGACTCCCCTCATAGAGGATTGTTAGTTTGTCCCAAACGACTTTTTGCTGTCGTGCAACCCTGGACGTCCGTGGAAAGCCTCCGAATCCAAGGACGATGTAACATAAGCCAGAGCCTTTTCACTAGCGCACCGCAAGGCTCTTTCATCATTGGTAAGTTCAAGATCTGTCTTTGGCCTCCTAACTCCATTTTCTCCGATAGTCATCGGAATTGGAATCTCCCGATGAAGACATGGCCACATAAGATGATCATGGCAAACCATAAACATCTTCATGCGAGCTTTCCACCTGGAGAAAAGCTCGGGTGTGAATTTGGGCGGTTTCGTTAAAGTAAAGCCGAACTCCGTGGTTGAGAAGCGGCGACGGCAAGCAGGTTGAGGTGGGTCGACATTTTCACTTGTTGCTTCGATTCGGGATGGGCTCCTGTGCACTTCCGGAGTTAAGGCGAGTGTTGAATAGCATACTGCTCTCTTCGGCCATTTCTGAGATTGAAAGAGTGGGATCTCTACTTAGAACAAAATAGAACTTGCTCTGATACCACTTGATGGTCCCTTGGAGCCTAAAGGGGGGGGGGTGAATAGGCTCTTATTAAAACTCTTTTCTTTCTCTCAAGACACAAACACTTATCTAGTTAAGTGATAGAATCACTGCGGAAGATAACCAGATAGTGGAAGTATTTTGTTCTATTATCATAAGATAAATACAACAAAATAGGAGCAAGACTCTCTTACACTCTGTTTACAAATGAACTCACACACTAGCCAACTTCTATCTCCAAAGATGAAAACTCTTGTGCATACACAGAATTAGTCTATTCTTTTCTAACGCACATTCGCTTTTTCACACACACTTTGTTTAATGTACAAGTATGGATATTTATACAAATCATTACTAAGAGACAACCTTGGAACTTGTAGTTCCGGAATGCGTTCAACACTAACCATCCCCTCGGTAATCTCTCTGCCTTGACTGCTGCGGTTTGTGGAGCTCAAGATCTTGGGTTCGAAGAGTATAAGTGCGTTTGTGAGTTCCCAATTACAATTAAGGTTGTGTCCACATATCCGGATGATCCACGTGTAAGATTCTTCAGGTTCTCAATAAATTCGTCTTACATCGGGACGCCACGAGCTGATAACTTTAAATGCGGTTGAGTTGAGGCGGTATCTTCTTGGTCCGGTGTAATTTTCCTTACTCCATAGCTAATGAAGCTCGGAACCTTACTCCGTGTCGGTGGTTGCTTACTCCGTATCTATTTAAAATCTGGAATCCTTAGTCCATGTCGGTGCTTCCTTACTCCGTATGTAAGTTCCTTACTCCGTATGTAAGTTCCTTACTCCGTATGTAAGTTCCTTACTGTGGGCGAGTCTTGAAAAGTCTGATGACTTATTCCGTGTCAGCGCTTTCTTACTCTGTATGTAATGTAAGTTCCTTACTCCGTATGTAAGTTCCTTACTCCGGGCGAGTAAGATATCCAGATTCCTTACTCCGCATCTGGTTTCCTTTACTCCGCACTTATCCTTTAAGTTCTTAGTCCGTACGAATGTTCGTTATTCCATATGTATTTGTGACTTGGTTATTTACCAAGTGTTTGACGACACTCACTCTTGTCCGGATTAGGATTATGTATCCTGTCCTTAGCTTTGCTCTCACGAGTGCATCTCTGGATTAGTAACATATCTTCTGCAATGATCAAATAAACACAAAAGATCTCAGATCAAATTACATATGGCTTTATCAGCATTATCCAAATTCTGGGTTTGATTCAACAATCATATCATTTCATTTTACGTCTTTATCTCATGCATAACATGCATCCAAGTAAAAAAATAAAAAAAAAACCAAAAAAAACAAAAATAAATCCTTCTCCACCCAGGATTGCTAGAGGACCTTCGAGGAATTGGGCACTTATACCACTTAAGATCCTCCGATCATCAGTCATCCCATCCAATGGCGAGAACGTATCGTGGGTAGACTTACCGGCCTCGAGCAAGCACAACAAGAGATTAGGGAAAACATGCTCCAAGTGCAGACCTAATTGAAGACCTGTGATGGACATGCTAGCCAAATTGACATCCGAAAGGAAGCTAGCGCAACCATAAAGGCCATTAATCAAGAGCAAGAGCAGGCCCCGCATGCCACACAGGCCTACGCTCCAGTAACCGGGATTCTTGAGGCATCACATCATGTCCCACCTACACCACCCGCGGTTGGGACACCGGCTCCAAAGAATATCACCGAAGCAGTGGAGTCACTCACCCCTAGAGGAAGTGATCATCCATCAATCTGGAAGCACATTGAGGATCGACTAAAAGATGTTGAAGAAGCGAAGGGGTATTGGGCAACTAGCCCCCATGACTTATGTTTGGTACCGGGGATAGTACTACCTCACAAGTTCAAGGTACCCAATTTTGAGAAGTTCAATGGTACGCAGTGTCCTAGAACACATGTGATCATGTACTACCACAAGATGGCGGCCCATGCTGACAATGACAAGCTCCTAATGCATTGCTTCCAAAAGAGCTTGACCGGAGGACCACTTTGCGGTGGTATATTCAACCGGAGGGCAGCTGTGTCCAAACTTGGGGTGACCAGGCTACGGCTTTCATAGCCCAATATCGGAATGTTATTGAGCTAGCACCTGGATAGGCTGATATTACGGTCCTTCGAAAAAGGAAGCATCGAAAGCTTCAAGACTTATGCCCGAAGATGGAGGGAAGCGGCCATGGATGTCCAACCTCCACTAATCGAGAGAGAACTTACCACTCTTTTCATCAAAGACTATGAAGGGAGTTTATTACAAGAAGTTAGTTGGGAATGTCTTGAGCAGCGTTTGGACATTTTGTCGCCTCCGGGGAAAGAATTGAAGGTGGCATCAAGGAAGGAAAGATCAATGAGGGGAAACCTGAAGTACCTGAGCTCGAGTGATACTATGGGAAACCCTTCGGTGTGAAGCAATTCATTAAAACTTTCAATAAATGGGTTTGCTTGTATTTCCCTTTCTTTTATTTGACTAAATTGTTTTTCAATAAAAGATTTCATTATTATCATATATTTGTGAACTCTCATGGCATGGGCAAAAAGCCTCACTAAAGCAAGTTTAGCAAAGAAATTCTGAATCGATCTAAGGTTAGCCTAAGCTTGAAGAAAATCAAAAGGATACGTAACTCCATCCCCGACAGGGGGTACTAATGGAAGATTTGATTGATGGCCACAGTTGGTTACTTCATTACAGGAAATAAGAAGACTTTTGAACCTCTTTTGAGCAAATTGAGAAAGACTTTGATCATTTAAAATGAAAAGAGGCCATCATTTTGTCTTATCTCGTAACAATACCATTGTCGAGCCCTCTTGAGCCTATAGTAAAATTTTCTTTCATATAACCCGGTCCATGGTTCACCCCACACTAGGGCGCTTATTAGGAAATCAAATTTTTCTAGAGGACCCCTCAATGGGGCAACCTTACAATAAGATCCCACACTAGGGCAATTTTTGTCGAGACAACTAGTCATCTTCTTCCCCCACACTGGGCAGTGTTCACAATAAAGTCCTCACTTTGGGTCTATCTCAGTAAGGACCCGTATTTGAGGGGTTCTTGGAGTTAGCCTTGAGTAAGAGGCCTTGTTTTAGAGAATGAACATTAGCACGGTGATGTGCTCGTCAAATGGAGAATTTTGACTATGCTTGGGCTCGATTCGAGTTCGAGGCCCTGAGGGGTATTTTGGGAATTTCCACATAAATTAAAATATCCCAAATTAATATATTTGAGAGTTTTATTTAAAATATGATTTGGGGTTAATTGTTGGGTGTAGAGCTTAATGAAGTGGATTAGAAAACCTTGGCCTTTGGGCTTATAGATCTTTGGGCTTTAAAATTAATCAAAACTACGTCATTTTGATTATGAGGGAAAATATATAAAGGAAAAAGGGTTCAAACTTTGGGGATCTCATTCCAAAACCCTAGCAGCCGTCACCCCTTGAGAGAGAGAGAAAGAGAGACACGGCCAGGAGAGGGAGACCGCCGGAAAGAGGAGACGGCCCGAGAAGGCGAGGACGATCCAAGGCCGGCGATCCAAGGATTCCTCGCAGTGGAAGAGAGCCCGAGACGTGATTGCTAGAATACAACGACTAGTTGTATTCTCTGATTTTGAGGTAGGGAATTCGTGTTCATATTCATGCCTTCGAAAATTTTGGGTTTATACCCTTTTGTTGAGATTATCGAGTTTCTTGGGTACGGATCTGCTATGGTCCTATTCATGTTGATGTTGAGTTTATGCCCCCACATAAACTAATATGATGATTTATTGTGAGGTTTCTAGTATATCTGGATAGTTAAAAGTGAATAAAATAATCGGGATGGTCCGGATGGGTAGGTTGATATGAGGGACATAGTCGGAGTTGAAATCGGGGCTATGTACCCTAACTTTCGAGTCTAATAACTCACAATCTAAACATAATTTGAGAGAGGTCCTTTAGAGAAAAGTGATTAAAACAATAAAACAAAGGTCTCTTGTGCAAAATATGGCTGCACGCCATATTGCACGTGAAAAGCCCATTTCACGTGTAAGCCCATTTGGTCCGAAATTTTACCCCAGGCTTCCCTGAAAGGTGTAGAAAGCAAGGAGCCAAAAACCCTTGTGCACGTGAAAAGCCCATTTCACGTGCAAGCCCAATTGGTTTGAAATTTTACCCCAACGTTCCTGGAGTTGTGTAGAGGGCAGGAGCCAAACATCCCCCGCACGTCATATGACCCATATGACGTGCACCCCCTTATTTTGCCTCCACTTGGCTTCCCCCATTTAGCCAGAAGGTTCTTGAGTGGAAATTAATGTAATTGGCATGAAGTCCCGGAGTTAATTTACCTAAAAACTTACTAGAACGGTTAATGAACACTAATATAGGAAAAGAAAGCGTATCTTGTGAATGTTCTTGAGATTGTGGTTGCACTACATGAACTGAGTGCACCGTAAATCATATTAATACGTGTTGAGTTGTATTATGCCTATTGAGCATCTTGTATTGAAATAAATTATGCCTCATTGGGCACCTTGTGCTGAGTTATGTGATTGCATTTCACCGAGTTTTGTTTAAATGCTAATGTTGTATGCTACAGGACAGGTGTTGGGCTGGAGCCTTTGATCCACGGGACAGTTGCCAAGCTGGAACCGTTTTAGTTACTAGGACGATCATTGACTGGAGCCTTGGATACGGGACGATCACTAGACTGGAGCCTTGAGTATGGGACTATTATATCACTAGAACCTCTCTCTCAAATATGGGATGTGTTTGATGGTTTTTGTGTGTGGTTTCAACTAGTTCACTACACTAGCACAAGCATCCACTAAACATGCATTCCAAAGAAGTGTAGGATGGGCCCAGGGAGACTTGATCCCCTGCGAGGCGTGGTTTGCTTACCCCTCATTTGAATTGTTCACTTTGCGGGGTCTAGCCGCGATTGGTGACAGAGCTAGGTGATTGGCCATAGAGGCTATGGGACCCTCCTTAGTTGATTGTTAATGTATCTATGGCTTTGTTTTGGTTTGAGCTATTTTGTAAACTGAATTTGGTATTGTGGGTTTATTGGGAGCTTTTCCCCATTTGAGTTGTAATGGACTTGAGTCCTCTTTCAAGTGAAGTAAACCGTGATATGTTATTTTGACTGGATGATGATTGTGTGTATGGTTTGAAATTAGGGGCATGTCCTTTGACATGTTAGCCCAGGATGTGTAGTGTAGGACAAGACCCGTTGTATAAGTCCACTTAGGTGCTTGCACCAACCCCTTGACCCTTCGGGTGCGGGCATGGGCGATCACTAACCGTTTCCAGTGTGTAAGTAAATTGGGGCGTGACAATATGGTATCAAAGCCTTCATGGTCTAGTGGAGCTAGGATAGTGGGGAGGGTTGATTACTTCGAGACCCTTAGAAGACAAGATAGGGCATGCCTGATCACCGTGGACCTATCTCGGTTTTTTGGGGTGTACTTAAGAGTAGTTAGACCAGGGAGTAGGACATTTGCATTTGGGTTGAGGGTGCATACATGCGTGGCATTAGGGCATTAGTTTGAATTTCGTATAAATGTTATGATCTGGTGTGATACGTTGCTAAACATAATTGTTGGACTTGATACTGAAAACTTGATGTTGAAACTTGATATTGAATAATGATTGCTAAGTGATTGAGGCCGAAAGTTGATACGAGTGTTAATGCTAAGTGTTAGAATCCGAATAATTGATGCTTGAATGTTAGTCTTGGATAATTGGTACTTGAATGTTCTTGTTAAACAACCTATCTGCGAAAGTTTATGCTGGAAGTTGATACGTGTGTGAATTGTTATTATGCAATTTGGGGCAATTACCCTATACGTGTACCTCATGGTCCATAGGAATGAGGGTGTGTAACTCCGAGATACGACTCTAGTCTTATCTAATGTGTAGAGAATGCCTCCTAGGAGAATAACCCGAGCTACCCCAGCTGTAGAAGATGAGTCTTCTGCACGGGTTGGGTAAGAGGGAGAACCACGAGTAGAGGGTGATGATCCCATAGAGCGGATCATGGCCCAAGTCAGAGCTTTGAGCGAGAATGTACAAGGAATGCGTGAGGACCTCAGGGGGGAGATCCTAAATGAGGTACGTCAGGAGATGCTGGCACAGCAGGCAGCGCCACCTTCCCCACCTCGTGAGGCAGAACCTCCACGCAGGCAAGAAGTGCCAGTGAGACGGGAGGAAGAAGACGTGGTGACGCGTTTCCGGAAGGAACACCCACCAAGGTTCAAGGGAGGAGCTGAACCTCTAGCAGCAGAGCATTGGCTGCGCCAGATAGAGCACATATTCTCTTTTCTCCGACCCCAGGAGGAAGATAAAGTGAGGCTGGCAGTCCGCTAGTTGGAAGAAGAAGCCCTGGAGTGGTGGCTGAGCATATTAGGGAGCCGGGACATGGAGGCCATGTCCTGGGACGAGTTTCTCCAGCTATTTCATGAGGAATTCTTCCCAGAGTCGCTGCGGTGGCAGAAAAGGGAAGAGTTCAGCAGCTTGAAGCAGGGCTCACGCTTAGTGGCTGAGTACGAGCGGGACTTTAGGGGATCGAGTCGGTTTGCCCCAGAGGCAATATCTAGAGAGGATCTGAAGGCCCATAAATTTACCCTGAAGCAAAGAGTAGAAATGCTGAGGTTGAAAACTTATGCAGAAGTCGTTGACACAGCCAAAATTGTTGAGAGAGGATTGGAGGAGAGAAGACAAGCTCATCAAGAGCGGCTGGGACAGAGTGGACGTGACAAGCAAGGGGATTCCAAGAGACAAAAGGCAGAGTCTGGGAGTGGAACTTTTCCCAAGGACCGGGGCCAAGCTTCAATGGCTCCACCAAGGTTCCGTAGTTTTGGAGGACAGGGGGGCTCACTTCACAGTTTTCCCCAGAGAGTGTGCTTGTTGTGGCCGGTCCAGACACCTGAAATGTGAGTGCCCCAAACAAGACTTTTGTCATGTCATGGTCTGTGGGAAGACAGGGGCACCTTAGAACGGTGTGTTTCGAAGAAGGGAACGGTCGGGGAGCTGGAAGTGTGACACAAGGAGGCAAAGGAGGGAGCCAAACTCAAGCCCCGGCTCCGAGGCCAGCACGTTCGTGGCAACCCGGGCAGGCCGGTTCTAACTATGCCAAAACACAAGGAGGATTGGAGGGGCGTCCAAGTGGACTCCAGGCTGGAGCTAAAGGGAAGGTCTGTAGAGGCAAGTGTTGGGGCTAGTCAAGGCGAGCATACGCGCTTACCTCAAAGACCCGCAGAGAGGGAGGACCTTCCATCACCCTCCGAGGACGGCGGAGCCGGGTCTTGATGGTACGAGGTACTATTTTACTATCTCGTCTCGTAGTTCTTGGCTTGTTTGATACCGGAGCATCACGCTCCCCGATTGCGGAGTCCTTGGTTGAGGGCCTCGGACTTGCTTGTGTGAGGGCTGATAGGCCTCTGTGCGTTGAGTCACCTATGGGAGGAACGGTGACAATAAACCGTGTATGTCGTGAATGGGTACTTACAATTGGAGAAGTTGAACTCCAATTTGATCTTTATGTGATGCCTATGAGGACATTCGATTTGATTTTGGGAATGGACTGATTGTTGGCCTTTCGGGCTAAGATTGACTGCTATAGATGACAAGTGTCGTTTACTACACCCACAGAACTTCTGTACTATAGTGGGTGAATGGGATAAGAATGCTGGGAGAGCAGGGCCAATGAGGGGAGCTATGGGGTAATATTACCCATAGACTTGCCACTCTTACCTTCGAGGAGGAAGGTAACTTAGAGAAAAGAGCGTGGCCTGATGTGGTTGAGAACTTCCAGGATGTGTTCCCTAGAGAGTTAGTGGAATTACCTCCACACAGGAGTATTGAGTTCACAATTGAACTGGTACCCGGGTGGGACCTATCTCCCAAGTGGCATACCGGATGGGACTTGCGGAATTGAGAGAGCTACAAAAGCAAATAAAGGAGCTTGGAGATAAAGGCCCATTCGCCCAAGTACATCACCTTGGGGTGCACCAAGATCTTGTTCTTAAGAAGCGGACGGGTCGTTGAGACTCGTATTGACTACCTAAGTCGAACCAAGTGACGGTAAAGAATAAATATCCATTACCGAGGATTGATGACTTATTCGACCAACCGAGTGGAGCACGGTGGTTTTCGAAAATTGATCTCTGTTTGGGGTACCATCGGTTGAGGGTCGGGGAGGGAGGATATCCCTAAGACTGCATTCAGGTGGAGGTATGGGCACTATGAGTGGCTAGTGATGCCTTTTGGGCTTACGAACGCACCGGCGGTGTTTAGGCATCTAATAAACCAAGTATTTGCCCCATATCTGGATTCCTTCGTAGTAGTGTTCATTGATGGCATCCTCGTATATTCTAAGACCCGAGAGGAGCATGGGGAACATCCGATCGTGGTGTTGCAGGCACTACGAAATCACCAGGTTATATGCTAAGTTTAGTAAGTGTGACTTTTTGGATGAGAGAGGTGCATTTCCTTGGGCACGTGGTATCTGGCTTGAAGGAGTAAGAGTGGACCCAACCAAGATTGAGTCTGTATCATCTTGGAAGAGGCCCACTAATGTCTTTGAGATCCGTAGTTTCTTGGGACTGGCGGGATATTACCGACGCTTCGTGGAAGGGTTTTCACGGTTGGCAGCACCGATGACAGCCCTGACACGGAAAGGAGCCAAATTTGAGTGGACGGACAAGTGTCAGAAAGCTTTCGAGGAATTGAAAACCCGGCTGACCACTACACCTGTGTTGAGTCTACCACAAGAGGGAGTGCCTTATGAGGTATATTGTGATGCGTCCCGAGTTGGACTGGGGTGTGTTCTGATGCAAGAATGCAAAGTCATAGCTTATGGCTCACGACAGCTGAAGCCCCATGAGCAAAATTACCCAACACATGACCTGGAGTTGGCAGCAGTGATTTTTGCCTTAAAGTCGTGGCAACACTATTTGTTGGGGGAGAAATTTGTGGTGTACACGAACCACAAAAGCCTGCAATATATTTTCACCCAGAGAGACCTGAACCTGAGGCAGAGGAGATGGGTAGAGTACCTGCAGATGTTCGATTTCACACTCTCTATACACCTGGAAAAGGGAATGTTGTTGCCTGACGCACTAAGTAGGAAGGGCAAAGTCGAGGTTTCCATTAGAGAATGGAAAATGATGGAACAGCTAGCAATACTTGGCTGACACTGGTCTTAGCAATGGGGGAAAGCAGCCCTGTGCCCTATCACCGTGATGCCGGGAATTATACCAACGTGTCCGTGATGGACGGTTGGGAGACGTGGATTGTGAGGTAATCCGGGCCCGATAGAGGCCGGTGAGCTGTCTCGAAGAGTGGACAAAAGGAGCTGAACACGAGTTGAGGTTTCGGGGGCGTTTGATAGTTCCGCCCTTCCTTCGAGAGGATTTGATGAGGAAATTTCATCGTTCCCGTTTGGCCAGACACCCGGGGGGACAAAGATGTATCATGCCGTGGAGAGCACGCTTCGGTGGCCGGGATCAAGAAGAGCGTAGCGGGATTTGTTTCCAGTGTGCCTCACTTGTCGGCAAGTCGGGCGAGACACCAACGACCACGGGTCAATGCAGCCCTTACCCGGGGCCGAGTGGAAGTGGGAACACATTACCATGGACTTCGTGACAGGACTTCCCGCCACCTCGGCCGGAAGGACATGATATGGGTCATTGTAGATCGTTTGACAAAATCAGCCCATTTCTTAGCTATTCGGGAGCGAGACTCCATTGGCACCTTAAGCCAGTTGTATATCAACGAAATTGTCAGATTGCATGGGGTACCCGTGTCTATCGTTTCAGACAGAGATGCACGGTTCACCTCACGATTTTGGAGTGGCTTGCAAGAAGCCTTGGGGACACGACTCAATCCGAGTACGGCTTATCACCCCGAGACCGATGGTCAGTCGAGAGGACCATTCGGACACTAGAAGATCTGTTGAGAGCTTGTGTGCTCGATTTTGGAGGATCATGGGCTTCTCACCTTCCTCCTGGTTGAGTTTGCCTATAATAATAGCCATTAAGCTTCTATTGGGATGGCCCCGTTTGAGGCACTGTATGGTAGACCATGTCGGTCTCCATTATGTTGGGCAAAGGCTGGAGAAGCAGCCATGTTGGGACTCCAATTGGTCCAGGAGGCTACGGCCAAGGTCCAGCTGATTAGGCAGCGCCTTCTCACGCCTCGAGTCGACGAAGTCCTATGCGGACCACAAACGCCGACCATTAGAGTTTTTGGTTGGAGATCATGTGTTCCTTCGTGTTTCTCCACGGAAAGGACATAAAAGATTTAGAAAGGGATCCAAGTTATCTCCAAGATACATTGGACCGTTTGAGATTTTGAGCGAGTTGGACCTGTTGCTTATAGAGTTGGCCTTACCACCTAGTTTGAGCAGAGTTCACAATGTTTTCCATATATCCCGATTCTGGGCATATCATCCAGATCCCACACATGTCTTGGATTGGAGTAATCTAGATATTGAGGAAGATATGACGCTTATTGAGGCCCCAATCCGTATTTTGGATAGGCGAGAAGCAGCTCCGAGGAAAGACTATCCCACCGGTTCGGGTGTTGTGGCAACACCGAGGTATGGAGGAAGAGACTTGGGAACGTGAGACCGAGATGCATGCTCACTACCCTGATCCGTTCGAGGACGAACAACCCTGAAGGAGGGGAGGAAGGCATAAACATCGGGTACTATTGGTACTGATTTTATTTTGCTGTTTCATGGGTGCTGATCAATTATTTTGCTGTTATGTATTGGGTGCATTAATTGTGGTTATGGTTTCCTTTCAACCTGACTTTTCTTTTCGAGGACGAAAAGTCTTTAAGGGGGAGAGGATGTAAGGACCCATATTTGAGGGGTTCTTGGAGTTAGCCTTGAGTAAGAGGCCTTGTTTTAGAGAATGAACATTAGCACGGTGATGTGCTCGTCAAATGGAGAATTTTGACTATGCTTGGGCTCGATTCGGAGTTCGAGGCCCCGAGGGGTATTTTGGGGAATTTCACATAAATTAAAATATCCCAAATTAATATATTTGAGAGTTTTATTTAAAATATGATTTGGGGTTAATTGTTGGGTCAGAGCTTAATGAAGTGGATTAGAAAACCTTGGCCTTTGGGCTTATAGATGCTTGGGCTTTAAAATTAATCAAAACTACGTCGTTTTGATTATGAGGAAAATATATAAAGGAAAAAGGGTTCAAACTTTGGGGATCTCATTCCAAAACCCTAGCAGCCGTCACCGCTTGAGAGAGAGAGAAAGAGAGACACGGCCAGAGAGGGAGACTGCCGGAAAGAGGGAGACGGCCTGAGACGGCGAGGACGATCCAAGGCCGGCGATCCAAGGATTCCCGCGGTGGAAGAGAGCCCGGAGATTACTGAAAATTCGTGTTCATATTCATGCCTTCCCGAAAATTTTGGGTTTATACCCTTTTGTTGAGATTACTTAGTTTGTGGGGTACGGATCTGCTATGGTCCTATTCATGTTGATGTTGAGTATATGCCCCCACATAAACTAATATGATGATTTATTGTGAGGTTTCCGGTATATCCGGATAGTTAAAAGTGAATAAAATAATCCGGGATGGTCTGGATGGGTAGCTTGATATGAGGGACATAGCCGGAGTTGAAATCGGGCTATGTACCTTAACTTTCAAGTCTAATAACTCACAATCTAAACATAATTTGAGAGAGGTCCTTTAGAGAAAAGTGATTAAAACAATAAAACAAAGGTCTCGTGCAAAATATAGTCGCACGCCATTATTGCACGTGAAAAGCCCATTTCACGTGCAAGCCCATTTGGTCCGAAATTTTACCCCAGGCTTCCCAAAGGTGTAGAAAGTAGGGAGCCAAAAACCCTTGTGCACGTGAAAAGCCCATTTCACGTGCAAGCCCAATTGGTTTGAAATTTTACCCCAACGTTCCTTGGAGTTGTGTAGAGGCAGGGAGCCAAACATCCCCCTGCACGTCATATGACCCATATGACGTGCACCCCCTTATTTTACCTCCACTGGCTTCCCCATTTAGCCAAGAAGGTTCTTGAGTGGAAATTAATGTAATTGGCATGAAGTCCCGGAGTTAATTTACCTAAAAACTTACCTAACGACGGTTAATGAACACCTGATATAGGAAAAGAAACTATATACTCGTGAATGTTACCGAGATTATGGTTGCACTACATGAACTGAGTGCACCGTGAATCATATTAATACGTGTTGAGTTGTATTATGCCTATTGAGCATCTTGTATTGAAATAAATTATGCCCTGCTGGGCACCTTGTGCCGAGTTATGTGATTGCATTTCACCGAGTTTTGTTTGAATGCTAATGTTGTATGCTACGGGACAGCCGTTGGGTGGAGCCTTTGATCCACCGGATAGCCGCCAAGCTGGAACCCTTTTAGTCACGGGACAGTCATTGGACTGGAGCCTTGGATACGGGACAGTCCACTAGGCCGGAGCCTTGAGTATGGGACTATTATATCACTAGAACCTCTCTCTCTAAATATGGGATGTGTTTGATGGTTTTTGTGTGTGGTTTCAACTAGTTCACTACACTAGCACAAGCATCCACTAAACATGCATTCCAACGAGTGTAGGATGGGCCCAGGGAGACTTGATCCCTACCGAGCCGTGGTTTGCTTACCCCTCATTTGAATTGTTCACTTTGGCAGGTCTAGCCGCGCGATTGGTGACAGAGCTGAGGTGATTGGCCATAGAGGCTGTGGGACCCTCCTTAGTTGATTGTTAATGTATCTATGGCTTTCTGTTTTGGTTTGAGCTATTTTGTAAACTGAATTTGGTATTGTGGGTTTATTGGGAGCTTTTCCCCATTTGAGTTGTAATGGACTTGAGTCCTCTTTCAAGTGAAGTAAACTGTGATATGTTATTTTGACTGGATGATGATTGTGTGTATGGTTTGAAATTAGGGGCATGTCCTTTGACATGTTAGCCCAGATGTGTAGTGTAGGGACAACACCCGTTGTATAAGTCCAGCCTAGGTGCTTGACCAACCCCTTGACCCTTCGGGTGCGGGCATGGGCAGTCACTAACCGTTTCCAGGTGTAAGGAAATTGGGGCGTGACACTATCTTAGTATCCTATTGGGGTAATTCTTTTCAAAAAGATAATAAAGCACTTTAAAAAGACCCTATATTGGGGCAATATTGGACAAAGAAAAAGGCGTTTCCATACCTTGAGACATTTTTGTATCCTGGCCTGTGTCAAAACATGAGAGCACAAAGAAAGGTAGTTCCAATTTTAAAAATTCTAATTTGAACAATGGATCAAGTCTAGCCTAGAATAGGTTTGAGCCTCTTATATCATTCCTTTGACAAACCCAAAACCTTAAGCCTACATTACTGTCTCCTAACAAAGTCCTCTCAGATTAGATAACAAAGTTATTTCTCAAATGCTCAAACGAGGGTGAAGACGAAAACAAAGTTGACTTGATGTTAGCCCAAGAGTGCATCAAGGGTAAAATACAAAGCTAGCTACAAGGCAAAAAGAACATTGAAAGAGTCAGAGGCAAGCCCAACAAAAACAAAAGGGCAAGCATGAATGAAGACCAAGGCCAAGGCCTTAATGTTATCCAGACTAATTGCAAAATCATCAGGCTTTCAAAAAGGCGCAAGATCCCTAAAGTAACCAAGGCTTCCCCAATAAGGAAATCAAGCAAACTAGTCGGCCCCTACAACCACAAGGCAAACTAAGGCTAAATCTTAGATATGTTCAGACGACTATGTAAAAGCATGCTCCTAGAAGCTCTTGCCTTTTCCATGAGAGGGAAACAAGTTGTGATTATATTACAAATTAGTTTTCAAAATCAAAGTTATCTTTTTCTAAAAAAATGATTTCAATAAACCTTTTTGAATTGCTTACCCCAATAGGGTATACCATCGGTATTTCTCAGGAAAGGTCTGTATTCTCTAAAGAAGTTATCACCAAATCAGCAGAGGAGCTCCTCAAGTTAGGGCAAAAGAGCTTCATCATTTCCCCCAAGAGGTGCCCTGGAAGCATCTATGCCCAAGAAGCAGCTAGCCAGCTACACCAAAGTGATTGCACCTTAAGAGCCTCTTTTTAGAAAATC
This sequence comes from Taxillus chinensis, assembly GCA_023512835.1. Classification (NCBI taxonomy): domain Eukaryota; kingdom Viridiplantae; phylum Streptophyta; class Magnoliopsida; order Santalales; family Loranthaceae; genus Taxillus; species Taxillus chinensis. Next base: position 46,763,641 of record CM042085.1, on the reverse strand, counting down.
AACCATGAGGGTCAAGTCACCAACCCCGTGATACTTGGAAGGTAACCTTGTAGAGCGATCTCTTAGAGTGAACTCATAAAGGGAGCCTGGATCAAGCTACCAATTTTGACCCTAGAAGTCATTTCCTTTCAACCCTAGAAGTCATCTCCTCAATGTCCATCCACTTTGACCATCAACAAGCACTTTCCATCGGCCCTAGATGCCACATCCAAATATTCACAGAAGAAAATCAGTTCACTTTTGGGAGTGCCAACACAAAGTGATACCAAAGTCCCAATCTCTTGCAGCGAAGAGAACAAAAGGCACCCACTGGCCTCATTCCCAAATAAAAAGGGCTTCAAAACTTAATCACAAATTCACATGCATTCATGTGTCATTCTCAAAAGAATCAACATCTTCATGCATCATTAGCATACATCCTAGCATGTTTGCTCTTCTTACTTACAGGATTGCCTACATATCAGAATGGCATGAGGATTCATCTTATGATCCACCACTAGTTAAGCTTCAAAGACTGTCTCTAAAGACCGATGAGGACTCACCCTCAACAAGCAGAATTCCCTTTCAGAATCAAAGAACTAAACCCCGGCAGACCTAGATCGTAAGCCCAAGCATGACTCTTGAGTGGTAATCTTGTAGAGCGATCTCTTGGAGTGAGCTCATAGAGGGAGCCATGATAGAGTCACCTATCCATAGCCCAAGATGCTATCTCACTATTATTCGGCCCAAGAAGCCACCCTCACAGCCCAAGAAGCTATTTGACCCGAGATGTCACCACATAGGCCCCCAGCGCCATTCTCATAGCCCAAGAATGCTCACTTTATCATGTACCTCTGTGCGGTATTTCCCACCTTTTTCCTAAATGGATGATCCTTTTGGAGTGATTCCACTTTTAGAAGATATATAACAGAATTTCGAGCAAAACAAGACCTATTTCGCCCCAATCCGAGCTCTGTGGAGAAAGTTATGAATTTTTGAAATTGCCCCATAAATCGGTCAATTTTCCACGAATTTTGGTTCTTCATTTACATGTTTGTCCCACATTGCCGGTTTTGGTTCTCCTTCGCTCGGTATATATACAAAGACACTCTCTTTACACAGGCAAGTGAGAACAAGAGAGGCCTAAGGAAGCCCAAGTAGAGGCGCCACGTGGCGGCCAAGCCCACACACGGAAATTTTTGGGGAAACCCAAATCGCGGCCAAACTTGGTCAAATCGGGCCAAGCCTAAATCCGACGGTTAAACTTGATCAAATCCGGGCTAAGCCCATTGATCCGGGCCAAGCCCAAAACCAGCGGTCAAACTTGGTCAAATCCGGGCTAAGCTCGTTGATGCGGACTAAGCCCAAATCCGGAGGTCAAACTTGGTCAAAACCGAGCTAAGCCCATTAATGCGGAATAAGGACCCATTGATATGGACTAAGCCCAAATTCGGTAGTCAACTTGGTCAAATCCGAGTTAAGCCCATTAATGCGGAATAAGGACCTATTAATGCGGAATAAGGCCAAATTCGGTGGTCAAACTTGGTCAAATCCAGCTAAGCCCATTGATGCGGAATAAGCTCATTAGTGCGGAATAAGGACCTGTTAATGCGGAATAAGGCCACTGATCCAGAATAAGCCCAGATCCGGAGATCAAACTTGGTCAAATCGAGCTAAGCCCATTGATGTGGAATAAGGACTCGTTAATGCGAATATGGACCTATTGATGCGGAATAAGGCCACTGATCCGGAATAAGCCCCGGATCCTGGAGGTCAAACCTAGTCAATAATTTGGAAAAACTCCAAAATAGCTCCTCTATAGGTCCGGGAGTGACTCCAAAGCACCGAGACTCTAAAAAATCCAGAAAAACTCTTTTTAAGTGCATTAAATGCCACCAATGTCTCGGAACCCCCTTTTCAAGCGTGGGATTTGAGGAGTCTCCAAATATTAAATTCAAATGTCTCGGAACTCCATTTTTTGAGCATAGGGATGGAAGACCTCTAGATTATATGCCATTTTCCTCGAGACATCATAGTTGACCCCCGGGGACCGCATAACTATTAATTCCCAACGACTCCAATACACCCGAAAATGCATTCGCTCTTACCCACCAAGGCGTCCGGTACAAAACAGAGGATTAAATAATCTCAAACGATTTATTTATTTTCAGGCGTTAGGACTACTTTTTCGAAGCACGGGAACTGTGAATTATTGTGAATCACTGGGAACTGAGAATCCCATTTCCGAAGTCATTAATTCATTGGAACGATGTAGTTGACTCATGGGCACTGTACGGCATCCAATAAATGCCGAGGCATGGGATGTCTCCCCTGGGATTCCTATAAATAGACTGCCCCAAGAGGCAGAGAGGGGGGCATCAATTATCAAGTATCAGGAGGGGATCACGTATCAGAAGAGAAATTATTTCAGAGAGAATATTCAAGGATCCTCAAGAGAAAGACCCGGAATTGATCGTCCTCTTCCAACGGTAGAAGGCGTCAATGGGGATGCCATCCAGTGGGAACATCAAACATCAATTATCAAAGGAGGCCCTTCCAAAGCAAGGAGCAAAACGATCCTAGAAAGCGTAGACGCCGATTCAAGGCGGGAAAGGAAAGCTGCATTTTTCTTTTTAATACCTTGTGTTTTCAGTGGAGACTTTTTAAAGGAGGATCTCCAAGCTTGGCCATAAAAATTTATCCAGGTTTTTCTCTTTAATTTCTTCATATTTAAACTGTTAAGGCTTCTTTGCTCAAATATTTTGAAGTGAACAGTTTTCTTTTTAACTCACATTCCTTTTTTCTTCAAAAATTAAAAAGGACAAGCGAAGAGTATGTTTTCTAGAAAAATTAAAATAAGGCCTTAGTGGTCATGGGATTGAGTCCTAGATGCTCATATCCTAGACTGCCTGAGCCAATATCAATTGTGACAGTATTTTTATATTTGAATTCAAATTGTTTTTGTTGTCTTTTCTAAAAAAGGAAATTACTTTTGTTTTCTTATAAAAATTGCAATATTGTCACATGGGCCTAGATCCCATATTCTTTTCTAAAATTAGAATGCCCCGTTTTTTACTTTAAATCCTTTTTTTGTTTTAAGGCCTAGATCGTAAAAAGCTATTTTTTTCCTAAAATTAAAAATACATAAAACTAACTTCCTTCTGAATAATGCAAGCAAACACCCATAGATCAAGACTAGGTACCAATTTTGGGCGTTGTGGGGGTGCAAGAGTTTTTTCCTTCCCTACACGTAACCGACTCCCGAACCTAATTCTCGGAACCGTGGACCTTTCTTTTTCTAGGTGCCCAATCACACCTCTAATTTGTTTGGTGGCGACTACTGTGTTTTTCTTTTCTTTAATGGTTTGTGCGAGCCTTGTGCAGGGATGACTCTAGGATCAACTGAATGAACTAGCATGGAGTCCTTTCACAAAAGCCAGTACAAGCCCGGTCAAAAACGGGTGATGACACCAGAGACGAGTGAAGAGTTTTCAATTAGAGCCAATTCACCCCCTCTCAGGCTCCAGGGACCAACAAGTAGTATCGAGAGCAAGTTCTAATCGCTCAAGGTAGAGATCCCACTCTTTCTCTCTCTCAACAATGGCCGAAGAAACGAGCATGCTATTCAATGCTCGCCTTAATTCTAGAGGTGCACAAGAGCCCCTCCCAACCGCAATGAGCCGTGAAAATGTCGTTCTTGGCACAAGTGCTCAACTCGGCTTGCTCCCGTTGCTCCTCTACAACGGAGTTCTAGTTTTACTCGACCAAAACCGCCAAAGTTCACACCTAAGCTTTTCTCCTTATGGAAAGCTCGCATGAGAATGTTCATGATATGCCATGATCATCTCATGTGGCCATGTCTTCATAAGGAGCTACCTATTCCGATGACAATCGAAGAAAATGGAGTGAGAAGGCCAAAGACTTATGCTGAGCTCACTAACAAGGAAAGAGCCTGGCAGTATGCTAGCGAAAAGGCTCGGGCATACGTAACATCGTCTTTGGATGCTAAAGCTTTCGTGGACATCCAGGGCTCCACGACAAATAAAGTCTGGGGATAAACCGACAATCCTTTATGAGGGAAGTCAGTCCCAAATGTAGAACGTCATCTTGGCTCTCGAGATAGAACTTTGAGAGCTTCAATCATAAACCTGCGAATCCCTTAAAAGCATCTATCGGAGATTCGGCAAGCTCATTCTTGAGTTAAAAACAATCAATGAGCACTACACTCAATTCCAAATCAATGATAAGTTTTTCCACTCCTTGTCGGATCACTACTACTCCAAGCAGGTCCAGATATAAGCGGACAAGAATTGGCAGTATGCTCCCCTCGAAGAACTATATGGAGAGCTATGGACTCATGAGGTCAGGTTCAAATACTCTGACCGAGATAAGAAAATAGCTCGGAAAGAAAAGGGGGTAGCTTTTAAAGCTACGGAATGTCTAAACATACAATGGGATGATGATACAGAAGAGTCAGAGAACTCTAACTCGGACATTGAAGAAGAAGTAACTCTTCTAGTCAAATCCTTCGAGGGATTCCTGCGGAAAAGCAGAAAAGGATTTAGAAGAGTCTCCTCATCATCGTGCAGAAGGAAGGAGCGATTGGAGTCTAGTTCCCAAGATTGCTACAACTGTGGGAAACCCGGTCACTGGGCCAAGGATTGTAAATCTAAATCAAAGATGGCCAATAAAAGTGACAAGGTTAAACCCTAACACTCCACCTCAAAAAGCAGCAAGGACAAGAGGAAGGCATTCGTCACAAAGTACGTCAGTGGCTCGGAAGAAGAGGAGGAATCCTCTAATGATGAACCAACCCCAAAGCCGAACATCTGCCTCATGGCAAATACTGAGGTACCTTCTATCTTTGAGCTCATGAGTAAATTAGAATCTCTTTCTGTTGAACGTGATCATGAAAAAATGAGAGACTAATAATTACTCAAATGTACAAAGATATGGATGGTCAATCTAAACATCTTGAATTTATTGTGGCAAGACTCAAAAAAGACATGGCCGAGTTTAGGAGTAAAGAGACTTGGTATGACGATCTATGACCAGAAAATCATTAGCTAAACACCAACCTAAATGTCCTAACTGTTAATCTGAAAAGACTCAAGAATGAACTTGAAAAGTAAAAGGAAATAAATCGTAAGTGGCTAAAATCGGGAGAATAGTTTCCACGTTTAGGACCGATACGGACGACATCCGAGTTAAACTTGGCCTTGGCTCCGAACCATCTTCATCCACACAAGCTACTGAGTGTCCCTCGAATTTCATTCCGAAACTAACCAACCTTTATCCTATTAGTACATCTAAACCATTGGATGGTTTCATTTCAGGTGGTACCATAGTTTATGACTTGTGGACCGAGGTTACTTGCTGATCCCGAAGTAGTAGCACCCATACCTAACGATGAAGGGAAGGTCACTACGCTTAAAGCCTAAATTGTAGCACCCAGAAAGAAAGGAAAGGCTAAGGTTGACGCATCTAGGGCCAAGAGCGCGTCACCCAATCGCAAAGGATTAGGCCATAGGAAATAGAGTAGAAAACCTGTAAAACCTAAGAAACCTATATCCCTTGTTCCATTAGTGTCTGTTCCATTAGTAGAGAAATAGGCTATTATCACTATGAATGTTGGAGTCTATATGATGACTAGCTTTGTAATCAAGTTTATATTAATAAAGATCAGTTCATAAAAAAGGGTTCTTCTAGCAAATCTAAATCTAAATCTCAAAGGAGTAACTCTCCCAAGAAAACCCAAATAAAGAAGCAACTGACGATAACAAAGTAAAGTCAACTTGGAAAACTAAAGTTCCTAACAAAGCAAAATCTGACACTGTTGACAACATTGTTGTTTCTCCTAACCGCCTGAAACAAGTTTGGGCACCAAAAGTGTAATCTGTTGTCTTGTAGGAGCATCTCTGGACTTCATTGCCGGACCACTTGAAGTTAAAGATCAATAAAAACAAGTGGATACTCGATAGTGGATCCTCCGGACATATGATGGGTGATCAGTCTCTGCTCGTAGAAGTTGCTGACAAACGAGGCCCATCCGTATCATATGGTGACAATAGTAAAGGTAAAACTGGGGGTTATGACACTTTAACCAACGGCCGTGTATCAATTACTAAGGCTGCACTAGTCGAAGGTTTGAAGCATAATCTGCTGAGTGTTAGTGATCTATGTGACAAAGGATTTACTGTTTCCTTTATGTCCAACACCTGCACAATTAGGGAAAAGTTATCATAAGATATTAAGTTATCCGGATTAAGAGATGGAGACATATATTTAGTGGTCTTAAGAAAGAATTCTTCTGACCCTGTATGCTTCGTCACTAAAGCATCAGATGAAGAAGGTTAGCTATGGCTATGGCACAAGCGTTGTGGCCAAACATAAATACTCTAGAGACTCTCTGTCGAGAATGCCAACTCGGCAAGCAGACCAAGCATAGCTTTAAGAGCAAATCAGTTAATTCACAAGGACTGGGCATTAAATGCATCAGGAGTGATCATGGTACGGAATTTGACTTTTCGAATATGAGATCATATTGTTCTGAACAAGGCATTCAGCATGACTTCTCTGCGCCCAGGACTCCACAACAAAATGGAGTTGCTGAGCGTAAGAATCGCACTTTAGTCGAAGCTGGTAGATCAATGCTAGCAGGGGTAAAGCTTTCTCTCAGTCTATGGGCTGAGGCTATGTCTACTGCATGCTATGTTCAAAATAGAACTCTTATCAATAAGGTTACCATGAAAACAACCTATGAGATGTGGAGAGGCAAGAAGTTGTCAATCTCTCATTTCAAGCTTTTGGGTGTGCTTGCTACATGTTAAACAACAAAGAAAGACGCCGGAGTAAATTTAAGCCAAAATCCGATGATGGGATCTTTGTCGGATACTCGTTACACATCAAGGCTTATCGCATCTTCAATAGAAAATGTTTAACAGTTAAAGAATCTATCCATGTTGATTTTGATGAGTCTAACCTTGATTGGTCAAGTGTAGGATCTTCAAATCCAGTTGTGCAGGATCATACGAACACAATTGACTATTCTCAGTTCAAACATGTTCCTACCACAACTCCTGGTAAATCACCAAGCACCAGAGATACAAGAAGAAATGTCACTGATGATGCTTCCGAAGATTCAGACTTAGGACTTCCACTCAACTCCGGACAAATTGCTACAAACATCCATAACATCGGAGAACCTTCTAGTCCGTCTGGACCAGTTAATATTGAAAGTCACAGTGCCAAAGAACCTCAAAGTACTTCTGGAACTGTTCCTCGTATGGATACAATTGGCCCGGAAGAAGCTCAACTAGCCGATGTACAAGATCCACCTGATTTGGCAGAGCTTCAAATCATTAACTACTCACCACCACTTGCGCAGAACTATAGGTGGACTCAAAACCACCCATTAGATCAAGTGATTGTTGATCCTACTGTTGGAGTAAGAATAAGGGCAACAACCTCCAACTTGTGTCTCTACTCTTGTTTTCTGTCATAGATAGAGCCAAAGGTGGTGGATGAAGCCCTTCAAGATTCTAACTGGATAAACGCTATACAAGAAGAGCTTAATTAGTTCAAGAGGAACGAAGTGTGGACGTTAGTACCAAGGCCGAGGTCACAACAAGTCATTGCAGTTAAATGGGTGATCTGCAACAAATTGGATACTAATGGAATAGTAATCGGAACAAAGCACGACCCGTAGCCAAAGGATATCGTCAAGAAGAAGGCATTGATTATGACGAAACCTTTGCTCCAATTGCTAGACTTGAGGCAATCCGATTGTTCTTGGTGTATGCATCATATGAAAACTTCACAATTTATCAAATGAACGTTAAGAGCGCTTTTCTTAATGGTGATCTCCAAGAGGACGTTTACGTTGAACAACCTCCAGGCTTCGTTGAACACAAGGCTGAACATATGGTATATAAACTATGGAAAGCCTTGTATGGATTGACGAAAGCTCCAAGAGCCGTGCGATATACTTGTTAGAATTCTTGCTCAAACACAATTTCGGAAAAGGGAAGATAAACACCACATTATTCCTACGGAAAGAGAAGGGTCATTCTATGATCGTACGGTATATGTGGACGATATCATTTTCGAATCCTCAAATCCGAAGCTTTGTGAAGAGTTTGTGAAGTTGATGACTAGCAAGTTTGAAATGAGCATGATGGGAGAATTATCGTACTTCCTTGGAATAGAAGTTAAACAAATTAAGGATGGAATATTCATCAACCAAGCTAAGTACACACGAGACTTAATCAAGAAGTTCGGAATGCAAAACACAACTCTCGTGAAGACTCCCATGCCGTCGGTGCCAAGTTAGATCCTGATCTTAATAGAGAATCGATAAATGTGACTGAATACAAAGCGATGATAAGATCATTGCTGTACTCTTACAGCAAGTCGCCTGAATATTATGTTTGCAACTTGCATTTGTGCAAGATATCGGGGCGGATCCCAAAGAGTCACACATGCTTCATGCAAAACGGATATTGCGGTATCTCAAAGGGACAAGTGAATTTAGAACTTTGGTATCCAAAGGAGTCCAACTTTCTTTATCGAATATTCAGATGCTGATTTTGTTTGGGTGTTGCATCGACAAAGGAAGAGCACTAGTGGTACTTGTCGGTTCCTTGGAAACAAATTGATTTCATAGTTCATTAAGAAGCGAAATTCCATATCAACCTCTACTGCTGAGGCGGAATATATAGCTACTGGAGTTGTTGCGCACAGCTTTTCTGGATGCGAAGTCAACTTATTGACTACGGGTTCAACATGACATCTGTTCCACTGTACTACGACAACACTAGTGCGATGGCCATTAGCAACAATTCTATTATGCATCCAAAGACGAAACACATTGAAGTCAGGTTTCACTTCATCCGAGATCATGTTCTCAAAAAGCACATATCTCTCGAACATGTTGCTACGGATGTTCAACTCACGAAATACTCACCAAGCCCCAACTTGATGCAAGATTTTCTGAATTACTCCTCAAATTAGGTATGCTTGACCTACTGCATAGCTTCTAATTTATTCATTCAACAGTATTTCTTTCAGAACTTGCATTGTGTTTCATGATGAGCGTTAGACACCTACTGTACTTCATGTTGATCATTTTACTCGTGTCATGCATTATATTTCTGATAATTTTCTTATATTTTCATATGGGCGGATGCTTGCATTTCCCGATTAAAGTCGTTTAAGCTAACATAATTAAAAATATATGAATAAAACCTCCTTACGTTTCATGATTCAAATTTTCATCTCTCACCACATGTCAAATGCTTTTTCATATTGATTGCAATATTAACACGCCTGGTTGAAGAAATGAAATGGGTTAGATCGGAATGGTTGGTGGATAAAATCACGATTGCAGTCCGATCGGCTTCTAAAGTGGAGTTCCCACAAGGATAGATGACAATTTCTCAAGATCTAAATATAAAGCAGAAATGTTCATCGAGAGGATCGCATGGTCTAAGGAGGAGAAAATGCTTTATCAATTACTCGACTAATACCCCCCTTATGTCACGCCCCGAATTCCAAGAAAACCCAGAACCAGGAACATGACTTCCCCTTGCCCGCACCCGAAAGGTCAAGGGGTTGGTGACTAGCACCAATAGAGACTACACCGAGTCTTTGTCTCAAATATGCAACCCCGTACGATCATACATCAAGGGTAATCCTGTACTTTCCCATACATCATCATGCATACAATAAGTCAAACAGTTCATACAGAAATCACATCACAAACATGTATGCAAATACAACGTCCACGGACCCATGTCCGGGATATCACATAAAACAATACGAATATAACTATATCATACATCGAGTAGTGGGCGTCCTCCTCCGGAAGAAAGTCCTCCACTAGTCTCGGGTCACACATAAAAAGGTAAACAACAAGTAGGGGTGAGCGACAAGCTCGGTAGGTGACCTCAACACTCCACATCATGCGGACATACAAGTCTATACTACATGCTCTATGTACTCATGCACCGTGTAGTGTGCACAATCATCGAGACTCGGCCTGCAAACAAACATCAGGACCTAGCCTACCCACACTGGACAGCTTGTCCACGATCCTCAACAGGATCCCAGCTCAGGGCACTCAGCCCTACCACAGTGCTATATGCCCGGACACAGTTGCCACACCGGCCTGCCATCGGCGCATGTGCCTGCCACGGCACAGCGCAATATGCCCGGCCACAATCGCCACACAGGGCTGCCATCGGCGCATATGCCTGCCCGTCAACCACATCGCACCATCGGTGCATCACGGTGAGAACCCAAACAAGTCACGGAGTCCATGCCCCAATACCTCACACCAACATACTAACATGAGTATGACATGTCATTCTTAATATTTCCTTTAAAAGCGTAGCCGGTCTTCTCAAGTAAATCCTCAATCCTTGATTTATGAAGGAAGTACCCATAGCAATATTTTCTTGGAAATCAAAAGTCCCGGCATTGGGTTCCCATATCATAAATAAGATAATCTTATTTTTGGGGATTTTTACTGAGATGTCTAACCCCACTTTCCAAAAATTCACCACTACGAACTTTTGGGTTTTTCCGAGATTTTACACTAAATCCCAATTTTCACATTTTGAAAGAGTGGGAATTAATTTTTCTAGTATTTTTCTTTGAATCCAAATGGGGAGTATTTTGTTATTTACATTGTAACTTAAGTTTAAAACTTAGATGTGGAGAGGCATAATGGTTTACAATGTAAATGTCCAAAGGTGCGGTCAGTTGCATTCTTTGCGGAACACTATCGCGGATTGATGCTGCGGATACATTCTTTGCGAGCGAAGCTACGGATCATCGCGTTGATCCGGACTACGATCCGGACTAACTACTCCGGACTACGATCCGGACTAACTACTCCGGACTGCGATCCAGGACTAACTACTCCGGACTCTGATCCGGACTAACCGCTCAAGGCTTTGCTCCTGGGACTAATCGTTCGGACTCGCGATCCGGACTTAATCTGCTCCGGACTACGGATCCGGACTAACGAAGTGCTTGATTGTATAGCTACCGACTCACATTGCTGACTACGGCTATGACTCCATTCTGCGGCTACGAAGGCTGCGACTCATAGCTGCTTGACTACGAAGATGCTAACTACGAACTTCAACCTTGCGGTTCACCCGGAGTCTTGTTCATCATCGTTTTTTGCCTGGTTTTCGCTGGAATCAACCCAGGAACCCCCAGGCACTCACAAACACGCGTTTTACTAAACAGTACCAAATTACGTACCCAAACCGATATAAATCGGTTCTTAACCACAGATTTTATGCTAAATCATCAGATCTAACCCCAAAATTGGGTTTCCCCCAAAACTTAGGGTTCATGCTCAAATTCATAAATCATGATAAATTCACGCATATTCCAAGACAGAATCGAGATAAGAGGTTCAAGGACACCTAGCTGGAAGATTATTTGCGATCCACAAGCTCCAATCGCCCCAAAATCACCAAGTGAAGCTCTTCACCTTCTCTCTTTCTCTCTCTTGCTCAAACACGCACGCACCAAGCAAAATTAAAGGGATAATGCAGTTTCTTAATTATTTATACTGCTGCCAATAATTGCCTCCCAGCAATAATTGATCTCCCGATTGCAATAATTGACCTCCCGAGGTCACGAACTCCAAATTGAGCCCAATTACTGTCAAAACGCTCGAAATGACGAGCACCACACTAAACAGATATTATTACACCCAAAAGATCGCCCAAACGCAAAGTCAACCAATAAACCTCGAAAAGTCAATAATCGGCTCAAACGGGGCCCCGACTCGGAATTGGGCCCAAGTACAGTCAAAATGCTCACATCGACGACTACACTACCGTCTAGATAGTTACATTCCCATAGAATGGCTATCTCTCAAAACTACCCAAATACGAGTCTTTACATCCTCCCCACCTTAGTACTTTTCGTCCTCGAAAATAAAACACATGCCCAAAAGACATAGCAAAATCCAAGCTCAAGCACCGCACAACAACAAGACACAAAATATGATCATCAACATGATCACCAACCACACAGGTGCAATGCAACTCACAACAAGCCAAAAAGGCTCACACGATGCCAGGATGCCAACAATCAACAAGCTACACAATATCTCAAGCAACATATGTAAAACAAATGCATAAAACATAACTCATACCTCAGGGAAGGTCCTCACATCCTCCCCACCTCAGGACGATCGTCCTCGAATAGCTCGGGATGAAGAACCTGCATCTGGCTCTCTTTCTCCCAAGTCTGCTCCTCCATGCCTCGGTGTCGCCATAACACCCGAACTAGTGGGATCGTCTTGCCTCGCAAGACCTGGTCCCGCCTGTCCAAAATCTGTGCCGGCAGCTCAACAATGGCACCATCATCAGCCAAGTCTATCTTGCGATAGTCCAACACATGAGAAGGATCAGGGTGATACCGCCTCAACTGAGACACGTGAAACACACCATGTACTCGCGCGAACTCCGGTGGCAAAGCTAACCGATAAGCCACTGCGCCCATGGTGGCAACAATCTCAAATGGCCCCACAAAATGAGGGGAAAGTTTGGATCCACATCCAAACCTTCGATGCCCTCGACGCGGTGAAACCCGCAAAAATACACGGTCCCCCACCTCAAACTGTAAGGGTCGACGCCTCTGGTCCGCGTAGGACTTCGGCCTACTCTATGCTGTCAGCATACGCTGTCTAATCAACTGCACTATCTCCGTGGTTTCTCGAACCATATCGGGACCGAGAACTGCTGTCTCTCCAGTCTGTGCCCAACACAAGGGTGATCTACAAGGCTGCCCATACGGCGCCTCATACGGAGCCATCTCAATCGTGGCTGATAACTGTTGTTGTAAGAGAACTCTACCAAAGGAAGGTGAGTCTCCCAACAACCTCCAAAATCGAGGACATAGGCACGCAACATATCCTCGAGCGTACGAATCATCCGCTCCGACTGACCATCCGTCTGCAGATGAAAGGCTATACTGAGGTTCACCCTAGTGCCCAAAGCTCGCTGTAGCTGTCTCCAAAACTGAGAGGTGAACCTCGCATCCCGGTCAGATACAATAGACAATGGGACTCCATGCAACCGCACAATAACATCAAGGTACCTCTATCCCAAAGTCCTCACTGGGTCTGTCTCCCGAATCACGAGAAAATGCGCCGATTTGGTTAATCGGTCCACATTAACCCATATAGTGTCGTGTCCCCTACAACGAGGAAGTCTAGTGACAAAATCCATGGTCACGTGGTCCCATTTCCACTTTGGCACCGGCAATGACCGCAACTCACCAGGTGATCACAGGTGCTCTGCCTGACTGCTTGACAGGTCAAACACCTCCTCACAAAATCAGCAACGGCCTTCTTCAGGCCTGGCCACCAAACGCTCCTCACAAAGATGGTACATCGTGGTCCCACCAGGATGTACAGCTAACCTCGACTGGTGAAATTCCCGAAGAACCTCCTCCCGAATAGAAGTGGGAACTATGAATCTACCCCTATACCGCAGCACATGCTCTGCATCCTCAGTCCAATCAGAAGATGCCCCTTGGTCGAATCCCGTCCTGATGACCTCCACAATGAACGTCCCCCGGTGATCCTCTATGATCTTGTGTTGCGTCTCCGGGACTGCTACAACAACACCGAGGGTCCCTCGCCCCTCGCTGGTCACCATCTGCAACCTCATCGTTACTCAACCGACCCATCATCTCCCATTCCTTAATGGCACAATGGGCCACCACGGCCCTGCTCTTCCTACTCGTGAGCATTTGCCACCACATTACCCTTCCCAGGGGTGTACATCATATCAAACTGAAACTGCTGCAGGTACTCCACCCACCGCCTCTGCGTAAGGTTTAGGTCTCGCTGAGAGAAGATGTACTGCAAGCTCTTATGGTCCGTATACACCACAAACTTCTCCCCAAGGAGATAATGCTGCCAGTTCTTAAGTACAAAGATCACTGCGGCCAACTCCAAATCATGCGTGGGATAGTTCTGCTCATGTGGTCTCAACTGCCTAGATCCATAAGCAATCACCTGCCGAGTCTGCATCAACACACAACCAAGTCCTACCCTGGAAGCATCACAATACACCTCGAAAGGCACACCCTCCTGTGGAAGAATCAAGATAGGTCTTGAGGTCAATCGTGCCTTGAGCTCCATGAAAGCACTCTTACACGCATCAAACCAAATGAAAGGAACTCCCTTCCTGGTCAGGTTCGTCATAAGACCTGCCAACCTGGAAAAAATCCTCCACGAACCTCCGATAGTAGCCTTGCCAAACCAAGGAAGCTACGAATCTCAAACACATTCGTGGACCTCTTCCATGACATGATCGCCTCAATCTTCTCAGGATCCATTGTGATACCCTCCGAAGATACCACATGCCCCAAGAAGTGCACTGTTGCAACCGAAGTCACATTTCGTGAACTTCGCGTACAACCGATGCTCTCACAAGGTCTGCAACACAACTGCAAATGCTCCTCATGCTCCCTCTTGGTTGCTGAATAGACCAAAATATCGTCGATGAACACCACAACGAACATATCTAAATATGGAGCAAACACATGGTTCATTAATCCCATAAACACTACTGGAGCATTCGTGAGCCCGAATGGCATCACAAGCCACTCATAATACCCGTAGCGACAAGCGAATGCGGTCTTAGGGATATCTGCCTCCCTAACCCTTAACCGATGGTATCTAGATCTCAAGTCTATCTTGGAAAACCACCTCGCACCGCGAGAATTGATCAAACAGGTCATCAATCCTCGGCAATGGATACCGGTTCTTCACGATCCCTGGTTCGGCCTGGTAGTCGATACACGGTCGAAGTGAACCATCCACCTTCTTAGCAAACAACACTGGAGCGCCCCACGGTGAGCTACTCCGCCTGATAAAGCCTCGTGCCAATAGGTCATCTATCTGTCTCTTGAGCTCTCTAAGCTCTGTTGGTGCCATCCTATAGGCCGCTAACCTGATCAGTGTTGTCCCCTGCAACAACTCGATCAATAACTCTACCTCCCTCACAGTGTCAAGCCCGACCAAGTCCTTGGGAAACACATCCGGAAATTGATCTACAATGGGTGGCAAAATAGCCTTCCCATCTCTCCTCCTGTCAACCAACGTCAAGCTGGCTAACCGGTGGGTCACATCACCTCACCCATGCCTCAAAGGTCCCAACTTGCATGCCTCCTCGATCCACTCACCCACAAAGACACCCCGCATGCCCTCTGGTGTAAGGAACGTTACACGCCATCGAAGCAATCAATCTTGGCCTCCATGGAGACCAACCAGTCCATACCCGGGATAACATCAAAATCATCTAACTCCATGACATACAAATCACACATCAAGTTAACACCCCAAGCGTTACTCGACAAGCACGAAGGATACTCCTAAAGTATCACAATCCCACCCAAAGGTGAAGCAACCATCGAGACTAACTAACTGTCTCCTGGTCCAACTCCAATCCAACCACCGTAGCATACGAAATAAAAGAATGGGTAGCACCGGTATCAATCAAACGAACAAATAGTATGAGAAATGATGATGGTACCTCTCACCACCGAAGGTCCCGCTCCTGCCTCGTCCTTTGGTGGAACCTCTGCGCTCTCTACTGGTAAGGGCAAACGTCCTCCCTCGTGGCCCACTGCCACTAGCTTGCCTATTGGGGCCTTGCCCCGTGATCAACATGACCCGGTGCCTCTCACCGAGGCCGCGCACCGCAGTCGCATCCCGAGTGCTCTGTGCGCGGCACCGACCTCGAGACGGAGCCCCACTCCTCTGTCCCGATCTCTCGGACGAGGGCCTACACCGCTGGTTGAGCTAAGGGTAACACATTCCCTAGCTCCATGCCCCACTTTCCCGCATCGAAACAGGTCATCGTTTTCCTTGGGCGTCTCTCGATACATGCCCGGTCAAACCACAACTCCAACAGTACCTGGCCTCCTGTTGGCCGAACTCTCATGGGGTCCCACCGCCTGGCGGAAACCGTCTGCACCTGCCTCCTCTCGAGCCGAGCAAAGACCGCTCTCCCCACTCTGTCTCTTCTTGCCTAAACCTGCCGAACCGCCCCGCCTCCGGGCTCTCGCCCGATCCCGACCTCGCTCAATAATGAGCGCCTTGTCGACCGCCTCCCGGTAGCTGGTCAACCGCATCGGTTCCAGCTATCTTTTCGAAGATGGCCTCAAGCCCTGAATGAAGTCCTGCGTCTTCGGCCTTCCTTTTCCCAAGCCTCGAGAGCAAACCGCCCTAAATCTATGAAGGCTTGCACATACTCACCCACCGTTTGGCCACCCTGCTTAAGCTCATAATACTCTCTCCCATCGGGCATCTTATATCGAGGCTGGGAAAATACTCCCCAAAGAAGCGCTCAACAAACTCTCTCCGGCTCATCGACTGCCATGGACAGCTCTAGTGGATTCTCACCACCTGCGTGGGATACCCAACAGATAGTGCGTCGCCACGCACTCTCTCTCTCATCCTGGCACCCCGATCATATCAAAGATATCCTCTGTCCACCTAATCCAGTCCTCGGCTATCTCTGGCCGTGAACCATCCTCAAAAGTCCTGGGTGCGTGTTTCAAAAACTATGCGGCCCGTCCACTCCTCGTCGTCTTTGGCTCTATCACGACCTCCTGCCGGTGCACATCCCGCACCACCCTTGCCTCTGGTCGATGAGGCTGTGGTGGCTGTTGTTGCCTCTTCAGCTCATCCACCTCTCTAGCCATATCCCTCATCGAGCCCTGCATACCCTACATGGCCTCCTGCAACTGAATCAACACCTGCATCAAATCAGGTCCCACAACGGGAGCTGACGACTTCTGCTGCGGGCTCTGCTGCCCCTGGTGCCCCGACTCTATCGTGGGCTCCTCTGCCGGGCCCTAGCCTCGGACAACTCTCCTCGGTGGTGCCATCACACTGGCCATAACAACAAACAATAAAACGATCAATACTAGCACTGCTAGCACAAACAGCCATCAAAGGCACAACCGACTTGTAGGTTCTCACCACACGACCCGTAGGCCCACAACCATGCATATAGCATCGTGTCCCCCTCAGGGTACACCACACAACCCGTAGGTCCTCAACCATGCATATAGCATCGTGTCACCCCTTAAGGCACACCACAATCGAGTCCTGGCTCTCACGGCCACGTGCCATCCACGGCACCAAATGTAATCATATCACACACACAAGGACAAACTAGTGCCTTACATGCACACAAGCATACCACTAGCAATGCACCCCATCCCCATGTATGCTTCTAGGATGATCTAACTGACACCAAAATAAACTAGAACACATGTAAGGACTGCATTGATCAGGCGCCCTCCCTACAGTTTTCCAAGTCACATGGAATCAATTAACCACCCCTCACCAACCTAGGTCCACTAGACCATGCTCTGATACCAACTTGTCATGCCGCCGAATTCCAAGAAAACCCAGAACCAGGAACATGACTTCCCCTTGCCCGCACCCGAAAGGTCAAGGGGTTGGTGACTAGCACCAATAGAGACTACACCGCGGGTCTTGTCTCAAATATGCAACCCTGTCGATCATACATCAAGGGTAATCCTGTACTTTCCCATACATCATCATGCATACAATAAGTCAAACAGTCATACAGACATCACATCACGAACAGTATGCAAATACAACTGTCCACGGACCCATGTCCGGGATACAAACATAATACAATACACAATATAGAATATAGTCTTCGTATCATACATCGAGTAGTGGGCGTCCTCCTCCGGAAGAAAGTCCTCCACTATTCTCGGGTCACACCTGAAAAGGTAAACAACAAGTAGGGGTGAGTGACAAGCTCGTTAGGTGACCCCAACACTCCACATCATGCAGACATACAAGTCTATACTACATGCTCTGTGTACTCATGCACTGTGTAGTGTGCACAATCATCAGGACTCAGCCTGCAAACAAACATCAGGACCTAGCCCGCCCACACAGGACAGCTTGTCCACGATCCTCAACAGGATCCCAGCTCAGGGCACTCAGCCCTACCACAGCGCTATATGCCCGGACACAGTCGCCACACCGGCTTGCCATTGGTGCATATGCTCCGACGGCACAATGCAATATGCCCGGCCACGGTCGCCACATAGGCCTGCCATCGGCACATATGCTGCCCCGTCAACCACATTGCACCATTGGTGCATCACGGTGAGAACCCAAACAAGTCACGGAGTCCATGCTCCAATACCTCACACCAACATACTAACATGAGTATGGCATGTCATTTTCAACATTTCCTTTAAAACTGTAGTCAGTCTTCACAAGTAAATCCTCAATCCTTGATTTATGAAGGAAGTACCCATAGCAGCTATTTTCTTGAAATCAAAAGTCCCGGCATTCGGTTCCCATATTTTAAATAAGATAATCTGATTTTTGGGGACTTTTCTTAGATGTCTAACCCCACTTTCCAAAAATTCACCACTACGAAGTTTTGGGTTTTTCCGAGATTTTACACTAAATCCCAATTTTCTCATTTTGAAAGAGTGGAATTAATTTTTCTAGTATTTTTCTTTGAATCCAAATGGGGGGTATTTCGTTATTTACTTTGTAACTTAAGTGTGGAGAGGCATAATGGTTTACAATGTAAATGTCCAGGTGTAGTGCGGTTACTTGCTGCGAACACTACTACGGATTGATGCTTGCGGAATGGATGTTGCGGATACACTGCTGCGGAGCGAAGCTACGGATCACTGCTGCTGATCCGGACTACTGATCCGGACTAACTACTCCGGACTACTGATCCGGACTAACTACTCCGGACTACTGATCCGGACTAACTGCTCCGGACTACTGCTCCGGACTAACTGCTCCAGACTACTGCTCCGGACTACTGATCCGGACTAACGGCTACTCGACTCCATAGCTTGCGACTCCACAGTGCTGACTACAAAGCTGCGACTCCATAGTGCTGACTACGGAATTGCGATTACGAACTTCGACACTACGATTCGCCTGAGTCTTTGTTTATCATCGTTTTTGGCCTGGTTTTCGTCCTGGAATCAACCCGAGACCCCCGGCACTCACAAACACGCGTTTTACTAAACAGTACCAAATTACGTACCAAACCGATATAAATCGGTTCTTAACCACGATTTTATGTTAAATCATCAGATCTAACCCCAAAATTGGGTTTCCCCCAAAACTTAGGGTTCATGCTCAAATTCATAAATCATGATAAATTCACGCATATTCCAAGACGAGAATCGAGATAAGAGGTTCAAGGACACCTACCAGGAAGATTATTTGCGATCCATAAGCTCCAATCGCCCCAAAATCACCAAGTGAAGCTCTTCACCTTCTCTCTTTCTCTCTCTTGCTCAAACACGCACGCACCAAGCAAAATTAAAGGGATAATGCAATTTCTTAATTATTTATTCTCACCGCCAATAATTGGCCTCCCAGAAGATAATTGATCTCCCGAACGCAATAATTGGCCTCCCGAGGTCACGAACTCCAAATTGAGCCCAGTACGTCAAAACGCTCGAAATGGCGAGCACCACACTAAACAGATATTATTACACCCAAAAGACTGCCCAAACGCAAAGTCAACCAATAAACCCCAAAAAGTCAACAATCGGGTCAAACAGGGCCCCGACTCGGAATCGGGCCCAAGTACAATCAAAATGCTCACATCGACGACTACACTACCGTCCAGATAGTTACATTCCCATAGAATGGCTACCTCTCAAAACTACCCAAATACGAGTCTTTACACCTTATATGTCTCGTGACCTCTTTTCTGGTTGTCTATCTGAGGGGGAGCCTTCTCGAGAGGATCGCACGATCTAAGGGGGATTTAAAGCTTCATCTATTACTTCCGTAATGACCCCCCGATATGTCTCGGATGCTCTACCCTATAACTCTCACTTCTAGATCCGACCGGGCATGTATTGTTGAATTGGAGTTGTGGCATGATGAATGTTTTTGTTTCTTCGACTATACATTTTAATATGATAATCAATTGATTGCTATTGGCATGTGTCCTTTAATCCATTCTCACTCATGAATCTTAATTTGGGCAAATTATATAAATTTAATTCATCTTAGCTACATCCTTCACCATGAAGGTCTCGCTATGTTGACCAATATGAACTTATGTGTTTCTTATCCGACATATGCTTTGATTTTAGTAAATATGATCCTTAACTCGTATGTATGTGTCTCGTTTCATTTTTAAATGCATAAGTTCGGATTTTGCTGATTTTCCGTATTTGTTTATATCCGTATTAATCCCAACCTGTTAAGTCTTTTGTTCTTTTAGTTTATTTTTGTGAAGCTACGGGTTCAGATTCTATTTGCATTTTCATTGATAAATATTTTGTCCCGATGTCTCAAATTTGAAGTGTTGTGGTACTTCTTTTCTCTTTGGCTTCAAGACAAGAAAGGAATCTATTCTTCTCTTCGACACCTATTTCTACGGACTCGGTCAGTTGTTCATCCGGATATTCTTCTATGGATTATCTTTACGCCGGATGAAAGTCGGTTCAATTCATCCTGACTCTTGGAACCCTCAAATTGCGATAAACAAAGTTTTATCTTACATCGTGTATTTTTGAGGAGGGATAATGATGGTCCATTAAATGCACGTCTCGAGACGGGCAATTAGTCACTTTATTTTCTAGAAGTAGGTAAACATTTGTCATAAATGCTTGGTTATGCTACCTCCACGTCATCTTTTTACTCGGGGGAACCAACTATCAAGTCTAATGGCATCAGATTGTCAGGCGGTTCACTGTTCATTTCGCTTATACCCTAGACTCGCCGGCCCGCAATATATATCATAAGCCTTCACGCAAAGTGCGACTTATCACTCTCATATTTCATAGTCGCTCTTCCTTTTCCTCAAACCCTATATTTCCTTTCCCTTCTCTGCAGTCATCTCTAATGGCACCCAAGACTGCTCTTTCTGGCATTAATCCCGGCCATCTAGTTGATTGGCCTTCCATATCTAATGCCCCAACGTGGTTTTTGGAGCTTCACCCCTTACTGGAAGCAAGCCACATCCTCGGCCTGGTCTCTGTCCTCGTCGATCTCCTTATCGACGACATAGCTGAGTTCTACTGGAACATTCACTGCACCACCAACTCCGGTTGTTCCACCATCCGAGGTGAATCCATAGTTATCACCCCAAATGTTCTTCACACCGCTCTCAATCTCCCTTCCGGTCCTCATCAGCGCCGGATCCGAGCAAATGGCGGCTTCCATGGGCTGCACATACAAAGGGAAGGAATATACGGTGAAGTCCTTCCGGTGTTGCTTACCAATGTATGGCGACCATCCCGAGCCGATGTCTTCAAGCTCGCACAATGACCCTAGACTCCATCCCGTACGACCTACTACTGGCCATATATGTAGTCTTTGAGGGTCTCCGATAGATTGGGGGACTTTCTTGTTCTACCTGGGGATCAACCCGAAGAATCAATCCTTTGGGCAGATACTCAGCGTTGTTTTCCGGCACCTGTGTCCATCCCACTTGAACGGACATGGTGTCATCCGCTTTCCCCAGGCCGTCTACCTTCGCCATCTTACGCCTGATGGGAATCTGACTGCCCGTCGGCCCTCTACTGCTATCCACCTCCTCCCTGCTCCAGAACAATAGGGTAGCTCGGTTGGTGACCCAGCCGATAACTCTACCCTCGAAGTTAGCTCTGCCCACCGGTCCTCACGGATTCAGTCCATAGCTGCACCATCCATCTCCTGAGGCTCCCAGCACAGCGCTTGCGCAGACCCATCCGAGATTGCGGGGCTGTCTCAACCAACTTGTCCTCCGGCTGATTCTCCAGCACCCTCTGCTGATGTCCCCCACACCTGATTCTTCCGATGTTGCTACTGTGTTGATGCTTCGTTCGTTGCGGGTGGCTGATGTCCATTCCTCTCCTCCAGAAGCCCCTTGCCCCCCGCTTCCTCAACCTCGAGACTACCTCAACCATCTCCCTGCCGACACCATAACGGACCTATGGTTCCATTTCAGCCTCGCCTGCACAGCCCCGACAACAACCTCCGGGTGTATTACACTCGACACACCAAAACCCCGGAGGAAATGATCGTCTGGAACCTAGACCACGGCTTCCTTTGATGCGTCTCTTTTGCGCACGGTTCACTCCTATGTTGTGATCTCTGCACGCTTGGAACAACATGTCCAAGCCGAGAGCGCCCAAATTGGCTCAATCATTGTCAAGGTTGATGCTCTCGGCCTAACTCCTCTCCGCCTTAATTGACTCATCCACTTCCATCGAGCAGAAGATGGATCTTGTCGCCTCGTCCGTGCATTTCTTGTCGGCCTCATTCTCGGACTTGGCGCATACGATGGCTTATCCTACTACCGCTCCTCGATGATATGCCAAAACGGGGGAGAGAGTGTCATCTCGATGCTCCCGCATCCTCGGCTCTAGTGTGAGTGTGGTTTTTATATAGACATTTATGGTATATTGTGGCCTTTATTTATACATATTTTATCTCTTTTTGTCACTCTTGTTGAGTGTATTTATCCTTTTAGGTATTTTATTTTATTTTTGGTAGAATGTGTTTTTGTTTTTGTTTTGCTTAATTTCTTTTGTAGGTTTAATTTACTTGGGCCATGGAGACAAGGTATGGGCAACCATATCACTCTTGCCTTGGGCTTCCTCCAAGGCTTTAGTTGTTGGGCCAGCAGAGCAAACCAACCAAGTCCAACCCAATTCCAGAAGGGCGGTTCGGTCAATTGCCTAGAGAAAAAAAACTTAAAGATGGAGTAGGGTTTTCGGAGGAGAGAGAGAGAGACGGCTGAGGAGAGAGGGATCCAGGACAGGAACACACCGAGGGTCGGAGATTTTCTTGAGGAAAATTCCAGGAGACTTTTGAAGATTTCTCTATCTCTCTCTTCGTATGTCCTGTAAGGTTTTTTTTTTCCATTTTGAATTGATGGCTCGGACATGATTCCGGGGTAATCCTTTTTTCTTAAGGGAGCAATGTAGCCCCCATTGTGTTGTAGGATGATTTTGACATGGTTATGTGTTGGAACAATTCTTTGATGTTTAAATTAATTTCATAATGCAATGCTTTTTTATTCATGCATGATCGAATACCTTAGCCTTAGTCCTGGGGTGGAAACATGAAATTATTTGATTCAATTGGCTTAAGCATGGACCAAATGTTTAGACAATTGAAGGATTGATACCTTTGATTAGCCCAATTCTCGGGGACCAAGTGGTTTTGGGTATCTTTAATTTTCTTAGCATGGACCAAATGTAAGAAAATGGGTGTTAATCAGCATTATTAAGAATCAACAAATGGAATGTGAAAACCATATGTCAAAATCAGACTACAATGCATGGAAGGTGAAGTTGCTACCCTAAGAACCTCCATTATTAAAATTTCATATCAGTTTTGATTTAAATTAAACAACAGAAAATTGAAAAACAAATCAGTGCTAGCTGTTAAAGAGTTTTCAGACCAAAATCATTTTTTCTAGGCATAACTAGCACTTGCCTGCTTGGTGCTTATCTATTTGACACTAATTTAAAAAAAAATTCCCCGAGGTTCGACACACCTGGAGTCTCAATTACTCCACTATTCTATGAGATTAAACCGTCAGAAAAAAATAGAGCACCAAATTGGCGCCGTTGTCGGGGAATTTTTTTGTTAAATGGTGTTTAAAATTATTAGATAACATTGGGTTTAAGAGGAAAGGTTGTGATCTGGACTTTATTTTATTAATTGTTATTGTGAATATTTTGTGTTGCTTTTAATTATTCTGTTCTGAACAATTGTTTGTGCGGAGTTATCGGGTATTCTTGTAGTTTGTGTATTTGCAGGAATATCTGAGGGACTGGTGAAGTTTTTGGTGGATTGTGTTGTTTATACCACGATCATCTGGTAAGCAGTTGGCTCCATTTGATCCAGAGATAGAGAGAACCTTACTTGAGCGGAGGAGAGCAAACGAGAGACAAGGAAAAGGCAGAACAAACCATTCTCACTTTACACGAAGCTGAGCAAGCTCTCAACGAATTAGAAGACCTCTGTGAGAGTATCATCATGGCAAACGATCAGACTGTTAATAATCAAAATTTTGGACAGCAAGCTGAAGGAGGAATTCATGGGCCGAGGACTTTGCTGGATTTCTCTAGGCCGGTGCACTTTGAACATCAATCTGGTATTAGAGATATTCTAGTTGAAGCGAATAATTTTGAGATTAAGCCAGCATTGCTGCAGATAGTCAGCCAAGATTCCTATAGAGGGTCAGCTCTTGAAGGTCCTCATAATCATCTCATGAGGTTTTTACAAATATGTGGGACAACAAAGATGAATGGAGTTTCTCCAAATGCAATTAAACTCAAGCTTTTCCCATTCTCTCTTCGGGATAAGGCGTTGGGTTGGTTTCGGTCTCTGCCTATCAACAAGATAACTACTTGGGATCGGATGGCAGAAAGTTTTCTTGCTAAATTCTTTCCCCCATCAAGAGTGATACAAGCTAACAGAGTAAATTAGCCAATTTCGTCGAAAAGATTAGGAATCCTTATATGAGGCATGGGAGTGTTTTAAGGATTTGGTGAGAAGATGCCCACAACACGGAAGACCTGAGTGGCTTTAAGTGGAATCATTTTTCTTGGGTTTGCAGTCTCATGTTCAAGATATGGTTGATCTTGCTGCTGGTTCATTCATGATGTTGGAACCCATGCTTCAATGGAGTTCTTGGAGAAGATGACTATGTCCAAATGTTATTGGTCAAATGAAAGGCAGTCTTCTAAAGCTGAGAATGTGGTGGTAGTGAGTAATAGTGACCAACATAACAACTTGTCAGCACAAGTGGAGGCTTTGACGCAACAAGTTGCTACATTAGCAATGAAACTAGAAGGGAGTCAGGTGAGTTCTAATGCAAGTGACAATTCGTTGGGCTCAGTGATGCAAGAAGATGCCAAGTATGTTGGTAATAGAGGTTTTTACCAAAGCCAAACACAGCAAAACCAGAATCAGTTCCAACATTTCCAGAAGCCAAACTCATACAAGTATGTTCCCCCAGGGCAGAGAATTAATAATAATATCTTATGGGAATCAACATTGTTTGAATCCTCAGCCAGCTCAACAAGCTAGTACTTCCTCTGATAGTCATATGCCATAGGCAAAAGATAAAGACAAAGATAAAGAGGATGAAATGAGGAATTTCTTTTATCAGTTTGCTCAGCAATCAAATGAGCGAATCAGTCGTGGTGAGATTAAAATTGATGCTCTTACCTCTACTATGCAAGATTTTGGATCTGCTATGAAGAATATGGAGCAGCAAATTGGCCAGTTGGCCAATGCTTTAAATGCTAGGCAATCAGGTTCCTTTCCAAGTAATACTAAGACCAATCCAAAGGAACATTGTAAGGCTATAATGTTAAGAAGTGGTAAACGGTTAGAGGAACCAGTGCTTCAAGAGCCTGTGTTTCAAGTGAGAGAGAGGAGAACCATAACGCAAAAGGAAAAGAGAAAGTGGAAGAGTCAGAGAGGGCAAGTGAAGAAGCTGAGACTAGTCAGCCTAACACGAAAGCGGTAGGGAGACCACTGGCTTATAGGCCTCCTCTTCCTTATCCTCAAAGGTTACGTAAGCGAAATTGGATGCTCAATTTGCCAAATTTTTAGAAATTTTCAAAAGGTTGGAAGTGAACATACCTTTGATTGAAGCATTGTCACGTATGCCGAATTATCTTAAGTTTTTGAAAGAGCTAGTGGCCAAGAAGCGAAGATATGAAGATTATGAGATTGTAGCTCTTACAAATGAAATTAGTGCGATGGTGCACCAGAACTACCACCAAAGTTGAAGGATCCTGGTAGTTTCACTTTACCGTGTATCATTGGAGGGTCGAGTTTGAGCAGGCCCTTTGTGATCCGGGGAGCGAGTATCAACCTTATGCCAATGTCAATTTATCGGAAGTTAGGGTTGACAGGAATGAAACCAACTTCAATATCACTTCGGTTCTTTGATAGATCAACTGGAAGCCTGAGGGGATAATTGAAGATGTGTTAGTAAAAGTTAACCATTTTATCTTTCCAAGAGATTTTGTTGTGTTGGAAATGGAAGAAGATCGAGGAGTCCGGTTGATCCTTGGAAGACCATTCTTGCGCACCGGCCGTGCGTTGATTGATGTGAGCTCGGGGGAGTTAACTCTGCGTATTGATGAGGAAGCTATTGTTTTCAATATGTATAAAGCTATGAAATTTCCTGAGGAATACTCAAGTTGCTATTGGATTGATGATATAGCAACTTTAGTTGATGATTATTTTGGAGAAAATATTATGTCGAGTGACTTGGACTTAGCGTTGCGAAGGGTGGATAGTCGAGATCAGTCAAGGGGGAGAAAATGAGCTTTTAGTGAACTTGAGGAAAAGCAGGAAGAAGCAGCAGAGGAGTTGCCTGAGTTAAAAGAATTACCAGAGCATTTGAAATATGAATTTCTTGACTCTTCAAGCAAGTATCCTGTGATAGTCGCGACATGTCTTTCTACTGAGGAGAGTGCTCAGTTACTGGAGGTTTTGCAAAAGCATAAAAAGGCTTTAGCCTGGACAATTGATGATATTAAAGGCATCAGTCCAGCGACTTGTATGCATAAGATTCTTATGGAAGATTCGCATGCACCTTCAGTGGAAAGGCAGCGTAGATTGAACCCAGCCATGAAAGAAGTTGTGAGAAAGGAAGTGTTGAAATGGCGGAAGGCTGGAATCATTTATGCTATTTCTGACAGTAATTGGGTTAGTCCAGTCCAGGTGGTACCTAAAAAGGGTGGAATGACTGTGGTCCGAACTGAGAAGAATGAGTTGATACCTACTCGGATTGTAACTGGATGGCGAGTCTGTATTGATTACAGAAAACTTAACAAGGCCACTCGCAAGGATCATTTCCCCTTACCTTTTATTGACCAGATGCTGGACAGATTAGCGGGTTACTCTTATTATTGTTTCCTTGATGGTTATTCAGGATACAATCAAATTGCTATTGCTCCAGAGGACCAGGAGAAAACTACATTTACGTGCCCTTTCGGTACGTTTGCTTTTCGACGGATGCCTTTTGGTCTCTGCAATGCTCCAGGCACATTTCAAAGATGTATGATGGCAATTTTTCAAGGCCTGGTTGAAGAAATTATGGAAGTCTTCATAGATGATTTTTCAGTATTTGGGTCATCCTTTGAATGTTGTTTGAAAAATTTGGGGATAGTCCTAATTCGCTGTGAGGAAAAAGATCTAGTTTTGAACTGGGAAAAATGCCATTTTATGGTTCGAGAAGGTATTGTGCTCGGCCATAAAGTGTCTGCAGTAGGTTTGGAGGTTGATAGGGCAAAGATCTCAATTATTCAAAATTTACCTCCACCAACAAGTGTAAAAGGAGTAAGAAGTTTTCTAGGCCATGCTGAGTTTTATCGCAGGTTTATTAAAGATTTTTCCAAGGTTGCGAAGCCTTTGTGTTGCTTATTGGAGAAAGATACTCCATTTGAGTTTACTGAGGATTGTTTGAAGGCATTTGAAGTTTTGAAAGCCAAGTTAGTTTCAGCACCAGTGATAGTTGCTCCTGATTGGACTCAGCCTTTTGAGTTGATGTGTGACGCTAGTGACTATCTTTGTTGGAGCGCTTCCGGTCGAGAGGAAAGAGAAGAGTTTTAGGGCAATCTATTATGCTAGCAAAACTCTTGGGCTAGCTCAGCAGAATTATACAATTACAGAGAAGGAACTATTAGCAGTAGTTTATGCTTGTGATAAATTTAGGCCATATCTACTGGGGACCAAAGTAATTGTTTACACTGATCATGCTGCCATTCGGTATTTATTTAGCAAGAAGGATGCAAAGCCCAGGTTGATTCGCTGGGTATTACTCCTTCAAGAATTTAATATAGAGATCAGGGATACAAAAGGGTCATCAAACACTGTAGCTGATCATTTATCAAGGCTTGAACAAGGAGAAGTAGTGAAAGATGAGTCAAATATTTTGGAGTCTTTTCCTGATAAGGCTATCTTATCTTGCGAAGTTAAGCTGCCATGGTTTGCTGATATTATAAATTATTTGGTCTGTTCTTATATTCCACAAGATTTTACATATCAACAAAAGAAAAATTTCCGATTAAAGTTCGGAGGTATATTTGGGATGATCCATATCTCTACAAACAAGAGTGTCGATCGGATAATCCGACGATGTGTGCCGAAGAAGAAGTGTCAAGTATTCTGCACCATTGTCATTCATCGAGATTATGCAGGACATTTCGGAGTACAAAAGACAGTGTCTAAAGTATTACAAAGTGGCTTTTATTGGCCAACAATGTTTAGAGACACTTTTGAGTTTGTGAAAGTTTGTGATCGATGCCAAAGAATGGGAGGAATTAGTAGGCGCCAAGAAATGCCTCAGACCGGTGTTCTTCCTCTGGAGATGTTTGATTTATGGGGGATTGATTTTATGGGACCATTTCCTCCATCTAATGGGTTTTCTTATATACTTCTTGCGATTGATTACATGTCGAAATGGGTAGAAGCTTGTACCCACCAGAACAAATGATGCACGGGTGGTTGTTAAGTTTCTTAGAAGAAATGTTTTTACTCGATTTGGAACTCCACGTGCTATTATCGATGATGAGGAAGCCATTTTTGTAATCAACTATTTGCCAAATTGTTAAAGAAGTATGGTGTCCAACATAGAAGAGCCTTAGCTTATCATCCCCAGGCTAATGGTCAAGCAGAAGTCTCTAACCGAGAGATTAAACAAATTTTAGAGAAGACTGTTGGAGGAAGCCGAAAGGATTGGTCTGATAAAGTGGATGAAGCACTGCGGGCTTCTGAACAAGCATTCAAGACACCTATTGGAATGTCACCTTATCGGTTGGTGTATGGTAAGGCATGTCATCTTCGAGTAGAATTGGAACACAAATCTTATTGGGCTGTGAGAAAATTTAATCTTGATCCAAAGGCTAGTACGGAACTCCGTTTATTACGATTGAATGAACTTGATGAGTTTCAGTGAATTCATATGAAAGCTCAAAGTTATATAAAGAAAAAGCTAAATGGTGGCATGATAGGAAAATTTCTCCAGCGCATGTTCAGCCAGGGCAATTAGTTCTATTATTCAATTCACGGTTGAAGTTATTCCCTGGTAAGTTGAGATCTAAATGGGTTGGTCCGTACAAAGTGACTCAGGTTTTTCCTTATGGTGCTTTAGAGTTGCAAAAAAAGTCAGGGGATACGTTCAAAGTAACGGGTCAGCGAGTTAAACCTTATTATGGAGAAGCTGAAATCAAGGTGGTGGAGCACTTTGTGTTGATTGAATCATGATGAATTGAGATGGTCAAGCTATTGACCCTAAAGAAGCGCTTCATGGGAGGCAGTCCATGTTTTCTTAGTGTGGTTCTTCTTTGTTATGTTCTTTGTTGATCCAGATGAGCATTTATTCTTTATTTGAGGTTTAAATTAGTCGACGTTCACACCTTCCCCGATGTGTTCAGCCAAATAATGAATTATGGAGTCCAGAAGCTGCCGACATGGCATTTTTATTTGCACGGTTGGATTCCAGCTCAGCTGTGCAGATCCTTCTTAATTTAAAAGACTATTTTTCTTTTATTTTGGGCCTGTTATAGCTGCACGGCCCATCTAAAGCCCAGTCGTGCACCTTATTTATGACATAGCATCACTTTAACCTAGTTTTCACGCCCACAACAGCCGCACGGTTGAGAGCTACACCAGTCGTGCAGCTCTTGTTTCTTCCCTAGGCGATTATTTCTTCTGTTACCGCCCATAACAGCTGCACGGTTGAGGCAGCCACCAGCCGTGCACATCCTTCTTCCTCCCTGATCAATTATATCTTGTGTATCGCCTCAATTAGCCAGCGGTTGAGGCAGCCACCAGCCATCGTCGCTATTTATTGGTGATTTTCGATTCCAATTTAATTTTTTTGGTGTTTTGTTTTGCACGATCCATCTCCTCCCCAGCCGTGCAGTTGTTCTCAGGTTTGCCAGGTTCATATTGTGTGGTGCTTTTAAACTGTTATCTCTCTTGTGAGGAATTGTGGGGATGGATAAGTTTGAAAGAAGGTCAACCCGTCATCTTGATCACATAGCTGATGATGATATTTTCTTGGGCATGTTCTTGATTGGTCAGTATTAAGACGCACAAGATTTCCTTGGAGTCAATCTTTGATTGATCAGATTCAACATACTGGACTTGACAGGTTAGTTGCAGACCCTTGCCCTCTGCTTATCAATGAAATTGTTTGTTTTTATAAAACAGCAGAGGTTATTCATGATGATGATGAGACATCTATTGTGGGAAATGTATATGGATCAGAGGTTCAGGTTTCTGTTTCTGTAATTCAACAGGTATTTAATTTACCTACTGTGCGTGATGTTTTCCCTGAAGAAGGTGTGCATAGTTTGGCTCGTTTACTGCACTATGCTGGGAAAGTTGGTGGTAAGAGAAGGCAATATATTAAAACTGGTTTTCAAGGGTATTATCATTTTCTTGCTATTCTAGTTGGTAAATGCTTGTTATCCCAGAGAAAGGGAAATGACGGAGTTCCATTGGAGCACATGCAATGTATGTATTGTCTAGAACGAAATATGCATGTGGATTGGGCTAGAGCTATTTTCTTTCACTGGGTGAAATATTTGGATCATAAGGGTTTTGGTAGGTACTTAAGTCAGATTATGAGGTACCAACACCCTATGACTTTTGGAGTTCAAATTGGTTAGCCTTATCCTGAGCGCCTTATTTTACGAGAATTCACGATTGATGGTTATGCTGTTGTTCGGATGTGGGGGTTGCATGCAAGAGATGATACTAGTAAAACGGCAACACCTCATTTGCCTAAGTCTCAGCCCACACCTCACCGACAATTAGTTCATGTGGATTCTGCAGAGGTATATTTCCGCCCTACGGAAGATTTTCAGGCTTCCATTTATGCTCTTCGATCTGCTTATGCCTATTCCAACTCTCAGTTGGATTCTGTACGGTTATTTTGGGGCCAGTTTGGAACTTCTTTGATTTCTGACTCAGAAGTTATCAATTGGGGTTATGCACATGGTGATATTACTCTTGCACAACGAGATGAGTTGTTGGCTAACCTTTATTCCCCATATAAAACTCAAGTTACTGCTAGTGATCCAATTTCTTCTCCACCCCGACATTTTCCTCCTCCACCAGCAGAACTGACTAGAGAGTATGTGGATTTTCGGTTTGCTAAACTAGAAAAGGAGCAGAAGGAGTCTTCGAGCTTGTTAAAGAAAATTTTGGGAAAATTTCCATTTCACAGCAAATCTAGATCTACTACTCCGCCAGTGGATTCCCCATGGCATTCACCATTACCTACACCAGCATCACCACCAAAGTCTCCTGTGGAGGTATCTTCAGAGAGTCCGTTTCGTGTACCTAGGAAGAATAGTGCTCCAGCTGCTTCCTTTTTGGACGTTTCTTCTGGTGAGGACTCTTATCATTCCGCTGGTCCATCTTTTGACGTTGCAGAACCCTTTGTTCTATCTGATCAGATCCCATCATTTCATCATTCTTCTGCTGCCTATTCTGAGTCCCTATGGACACAGCCACCTACTGCTCTTATTCCATATATCACACCACTTCGGGAATATGGGCCTGAACGGTCAGCAATCCTTTCTGAGCATATCCCGATGACTGCACTTGAACGCCGACTTAATTTAAGCTTTCCATCGACTATGGAGGATCCAGTATCAGTTTGTGCTTACTATGATTTTGTTACCAGCACGGTCGAGCTTTGACGGTCTCCCCACGGGCTGATGGCACTTGTACCAGGAAGACCTTCGTCGTATTCGAGCACCGCTTGGTTTGCCACTTCGGATATTGATCATTTTTCAAGTATTTTACGAAGTGTCAGCCTTCAGGATCCTGGCCGGTATCCTAATGCAGCCACCATGGACATAATGCCACTAGAGTTCCATGACTCTCCCACTAGTATGGATGATATGGGAGCACGACTTCAGGGGGAAGTTGGTTCTTTATGGCCCTGGTCTTCTTTAACGTCTGTTCTATTTCCCATATTCATTCGCCAACATTTTGTGCTCCTTCACTTGCACCTGACTGGCCAGTATGTGGTGCTTTATGATTCTTATCATGGGCACGATTTCCCTACTCGTCAGCGTTCCATGGCTAGTGGTTTCATTCGTCGTCTTCGGAGTTTGTTGGCTCGTGAGGGTATGCTGTCCACGCGCCTTGCTTTCTCTGCGCCAAATGAGTTTCAGACGCCTCAGTAGCCCGACACTCACAGTTGTGGAGCCTTTGTCTGTTATTTTATGATTGCTGTGCTTAAGCTCGAGCGAATGGCAATTCGGTTCAACCTCAGACGAGTTTGCTGCGGCTATGCGTGAGATGGTAGCCCGTGTTCTTTATTTTTCCAGCATGCCTTATTAGGCCTTTGTAGATTTGCTTTTTGTTCTCTTTCTTTCACTGAGGACAGTGTGTCGTTTTAGTGTGGGGGAGAGGTTTTTCCATTTTTATTTATAGTTTTTCCTGTTTTATTGATTAATTTTCTTGATTGATGTATTTCTGTCTTTCTTCTTTCTTTCTTTCTTTTCTTTTCTCTTTCCTGCTTGACTGTTTGTTTGCTTGTGGTTATTCATTTGCCTTGTTCTGTGTTGCGTTGCTCTGTTAGCTTGATACGCTTTATTAGCGGCTTTTGCTTGTTTTTCCCTGGATGTTTCTTTGGGCTGCTCGCTTAAGGGATATACTTATTTATCTTTGCAGTGGTGCGTTTCTTACATTGATACTGAGAGTTCCCGTTTTTTTATTGAGTGATTATTCCCTACGGTGATGCGCTTATGTTACGTACCATGTGTTGCATTATGGTGATTGGGTTGTGGCACGTTTGGACAGGCTGGAGTCAGCGACCACCTTGATGTGACCTTTGTTGATGTTTTTCTCGTGTTTCTTTTCCTATTTTTGATAGGCGACAGTGTTCTTAAGGTCCCATTGCCCTATTTTTGTTGTCTCTTATTTTGTGTCATTTCCTCTGTCTATGTGTGAGTTGTTGATCTCTAGTGTTATTGTGCATTCGCTGTTATTGTGATGGTATATCGGCTAGTTGGCGATATTGGATTGAGACGCAATTCTTTGATGCAAAACAAAAAAAAAAAACAAAAAAAGTCCTTATGATGTACAAAATAAACAACAGAGAAAAACAAAACAAACAAACATCCAGTAGAGCATGTTATGCAATTTTGGCTCTTGTTATCTTTTGGCCCACTTTGTAGAGGTTTTCTGCTTTGAGCGTTGGCATGTGTATAGTTAGAGGGAGTGTTTCTGTGTTTGTCTTTGATATCCTTTCCGCATCAACAGAGGACTCACCTCTCTTTGTGGTCTATGGCAAAGGTACTTGGGTGGTTTGTTGGGCCGCATCACTATAATGAGGGACTAATTGGCTACTTGCATAAGGTCCGAGCTTTAAAGGAACTTAAGAGTGAGGGGTGTGAGTTTACTCTTTGAGTGAGGCAGCCTTTGTTACCTGTGAGTGCACTCCGAGTGATAGGTGTTTATTCTTTTGGTGGGTAGTGCATGGTGCTTTTGGGAGAAGCCAAGTGAAATGCTTATAATAATTGAGTATTGGCTACGGTGTGGTGTTGCATGTAACAGTGGTAGTTGACAGCCACAAGTGTGACTTTATTTTATTTTATTTTATTTTCTTTTATGTTTTTTTTCCTTTTATTTCCTATTTATTTTATTTCTTCTTTTTCTTTGCATGAGTGCTTGTCTACTTGTTTTCTTTGTGTTTGCTCGAGGCGAGCAACATTTTAGTGTGGGGGAATTTGATGAGTGGATTTTATATAGACATTTATGGTATATTGTGGCCTTTATTTATACATATTTTATCTCTTTTTGTTACTCTTGTTGAGTGTATTTATCCGTTTAGGTATTTTATTTTATTTTTGGTAGAGTGTGTTTTTGTTTTTGTTTTGCTTAATTTCTTTTACAGGTTTAATTTACTTGGGCCATGGAGACAAGGTATGGGCAGCCATATCACTCTTGCCTTGGGCTTCCTCCAAGGCTTTAGTTGTTGGGCCAGGAGAGCAAACCAGCCAAGTCCAGCCAATTCCAAAAGGGCGGTTCGGTCAATTGCCTAGAGAAAAAAAAACTCAAAGATGGAGTAGGGTTTCTGGAGGAGAGAGAGACGGCTGAGGAGAGAGGGATCCAGAGACAGGAACACACCAGAGGGCTGGAGATTTTCTGGAGGAAAATTCCAGGAGACTTTTGAAGATTTCTCTATCTCTCTCTTCTGTATGTCCAAGGTTGTTTTTTTCATTTTGAATTGATGGCTCTGGACATGATTCCGGGGTAATCCTTTTTTTCTTAGGGAGCAATGTAGCCCCCATTGTGTTGTAGGATGATTTTGACATGGTTATGTGATGGAATAATTCTTTGATGTTTAAATTAATTTCATAATGCAATGCTTTTTGATTCATGCATGATCAGAATACCTTAGCCTTAGTCTGGGGTGGAAACATGAAATTATTTGATTCAATTGGCTTAAGCATGGACCAAATGTTTAGACAATTGAAGGATTAATACCTTTGATTAGCCCAATTCTCAGGGACCAAGTGGTTTTGGGTATCTTTAATTTTCTTAGCATGGACCAAATGTAAGAAAATGGGTGTTAATCAACATTATTAAGAATCAACAAATGGAATGTGAAAACCATATGTCAAAATCAAACTACAATGCATGGGAGGTGAAGTTGCTACCCTAGGAACCTTCATTATTAAAATTCCATATCAGTTTTGATTTAAATTAAACAACAGAAAATTGAAAAACAAATCGGTGCTAGTTGAAGAGTTTTCAGACCAAAATCATTTTTTCTAGGCATAATTAGCACTTGCCCGCTTGGTGCTTATCTATTTGACACTGATTAAAAAAAAATTCCCCGAGGTTCGACACACCGGAGTCTCAATTACTCCACTATTCTATGAGATTAAACCGTCCGAGAAAAAATAGAGACACCGATAGCGGCCTACATCTACACTACTTAGGAGTACCGTCCCCAACGCAGCCGCTTCTCTCATTCGGCTCCTCAAGTGCAGCTCCTCCTTCGACCTCTTTATCCGTGATTGTCACCTTCCTCCCATCATATGCGGATCGTGATCCACATGATGCGGATGGAAGTATTTTCAATGAGATGGCTAAGTATGCCGCATCTAGTGTCGAGCGAAGATGTCTATTTGATATGTATCGCTTCTCCCCCCGACGATATTCGGACTCTATGTTACGAGAAGGGCCTATTTATGTCACGCCCCGGTTTTCCAACCCGAGGAGACCGGAACGTGACCCTCCCTTTACCCGGTTTTTGGATAAAGGGGTAGGATACAACATACACTTCACATTTTATTTTCAAAGACCAAAATCACATAATTATTAAATTCAAACCACATGCCTTTATTATGTTTCAAACTTCATTCCGAGAATCTCCCGCTGGGGTTACAAGGCCTCAACGAAATTACATAACACAAATTACATAACATAAAACAAAGCCACAAAACGGAACTCCTCCACCTAGGTGTTCCCCTTAACGCCCTGTAGGTTCCCGCAAGAAAACACACCACGGTAGGAGGGGTGAGCAACCACGCCTCGGTAGGGATCATGTCTCCCACCCATCCCATGCTCCTAGCATCTACATGACATGTGTACGAGTGCGGTGTCGTGATACATTCCAACAGATATAATAACAAACCACCAGCAAAATACAATCATTTCTACATTCACACGAGGCTAACACTTTAACCACAAGTGATTTAACCGCCTCTTCGGGCCAATGATTCAAGTGATTTAACCGCCTCTTCGGGCCAATGATTCAAGTAATTTAACCGCCTCTTCAGGCCAATGATTTAACCGCCTCTCGGAGCAAATAGTTTAACCGCCTCTCGGGCATAGTTTCCTGACCTCATAGGCTAACACAAAACAGTCCGGGCTTCCCACCACCGGGTGTACAAGCAAACACGCTGCACATAAGGCCATACGGGCATAACATCAAACACTTAATATGCTTAGTCACACGGGAATAACGTCGAACACTTAGCATGTATATATTCATAGAGCTCACAAACCCGGCCACGGATATTATTTCAAACACATAATATGCATAGCCTCACGAGCATTATTTCAAACACGTTCCGAGCATACACACGAGGCATATTCACACGGGCATTTTATCGAACACTTAACATGCACTAACCACCCAACCTCGAAATCACACCAAAACGCCATCGAGGCCAACATTCATATAGGAGGTCACACCTATATGAATTTACATATAAATAATATAACAATATCAATAGAAACTCGAGAAACCCTCTACACAGGGCCCAACCCGGAACGGACCAGTGAGGAGACAGAACCCCTACCTTGAAAACGTCCTCCGGCTCTTGCTTCCACGCTGAGACGTTGTCTTCCCCACGCATGACGCTCCGGCCAGCAAGCCAGCACTCTCCTTCCTTCCCTCTCTCTCTCTCTCTCTGGACGGCCGAAAGAACCCTAACCCTAGAACAAGGAGTCTCCTCATCCTTATATAGACCTCCCATTATCAAAACGACGTAGTTTTGATTACACAAGCTACAACCTTTCCGCATCCATACACACCAAAATACTCACTATTCCAACCTGGTCCTTTGGGAAAAGATAATTAGAATAACAAAACTAAGGTAACCATGCAAAAATATGCCTGCACGCCAATTTGAACGCCATTCCCCCAATTGGCGTGCAACTCCAAATGCACTCAAACTTTACCCCAAGCCTCCTTGTATCTTGTAGAGGCTTGAGAAACAAAAATATGCTTGCACGTAAAATGGGTGAATTCACGTGCGGCTCCAAATGTTCTGAAATTTCGTTGGAATACTTGGAATGGGGTTAACGATTAACCGCAATGAAACGAATTTTAAAAATTTTATTCCGGCAAACAAACAACCAGGATCTAAACATGAATCAATTGTTTAATTTTGCAAAGAGAGAAAAGAAGAAACCAACCTGAAGAACGGTAAAGCTAGAACCCTCTTCTTTTCCCTCCAAGAACCGAACTCACGATCTGCCTTTGATCGTCCTCGCAATCTCCTGGATTCACCACCAAATAGCCTTCTCTGCTATTCACCTTCTCAAGGAGTCTGGTGTAGCACCCTTGGATCAAAGAAGCGGGAACACCACCTCTGCTAGGGTTGGCCGTCACTGTCTCTCTCTCTCTCTTGGCATCGATGATTGCACACGCACACCATTTAACCTAGGAGGCTATGTATCTATTTATAGACCTAGGGTTACCCCTGTTCTCATTACGCATACGCCCCTTTAGTTAAATAATAATAATACATATTATTTAAACTATTTAAATAATATAATTATTACTCAACAAACTAATTAAATAAATATATAATATTATTTATTTATCAAATAAATAAATAATATATTTATTCATTTAATCACATTAAATGGATAAAATATTTATTATTATTTATTTAATCTAATTAAATAAATAACCATGTGATATATATTTAACTCTTAAATATATATTAACACACGTTAATTAATTAGCTCTTAAGCACAACCAGAGAATTAACTCACAACGATCCGATACTCCATACAAGAATAAACGGTGCTAGAAGAGGGACCAAATGGACCCACTTAATCGAAGCTCCAATAAATAATATTTAATTAATTAATCTCATTAATCAATTAAATCATTATTTATTAGTTTTAGTCCGAGCCACGATCGGGGGACTAAACGCACTCTAAGATCAAGCGAGATATGATTACAAGAATCCATAATAAATTATTTGTCCATCGATATAACTGATTTCCATGTGATATGATCCTCCACTATGATATTCATAATTAGAGACGGTATCAATAGATTCCGTTCAACCTCTCTAATTATATCTTTATCCATGTGTTACCATTAATTCTCTAATGGGTGACCTTATTCATAATCCAATCATGAATTAGGATTTATAATAAATTATATCTAATATAATTACAAGCGCTTGATTCACCCAAGAATCCCGAATTAAACAACATGGGAATATCATTACTCTTCGTATAACGTAAAGGTGGATTCCATGCACCTGACTTGACGCTCCCACTATCTATAATATTATATCTCCAAGATATCGAGGTATTTGAAGCACTAAGCCTCTCACTCATTAATAAGTCAAAAGACATAAATTATAGACATGAGTTAATCAAACGGTCTGGATTAAGATTAATCCATAAATCGGTCATCTAGCGATAAAATATAAAGTTCTTCATACAATGCAACGGATATTAGTTGAAGAACTTATTCATCATGGTCCTGTTCAATATGTATGATTACATACTTGCACTACTATTTGTAAATGCTTTACAATGATCCTAGATTAGATCACTCCCACTATGGAAATAGTCCGCACCACAATCTTATCGAATAGAGCATCCCAAACTCTATTAACCGATTGTGAACTAATTTTATACTTAGTCTAATTAGTGGATCTATTGTATGTGTCTCACACATACCAGGTAATAGACTTTGATAAGCAATGAGATGTTATGATGCTCAGCCACACAAGAAAGCGAATAATGCAATCTAATAAATATTTAAACAAAAAATATTTCAATTAATCGAAATAGTCTTTACATTATTAGGATTACACATTGCTTTATATAGCACTATCCCAACAATCTCCCACTTGCATTAAAGCAAGCGTGTCATATCCGAATTCCCAACCTCTCAAGGTGTCCATCAAAAACTCTAGAAGGAAGAGTCTTTGTAAAAGGATCAGTTGGGTTGTCCTCCGTCTTATCTTGCATCTTGACACGTCACCACGCTCCACAATGTCTCGATGAGGTGAAACTTCCGTTCAATGTGTTTTCCCCTTTGATGGCTTCTTGGTTCCTTACTATTTGCAACCGCACCACTATTGTCACAATAAATGGTCATGGGTTGCTCAAGGTCGAGGATAACCTCTAAATCCCTTAAGAAGTTACGGAGCCATACAACCTCTTTGGCAGCTTCCGAAGCTGCCACATATTCGGCTTCCATAGTAGAGTCGAAACACAAGATTGTTTCACACTCCTCCAAACTATAGCTCCACCATTCAAAGTGAACACGAGACAGAGGTTGATTTCCTCGAATCTGGATCCGATTGAAAATCGAGAATCGGTGTATCCCACAGGGGTCAAATCCGACCCTGAATACACGAGCATGTAATTCCTAGTTCTCCGAAGATACTTAAGAATATGCTTCGCGATTCCCAATGTTTGATTCCCCGGATTCGATTGATATCTACTAACAATTCCCACCGCATAACAAATATCCGATCTCGTACATAACATAGCATACATTAGACTACCAACTCTTTGAAGCATAGGGTATCTTTTCGCATGTTATCGATCTCTGCCTGTGTCTTAGGAGACATTTCCTTAGACAACGTAATTCCATTTCTCATGGGTTGTTAACCCTTTTTAGAATTTTATACAATACTTCTCAAGTATTTTATCTATGTACAAGGCTTGGGATAATGCTAACATCTTGTTCTTCCTACCACGGTAAATACGGATTCCAAGAACATAGCTTGCTTCTCCCAAGTCTTTCATCTGGAATTGTTTAGTCAACCACTTTGTTTGACCGATTCCAATGATACTATATCATTCCCAATGATAAGAATATCATCAACATAAAGAATAAGAAAGACCACATTTCCATCCTTTATCTTCTTTGTGGACGCATGGCTCGTCTATGCTCTGCTTGAAATCAAATGATTTGACCACCTCGTCAAATCTAATGTTCCAAAACCTAGAGGCTTGTTTGAGTCCATAAATGGATCTCTGCAACTTGCATACTTTATGTTGTTGCCCTTTAGCAATGAATCCTTGAGCTGTATCATATAGATACTCTCCTCCAAACGACCATTCAAGAATGCGTTTTCACGTCCATTTGCCAAATCTCATAATCGAGATGTGCAACTATAGACCGGAGGATGCGAATGGATTTGAGCATAGCAACCGGAGAGAAGGTTTCCTCATAATCGATACCTTCTTTTGGGTGTAGCCCTTGGCTACTAGCCTAGCTTTAAAAGTCTCTACTTTTCCATCCGCGCCTCTTTTCCTTTTATAAATCCATTTGCGTCAATTGGTTTCACCCCTTTGGGCAAATCCACAAGTTCCCAAACTTGGTTTGAATACATTGAATTCATTTCGGCATCCATTGCTTGTTGCCATGCTTTGGAATCTACATCATTCGGTGCATCACTCGGGGTCAAGGGATCATCTTTATGATCATCGAGAGATAGCTACGGAGCATCTCCAACTCCCGTGTAACGGTCCGGTTGTCTAACAACCCTCCCACTACGACACAAAGTAGCTGGATGTTGTTCCAATGTTATGGTCTCATTTCTTATGATTGGTTGATCAATAATGATCTCATCATGTTGATCTGAGTTGAGCCACTGATCTCATCAACTGGTATCTCATCCAACTCTATTCGATGATCTGATTTGTGATTTTTAATATGGTCATCTTCAAGATATTTAGCATTTGTCGATACAAATACTTTATTATCTTTCTAACTATAAAATAAACCACCTTTCGTTTCTTTTGGATATCCTACAAAAATGCACAACTCGGTGCGTGCATCCAACTTATCCACCTTAGCCCTTTTGACATGAGCCCTACACCCCCAAATTCGGATATGCCTTAAACTTGGTTTACGACCTTGTCCATAATTGAATGGTGTCTTAGGTATGGATTTAGAAGGTACCTATTTATCAAATAAACAGGGCGTTTGTAGTGCATACCCCCAAAACGATTTGGGCAATGATGAACTACTTAACATTGATCTCATCATGTCAAGCATTGTCCTATTCCTCCTCTCTCGCAACACCATTTTGTTGTGGTGTGCGAGTGCGAAGAGTTGAGACAATATCCCATTATCGGTTAGATATGACCTAAACTCATTATCCAGGATACTCTCCACTCGATCTGATTGAAGCATCTTGATAGATTTACCTAATTGCTTTTCCGTCTTAGTCCGAAATTCTTTGAACTTTTCAAAAGTCTCGACTTACGGTGTATTAGGTAAACATATCCATATCTAGAGAAATCGTCAATAAAAGTGACGAAATACTCATAACCTTTTCTTGCTTGTACATTAAATGGTCCACAAACATCTGTATGTACTAGCTACAGGAGATCATTAACACGATGTCCTTTGAAGGAAAAGACCTCTTGGTCATTTTACCCTCCAAACATGATTCACATGTGGGTAAAGGAGTAACCTCTAAACCATTCAAGTCCATCCTTTCCTAACCTTTGAATCCTAGTTTGGTTAATATGTCCAAGTCTCACGTGCCATAGATATGTTTCATTTGTATCTAACTTAACTCGTTTTGGAATGGGTTCAGTCATCAATTATTTCGAGTGTTCAACAATGTATGAATGCTAGGATTAATTTTGTAAAGATTGTTTTT
This sequence comes from Taxillus chinensis, assembly GCA_023512835.1. NCBI lineage: Eukaryota > Viridiplantae > Streptophyta > Magnoliopsida > Santalales > Loranthaceae > Taxillus > Taxillus chinensis. Next base: position 46,722,184 of record CM042085.1, on the reverse strand, counting down.
CCTTTATACAAACATATCAAAATATTATTCTTATAAACTGAAACATTTTCAGCAAAACGAATAGAATAACCATGTTCAACCAAAGAAGAAGCGAAATCAAATTCTGTTTAACTCAAGTACATAAAAACAATCCTTTAACAAAATAAATTTATTTCTAAAATATAACTTTAGCACTCACTGCCATTCTTTGGCTGAATCTCCAATGCCAACTCTAAAAATGAATTCCCCTTCCTAAGGCTGCCTTTGGACCTGAAGTCCTACTGAAAAAAGTACAAACATTATTAGTGGCACCGAGAATCTATAATCCAAAGATTATTTGATTTTTCCACTAAACCAGTTTCAAGGACAAGTACAATACCTTCCTTTGGCTTCATCTTGTTTGGAGGTACTCTTTCACAGTTCCTCTTCCAGTGCCCTTCTTTGCCTAATGGAAACACTTTCCAGCTTTTGGAGACTTCTTTTTCTTGTTCACCTTCCTCTTGGCTTTTAAAGATGCATTTTTCTTGTCACTTAGCTTCTTCTTCTTCTTAAGAGAAGAACTAGCAACAACCATGTTCACCTCACCTTTCTTAGACTTAATCATTCCCTCATAGGTTTGTAATTCGATCATAAGAGTGGTGAGGTTTAGATCCATTTTATTCAAGACATAATTTGTCTTAAAAGAAATGAAGTTATCGGGGAGAGTCTCTAGTATCATACCAACCTTGAGTCATTGATCTATACTAGCTCCATGGATCTCGGCCTCATTAAAATGAGCCATGATCTCTAAGAGATGATCCCTAATAGGATTTCCCACTTTCATGCGACTATTCATAATAGCTCTCACGGCCTCAAACCGCGCACGAATTGAGATCTCCCCAAACATAGCTGTAAAGAATCCATGATTTCCTTGGCGATTCGCATCCCTTGATGTTGTTGTTGCAACACATTGGACATGGATGCCAACATGTAACAACGCGTCATATCATCGGACGCAATCCACTTATCATAGGCATCCTTTCCGTTTGAAGCATTAGCCGGAGGTTCAGGTGGACAAGGCTACGATAGCACAAACTTGTGCTTTTGAGCGATTAACACAATATTGATTACGACTTCCAATCATTGAAATTTTCACCGGTCAATTTATTTTGGCTCAATAAAACGGCTAGCGGGTTAAAAGACATTTTACGAAAATATAAAATATAAAATGTTTTAGAATGACATACATCATAACTAAATTTAGTAAAATGCATATACATTAATGAATGTATGAATGCACAAGTATTAATAAAACCCTAAATCAATACTCTTAAAAACGAATAACAAAATATCCAGAATCAATAAACCTCCTTTGGGAGAATAAACTTTTTCTTACTTTGTCGGGACCCTCCCAATTGATTTGGCTTTCCTAAATATCGCATATTCAACCAATTCAATTTTCGTTTATATTTGGTCCACATCCCTTGCAACGACGCCTCTTTGGAAGATTAATGCAAGAGATCGTGTTGAGTGTATAACCATTATTTCGTGTCTTATTACCTAAACCTTTTGAATTGCCTAGCTTTGGCGAGATGTCAATCAGTTGGTTTAAATAATAAGTAAACTATCCTTTTAGGAAAATAACTTTAGCCTAGTCCATAAAATCTCTTCGGAGATACATTAAGACATATACCTTAGTTATTTAATAATGGAGACCATGGGTCTTATTCCCAATAAAACCCTCTCACACTCAATATTTTAAAATTTTGGGTTTTAATATTTTTATTTAACTCTTAAATAAAATATGATGCATGAAAAAAAAATATGTAGACGACACTCCTAATTATATATGGCATGTGATCATGTGATGCGCAATTTATAAAACAAACATTGAATAAACTACGGCCGTAATACCAAGGGATCCATCCTATGAAGAAAAATAAAGCAAAAACAAGACACTTTTGCAGGTCTTTATCTTCATCTTTCTTGGTTGATCTTCATTGTCTTCATCTTGCATGCAGCCTAAATAATTTTAATAGATAACAATTATCTATTAAAATTATCTTCCACTTAAAATTAAAATACTTTAATTATGAATAACAATTATTCAATTATAAAATTATTTTTCATTTAAGACTGATATAGATAATTATAAAAAGATCTAATCTTCCAAAATTAACTATGTCAATATTTTTATTTCTAAAATAATTATTTCATCAAAATAAAATAATAATTTTAAAATAAAAATAGGAAACTAAGTCAAGCCCGACTGCTAAAAATAACTGACGTGATTGGACCCTCCAAATCTGATATAGCATCGACTTCATAATTTTTGAAATTGCATGGGATAATAAATGCCAATCTTCAGCCTATTATTGCCTATTTTCCCGCCTGTATCATTAAAAACATGTGGGTTACCCTTTTTTTTTTGTGTGAAGACTACTCTCCACGTAACTCCTTGCTGAATTTTTAAAAAAAATAGGGCCCACATGTATTTCTTTTGCATTATGGTTTTAGCCATCCAATCCATTAAAAAAAAAAACGTGAAGACCAACTCTTGTTTTTTTTTTTTGGTAACAACTTCGATGACGGGCTTGACACATGCAATCGGCATGCATGTGGTGAGATACCAAGCGATGAGAAAACATTGGTTGGTTGAGTACTGGCTGCTGCGAGAGGTAAGTCATTGCACGATCTTCATATGCTGATTTTCCTCTCAAGCTCAAGAATATTACATAGAATAAACTTATGCCAATCCTGGCTTACAAGATCTTAAAACAAAATAAAGAAAAACTAGCGAGGGAAACACGGTGATGATAGACCGTCCCTCTAGCAAATTACATCCATGTAAATATAACCAAATCTAAGATCCCAAGGCCAGGCAAACCATCACAATTAATATGTATATTAAATCATTCATCACATGAACAAAATATATAAATCCATACACCACCTGAACATACATCTCATGTATAAACATATGAACCCTAGAGTGCCACTACTTCTATTCATACATCCAGGGCCAAATTAAACAAATTGATTAACATGTTTAAAGCTCGATACCAATTGTTGGAATACTTTGGAATGGGGTTAACGATTAACCGCAATGAAAACGAATTTTAAAAATTTTATTCCAGCAAACAAGCAATGGATCTAAACATGAATCAATTCGTTTAATTTTGCAAAGAGAGAAAAAAGAAACCAACCTGAAGAACGGTAAAGCTAGAACCCTCTTCTTTTCCCTCCAAGAACGAACTCACGATCTGCCTTTGATCGTCCTCGCAGATCTCCTGGATTCAACCACCAAATAGCCTTCTCTGCTATTCACCTTCTCAAGGAGTACTGTTCGTGGCACCCTTGGATCAAAGAACAGAGAACACCACCTCTGCTAGGGTTGGCCGTCACTGTCTCTCTCTCTCTCTTGGTCATATGATTGCACACGCACACCATTTAACCTAGGAGGCTATGTATCTATTTATAGACCTAGGGTTACCCCCGTTTTATTACGCATACGCCCCTTTAGTTAAATAATAATAATACATATTATTTAAACTATTTAAATAATATAATTATTACGCAACAAACTAATTAAATAAATATATAATATTATTTATTTATCAAATAAATAAATAATATATTTATTCATTTAATCACATTAAATGGATAAAATATTTATTATTATTTATTTAATCTAATTAAATAAATAACCATGTGATATATATTTAACTCTTAAATATATATTAACACACGTTAATTAATTAGCTCTTAAGCACAACCAGAGAATTAACTCACAACGATCCAAGACTCCATACAAGAATAAGCGGTCTTAGCAAGAGGGACCAAATGGACCCACTTAATCGAAGCTCAATAAATAATATTTAATTAATTAATCTCATTAATCAATTAAATCATTATTTATTAGTTTTAGTTCGAGCCACGATCAGGGACTAAAACGCACTCTAAGATCAAGAGATATGATTACAAGAATCCATAATAAATTATTTGTCCATCGATATAACTGATTTCCATGTGATATGATCCTCCATTATGATATTCATAATTAGAGGCAGTATCAATAGATTAGTTCAACCTCTCTAATTATATCTTTATCCATGTGTTACCATTAATTCTCTAATGGGCTGACCTATTCATAATCCAATCATGAATTAGGATTTATAATAAATTATATCTAATATAATTACAAGCGCTTGATTCACCCAAGAATCCCGAATTAAACAACATGGGAATATCATTACTCTTCGTATAACAGCGAGTTGGATTCCATGCACTGACTTAACGCTCCCACTATCTATAATATTATATCTCCAAGATATCGAGGTATTTGAAGCACTAAGCCTCTCACTCATTAATAAGTCAAAAGACATAAATTATAGACATGAGTTAATCAAACGTCCGGATTAAGATTAATCCATAAATCGATCATCTAGCGATAAAATATAAAGTTCTTCATACAATGCAACGGATATTAGTTGAAGAACTTATTCTATCATGGTCTGTTCAATATGTATGATTACATACCGGCACTACTATTTGTAAACGCTTTCCAATGATCCTAGATTAGATCACTCCCACTATGGAAATAGTCCGCACCACAATCTTATCGTATAGAGCATCCCAGACTACATTAACCGATTGTGAACTAATTTTATACTTAGTCTAATTAGTGGATCTATTGTATGTGTCTCACACATACCCGATAATGGACTTTGATAAGCAATGAGATGTTATGATGCTCGCCACACAAGAAAGCGAGAATAATGCAATCTAATAAATATTTAAACAAAAAATATTTCAATTAATCGAAATAGTCTTTACATTATTAAGATTACACATTGCTTTATATAAGACTATCCCAACAATTCATAGGCTCACAAACCCAGACCACCAGATATTATTTCAAACACATAATATGCATAGCCTCACAGGCATTATTTCAAACACGTTACGAGCATACACACGGGCATATTCACACAGGCATTTTATCGAACACTTAACATGCACTAACCACCCAACCTCGGAAATCACACCAAAACGCCACTGAAGGCCAACATTCATATAGGAGGTCACACCTATATGAATTTACATATAAATAATATAACAATATCAATAGAAACTCGAGAAACCCTCTACACGGGGCCTAACCCGAACAGGACCAGGTGAGACGGAACCCCTACCTTGAAAACGTCCTCCCGACTCTTGCTTCCACGCTAGACGTTGTCTTCCCCACGCATGACGCTCTCAGGCAAGCCGGGGGGCTCTCCTTCCTTCCCTCTCTCTCTCTCTCTGTGATTTGAAAAGAACCCTAACCCTAGAACAAGGAGTCTCCTCATCCTTATATAGACCTCCCATTATCAAAACGACGTAGTTTTGATTACACAAGCTACAACCTTTCCGCATCCATACACACCAAAATACCCACTATTCCAACCTGGTCCTTTGGGAAAAGATAATTAGAATAACAAAACTAAGGTAACCATGCAAAAATATGCTCGCACGCCAATTTGAACGCCAATTCCCCAATTGGCTGCGCTCCCAAATGCACTCAAACTTTACCCCAAGCCTCCTTGTATCTTGTAGAGGCCTGAGAAACAAAAAATATGCTTGCACGTAAAATGGGTGAATTCACGTGCAGCTCCAAATGCTCTGAAATTTCGTGGTAGATAGAGGACCTCATTCTAAGAAACTTTTTATTCTTGCACGCCAATTGTTTGAGGCCATCTACTAGGTCAAAAGTGAGCTCCAAGATCGCCAAAACAAGCTTAAACCGCTTTGTAAATGCATAGCATCTTCCTAGGGCATAAATGTACGCTATTGCTTGACACATGCACCTCCCAAAAGTCCCCTCTTGGGCTCCTCTCTTACCTCAAACTTGTGCAGCAACATCCAAGGTGTTTGTGGTTAACTTCTTACACACTGGTTACACACGGGTCATTACATCCTCTCCCCCTTAAGACTTTTCATCCTCGAAAAGAAATGACATATGAGGAAAACAAACACAAGCTACCCATTTGCCACACGGCGAGCCACAACACCCAAATGGGTCATACACCGCGCACGACCACATAACAAGGTACCACCATAATCCATAACCACATGCATCACAATCTATGGAAACACATCCACATGTCACAAATACCCATCACAAGCACGTTTCATTAACACATTCAATATAAATAAAAGTCAAAAGTCGAATGGAAATACAAATACACCAGCCAACACCACCCCTCCAATACAACACACGGCATGATAGGGAAACACATATTCTAAACTCACAAACAATCCTTGTTCTCCTCACCTAACACATGTCACAATTATTCACATGTCACGACAGCATACGACATATACGCACATCATAAACACCACTACAAGGAACAAGGCACAAACAAAACACTACTACACGTTTAACGTTCCACTGCCCACTCGTGACACCATACAAACTCGGCCGCAGGGAGTTTCCTCACAACCTTCCCACCTTTGGACTTTTCGTCCCCGAAAAGAGAAATCAAGTAGTAACATCACGAGAAGATCAAAGCAACACATAACACCCATGAGCACAACAAGAACTAGGGCTTGGCCAATTAGCGTGCTGACAACAACTTATGTGAGCAAGTCTGACAACAGTGAGGTCGAGAAACCTCTCACAGAGTCGTTAAGACCCCAACAACCGAACAAGGCCAACACCATAAGCCTATGCATGAAGTATCCATTCACTAGAATTCATATGATTGAACGAGAAGTCACTACATCGACATAGCAGGGTACTTCGGCGTTAGACGCCTACTCGTGTCACAATAGGACCAACACTCCACAATGTGAAATACCTAACAATGACACCACCGAGATTTGATGTCAACGGACACCAACAATTTACAATGCAGCCACACTCCATATGTAGACCTTACCCTGGCAGCAAACACAAAGAGGTCACAAGAAAACACAAACAAACAAGAGAAAAGCATTATGCAAACCACAATCACAGTCCCACACAGGGGATATCACCACGGCGGCACTGCATCACAAGTGAAACCGCCTCACTACATGGCGATACACGCAACAACAAAACCCAACCAATGCCAAAGGGAACTCAAGATGACTTACAATCCAGGACACAACTACATCAGGATGAAGTGTGCCCTCCACCAGTCGGTCACGATCAACAAGACGCCCAATGGAGTCCAAGGAGTAACTCAAAACAACGAATTCGTACCATACACAACCACGGCAAGACCAAAATCCACCATCCGACTATCACTTGTCACCGGCGTGAGGATCGACTAAAAGAAGTCTATGAACCGAGAACACTACACTATAACGCCTCTCGGACACTTCGTGCTAGCATCCTTGATCACGGTTAAATAGGTATCCACCAAGGTCCACAGCTGCATACTAACCGAGGCGTACCCTACGCAAGTGTTAATGCCTTTCGAGTCGGCAAACACCAAACGCAATGAAGTGGAACTTACCCTCGACATTGGTGAAGTATAACTAACACAACTCTCTCTCGACTAGGAAAAATCCTTCCACCCGCAACAAGACAATTGATCCCTCTCGTGTCGCCATTCCACAGTCACAAGGGAATCCTTAGCCTCCAGGACATACTCCACCTCATGGCCCACTAACCCTGCTATACCAACCGTCACGTCCTATCTCACGTCCTATCTCAACACACCAACAAAACACTCAACCGACCAAGAAATGCTCAGGCTCTAGCCTCGGCGTAATGTGATCACTTGCCATTCCTCTGGGCGGCGCGGAAACAAGACATGCAACGCTTGATTCGGGACTTTCACGTAGTTCCTAAACACACCAACACCTTGATAGCATGAACCATCTCCTTTACCGCGTGATACTGTACATGAAAGGTTTTCAAGAGCACAAATGTAGGTCATCCGCCTACCAGCCTACTCTAAAACATGCACCTTTATGACATCCGCCCGACATAAATCGCTCCCCAAGGAGTAAGACTAATACCCTTCCAAGCAAAACCGCAGCGACTCAATTCGGGGATCAAACAACCCCCCCCCCCCCTTTTTTTTTTTTTTTTTTTTAAAACTTACCAACGGTTTAATAACACCAGGACAAGGAAGAACATAAACAACATCACTTCTAACACTCTTCCTCATCCTCACACCACGATTCTTATACCAATACACCATGTCTCATCCTTCTCTACGCATATAAGTCGCAACACCCACACGTAGCAACTCCGCTATATACCTTTACCACTTATGCAATACATACAATAACACAATGCCACATTTTCGCACATTCTCAACACATGCAACGAAACACAAGACTCCTGACGAGTAGAATGTACCAATTTTACACCTTCTCCTCAAGATACGAGACCAAAAGGAATGGCCCTACCATGCAAAAGCACACCCGTAGCCCCTAGAGAAATGTTTTCCAAATGTGGGTAAAAAGCCCGAACAAGGCCTGCCAAATCTCACTTGCTTACCTCTTTTTACCAATTGGATGCATCGGGCACGACCCTTGAAACCCACTCACAGACCGATAGTTGAGCTCCGAGCACTTCACATTTTACACGTGTGCATCCCCATTTCACAACATGTTCTAAGAACATCACTCATGGTCTTTCACACTCGACAAACATGACACATGGCCACTACTTGACCATATGAGAACCCAGAACACCTATATAGTTACTAACCGAGAACTTGCAACGACCACTCTAGCCAACAAGATAACACTTCAAGGACTCTAAGAGCGGGCTATACTAGCTGCGTTTTCCCCTCAACCACAACGCTTGGAAAAGAAAGGTAACCATAGGAATATCCCTTTCAAGTAGTACTCCAACACACACCTCTATCCGTTGAAGAACATATTTCTATTAATCAAGGTTGCCAAGGAGGGGTCACACAACAACCCACAAGCCATCACCTCACACCTCAAGCTCTACTAGCTAGCCGGTCTAAATTTCCTCCCACTAGCAAAAAGGTTGCCTACAAGATTTGGTTACTTTGATTATCCACATGTGCCAAAATTGAATATCACTCACTTATAAAATCAACACCCATATTTTATGAGTTACTCATTATTCTTCCAGCGTTATAAATATATATCTCCTAATAGGTCACCACCCACATCCATTCGAAATGCTAAGCCGAACGGGACACGATAGGGTCCACCCGGCCTCACATAAACCAAGACGAGACTCAACCGACAACCCACCAAAGGGGCACGATACCACCACAGTGAATTTCTGTCTTGCTCTTCCACCGGCCTCACTAGGTAGTCCTCCTGCCTCCAAATCGGGACTCGGCGTTGAGCTTTACCCCTAGCTCGCCGAGCCGGTCCCCTAGCATCACTCCCGGTCCTACTAAAACAGACTATGCGAAGACGTCCTACTTTTCCACGGAGGTAACACCGATGCGCTTTTGGCACACTCTCTTGTTCCGGTGCCCCATGTCCATAACAAGCGTAATCTTTTGAGAAACAGGACTCAACGGAGTGTTGAGGGCTAACGGCTCTCGGCGTACCTCGCTCCCCGATCGGTTGTCGAATTGCATCCCTCACCTCCGGAATAATCGAGCTCAAGACGCCAACCTCTGCCGTGATTAGTCTATCACCTTCACTGCAGCTCTCTCACTTGCCCAAACCGGGTCGTGGCCTCCTCTGTTACCTCAATAGTTGCACGGCTTATAGTTTCCGAAACATTGGTTAAGCGAAAAGGTAGCGCTCCAGTTAACACTAAATGATCTCAACAATCGCGAGACCACTACCGACTAGCGGCTTAAGCTATAACACACATTATTACCACACAAGTCCATAGGTTCACATTTAACAGACTATACCAATTTTACATTCCATTGCATTGTTCACAACCACGCTTATTTCACACGATACCAAACAAATCACATGCTCAACCATTCACAGAACACCAAACAAATCACATTTATTTATTTTTTTGTTAACAGTTCACAAGCCTCAAGTTTCCAAGCACACGGTTTCAATTCCACAATTTCTTTTCCTTGCTTTCATGTTCAAATTACCACAAAAGATCAGAGTTGCACGATTAACACTTTATCACGTTATTCATGCATTCCTACCACATACACGACTTAATCACCGGTTCCCACACGATCACACATGAGCAACATATGCAACTAGTGCCCTAATGCCAATGCATGCAAATCCTACCACAAGACCGGACTACCCCAAGTACACCTTAGAGGCTCCAAGAGGACCGTGTTGATCAGGCACGTCCCTCCAGGCTCCTCCAAAGGACTCAAGATAACCAAGTCCGCCCATTACCCTAGGCCAACTAGACCATGCTCGATACCATATTGTCACGCCCCGGTTTTCAAACCCGAGGAGACCGGAACGTGACCCTCCCTTTACCCGGTTTTGGATAAAGGGGTAGGATACAACATACACTTCACATTTATTTTCAGAGACCAAAATCACATAATTATTAAATTCAAACCACATGCCTTTATTATGTTTCAAACTTCATTACGAGAATCTCCCCATGGGGTTACAAGGCCTCAACAAAATTACATAAACACAAATTACATAACATAAAACAAAGCCACAAAACGGAACTCCTCCACCTAGGTGTTCCCACCTAACGCCTGTAGGTTCCTGCAAGAAAACACACCACGGTAGGAGGGGTGAGCAACCAAAGCTCAATAGGGATCATGTCTCCCCAACCCATCCCATGCTCCTAGCATCTACATGACATGTGTACGAGTGCGGTGTCGTGATACATTCCAACAGATATAATAACAAACCACCAACGAAAATACAATCATTTCTACATTCACACAAAGCTAACACTTTAACCACAAGTGATTTAACCGCCTCTTCAGGCCAATGATTCAAGTGATTTAACCGCCTCTTCAGGCCAATGATTCAAGTAATTTAACCGCCTCTTCAGGCCAATGATTTAACGGCCTCTCGGGCAAAGAGTTTAACCGCCTCTCAGGCATAGTTTCCACACCTCACGAGCTAACACAAAACAATCCCGGGCTTCCACGTTACCGGGTGTACAAGCAAACACGCAAGCACATAAGGCCATACAGGCATAACATCAAACACTTAATATGCTTAGTCACACGGGAATAACGTCGAACACTTAGCATGCATATATTCATAGGCTCACAAACCCAGCCACACGGATATTATTTCAAACACATAATATGCATAGCCTCACAGGCATTATTTCAAACACGTTACGAGCATACACACGACCATATTCACACAGGCATTTTATCGAACACTTAACATGCAATAACCACCCAACCTCGGAAATCACACCAAAACGCCATCGAAGGCCAACATTCATATAGGAGGTCACACCCATATGAATTTACATATAAATAATATAACAATATCAATAGAAACTCGAGAAACCCTCTACATAGGGCCTAACCCCGGAACAGGACCAGGTGAGACAGAACCCTACCTTGAAAACGTCCTCCGACTCTTGCTTCCACGCTAGACGTTGTCTTCCCCACGCACGACGCTCCAGGTAGCAAGCCGGCGCTCTCCTTCCATCCTTCTCTCTCTCTCTCTCTCTGCGACGAGCTGAAAAGAACCCTAACCCTAGAACAAGGAGTCTCCTCATCCTTATATAGACCTCGCATTATCAAAATGACGTAGTTTTGATTACACAAGCTACAACCTTTCCGCATCCATACACACCAAAATACTCACTATTCCAACCTAGTCCTTTGGGAAAAGATGATTAGAATAACAAAACTAAGGTAACCATGCAAAAATATGCCTGGACGCCAATTTGAACGCCAATTCCCCAATCGGCGTGCAGCTCCAAATGCACTCAAACTTTACCCCAAGCCTCCTTGCATCTTGTAGAGGCCTGAGAAGCAAAAATATACTTGCATGTGAAATGGGTGAATTCACGTGCAGCTCCAAATGCTTTGAAATTTCTGTGGTAGATAGAGGACCTCATTCTAAGAAACTTTTGTTTCTCGCACGCCAATTGTTTGAGGCCATCTACTAGGCCAAAAGTGAGCTCCAAGATCAGCCAAAACGACTTAAAACCGCTTGTAAATGCATAGCATCTTCCTAGGGCATAAATGTACGCTATCGCTGACACATACACCTCCCAAAAGTCCCCTCTTGGGCTCCTCTCTTACCTCAAACTTGTGCACCAACATCTAAGGTGTTTGTGGTTAACTTCTTACACACCGGTTACACACGGGTTACACACGGGTCATTACAATTTAGCACAAATGATATAGACAACTTCTCTCGGGCAAAGAAAGATGGAGATAAGGTTGTTTACGTCTCTAGACAAGGACGAGCACTTGTCCGATGTCTTGTCGTGTTGGTCCGAGGGCTATCTTCCGAAGTAACCCACATCTAGACCTTCATTGATGGAACTACGAGGACGATAAGCCATGGAAAAATCTTTCCTCTGTCCTCATTTCATACCGGGTCAAGACGCCGCACTTCATGCTGATTGTCTTTTTGATTACGTCAAAGCAAATGCTCCAGATTGATTCTCACGAAGTTGTGGATAACAGAGTTAGAAAAGATCAAATAGAGCCATTGTGTCTTCGATGACGAAGTTGTAAAGCAATCTGGGCTTTATCAAAAAAGGGCCAAACTCCTTTGGCTCCTCTTGAAAAGTTAAAGGCGGCGATCCGGAGCAAGAAACAAGTGCCCCAACAGCCCGATGGAGATAATTACGAGCCTTTGTCTGTTTCTTTATCAAATTTTTCATAAGAGTGGATGAAGACCGGAACAACATCCACAACTATACGATAAAAGACAATGGAGCTTCGAGAGAAGGCGAACAATGATCTTCAAGTATAGTAAGCCTTATGTACCTTAATATAAAAATTCATGTATCAAGGCTAAATTGTACTTTTGTTGTTAACTTAATGGAATATGGAAGTTATCTTTATTTGTGTATGTTATCTTTTTGCTTGGCTTGCAGATTAGATTACAAAGGGTTTTGGCATAACTATAATTGGGGGGAGATTGTTGGATCAAGCCCAAAATTTGGACGATGTAGATAAAATCCTATGTAATTTGATTTGAGACATTGCATGTTTATTCTTAAGTTGTTGCGGAAGATATGATCTTAATCCGGATGTTCACTCGTGAGAGCAAAGTCGAGACCAGGATACATAATCCTGATCCAGACAAATGTGAGTGTCGTCAAACACTTGGTAAATAACCAACTCTACACTTTATACGGAATAAGGATCATTCGTGCGGACTAAACACTTGAAGCAACGGACAAAGAAATCTATGTCTAACACCTTAATGGATGAGTCAAATAGATGCGGAATAAGAATCCGATCAACATCTAGCAGGGGAGTAAGAGACGATTATCGCGGAATAAAAAGCTAAGTCTTCCACTCCAGTGGACTAAGGACAAGAAGACACGAGTAAGGAATATGAGTCTTCCATACATGCGGAGTAAGGAACGACTTGTGCGGAATAAGGACCCAAGTCCTTTATTCACACGGAGTAAGGACAATAGATGCGGAGTAAGGAATCCAAACCTTTTACTCATGCGGAGTAAGGATGCGGCGATATGGAGCAATGTAATGACCCATGTTTTGGGATGTGAGGAGTTAGTCACAATTTTGCCTTTTCGGGTGGAAATTGTTGGGTTTTAGGGAGTTTTATTTCCACACACTTTGGCTAAATCATCTTGTATGTTGATGAGCAAGCAAGAGGCAAAGTTTAAGCCTAATAGGAAGTGCTCGTGAGAATGGCTTTTCATGTGTAGTGATATTTTTGCATGGGAGCCTTCCTGATGTTGTTTTAAGGCTTGTGGCAAAATTCCTGGAACATTTGGAAGTGCTGTGAGAAGGGCCTTTCTCACGTGCGGCCTCCATTACTCTTGTTTTGTTGTTCCGATACTCTTTTGCTAAAGGACCATGGTGAAGTTATGAGTGTTTTATCTGTGTGGTTGCAAAAAGGTTGTAGTCTGTCATCAAAACTACGTCATTTTGATGTTGGGATTCATTTAATCAAAAGTACGTTGTTTTGATTTTGATGTGTCTATATAAAGAGAAGGAGCCTCTTGGTTTTGGGTTTAGGGTTTTTTCTTGTCACCGCTAGTCGTCGCAGAGAGTGAGAGAGAGGGATTGAGAAGGGAAAAGGGAGAGTTACCGATCGGCTGTTCTTGGGGTGACTTGCATGGAAGAGGGGAGTCGACGTTTAGCGTGGAAGCAAGAGCAGGAGGACGTTTTCAAGGTAGGGGTTCTGTTTTCCTTAGACCTATCCCAGGGCTTTGGCTTTAGTAGTATGCGATGCATGTTTATTCCTTGATATATATATATATATGTGTGTGTGTGTGTGTGTGTGTGTGTGTGTGTGTGTGTGTGTGTGTGTGTGTGTGAATCCATATAGGTGTGATCTCCTATATGGATGTTGGCCTTCAATGGCGTCTTGGTGTGGTTAACGTTAGGTGGTTAGTGCATGTTAAATGTTTGATAAAATGCCTATGTGAATATGCCTAGTACGTGTTTGATAATTTGCCCTGTGGCCGGATTTGCGAGTTTGTAAATGTGTGCATGCTAAGTGTTTGTTTTTATGCTTGAGTGGCTGGGTTTGTGCACTTGTGAATGTGTGCACACTATGTGTTTGGTTTTATGCCTGAGTGACCGAGGTGTATCTTGTGTGCTTGATTGCATGGTTGTTAGCCCGAGAGGTCATGGAAAACGTTTGCTGAAGAGGCGGTTAAATCACTTGCCCGAGAGGCGGTTAAATCATTGGTCCGAAGAGGCGGTTAAATCACTTGTTTGAGAGGTGGTTAAAGTGTTAGCTCGTGTGGCCGTGGAGCCTATGTGGTTGGGGCTGAGGTTGTGCCCGTTTGTGTGGTGTGTTTCCTTGCTATTTGTTTCGCCACATCACCGCACTGGTACACGCTCTCATATAGATGATAGGTGGGTTGGGAGACTTCAATCCCTACTCGAGCCGTGGTTGCTCACCCCTCTCTACGTATTTGTTTTCTTTACCAGGGACCTATAGGCGTTAGGTGAGAACACCAAGGTGGAAGACTTTCTACCTTGTGGCTTTGCTCCTTTTGTTATTTGAGTGTTTTGTCAAATGTTATGTTGAGAGACTATTGTAACTCCAAATAGAGATGGTGTAAAGGATTTTGGATTTTAATAAAGATAAGTGGTTTGCCTTTCGGTTATTTATTGTGGATTATTATGAATAAGTTTGTTGTCCTGCTTGGATGTCGGATTCTGCATCTACCCCCTTGCCCACCGGGTGGGTAAAGGGAGTCACGAACCTGGTTTCCTCGGGTTAGAAATCCGGGCGTGACAATATGGTATCGAGCATGGTCTAGTTGGCCTAGGGTAGTGGGCGGATCTGGATGTCTTGAGTCCTTTGGAGGAGCCTGGAGGGACGTGCCTGATCAACCCGGTCCTCTTTGAGCCTCTAAGGTGTACTTGGGGTAGTCCGGTCTTGTGCTTAGGATTTGCATGCATTGGCATTAGTGCACTAGTTGCATTTGTTGTCTATGTGTGCTAAACCGTGATAAAAATGTGGATAACGTGATTAAGTGTGAAATGTGCAACTTCGATTTTGTTACTAGTGTTATTTGAGTTGTGTGCCTATGGAATCGATTCCTATGCAATGTAATTTCATGAGAACTGGAATGTGTGTGATGCCATGTGCAAATTGACTTGATAATGGGGTAGAGGTAGTGAAACTTGATAGTTGTCGAATGCGTTCGACGTTTGTGCTTCTTACTTCATGTAGTAAGAATGCGACCGAGGAGAGTGACACGTGCGTCCGGGGCGATGGGCCGATGAGTCATCTACCCATGAGGGCCCAGGTGCGGGGCAGTCCTCTGGAGGACATGCGTTGTTGCTGGCACAGCTAGGGGGAAGGCATCCACCTGGAAGTACGAAAGCTAAGGGAGGGCATCCGGCAAGAGGTTCGGGAAGAGGTGCACCGTGAGATGGAAGCACAACGGTGGTGCCACCTCCACCAACACCACCAGGGGGGAGCCGCTTCCGTGAGCGTGAGAGTTCGTCGGGCAGCGTACCGATTCGTGCGAGAGGATGACGTGGTGACACGGTTCCAAAAGGAACAACCTCCGCGATTCACGGGGGAGGGAGACCCAGTGTTGGGCCGAGCACCTGCCGAGGCAGATCGAGCATGTGTTCTCCTTTGTCCTACCCCGAGAGGAGGATAAGGTGAGGCTAGCCATTCGGCACTTGGAAGGGAATATTTTGGAGTGGTGGGTGAGTGTTGCGAGGAGCCGTGCGGTACAAGACATGTTGTGGGACGAGTTCTTACAACTCTTCCATGATGAGTTCTTCCCCGAGTCATTGGGTTGTGAGATGAGGGAGGAATTTGGCAGCCTGAAGTAGGGGACAAAGACGGTACCCGAGTATGAGCGCGAATTCCGGCGCTTGAGCGGATTTGCTCCCGAGACCGTGGCGCGGGAGGACTGAAGGCCCACAAGTTCACCTTGGGTCTCGGGCCGTCATTGCGAGCATTTTGGCGATAATTTGACTCAATTTGGAGTTCGTGACCTCGAAGGTCAATTATTCTGGGAGGCCAATTATTGGCAGCAGTATAAATAATGAAGAAACCGCCTTATCCTTTATTTCTCTGTGTGTACGTGCTTGAGCAAGAGAGAGAGACAGGAGGTGAGAGCTTGGAGGAGGAGCTTCAGCCTTGGTGATTTGGGGTGATTGGAACTCGTAGATCGCGAAGAATCATTCCGGGTAGGTGATTCTAACTCTCCATATGATTCATAGTAGGTTAGCATGTTTAACTTGGGTGGAATCATGGAATTTAGGGGTGAACCCTAAGATTTGGGGGAAAACCCAATTTTGGGTCGCATCTTGTGATTTAAACGCATAAGAGAGGTATTTTATTGATTACATGAAATTTAGAGTTATTTAAGACATGTGTTGGGAGTATATCAAAATAAATGTGTTTATGAGTGTTTGGGGTTCCTAGGTTGCTATTCTAGATTAGAAAATTGGCAAAAAATGACAGTGAACAATGTTTCCAGTGAGTGTTTTGGATGAGTGAACAGTTTTTTCGGATGAGTGAACAAGTGTTTCCGGATGAGTGTTCTGGATAAGTGAACGAGTGTTTTTGGGTGAATGTTCCTGATAAGTGAATTGTGTTTCCGGGTGAGTGAACAATGTTTCCGAGTGAGTGTTCCGGATTAGTGAATAGTGTTTCCGGGTTAGTGAATAGTATTTCCGGATGAGTGAACAGTGTTTCGGATGAGTGTTCCGGATGAGTACTCGGTGTACTCGAGGCGCAGACGATTGCAGACCGACTGGACCATTTACATTGTAACCTATAAGTCAAGTTTGGTCAAGGTTTGAGGATAGGGTTGTGGAGTCCGGCTTTTCTTACAGAGGAAGTGTTGTGACCCCCACCCCCCCTTAGTGGTCACGTGGGCCTGTGAGGCCAGCTTGATAAGCCTGAGAGGCTACTATTGAGGGCCTCCGAGGCAAGATTTATATAGAGCCTAAGAGGTTGTTATGTCTAAAAGACACTATTGAGGCTAAGAGGTACTATGGTGCCTAAGAGGCAATACTATTCCTGAAAGGCAATATTTGTGTGACCTGGGAGGTTTGCTTTATATGTGAATGGGTGATTTCATGATTGAGTTGGTGGTGTATATGTAGCATTACACGAGTACATGCCTATACTATTTTATGAGTTGGGATGGGTCGGGGAGACAGCATCCCTACTAAGCGGTGATGGCTCACCCCTCCCGTTGTATTTGTCTTTGTTTGTTTCAGGTGCCTACAGGAACTAGGAGGTTCACCAGAGGTGAAGACCCCGTGTGTGTTTGCTTGTTTTGTTGGGTTGTAATAATATTATGTAACCCCTGGGGGAAATGACATGTATGAATGTAGGGCACTAGTGTTGCATTGAGAATGTGAAACGACTTGATGTGTTATATGTTATGATATGATTGTATGAATTGTGTTGTTGGTGTGAGACTTAGATATGATTGACCCATGTGATGGGGATGGAATAGAGATTGAACCCTTGTTTCTTTGTGTAGTGAGAATTCCTCCGAGGAGAGTGTTACATGTGTCTCGGGCGGTTGGTGATGAGTCTTCCACCAATGTGGGGCTCGATGCGGGACAATCAGCCGAGGGAAATGAGTTGTTGGGACAGTTTGTGGCCCAAGTGGGGGGCACTAAGGGAAAGTATGGGGGATGAGGTCCGGGAAGCGGTGCACCGTGAGTTAGCGGCATAGCAGGTGGCTCCATCACCACCCCGACAGAGGAGTCCTAGCATGAGGATAGGGCTCTGCGCGAGGCAATCTTGACTAGCCTATATAAATTGTGTCTATAGGTTTCGCAACAAGTGCACTAGTCAAGTAATAAAATGGAGTACTAAGACTCCGTGTAATGACCCGTATTTTCGGATGTGAGGAGTTAGTCTCGGTTTTGCCCTTTTAGTGGAAATATGTGGGTTTTGGGGAGTTTCCTTCCCACACACTTTAGCTAAAACACCTTGAAAGTTGAGGGGCAAGTTTGGGGTAAGAGATATGCCCAAAAGGGGACCTTTGGGGAGGTGCACGTGACAATGCATGTCATATGGGGATATGACGTGCAAGGAGATTTTGGTTTGCCTGTCTTCTACATGATCATAAGAAGCTTGGGGTAGAATTTCACAGCTTTTTAGAGCTGCACGTCATATGGGGATATGATGTGCATTATGGCGTGCAGCCGTATTTTTGTACCGTTTCCTTGGTTTTGTTATTCTAATCATCTTTTCCCAAAGGTCCATGTTGGAATTATGAGTATTTTGAATTGTATAGATGCGGAAAGGTTGTAGCTTTTGCGATCAAAACTACATCATTTTGATGTCTGCGGTTCACTTAATCAAAACTACGTCGTTTTCATGTTGTGGTGTCTATATAAGGTGGGGGAGCCCCTCTGTTTAGGGCTTTAGGGTTCCGTCAACAGCCGCAGCCGTCGCAAAGAGAGAGAGAGAGAGAGGGAAGGAAAGCACCTGATTCTCATGTGGTGATTCGCGGGAGTGGACGGTATTTGGTATGGAGGCAAGAGCATGAAGGAACCTATTGAGGTAGGGGTTATGTCTTCTTGTACCTAATCCGGGGTTAGGCCCTGGGTGGTGAATGACGTTGGATATCGTTCTGTTGTTATATTATTTATATGTAAACTCATATTGGTGTGACCTCCTATATGAATGTTGGCCTTAATGGTGTGTTGTTTGGATACATGTATATATGCATGCCAAGTGTTTGAGATTATGCTGTGAGGCCACACATGCCAAGTGTTTAAGATTATGCCTGTGAGGCCACGCATGTCAAGTGTTTGAAATTATGCTTGCGAGGCCACGCATGCTATGTGTTTGTTATTACGCCCGAGTGATTGTGCATATTATGTGTTGGTTGTTATGCGTGAGTGATTTGTGCATGTTATGTGTTTGTTGTTATGAGTTCTTGTGCATATCATGTGTTCGTTGTTATGCCAGAGTGATCGTGCCTATTATGTGTTCGATGTTATGCCTAGTAGCTATGTGTACTGTGTTTGTGGAACCCGGTGGCCGTGGAAGCCGGGACTGTTTTGTGGAACCCGGTGGTGTAGAAGCTCGGGATTGTTCTTGGAACCCGGTGGCTGTGGAAGCCCGGACTGATCTTGGAACCTGGTGGGTTTGTGGAAGCCTGGGACTGTTCATGTGTTAGCTTTGTGTGGTAGTGGACTTGTTAGCTTGTGTGGCTATGGAAATGATTGTATTTGCTAATGTAGTTTGTTATTATATCTGTTAAAATAATTTGTATCACGACACCGCACTAGTACACATGGCATGTAGATGCTAGGAGCATGGGATGGGTTGGGAGACATGATCCCTGCCAGGCCGCGGTTGCTCACCCCTCTACCGTGTTGTTTTCTTTACAGGGACCTACAGGCGTTAGGTGGGAACGCCAAGGTGGAAGACCTGCTTGTGGCTTTGCTTTCTTGTTATTTGTGTTTTGTTGTTTCGTGAGAGCTTGTAACCCTAGTGGGAAGATATTGCATTGAGGAGTTAAATGTAACACGTGATAGATTATGAATGTGTTTTGATGGTTGTCTTTCTTACTTCGTGTAATAAGAATGCCACCGAGGAGAGCGACACGTGCATCCGGGGTAGTGGCTAATGAGTCATTTGCCCATGAGAGTCTGGGTGCGGGGTAGCCCGTTGGAGGACATGCACCGTTATTAGCACAGTTTGCAAGAGGGTATCCAACCGGAAGTCCGAGAGCCGAGGGAGGGTATCCGGCAAGAGGATCGGGAGGAGATGCGCCAGGTGAGATGGCGGCCAGGCAGGTGGTGCAACCGCCACCACCACCGGTGGGAGTTACCTCGTTAGCGTGAAAGTTCGCATGGTGGCATACCGATTCGTGCGAGAGGAAGATGTGGTGATGAGGTTCCGAAAGGAACAACCTCCAAGGTTCAAGGGAGAAGTAGATCCCGTGGTGGCCGAGCATTGGTTGAGGCGGATCGAGCATGTGTTTTCCTTTCTCCTACCCCGGGAGGAGGATAAGGTGAGACTGGCCATTTGGCGGCTAGAGGGGAATGCTTTGGAGTGGTGGCAGAGTGTCGCAGGGAGTCGTGTAGTGCGGTTCATCTTGTGGGAGGAGTTCTTGCAACTCTTCCACGATGAGTTTTTCCCTGAGTCCTTGAGATGGCGAAGAGGGAGGAATTTGGCAGCCTGGAAGCATGGATCAAAGACGGTGCCCTAGTATGAGCGGGAGTTCCGGAGCTTGAGTAGATTTGCTCCTGAGACTATGGCAAAGGAGGACTTGAAGGCCCACAAGTTCACCTTGGGTCTCAGAGCCAGCCCTTGGGCGAAGGGTGGCGATTCTCGCATTTGAGGACCTATGCAGAGGTTGTGGAGACAACTCGTATAGGCGTGAGGGAGTTGGATGATGGGAGGCAAGCCCATCAGGGTCGCCGATTGCATGGTGGGTCCGAACGTGATTCAGGGTCCAAGAGGCCCAAGACCGAGGAGAGAGATAGGAATTCCTTCCGCGGCCGGGGACAACCATCTCGTGAACCCGGGGAGGTTCACCTTTGGCGGCAGAGGGCGGGGAGGTTCAGCAGAGGTCTCCCTAGCGGTTGTCGGTCTTTGTAGGGAACAAGGCCACTTCAGAGGGAGTGTCCCAAGAAGGACCGGTGATGCAACGGCTATGGACGAGAGGGCCATTTGAGCCGGGTTTGCAGGAGCAACAACAAGGGAGGCCGGGATGAAACGAGATGTATCATGCGCTTCGGGGACATTTTTTGGTGGCCTGGGATAAAACGAGATCCGGCTGCATTTCTTTCTAGATGCCTCACCTGTCGGCAGGTGAAAGTTGGACTACTGAGACCGGCGGGCATGTTACGGCCGTTGCCAATAGCCGAGTGGAAGTGGGACCACATAGCGATGGACTTTGTGACTGATCTTCCACCCATTGCCGGGAGGAAAGACATGATTTGGGTGATTGTGGATCGGCTCACCAAGTCGGCCCATTTTTCTTGCTGTCATGGCGGGATTCCATCGGGGCCTTAAGTCACTGTATATGAACGAGGTGGTGAGACCGCATAGGGTGTTATCATCGATTGTGTCCGACGGAGATTCGAGGTTTACTTCTCGTTTTTGGG
Source organism: Taxillus chinensis (assembly GCA_023512835.1). Lineage (NCBI taxonomy): Eukaryota > Viridiplantae > Streptophyta > Magnoliopsida > Santalales > Loranthaceae > Taxillus > Taxillus chinensis. Next base: position 46,700,603 of record CM042085.1, on the reverse strand, counting down.
CAGGTTTGCAAGAGGCTATGGGGACAAAGCTTAACTTGAGTACAACCTTTCACCCCGAGACCGACGGTCGGACAGAGAGGACGAATCAAACTTTGAAGGACATGTTGAGGGCCTGTGTACTAAATTTTGGGGGTTCGTGGGCAACTCACCTTCCTTTGGTGGAGTTTGCACAACAACAGCTTATCAGGCGTCCATTAGGATGGCTCCTTTTGAGGCGTTGTATGGGCGGCCGTGTCGATCACCTTTGTGTTGGGACCACAGTTGGTTCAAGAGGCTACCGAGAAGGTCAAGTTGATTCGTCGGCGCTTGTTATCAGCCCGAGTCGACGAAAATCTTATGCGAGATCAGCGGCGGTGACCTTTGGAGTTTTCTGTGGGAGATCATGTGTTTCTCCATGTCTCTCCACGACGTGGACATCGGCGGTTTGGGGAGAGGTTCTAAACTATCTCCCCGATTTATTGGTCCTTTTGAGGTTATAGCTCGTATAGGGCATGTAGCTTTGGGTTAGCATTGCCACCACGATTGAGTCGGGTGCCCAATGTGTTCCACGTGTCCCGGTTGAGGAAGTATCATCCTGACCCCACTCATGTGATAGATTGGGGGACATTGGACACCGGGATGACATGTTCGTTGTTGAGGCCCCCTATCCGTATACTATATCGACAGGAGAAACTTCTGCGGGGTTGTCTTATTCCTTTGGTTCGCGTCTTTGTGGCAGCACCGTGGCATTGAGGAGGAGACTTGGGAACGGGAGTCTTTGATGCGTGAGCAACACCCGGAGTTGTTCGAGGACCAACACTCTTAAGGGTGGGGGGGGGGGTGGGCTGTTGGCTGGTGTATTTGTATTTCCTTTCGACTTTTGACTTTTATTTATATTGAATGTGTTTTGACATTGAAATGAAATGTGCTTGAGATGAGTATTTGTGATATGTGGATGTATTTCCATGGCTTGTGATGCATGTGGATATGGACTGTGGTGGCACTTTGTTATGTGTTATTGTGTGGCAATGTGCGGTGTATGACCCATTTGGGTGTTGTGGCTTGTTGTGTTTGTTTTCCTTGCATGTTGTTTCGTAGGACCCTATTTTGTCCGGGTTGGACATACTAACCCCATTTGATATACCTTTCTTCCCATGCCATATACCTTATTGAACAGGTCCACAATGATCTCATACTTCCAAGGAATGGTCTACCCCAATCTGCACGAGATGGATACAATTGACACGGATGGGGGAGTTCAAAATTACTTTTGCTACGAGTCCTTGAAGCGCCCCAAGACCAATACCAGGTGATGGAGGATGAAAATTGGAGACCAACGCACTTGACCGAGCTCAAATCGGACTTAAAATGAAGAAGTTATGGCCAAAACAACTTTCGTTGGAAAAAGTCAAACTTGCCAAAAGACGGTCAATGGCCCTGGTCAAACGCCCTGCAAAAGTGATCATGCGAAACTCTTCAAAATGCCTATGTAGGCGAATACGGATCTCCCCAAACAATTCCTGGAAGGTTATCCATTTTTGCATTTTTTGGTGGGGGTAAAAGGTAATTAAAAGTTAAAAAAAAAGGGTTGACCATTGACCGTTGACCTGGCGATACTTCGACCCATTGACCCCGAAGCTCGAAGCCTTGAAGCCCCGAAGCTCGAAGCCCCGAAGTCCCGAGCTCGAAGCCTCGAAGCCTCGGGGCCCCGAAATCCCGAAGATCGAAGCCTCGAAGCTCGAAGCCCGAAGCTCGAAACCCCAAGTCCCGAAGCTCGCCCGAAGCCTCGAAGCCCCGTTGACCTGCTGATTTTTGACCTTCGACCCTTTGACCCTCGAAGCCTCGCTGCCGACACTTCGACGCCCGCGACCCTCGAAGCCTCGCTACGACGCCTTCGACCCGCGGCACCCATCGCCTTCCACCTCCGACCCTTCGACCCTGGAAGCCTCGCTGCCGACGCTCCGACCTGCGCGACACTTCGAACCTCCAACCCTTTTTTTTGCCTTCGCTGATTTTTCTCGCTGGCTTATTTCTCTCGTTGTTTATTCGCAGGGCTTGTTTTATGCGCTGGCCACCTAACAAAGAATCACTCACCAACCTGACAATCACATGTCTTTACTAAAATACAAATTCAAAAAAGGCAATCACGAGCTCCCCGTTTCCCGACAAGCTGTCCACCGGACAAAATACAAAATCTGCAATTAAAAACGCTGCCTTCATAATAGAGCATTAAATGCGCAATTAATGATAATCCAGCCAAAAAATTTTCTGCAGCCCTTAAGATGCGGTCATCCAATCCCTGCGGTGAAAAAAAAAAAAGAGGGGGTTTTCATTGAAGAGAGCCATGAAAAAAAAAAAGAGAGAGTCATCATTGTGAAAAAAAAAACACACAGAGAGAGCCATCATCGTGGGAAAAGAAACCGCAAAACCGGAGAGAGCAAAAAAAAACAGAGAGAGAAAAGGAAAAAAAAAGAGAGTAAAAAAAAAAAGAGAAAACTCAAAAACCAGAAAAAGATCACTCTTCCACGCCTCCGATTGCCATCCTTTCATTAAACGCCTGATCTTCTCGCAATCAACATTACTCCTTCATCCTCTTTCTCTCTATCTCACTCCAGCTCCTTTTTTTCTCAAGAGAAAAAAAACACAAAAAGAGTCCCAACTTGACCTTTTTTCTCAGTGTTCGGCAAGCAAAAAAACATAACGGACACTAATCCCTTTCCAATCCCCTATTTCTCATGCCTACTCTTCTTATTTCCGATCATCAAAAAAACTCAAACCCGGAAAATACACCACTCCACTCTTCAAATATCAAGAAATCCCCCTCGAAAACCTGTTATCAGATCTTATTGGTTCTAAGCAAGTGATTATCAGCGCCAGGGAGCTCAAGCGAGAGATTGGCGTTGTAAAGCTTCAAAGTCGGTTCAGCCCTTATCTTTTCACTACTTTTTCAGCTTATTTGTATCTATATTTAATGTAATTGTTTTTTTAGCATTTTCTAGTTTTCGTTTTGAGCTTATCTATATTTGGTGTAATCCCTTTTCAGCTTTTTTCATTGTGTTTTCCTGTATTTCTTCCTATGTGTATGTTGTAATATGTAAAGTATAGTAAAAAGAAAAGAAAAAAAAGAAGAGAAGAAAGAAAGAAAAGAAAAAGGAGAGAGCAAAAGGAGAAGATGAAAAGCAACAAAAAGAAAAGAAAAAAAGAGTGATTTTATTTTTGTGGATGTCACACTCACACACTCCACATCTATTTTGATATATGCATTTTCAATTTCAAAAAAAAACACAAAAAAAAAAACAAACATGTTTTTTCAAAACGTTTTCAATAAATAATTTTCAAAATGTTTTCAAAAAAAAAAAAGAAAACAAAACAAAACAAAACAAAAACGAAAAACAAACAAAAAAACAAAACAAAACGTTTTCTTTAATAAAATGTTTTTTTAAAATCTCTTGAACACATGTTTTGAAAATGTTTTCATAAAATATTTTCCAAATGTCTTCCAACAAAAAACAAAAAAAAAACAAAAAAACAAAAAAACAACAAAAAAATATAGAAAAACAAACACAAAATGCATGTTCTAACTCAAACCAAAAAAAAAGAAGGGGAAAAATAAACAAATATTTTTTAGGATTTCCATTTCCAAGAGCAAAACCAAAAAAACAAACCAATCCCTAGGATCTCATTATCCACTTCAAAAAATCCAAAACCTTCGGGATTCCCTTTAGAAATTTAGGATAAATCCATTTTAACCATGACTTTAATAAATAACTTAGCCAAATAAAAATCATAAACTTTTTAACTTAGCCAAGTCATGGCAGTATAAATAAAATAAAACCTCCTCCTCCTAAATTAGATACCGAAAGTGGTTGTAGGTGTCACGCCCCGATTTCCAACCCGAGGAAACCGGTACGTGACTTCCCTTTTTACCCACACGGAGGGCAAAGGGGTAAGGTTACAAATCAAGAATTTAACATTTTTAAACTTTCACAACACATTCAAGAAAATTAAAGTCCATCAAAGCTGTCCACAAACCAATAACAAAGTCAGTCTTTATTACAAAGTTCTCTTTTTAATCCATCCCCATTGGGGTTACATCAGTTCCCATAAAAATAACATAAACAGTAAAGTAAAAAAGGTCTTCCTCCTTGGTGTATCCACCTAACGCCTGTAAGTCCCTGGAAAAAAAGGCAAACACAGTAGGAGGGGTGAGCAACCACAGCTCAGTAGGGATCATGTCTCCCCAACCCATCCCATGTTCCTAGCATCTACATGCCATGTGTACAAGTGTAGTGTTGTGTTACAATAATTTCAACAAACATAATAACAACCACATCAACAATTTACAATCCTCCACTGCCACAGGCTAACACTTTAACCACAAGTGATTTAACCGCCTCTTCAGGCCAAGTGATTTAACCGCCTCTTCAGGCCAAGTGATTTAACCGCCTCTTCAGGCCAAGTGATTTAACCGCCTCTTCAGGCCAAGTGATTTAACCGCCTTTCGGGCCAAGTACCACAATCAAGCACACAACACACATGGTCACTCAAGCATACAACCAAACACTTGGTGAGCACCCGTTCACAAGCGCACAAACCCATTCAAAGCCATAGAGCAAACATCCAAGATACATACATACACTAAACCACAAGTCCGGTCATACGGACATATTACCAAACACTTAATGGGCGTATACACACAGCTAAGTTCACACAGGCATTTCATCAAACATGTAGCAGGCATGTCGTACGGGCATTTTATCAAACACGTTTCATGCATCACACAAACACCAGAAAACACCAAAATCGCCATTGAAGGCCAACATTCATATAGGAGGTCACACCTATATGAATTTACATATAAATAATATAATATTCTGCCCTAGGACCCTAGGACAGAGGAGGAGGATTTAGGAAGAACGGAATTCCCTACCTCAAGTAAAACGTAACAACACAAGCAAAGTCCCGATCCCACGTCGAACGCCGTCCACCCACGAGTCACCGACCACCCACGCAAGACGCCCGGCAAGAACCAGGAGCTCTCCTTCCCTCTCTCTCTCTCTGCGACGGGGTCGGTGGAGCAACAAACCCTAACCCTAAAACAGAGGGCTTCTCCTCCTTATATAGACAACACAACATCAAAACGACGTAGTTTTGATTAAGTGAATCCCAACGATCAAAACGACGTAGTTTTGATTACACAAGTTAGCACCTTTCCGCACCCATATAGGCCAAAATACTCGGAATTTCAACATGGTCCTTTGGAGAAAGTTCCTTAGAATGTCAAAACCAAGGGAACCATGCAAAAATAAGCCTGCACGCCAATTTGCACGTGAATTCCCCAATTCACGTGCACCTCCATATGGACTCCAAATGCTCTCAAACTTCACCCCTAGCCTCCTTGCATCATTTAGAAGACAATTACACTTGCACGTGAATTGGACCCATATCACGTGCACCTCACATACATGTCCATTTGGCCCGAAACTTCTGGTAGATAGAGGACACCATTCTAAGCATCTTTCCTTTTGCACGTGAATTCATTGGAGTCCATTTACTAGGTCAAAATCTAGAAAAACTCTACTCAGGAGGCAAAACCGACTAACTCAAGGTACGGGTCCTTACGGTAGGGGTGCTAATCCTTCCCTACACGTAACCAACTCCCGAACCCATATCTGATAACGCAGACCACACACTTAAAACTACTCAAAGTAGAGGGTATCCAACCGTAACCCAAAAGCAGCTGGTGGCAACTCTAAATTTTCTCACCATTGGTTTAGTTTGAGCTCACCCCAAAAGGGCCTGGACGAAAACCGGTGATGACATTTCTTTTCATGGACAAAAAGTCTTAAGGGGGAGAGGATGTAATGACCCGTATTTTGGGATGTCAGAGTTAGTCTCGGTTTGTCCTTTTAGTGGAAATATGTGGGTTTTGGGGAGTTTCCTTCCCACACGCTTTAGCTAAAACACCTTGAAAGGTGAGGGGCAAGTTTGGGGTAAGAGATGTGCCCAAAAGGGGACCTTTGGGGAGGTGCACGTGACAATGCACGTCATATGGGGATATGACGTGCAAGGAGATTTTGGTTTGCCTATCTTCTACATGATCCTAGGAAGCTTGGGGTAGAATTTCACAGCTTTTAGAGCTACACGTCATATGGGCATATGACATGCATTATAGAGCTACACGTGCAACCATATTTTTTGTACCGTCACCTTGGTTTTGTTATTCTAATCATCTTTTTTCCCAAAGGACCTTGTTGGAATTATGAGTATTTTGTCTTGTATGGATGCGGAAAGGTTGTAGCTTGTGCGATTGAAAAGGGCGTTTGTCGTACATGCACTTCAAATAAAATTTAAACTAAGTATAGCATAGGGCTAACATAGGTCGTTCTCTACCGGAGGACTTATAAAATTCAATTCAATCTATTTAATTACTCGTTTACCAAAAACTAATAAAAAATATAAAATATAAAATTGGGGAATTTTTTTGATCGAATTAAAACTAATTAAAACAAAGATTTTAACTAAGAAAATCAATAACTGAGAAAATCAATCAATTAAATATGTAACCGGTTTAACTTTACACCTGAATGCTATTTATCACTATCCCAAAAGATTAATTAGATAAATTATGGCCCCATAATTCAAATGCATCAAAACACCATGAATACAATCAAATTATGAATTTATTCTAACCAGAATAATTATGAATTAATTCTCGAAAGACTGCCCGTTCCTACGAAACAAATCTTTCCACTCGGATAGAATAATAACGCACAATGAATTGCTAAATCAACACTCAACCGAGATATTAAATCAACAAATCAAAGAGTTTGAGAATTAATTCATAGACACATAAAATACCGAATTAAATATTAAAACATGGATTCAAAACAAACATCCAAAGTGTTAGGCTAAACCGATTACAAAATACTTATCCCTCCATGGGTCGAAAAATCACAAATCTGTTTGGAAAAATTAGAACGGTAGAATTAGAATAAAATTAAGAAAAATAGACTGCAGAAAATCAAATATCCGGTCTTGAACTTCGATCCGAATCTCCAATATTCACCGCGCTAATTTCTTAAATTTCTCTATTAAGCTGTACGTCTTGATGGAAAAGCGTTGGGCTCCTGGCGCTGCGTGGGTCTCTTGTTGCTGCTGGTGCGTGATGAACTACGCTGATGTGATGGTGATGTTGCTGCGTGGACGAGGTGTGTAGCGCTGGTATTGAAGACGTGCGAGCGTGGCGTAGCTGCGCGGAGGATTGATAAACGGATGAGGCGTTGTTTCGGAGACACTGGGCACCTGGGATGGGTCTCTCCTCTCTTTATATCCTCTCGCATGGCTACTTCAAATAAGAGATTTGGCAATTAATGCTTGTGGACCCACAAGATATCACCACTCCTTCAAATTTCCTTCAATTCTTACGCCCAAGCACAAGCAATTCTTTCCATTCTTCTTCTTCATGTATTGCATGCAAACTAATAATAATAATAATAATAATAAATAAAAATACAAAACATTAAAATAATCAATTAAGCCTAAAAAAATTAATATTAAAAATTAGAATAATTAATTTAGCATTTAAAATCACCAAAATTAATATTAAATCTATAAAAATGAATAAAATAGTAAATAATTGAAAATGGGGAAAACTATTATAAAAATGCATTAATTTAATAAAATATTAAGTTAAAGTCCAAAAATTAATTGCAAATTTAATGATAAATTACGCAGTTATCAAATTCCCCCACACTTGAACTTTGGTCGTCCCTCGAACAAATATTAAAAATTAAGCACCAAACAAAGATTATCTAATCATGCAAATTCAAATATGCAAAGAGAACAAATTGAATATCACTTAATTAAGTTCTAGTATAGACGTGAGTGTGTGAGCTCAAAATTCATAAACTTCTTTATTTTTTTCAAGCCATCTTTCATTCATGACACTCAATCAAGTCACACAAATATGCAATTATCAATCGATTGGCTAATATTAAGCATACCCAAAAATTAACCAAGTTATTCCATACTCCAAATATCATGCCATCATTCATACACATACTTGAGTGAAACAAATGGGTGAAGATTACTGGAGCTAAACAAGATATATGCAATGGATTGGCCAATCACTTTTTAAATTTTTTCTTCTTTCATTTTTAAAAAAAAAAAAAAATAGGCAGCCAAACTTACTTAACAATAACCATCTATACCACCCATGTAGCGGAACCATCCTGGCTCCTGTTATGGCAGATCTTAGGGTACCGGGTTTAAAAGCCCTTCAGGATAAGTTCCAAGTAATATAGCATACTCCGCAAGTTGGCTAACCTTTTTCAATAATGCTCTTTTTTTTAATTAATAACCTTACAAGGTTGCATTTTATGCTCTCCCTTGATGGATTATTCACTCTCTTTTTTGTAAATATCTCACTTTATATTCACAAGCTTAGCTCATATAAAACCCAAATGCAAGAAAAACTCAAGTATTGGCATGAATAAGATGTAATGATAAAACAGTATTTCACAACTCATGGAATTAAAGTCCAAGCATAACTCAAAATTAGCTAGAATCATGATTATCACATGTTTGCACATCCCAATTAAGGCATAAAAGTCAAGATGAATTAATCAAATATTAAAGCATTAAAATTTTAGTTGTGCAAAATATATATCCATACTAGACAACTTAACTCTAACTATTCAAGATTCCCAATCATTATTCAAATATTGCATAATCAAATAAACTCAAATGGAAATAATCATTAGTGCTCAAGGATTTACCAAAAATTCAAGTGTCAATCAAGTTCAAGACTAAAAACATGCAGCCTAAAAACAAAAATAAATAAATAAATAAAGCACACAAAAAACAAAAGAAAATGTTTTTGGTTTTTTATTTTTATTTTTTTTATAATAAAAATAAATAAATAACTAAATAAACTAAATAAAAACACAATAACAAGCAAAAATAGACTAATGAAAAAAAAACAGGAGAGAAAAAAAATTAACTAAACTAAGCTAGGTGTTCCCTCCCCCCACACTTAAATGTTGCATTGTCCTCAATGTAATCCAAAAATAGAAGCTATGGACATGAAATGCAATTCTAAAAATGAACAATGAACAATAAATGAGAAGGAAAGAAACAACCTGATGGGCTCAAAGAATGATAGAGTCGCAATGCGTTGGATAGAATCCAACGCAGGTAAAGGATAACCCCATGTAGAAGTGCTTGAGCCGATGTCCGTTGACCGTGAAGTTATGTCCTGATTCTTCCTGAATGATCTCCACCGCACCATATGGAAAAACACGAACTACGGTATAGGGGCCGATCCATCTCGTCCTCGGCTACCAGGCATAAGCTTCGGTCTCGAAGTATAAAGAAGAACATGCTCGCCTTCTTCGAATTCCCTCTTGTGAATTATCTTGTCATGGGCAGCCTTGGACTTTTCCTTGTAGAGCCTTGCATTATCATAAGAATCCAAACGAAGCTCCTCGAAGCTCCTGGAGTTGAAGTTTCTGTGCTCCCCTGGCTTGGGCTAAGTCCAGATTGCAAGCTTTAACCGCCCGATGCTCTATGCTCCACCTCCACGGGAAGATGACAAGACTTCCCATAAACTAATCGAAATGGGGACATGCCAATGGGAGTCTTGTATGCTGTTCGATAGGCCCAAAGTGCATCATCAAGGCGTTGGCTCCAATCCTTCCTATTGGGCTGAATAGTCTTCTCCAAGATTTGCTTCAACTCCCGATTGGACACCTCTGCTTGGCCATTGGTTTGGGGATGGTATGGTGTCGATGTTTTATGTGTCACCCCATACTTCAAGTAGTGCTCGAAAGTGCCTGTTGCAAAAGTGAGTCCCTTGATCGCTAATGATAGCTTTAGGAATGCCAAACCTACAAAAGATGTTAGTTTTCACAAAATCCACAACAACTTTTGAATCGTCAGTCCTCGTGGCTTTCGCCTCCACCCACTTACTCACATAATCCACAAGAACCAATATATACAAATAACCAAAAGAACTAGGAAAAGGACCCATGAAATCAATACCCCAAACATCAAAAAGTTCACAAAATATCATAGGTCATTGAGGCATCTCATGTTTCCTAGTTATATTACCTGTATGTTGGCAACGATCACATGCTTTACAAAACTCATAAGCATCATGAAACAAAGTGGGCCAATACATACCAGGTCCAATACCTTCCTAGCTGTGCGCCGTGAACCAAAGTGTCCTCCACAAGCAAGTGTGTGGCGAAATTTCAAAATGGATGGGATCTCATGGTCGGGGACACATCGTCGAATAATCCGATCACTGCCAATCCGCCAAAGATAGGGATCGTCCCAAAAATAGTGCCTCGCTTCACTCTTGACTTCGCTACTTGGTGCTTCCTATAATGATCGGGAATTTTAGAAGCCACCAAGTAGTTCACCAAATCAAGATACCATGGGAGGGTAAGAGACCGCATATAAGTGCTCATCTGGAAAGGTGTCTCTCAACCCCAAGGAGGTGATGTCCTCCGAAAGGTGGGGGAAGTCGGCTCATGTGATCAGCAACTAGATTTTCAGACCCCTTCTTGTCTCGATCTCTATGTCGAACTCTTGAAGAAGCAACATCCATCGAATAAGTCGTGGCTTGGCATCCGGCTTCTTCAATAGGTACCTCGGGGCCGCATGATCGGAAAAGACAACAACTTTCGATCCCAAGAGATAGGAACGAAATTTGTCTAAGGCAAAGATGACTGCAAGGAACTCCTTCTCAGTAGTGGTGTAGTGGCACCGAGCCGCATCTAAGGTCCTCGAGGCATAGGCAACGACATGTGGAACTCCATCCACTCTCTGTGAAAGAACAACTCCCACAAAAAATTGGAAGCATCACACATAAGCTCAAATGGATGGTCCCACTTTGGTGGTTGAATGATCGGCGGGGTGGTCACCGCTTCTTGAACTCATCAAAAGCTAACTCCGAAGAATCATCAAAAACAAAAGATTTCTCTTTTTGCAACAATTGCGACAATGGGTGCGCAATCTTGCCTGAAGTCCCCGATGAAGCGCACGTAAAAACCTGCATGTCCTAGAAAAGAACGAACATCTCGAACACAAGTAGGATAGGGTAAAGATGTAATAAGATCAATTTTAGATTTATCTACCTCTATACCATGCTTGGAAATTACATGTCCTAGAACTATGCCTTTTTCAACCATGAAATGACATTTTTCAAAATTAAGCACAAGGTTTTTATCAATGCAACGACGCAAAACATTACCTAGGCTAGAGAGACATTCATCAAATGAGGAGCCATAAACAGAAAATCATCCATAAATACTTCCATGCAATTCTCAAGAAAATCAGAAAATATACTCATCATGCATCTTTGGAAAGTACCAGGAGCATTACAAAGACCGAATGGCATCCTTCTATATGCAAAAGTACCAAATGGGCAAGTGAATGTAGTCTTCTCTTGGTCCTCTGGAGCAATGGGAACCTGAAAATAACCAGAAAAACCATCCAAGAAGCAATAATGTGTCCTACCTGCCAGTCTTTCTAACATTTGGTCAATGAAGGGAAGTGGGAAGTGGTCCTTGCGAGTGACACCGTTAAGTCTCCTATAATCAATGCATACTACTGGCTATTCCGGACTCGCATAGGAACCAATTCATCCCTCTCATTTTTCACCACATTGAACCCGGTCTTTTGGGTACCACTTGGACAGGACTAACCCACTGAGAATCAGAGATAGGATAAATAATGCCAGCCGCAAATAATTTTTCTACCTCTTTCTTAACAACTTCTAGCAAAGTGGGGTTTAGCCTCCTTTGGGGCTGCCTCACTGGTTTAGCACCATCTTCTAAGAAAATCCTATGCATGCAAGTGGATGGGCTAAGTCCAGGAATATCAGCTAATGTCCAACCTATTGCCTTAATATTGTCCCTCAAGAGAGCCAGCAGTTTGGTCTCTTGGTCTGGTAGGAGATTACTAGCAATGATAACAGGCAATCTATCTCCATTCATCAAATATGCATATTTCAAATTATTAGGCAAAGGTTTCAACTCAAGTGTAGGTGGGTGTTGTATGGAAGGAAGCATGCTAGGTGTAGACATTTGTGCACAAGAAGAAATAGAGTGAACATGTGCAACATCATCAGAAAACAAAACATTCAATCCATTAACATAATCCACCTCATCATCAAAATCATTCACATCACTGAAATCAAGGTCAGAATCAGTCTCATATGGTGGTTCAGTGTGTGAGAGGAATAAGACACTATGTTCACTAGAGGGATGCTTCATGGAGTCTAAAATATTAAATTTAATAATTTCATCACCAAACTCCATAGAAAGCGTACCTTGGTAAACATCAATGATGGTCTTGGCAGTTTTGAGGAATGGCCTGCCAAGAATGATAGGGACATGTGAGTTCGCCAAGTGCTCCCTCCATGTTGAGAACATAGAAATCAGCGGGAAAGATGGCATCTCTCACTCTAACTAGAACATCCTCAAGAAGCCTATTGGTCCAATGTGGATCTATTAGCCAATTGGACTACCACCCGTGTTGGCTTAAGCTCCCCAATGTGAAGAGAGGAGTAGACAGAATATGGCATGACATTGATAGAGGCGCCCAAGTCACACAAAGCATCAGAAAAGTGAAGTGTCCCAATGGTACATGGAATAGTGAAGGTGCCAGGGTCTTCACACTTCGGAGGCATGGGAGGAGAATGTGTGATGAGTGCTGAGACTATTCGCCCAAGGTTGACCCTTTCAACTCCCTTTAGGCTTCTTCTTCCCGTTGATACATAGTTCCTTCAAGAATTTAGCAAATCGAGGAATTTGCTTGATGGCCTCCAAGAGTGGAATGTTGATCTCCACCCTTTTAAATATATCCGAGAACCTCCTGCTGAATTGCCTCATCTGTCATCTTCTTGTTTTGAATAGCCTTATATGGGAATGGAAGAGGTCGAGAGGTGGTCTCCTTCTCCTTCTTGACTCTTTTTCCTTGATCTCTGGTTCCTCGGTGGTTGAGGTAGGGGGTGGCCCCTTGGTTAGTGGTGCAAATCCCTGGTGGAGTAGATGGAACCTTGTGGATCTCCAGGTTGCTTGCCACTCCTCAAAGTGATAGACCCGACATTCCCCTTAGGATTGGGAGTAGTGCGAGAGGGAAGTGTGTTCTCACGATGACTAGTGATCTCATGTACAAGCGTGGCCATCTGACTTATTTGCATCTTGAGTTCCTTCAACTCATTTTGTTGGTTGAGCACAATCTGCTGAAGGAGATTAAAGTTATCTAGTTCTGCCTTTTGTTGAGGATAGGCTTGCTTGTTGACCATTCGATGTTGGCCCCTCAGGCCTCTTCGAAAATTCCCGAGGATATGGAGGCCTCCGAGGTTGCCCTGTCCCATAGCGAAGATTGGGATGATCTCTCCACCCTGGATTATATGTCTGTGAGAATGGATCATATTTCTGCTGAGGGGGACGCTGCTGCTGCTGCTCATATGGGCGACCTGGAAAGATGCCATTGCACTCTTCTGTTTCCTGGAGTTGTGGACATGCATCAGTAGGGTGATCAGTGGCGGTGCGATTCCACAAACTTTTGCAGGAATAGCGAGGGCTGGTAAGGCTAAGGCCATCTGCCTTATCATAGTAGAGATCTCATCAAGCTTGTGCGCCTCAAGGCTAGGCTGTGTGCTGGGGCTCACATGGTGGACTCCTCGCTGTGTAGGCAATGCTCGATCTCCAAATTGCTGCGTATTCTGTGCCATCTTGTCAATGAGAGCTCTTGCATCCACTGGTGTTTTATCAACTAGGGCTCCTCCTGCAGCTGCATCCACCATGCTCCTCTCCATAGATGTAAGACCCTCGTAGAAGTACTGGATGAGGAGTTGGTCGCTAATTTGGTGATGTGGACAACTAGCAACCAACTTCTTGAAGCGCTCCCAATACTCGTACATCGTCTCACTATGTCCCTGTTTGATGCCTGAGATCTCCTTCCGGATCGCTGTGGTCCTTGATGCTGGGAAGAATCGATTCAAGAACAATTTCTTCAGCTCGTTCCAGCATGTGACATCTTCTGGTTGCAAGTAATACAACCAGTCTTTTGCAGCTCCATCAAGTGAGAATGGAAAAGCTCTCAACTTGATCTGATCTTCGGGACATTGCGGGGCTTCATGGTTGAGCAGACCACATTGAACTCCTTAAGATGCTTGTGTGGGTCTTCTCCAGATAGCCCATGAAACTTGGGAAGAAGATGTATAAGACCAGATCTGAGCTCGAAGTCAGTCTCCAAGGCTGGGTAGGCAATACACGTCGGTTGATAGTTGATGTCTGGTGTTGCCAACTCTCGGATGGTGCGATTGTACTCTCCGTTTGGCCCTGCCATTGTTGGTGAGGGGCTTTCTTCCTTGACTTGAGTGTGTCGAAGACGAGTCCTCAAGTTTCGCTCAACCTCTGGATCCAAATCTAGTAGTTCCCCTGAAGTGGATCGTGTCATAAAAACGCAAAAAGAAATTAAGAGGAAGAGAAGAGAAAATAAAATAAAAGAAAAAGAAAAACCGCATAAAAAATAAAACTATGAAAGAAAAAAAAAGGAAATAAAACAAAACAGAAACTTGTTAGAAAAGAAAACCCGCAAAAAAGGAAACGTAGAAAAATGGAAACTTTTTTTTTTTGGTTTTTTTTAAATAAAATAAAAAAAATAAAAAAAAAAGGAAACCTGTAAAAAACAAAGACAAGAAAATACCGGGTAAGTCCAAACAAAATAATAAATAAATAAAAATCAAAACAAATAATAAAACAAGCAAGAAAATAAATTGAATCAAATTTAATGCCTCCCCGGAACGGCGCCAATTTGAAAAGGGCGTTTGTCGCACATGCACTTCAAATAAAATTTAAACTAAGTATAGCATAGGGCTAACATAGGTCGTTCTCTACCGGAGGACTTATAAAATTCAATTCAATCTATTTAATTACTCGTTTACCAAAAACTAATAAAAAATATAAAATATAAAATTGGGGGATTTTTGATCGAATTAAAACTAATTAAAACAAAGATTTTAACTAAGAAAATCAATAACCGAGAAAATCAATCAATTAAATATGTAACCGGTTTAACTTTACACCTGAATGCTATTTATCACTATCCCAAAAGATTAATTAGATAAATTATGGCCCCATAATTCAAATGCATCAAAACACCATGAATACAATCAAATTATGAATTTATTCTAACCAGAATAATTATGAATTAATTCTCGAAAGACTGCCCGTTCCCTACGAAACAAATCTTTCCACTCAGATAGAATAATAACGTACAATGAATTGCTAAATCAACACTCAACCGAGATATTAAATCAACAAATCAAAGAGTTTGAGAATTAATTCATAGCACATAAAATACCGAATTAAATATTAAAACATGGATTCAAAACAAACATCCAAAGTGTTAGGGCTAAACCGATTACAAAATACTTACCCCTCCATGGGTCGAAAAATCACAAATCTGTTTGGAAAAATTAGAACAAAGAGAATTAGAATAAAATTAAGAAAAAAAGGCCTGAGAAAATCAAATATCCGGTCTTGAACTCGATCCGAATCTCCAATATTCGCCGCGTTAATTTCTTAAATTTCTCGCTATTAACCGCCGTACGTGCTGATGGAAAATCGGCTGGGCTCGCGCGCGCCGCGTTGGTCTCTTGCCGCTGCTCGTGCGTGATGAACTACGCTGATGTGATGGTGATGCTGCTGCGTGGACGAGGTGTAACCGCTGGTATTGAAGACGTGCGAGCGTGACGAGCGTCACGCGGGAGGATTGTAAACGGACGAGGCGTTGTTCCTGGGAGACACCGGGCACCGGGATGGGTCTCTCCTCTCTTTATATCCTCTCGCATGGCTACTTCAAATAAGAGATTTGGCAATTAATGCTTGTGGACCCACAAGATATCACCACTCCTTCAAATTTCCTTCAATTCTTACGCCCAAGCACAAGCAATTCTTTCCATTCTTCTTCTTCACGTATTGCATGCAAACTAATAATAATAATAATAATAATAAATAAAAATACAAAACATTAAAATAATCAATTAAGCCTAAAAAATTAATATTAAAAATTAGAATAATTAATTTAGCATTTAAAATCACCAAAATTAATATTAAATCTATAAAAATGAATAAAATAGTAAATAATTGAAAATGGGGAAAACTATTATAAAAATGCATTAATTTAATAAAATATTAAGTTAAAGTCCAAAAATTAATTGCAAATTTAATGATAAATTACGCAGTTATCAGCGATCAAAACTACGTCGTTTTGATACTGGGTTCACTTAATCAAAACTACGTCATTTTGATGTTGTGGTGTCTATATAAGGAGGGGGAGCCCTCTGTTTAGGGTTTTAGGGTTCCATTAGCCGCCGTAGTTGCCGCAGAGAGATAGAGAGAGAGAGGGAAGGAAAGCACCTGATTCTGCTTGTGGTGATTCGTGGGAGTGGACGGTATTTGGCGTGGAGGCAAGAGCATGAAGGAACTTGTTGAGGTATGGGTTCTTGTCTTCTTGTACCTAATCCGGGGTTAGGCCCTGTGGTGAATGAACTATTGGATATCGTTCCTGTTGTTATATTATTTATATGTAAACTCATATAGGTGTGACCTCTTATATGAATGTTGGCCTTCAATGGTGTGTTATTTGGATACATGTATATATGCATGCCAAGTGTTTGAGATTATGCCTGTGAGGCCACGCATGCCAAGTGTTTGAGATTATGCCTGTGAGGCCACGCATGTCAAGTGTTTGAGATTATGCCTGCAAGGCCACGCATGCTATATGTTTGTTGTTATGCCCGAGTGATTGTGCATATTATGTGTTGGTTGTTATGCCTGAGTGACCGTGCATGTTATGTGTTTGTTGTTATGAGTGACTTGTGCATATTATGTGTTTGCCGTTATGCCGGAGTGATTGTGCCTATTATGTGTTCGATGTTATGCCTGAGTAGCTATGTGTCTTGTGTTTTGTGGAACCCGGTGGCTGTGGAAGTCCGGGACTGTTTTGTGGAACCCGGTGGCCGTGGAAGCCCGGGACTGTTTGTGGACCCCAGTGGCTGTGGAAGCCTGGGACTGTTCTTGGAACCCGGTGGCTATGGAAGCCCGGGACTGATCTTGGAACCCGGTGGCCGTGGAAACCCGGGACTGTTCATGTGTTAGCCTATGTGGCTGTGGAAATGATTGTATTTGCTGATGTAGTTTGTTATTATATCTATTAAAATAATTTGTATCATGACACCGCACTAGTACACATGGCATGTAGATGTTAGGAGCATGGGATGGGTTGGGGAGACATGATCCCTACTAAGCCGCGGTTGCTCACCCCTCCTACCTTGTTGTTTTCTTTTACGGGGACCTACAAGCGTTAGGTGGAAACACCAAGGTGGAAGACCTGCTTGTGACTTTGCTTACTATTATTTGTGTTTTGTTGTTTCGTGAGAGCTTGTAACCCCAAAGTGGGGAGATATTGCATTGAGGAGTTAAATGTAATACAAACATGTTTGGACACATTAATAATGGTTTGAACTTAATATATATGTATGATTGTCTCTTTGAATATTTGTTGTGAAATGTATGGTGTCCTGTATGAGCATATTGTATCCTAACCCCTTTATCCAAACTCGGGTAAAGGGAGGGTCATGTTCCGGTCTCCTCGGCTGGAAATTCGGGGCGTGACACTCCGGTTGTCGAACCCACAGGGAGTTAGCTAATGCTATTAAGCAGCAAGCACTAAGCTAACAAATTGAATTTATGTCCGAACAATTGATTTTTGAGTTGTAAATGTATAAGTCTTAAACAAGCAAATGCAGAAATAGAATTCACAAATTGTTGGCAAATCACGCAAATTGGAGATTTCACTGATATAAGGATCTAGGGGTCACAATTTCACCACCCAATGGTTTATAATACTTTGGTTATGGCATTTGGTCTTGAATTAATCAATCTAGGCCTTAACTCATATTCAAGTTGATTATCACCTACGTATCTTACACTTGGTCCATGCTAAGACAGGTTTAAGTATTTTATTTCATTTGGTCCATGAGAATAAAAGTTATCGGAGGAAAACAATCAATCTAACAATTGTAGACTTGGACAATCATGCAATCATCAGACCTAACGCACTAAAATCCACCCTAGACAAGGGCGAGATAACCTAATCATGTATAAACCAGGCTTTGCATTCAACCAATAATGAATTAAACATGAACAGAATATTATTCCAAATGAACAAGCAAAATCCACAACCCAAAGTTATTACATCTCATTGGGGCTACATTGCTCCCCTAGATAGAAGAGTTTTACCCCATAATCATGTTTATAAAACCATAAACTTCATAACAATCCATGATTAGAGTACCAGAAAATAGGGAAAGAGACAAATAGATGAACAATAGCCTTAGCCTTCTCCTCTTCTGTTCCCTAGCCTCCGCCACCAAGAATTGATCTCCACCACCGCTTAGCGTCCAAGAATCATCGGTCAGTGTCTCCAGCAATGGATGATTGCTCTCCAGGAATTCGGATGCTAAATGTTGTGCACCTCTCATCTATATTTATAGGGCTGCATAGTTTACATAAGGTGTGCCCTAGTTGACACTGTTGTCACTACCAAAACGACGTAGTTTTGGTAAGTGACTGGTTTCTTCGTTCCAAGCTCAATACAACTCAATCCACATCGAATTTGAACCAGGTCTTTTAAGTAAAAATGATCAGGACAATAAAACCAAGCCTCTGGAGTAAAATTACACCTGCCCGTGACAATGCACGCGACAATGCCATTGTCGCGGGCACTTCCAATGAGGCTCAAACTTAATCCACAACTTCCTAATAGTATATAGAAGGCTCCCATGAACTCAAATCTCTGCCCGTGACAATGACCAGTGTCGTGGGCAACTTGAATTAGCTACCTTTTGAGTCCATCTTGTCACGCCCCGAATCCGACCCACGTAAACCAGTTAGTGAATCCCCAAGCCCGCACCCGAAGGGACAAGGGGTTGGTGATAACACCGAGAAAGGGACCTTAGCACGGGTGCCGTCCCCGAACCATATCACACATATATCATACAAATACAACAATCTCATTTTTATCCACAATATAAACACACGTTCATACATGTCATTTCCCCCAAAGGGTCACATAATATTTTTACAACCCAACAAAACAAGCAAACACATACGAGGTCTTCACCTCTAGTGAACCTCCTAGCTCTTGTAGGCACCTGAAACAAACAAAGACAAACACAACAGGAGGGTTGAGCCATCACAGCTCAATAGGGATCCTTTCTCCCCGACCCATCCCGACTCATAAAATAGTGTAGGTGTCACGCCCCGAATTCAGGGAACCCGGAACCGGGTTCATGACTTCCCTGCCTTGCACCCGAAAGGTCAAGGGGTTGGTGACTAGCACCAATAGAGACTACACCGTGGTGCTGTCTCAAATATGCAACCCTGTACAGTCATACATCAAGGGTAATCCTGTACTTTCCCATACATCATCATGCATACAATAAGCCAAACAAATATACGACATCGCATCACCAACGGGTATGCAAATATAACCGTCCACGGACTCATGTCCGGGATACAAGCATAATACAATACACAATACAATACGATCAGTATCATACATCGAGTAGTAGGCACGTCCTTCGGAAGAAAGTCCTCCACTAGTCTCGGGTCACACCCGAAAAAGGTAAACAACAAGTAGGGGTGAGCGACAAGCTCGCAGGGTGACCCCAACACTCCACATCATGCAAACATACAAGTCTATACTACATGCTCGTGTACTGGACCGTGTGTAGTGTGCACAATCATCGGGACTCAGCCCGCAAACAAACATCGGGACCTAGCCTGCCCACACAGACAGCTTGTCCACGATCCTCACTAGGATCCCGGCTCAGGCACTCAGCCTACCACAGCGCTTATATGCCCGGACATTGGCGCCACACCGGCCTGCCATCGGTGCATATGCCGCCATGTCAACCACATAAGACCATCGGTGCATCACGGTGAGAACCCAAACAAGTCACGGAGTCCATGCCCCAATACCCCACATCAACATACTAACATGAGTATGGCATGTCATTCTCGACATTTCCTTTGGAACTGTAGCGGCCTCCACAAGTAAATCCTCAATCCTTGATTTATGAAGGAAGTACCCATAGCCTATTTTCTTGAAATCAAAAGTCCCGGCATTGGGTTCCCATAGCATAAATAAGATAATCTGATTTTTGGGGATTTTTCCGAGATGTCTAACCCCACTTTCCAAAAATTCACCACTACGAACTTTTGGGTTTTTCCCGAGATTTTACACTAAATCCCAAATTTCACATTTTGAAATAATGAGAATTAATTTTTCTAGTATTTTTCTTTGAATCCAAATGGGGGTATTTCGTTATTTACATTGTAACTTAAGTATAATACTTAGGCATAATGGTTTACAATGTAAATGTCCAATGGTGCGGTTACAGCACCGCTGGAACACTGTTTCACTCCTACGGATTTGATGTCGCGGACTAATGCTACGGAACTACTGTTCCACTCTTGCGGACTGACTACTACGGAACTATCGTTCCACTCCCGCGGACCGATGCTACGGAACTACTGTTCCACTCCTGCGGACCGATTATTCGGACTACTCGATCCGGACCAATTCCTCCGGACTAACTACTCCGGACTACTGATCCGGACTAATTCCTCCGGACTACTGATCCGGACTAATTCCTCCGGACTACTGATCCGGACTAATTCACTTAGTCCCGGAAAAACACTGTTCACTTAGTCCCGGAAACACTATTCACTTAGTCCCGGAAACACTATTCACTTAGTCCCGGAAACACTATTCACTTAGTCCCGGAAACACTGTTCACTTAGTCCCGGAAAAACACTATTCACTGTCGTTTTTGCCAATTTTCTCAGCTAGAACGGCAACCCAAAGAACCCCAAACACTCATAAACACATTTATTTTGATATACACCCCATTACACGTCTTAAATGTAATGACCCGTGTGTAACCCGTGTGTAAGGAGTTAACCACAAACACCTTGGATGTTGGTACACAAGTTTAAGGTAAGAGATGAGCCCAAGAGGGGACTTTTGAGAGGTGCATGTGTCAAGCGATAGCGTACATTTATGCCCTAGGAAGATGCTATGCGTTTACAGGCGGTTTTAGGCTGTTTTGGCTGATCTTGGAGCTCACTTTTGACCTAGTAGATGGCCTCAAACAATTGGCGTGCAAGAACAAAAGTTTCTTAGAATGAGGTCCTCTATCTACCACAGAAATTTCAGAGCATTTGGAGCTGCACGTGAATTCACCCATTTCACGTGCAAGCATATTTTTGCTTCTCAGGCCTCTACAAGATGCAAGGAGACTTGGGGTAAAGTTTGGGTGCATTTGGAGCTGCACGCCAATTGGGGAATTGGCGTGCAAATTGGCGTGCAGGCATATTTTTGCATGGTTCCCTTGGTTTTGTCATTCTAAGGAACTTTCTCCAAAGGACCATGTTGAAATTCTGAGTATTTTGGCCTATATGGGTGCGGAAAGGTGGTAACTTGTGTGATCAAAACTACGTCGTTTTGATCCTGGGATTCACTTAATCAAAACTACGTCGTTTTGATGTTGTGTTGTCTATATAAGGAGGAGGAGTCCCTCTGTTTTTAGGTTTAGGGTTTGTTGCTTCACCACCGTCGCAGAGAGAAAGAGAGGGAAGGGGAGCTCCCGGTTGCTGCCGGGCGTCTTGCGTGGGTGGTCGGTGCTTCGTGGGTGGACGGCGTTCGGCTTGGGATCGACCGTTCTTTGTGTTGTTGCGTTTTCCTTGAGGTAGGGGTTCTGTTCTTCCTAAATCCTCCTCTGTCCTAGGGTCCTAGGGCGGAATATGAGATATCCGTTATATTATTTATATGTAAATTCATATAGGTGTGACCTCCTATATGAATGTTGGCCTTCATGGCATGTTGGTGTGATTCTGTGATTACATGCTATGTGTTCGATGAAATGCCTGTGTGAATATAGCCGTATGCATATGCCCATTACGTGTTTGGTAATATGCCTGTGTGGCTGGATTTGTGGTTTAGTGTATCCTGTGTGTTTGCTCTATTTTCCTGAATGGTTGGGTTTGTGCGCTTGTGAACGGGTGCACACCAAGTGTTTGGTGGTATGCTTGGGTGACCATGTGTGTTGTGTGCTTGACTGTGTGGTATCTGGCCTGAAGAGGCGGTTAAAGAACTTTGCCTGAGAGGCGGTTAAATCACTTGGCCTGAAGAGGCGGTTAAATAACTTGGCCTGAAGAGGCGGTTAAATCACTTGTGTTTTGTGTGGTGGATAATTGTGACGACCGATGTGGTTTGTTATTGTTTGTTGAGATTGATGTAACACGTCACCGCACCTGTGCACATGCATGTAGCCGCTAGAGCATGGGAAGGGTTGGGAGACTTGATCCCTACCTAGCCGTGGTTGCTCACCCCCTCCTACTGTGTTTGCTTGTTTTCCAGGGACTTACGGGCGTTAGGTGGATACACCAAGGTGGAAGACTTTATCCATTTTACTCTTCCATTTATGTTGTTTTCTTTTATGGGAACTGATGTAACCCCAGGGGGGATGGGATTGTAAAGAATTCGTTATAATAAACTGGTTTGGAATATTTTTATGAATATTACTTTCTTGAATGGGTTGTGGATGTTTGAAATGTAAAATTCTTGGTTTGTATCCTAACCCCTTTGCCCTCCGTGTGGGTAAAAGGGGTCACGTGCCGGTTTCCTCGGGTTGGAAATCCGGGCGTGACAATATGGTATCGAGCATGGTCTAGTTGGCCTAGGGTAGTGGGCGGACTTGGTTATCCTAAGTCCTTTGGAGGAGCCCGGAGGGACATGCCTGATCAACATGGTCCTCTTTGAGCCTCCAAGGTGTACTTAGGGTAGTCCGGTCTTGTGATAGGATTTGCATGCATTGGCATTAGGGCACTAGTTGCATTTGCTGTGAATGTATGCTAAAGCGTGGATAAGATCACATGATTAAGTGAAATGTGCAACTCTGATTTGTTTGGCAATGTGTACTGGATGTGAACTGTGAAATGTGATTGATGCAATGTATGTGTGTAATGTCATGTGTTAGTGAAATTGATAATGGGGTAGAGGTAGTCAATTTGTTAGTAGTCAAACGCGTCCCTGACGTTTGTGCATCTTACTTCATGTAGTAAGAATGCCACCGAGGAGAGTGACACGTGCGTCCGGGGCAGTGGCTGATGAGTCATCCGCCCATGAGGGTCCGGGTGCGGGACCATCCGTTGGAGGGCATGCGTTGCTACCGGCACGGCTACAAGAAGGCATCCGGCTGGAGGTACGAGAGCTACGGGAGGGACTCCGGCAAGACGTTCGGGAGGAGGTGCGCCGTGAGATGGCAGCACGGCGGTGGTGCCACCACCACCACCACCAGTAGGAGAGCCGCCTCGTGAGCGTGAGAGTTCGCCGGGTGGTGTACCGACCCGTGCGAGAGGATGACGTGGTGACACGGTTCCGAAAGGAACAACCTCCGCGATTTAAGGGGGGAAGATCCTGTGGTAGTCGAGCGGTGGTTGAGGCAGATTGAGCATGTGTTCTCCTTTCTCCTGCCCCGGGAGGAGGATAAAGTGCGACCGCAATTCGGCAGCTAGAGGGGGACGCTTTGGAGTGGTGGACGAGTGTTGCGGGGAGCCGTGCGGTGCAACTCATGTTTTGGGAGGAATTCTTGCAACTCTTCCAAGATGAGTTCTTCCCGAATCGGTGAGATGGCGAAAGAGGGAAGAATTTGGCAGCTTAGCGGGGATCCAAGACGGTACCTGAGTATGAGCGGGAGTTCCGGAGATTGAGTAGGTTTGCTCCCGAGACTGTGGTGGGAGGACCTGAAGGCCCACAAGTTCACCTTGGGTCTCAGGCCAGCCCCTTAGGGAGAGGGTGGCGATTCTACGCTTGAGGACTGTCTTGAGGCCGTGGAGACGGCCCGAATAGCCGAGAGAGAGCCGGATGATGGGAGGCAGGCCCATCGGGGGCGCCATTGCAGAGTGGGCCTGATCGAGATGCAGGGTCCAAGAGGCTCAAGACGGAGGAGAGGGATAAGCGATTCTTTTCGCGATCGGGGTCGGACATCCGTGAACCCTGGGAGGTTCACCTTTGGCGGCGGAAGACAGGGGGGTCCATCTCGGGAGTCTACCGAGCGGATGCCACCGTGGGAGAGCAGGGTCACTTCAAAGGGAGTGCCCCAAGAAGGACCGGCGATGCAACAACCGTGGACGAGAGGGTCATTTGCGTCGGGTTTGCGGGAGTGGCAACAGGGGAATAGGGGCGCGGCATCCGGCGTGAGGAGTGATGCTAGCTTCCGTGCACCAGCCGGAGACCAGCTCGTCGGTGGCAGGCCAGCCAGCAGATCTAGTCGGACCCGACCCTGGGAGGCCGGAGCGCAGCGACGGAGGCCGGAGGCAACCTTAGCGGGAAGCGTCCAATGGATCGAGCCGACCGGTGGCACGGGCCAAGGGGAGGGTGTTTGCGCCGGAGGCGACATACCAGGAGGAGGCGAGTTACCACCCCCACCAGTGAGGGTGGAGCAGGACCATCGGTGGTTAGAGGTACCCTCTTGATCTCCCGTACATTAGCCTGTTCTTTTCGATACGGGTGCATCATGTTCGTTTGTTGCCGAGCTTGTAATAGACGGCTTGGGGTTAGCTTGTGTGGAGGCCGCGAGGCCCCTAGTTGTGGAGTCTCCGGTAGGAGGCATGATTGAGGTACGGCGAGTGTGTCGTGATCGTGTGTTAACCATAGGCGAGGTGGAGCTAGTTTTGACTTGCATGTGATGCCTTTGAGAACGTTTGATCTGATCTTGGGTATGGATTGGCTTATGGCTTTCCAGGCCAAGATAGATTGTTATCGGCGGCGTGTGACCTTCGTGACACCCGCAGGGACCTCTTGCACCCTGCAGGGGGAGTGGGATTGTGAGGCGAGTCGGGCCGGGCCGATGTTGGACCGGTGGGGTGCCATTACCCACAGAGTTGGCAGCCCGACCTTTGCGGAGGAGGGTAAGGTGGAAAAGAGGGTGTGGCCCGCTGTTGTGGACCAATTTCGGGATGTTTTTCCTGAGCGGTTGAGGAGTTTGCCACCTAAGAGGAGTGTGGAGTTCACCATTGAGTTGGTACCCGGGGACGGGTCCGATTTCCCAAGTAAGCGTATCGTATGGGGCCAGCTGAGTTGAGGGAGCTTCGAGAGGCAAATCGAGGAGTTGGTGGGCCAGGGTATATCGGACCGAGTACCTCACCTTGGGGTGCTCCGGTGCTCTTTGCTAAGAAGGGCGATGGCACGCTCGTCTCTCGCATCGACTACGGAAGCTGAATTCAGTGATTGTGAAGAACAAGTACCCGTTGCCTCGGATAGATGACCTGTTTGACCAATTGAGTGGGGCCCAGGTGGTTTTCCAAGATAGATTTACGGTCGGGGTATCACCGGCTCAGGGTTGGGGAGGAGGACATCCCTAAGACGGCTTTTCGGTGCGGGTATGGGCATTATGAGTGGGGAGTGATGCCTTTCGGGCTCACTAATGCACCAGCGGTGTTCATGCATTTGATGAACCAGGTCTTTGCTCCATACCTAGACTCGTTCGTGGTGGTGTTTATCGACGATATCTTGGTGTATTCCAAGACCGAGAGGGAACATGTGGAGCACTTGGCAACAAGTGTTGCAAACCTTGAGGGACCAGCAATTTGTTTGCTAAGTTTAGCAAGTGTGAGTTTTGGCCTAGGAGGTTCACTTTCTTGGCCATGTGGTGTCACTGAGGGAGTTAGGGTGGACCCGGCCAAGATTGAGGCCGTGGCATCGTGGGCGAGGCCAACCAACGTTTTTGAGATCCGTAGTTTTCTTGGTTTGGCGGGGGTACTATCGTCGTTTTGTAGAGGGGTTCTCCCGTTTGGCGGCTCCTATGACAGCGTTGACTCGGAAGGGCGTGAAGTTTGATTGGACCGACAAGTGTCGGCAGGCGTTTGAGACTCTCAAAACCCGTTTGACCACTGCACCCGTGTTGAGGTTGCCTAGGGAGGATATTCCATATGAGGTGTATTGTGATGCGTCCAGGGGTTGGTTTGGGGTGTGTGCTTATGCAGAGCACGGTGTGGTAGCTTATGGGTCGAGGCGGTGAAGCCTCATGAGCGGAATTATCCTACTCATGACCTTGAGTTAGCGGCCGTCATCTTCGCCCTGAAGAGTTGGCAGCACTACCTCTTGGGAGAAAAGTTTGTGGTGTTCTCGAATCACAAGAGCCTTCATACATCTTTACTCGAAGGACTTGAATTTGAGGCAAAGGAGATGGGTGGAGTATTTGCGAGACCTTTTGATTTTACTCTTGCCTATACCCCGGGCAAGGGAAATGTTGTGGCCGATGCGTTGAGCGAGAAAAGGGAAAGCCGATGGAGCAGTTGGCGACGTGCAGTTGCCTGCACATTGTTCAGGATGGTGGGACAATCCCGAGTCCTTTGGTGGTAGTGCCTGAGTTGTACCAGCCGCGTCCGGGAGGGACAACTGGGTGACATTGAGTGTGAGGTTCTCCGTGCCCGTATTGAGGCCGGGGAGCTATCCGGGGATCGACAGAGGGTCCCGAGCATGAGTTGTCATTTCAGGGGCGGTTGGTCGTGGCTTCTTCCCTCCGGGATGAGGTGATGAGGGAGTTTCACCGGTCTAGAGTTGCTTGTGCACCCAAGGGGTACGAAGATGTACCATGCGCTTCGGGGACATTTTTGGTGGCCAGGGATGAAACGCGATGTAGCTTGCCTTTGTTTCGCGGTGCCTCACGTGTCGCCAGGTGAAGGTCGAGCATCGGCGGCCGGCGGGCATGTTACGGCCCTTGCCCATAGCGGAGTGGAAGTGGGACCATATAGCGATGGATTTTGTGATCGGTCTTCCACCCACCACCGGGCGGAAAGATATGATTTGGGTGATTGTGGATCGACTCACAAAGTCGGCCCATTTCCTTCTTTGTTCGCGAGCGGGACTCTATTGGGACCTTGAGTCAGTGTACATGAACGAGATTGTGAGATCGCATGGCGTACCATCATCGGTTGTCTCGGACCGGGATTCGAGGTTCACTTCTCGTTTCGGGCGAGGGTTTGCAGGGAGGCTATGGGGACCAAGCTTCATCTGAGTACAGCCTTTCACCCCGAGACCGACGGTCGACCGAGCGGACGAATCGAGACCATGGAGGACATGTTGAGGGCTTGTGTGCTAGATTTTGGGGGTTCGTGGGCAACTCACCTTCCTTTGGTGGAGTTTGCCTACAACAACAGTTATCGAGCATCCATTGGGATGGCTCCTTTTGAGGCGTTGTATGGACGGCCGTGTCGATCCCCTTTGTGTTGGACCGAGGTGGGGGAGACAGCTCTCTTGGGACCGCAGTTGGTTCAAGAGGCTACCGAGAAGGTCAAGTTGATTCGTCGGCGTTTGTTGGCAGCTCGGAGTCGCGAGAAATCTTATGCGGATCAGCGACGGCGACCTTTGGAGTTTTCTCGTTGGTGATCATGTGTTCCTTCGTGCCTCTCCACGTCGTGGACATCGACGGTTTGGGCGAGGTTCCAAGCTATCTCCGCGGTTTATTGGTCCTTTTGAGATTCGGATCGTGTAGGGCTTGTGGCCTACCGGTTAGCGTTACCACCGCGGGCCGAGTCGAGTGCACAACGTGTTTCACGTGTCCCGGTTGCGGAAGTATCACCCTGACCCCACTCACGTGATTGATTGGGGAACGTTGGACATTGAGGATGACATGTCCGTCATTGAGGCCCCTATTCGTATCCTCGATCGGCGAGAGAAGCTTTTGCGTGGTCGTGTTTATTCCTTTGGTTCGCGTGCTGTGGCAAAGACCGTGGTATTGAGGAGGAGACATGGGAACGTGAGTCCGTGATGCGTGAGCGGCACCCCGACTTGTTCGAGGACGAACAATCTTAAGCGTGGGAGGTGGCTGTTGCCAAGGGATGGATAGTGATATTTTCTTGTGATGTGTTTTCTTGTATTCGTTGATGTATTTGTAGTCTTTTAAAGACATGTGTTCTTGTTTGTGATGTGCCTTGGGATGTGTATTCGTGCCATGTGGACACGTGTTATGTGCATCATTGTGGTTATGGATTATGGTGGTATTGTTATGTGCCGTTGTGTTTGTGTGTGGTGTATGACCCATTTGGGTGTTGTAGCTCGCCGTGTGGCAAATGGGTAGCTTGTGTTTGTTTTCCTCGTATGTCATTTCTTTTCGAGGACGAAAAGTCTTAAGGGGGAGAGGATGTAATGACCCGTGTGTAACCCGTGTGTAAGGAGTTAACCACAAACACCTTGGATGTTGGTACACAAGTTTAAGGTAAGAGATGAGCCCAAGAGGGGACTTTTGAGAGGTGCATGTGTCAAGCGATAGCGTACATTTATGCCCTAGGAAGATGCTATGCGTTTACAAAGGCGGTTTAAGGGCTTTTGGCTGATCTTGGAGCTCACTTTTGACCTAGTAGATGGCCTCAAACAATTGGCGTGCAAGAACAAAAGTTTCTTAGAATGAGGTCCTCTATCTACCACGGAAATTTCAGAGCATTTGGAGCTGCACGTGAATTCACCCATTTCACGTGCAAGCATATTTTTGCTTCTCGGGCCTCTACAAGATGCAAGGAGACTTGGGGTAAAGTTTGGGTGCATTTGGAGCTGCACGCCAATTGGGGAATTGGCGTGCAAATTGGCGTGCGGCATATTTTTGCATGGTTCCCTTGGTTTTGTCATTCTAAGGAACTTTCTCCAAAGGACCATGTTGAAATTCCGAGTATTTTGGCCTATATGGGTGCGGAAAGGTGGTAACTTGTGTGATCAAAACTACGTCGTTTTGATCCTGGGATTCACTTAATCAAAACTACGTCGTTTTGATGTTGTGTTGTCTATATAAGGAGGAGGAGTCCCTCTGTTTTTAGGTTTAGGGTTTTGTTGCTTCACCACCGTCACAGAGAGAGAAAGAGAGGGAAGGGAGCTCCTGGGTTGCTGCCGGGCGTCTTGCGTGGGTGGTCGGTGCTTCGTGGGTGGACGGCGTTCGGCTTGGGATCAGACCGTTCTTTGTGTTGTTGCGTTTTCCTTGAGGTAGGGGTTCTGTTCTTCCTAAATCCTCCTCTGTCCTAGGGTCCTAGGGCGAATATGAGATATCCGTTATATTATTTATATGTAAATTCATATAGGTGTGACCTCCTATATGAATGTTGGCCTTCAGTGGCATGTTGGTGTGATTCCGTGGATTACATGCTATGTGTTCGATGAAATGCCTGTGTGAATATAGCTGTATGCATATGCCCATTACGTGTTTGGTAATATGCCCGTGTGGCTGGATTTGTGGTTTAGTGTATGCTGTGTGTTTGCTCTATTTTCTGAATGGTTGGGTTTGTGCGCTTGTGAACGGGTGCACACCAAGTGTTTGGTGGTATGCTTGGGTGACCATGTGTGTTGTGTGCTTGATCGTGGTATCTGGCCTGAAGAGGCGGTTAAAGAACTTTGCCTGAGAGGCGGTTAAATCACTTGGCCTGAAGAGGCGGTTAAATAACTTGGCCTAAGAGGCGGTTAAATCACTTGTGTTTTGTGTGGTGGATAATTGTGACGACTGATGTGGTTTGTTATTGTTTGTTGAGATTGATGTAACACGTCACTGCACTTGTGCACATGCATGTAGCCGCCAGAGCATGGGAAGGGTTGGGGAGACTTGATCCCTCATGGCCGTGGTTGCTCACCCCTCCTACCGTGTTTGCTTGTTTTCCAGGGGACTTACAGGCGTTAGGTGGATACACCAAGGTGGAAGACTTTATCCATTTTACTCTTCCATTTATGTTGTTTTCTTTTATGGGAATCGATGTAACCCCAGTGGGGATGGGATTGTAAAGAATTCGTTATAATAAACTGGTTTGGAATATTTTTATGAATATTACTTTCTTGAATGGGTTGTGGATGTTTGAAATGTAAAATTCTTGGTTTGTATCCTAACCCCTTTGCCCTCCGTGTGGGTAAAAGGGGGTCACGTGCCGGTTTCCTCGGGTTGGAAATCCGGGCGTGACATTAAATAACTCTAAATTTCATGTAATCAACGTAAATACCTCTTTTATGCATTTAAATCACAAGATTCAACCAAAAATTGGGTTTCCCCCAAATCTTAAGGTTCACCCCCAAATTCCATGATTTCACCCAAATTAAGCATGCTAAGCCTACTATGAATCATATAAGGAGTTAGAATCACCTACCTGGAAGATTCTTTGCGATCCACGAGCTCCAATCGCCCCAAAATCACCAAGAAAGCTCTTCACGCTCTTCACCTTCTCTCTCTCTCTCTCTTGCTCAAACACGCACGCACCAATAATTGGAAATTAAAGAGATAAGGCAGTTCTTAATTATATATGTATCGTTGCCAATAATTGGCCTCCCAGCAATAATTGACCCGAACGCAATAATTGACCTCCCGAGGTCACGAACTCCAAATTGAGTCAAATTATCGTCAAAACGCTCGAAATAACGAGCACAACATTGTTCAGATATTATCACACTCAAATGATCGCTCAAACGCAAAGTCAACCAATAAACCCCAAAAAAGTCAACAATCGGGTCAAATGGGGCCCCGACTCGAAATCGGGCCCAAGTACAATCAAAATGCTCGCATCGACGGCTACACTACCGTCCAGGATAGTTACATTCCCACGTAATGACTCTCTCAAAACTACCCAAATACGAGTCTTTACGGTAGGCATGTGCTCATGTAATACTATATATATCACCAACTCAATCATAAAATCACACATTCACATAAAAAGCAAACCTCCCTAGTCACACAAATATTTCCTCGGGAAAGCAGATTACCTCTCAGGCACCATAGTGCATCTTAGCCTCGGTATTGTCTCTCCGACATAGGAACCTCTTAGGCCCTATATACATCTTGCCTCATAGGCCCTCAACGAGTAGCCTCTCAGGCTTATCAAGATAGCCTCACAGGCTTAACACTCATCCGATAACACTTCCAAAATACCGTTCACTAGCCCGAAAAAACACCGTTCACTTAGTCCGGGGAAAACACTGTTCACGTAGTCCGTAAACTGTTCACTAGTCCGGAAAAAAGACTATTCACTAGCCCGGAAACACTAATTCGGAAACACAAGTTCACTAGTCCGGAATAACACTGCTCACTTAGTCCAGAAAATACTATTCACTTAGTCCGAAAAATATTGTTCACTAGTCGGGGAAAATCTTGTTCACTAGCCCGGAAACACTAGTCCAAAACTGGTCATTAGCCTGAAAAACACTATTCACTATCGTTTTTGCCAATTTTCTCAGCTAGAACGGCAACCCAAGAACGCCAAACACTCATAAACACATTTATTTGGATATACACCCCAATACACGTCTTAAACAACTCTAAATTTCATGATCAACGAAATACCTCTTTTATGCATTTAAATCACAAAATTCAACCCAAAATTGGGTTTCCCCTAAATCTTAGGGTTCACCCCCAAATTCCATGATTTCACCCATGTTAAGCATGCTAAGCCTACTATGAATGATATAGAGTTAGAATCACCTACCCGAAATGATTTTTCACGATCTACGAGCTACAATCGCCCCAAATCACCAAGGTCAAGCTCCTCCTCCAAGCTCTCACCTTCTCTCTCTTTCTCTTGGTCAAGCACGTACACATAGAGAAATAAAGGATAAGGCGGTTTCTTCATTATTTATCTCTTGCCAATAATTGGCCTCCTGTGATAATTAACCTTCAAGGTCACGAACTCCAAATTGAGTCAAATTACCATCCAAAACGCTCAAGTGACGAGCACAACATTATTTTGATATTATTACACTCAAATGATCGCAAAAGCAAAGGCAACTAATAACCCCGGGGAAAGTCAAAAGTTAGGCCACTCGGGGCCCCGACCCAGAATTAGGCCCAAGAATCGTCAAAATGCTCACATCGACAACTACATTACCGTCTAGATAGTTGCATTCCATAGAATGACTATCTCTCAAAACTACCTAAATACGGGTCTTTACACATCTTCTGCCCACAAACTTCTGAGTATACAAGGTGATCTAGCAAATGTGTGAGAAAAATCTCCCCCAAAACCTATCAAAATCACTCAAAAAATACCACTATACACAAAACAGTATCTTCCTAGGGGTTAGAGCAAATATATGCAAATTACCATGCAAATAGACCTTAAACATACTCTAAAACACACTAAACATGGCATAGAATAACGGCATAAAT
Source organism: Taxillus chinensis (assembly GCA_023512835.1). NCBI lineage: Eukaryota > Viridiplantae > Streptophyta > Magnoliopsida > Santalales > Loranthaceae > Taxillus > Taxillus chinensis. Next base: position 46,668,346 of record CM042085.1, on the reverse strand, counting down.
GCACGTTATCGGCGACCAGGCATGTTGATGAGGACGTGGTTATGAGGTTCCGAAAGGAACAAGCTGTAATGACCCGTGTTTTGGGATGTGAGGAGTTAGTCCACGGTTTTGCCTTTTGGGGTGGCAATTGTTGGGTTTTAGGGAGTTTTTCTTCCCACACACACCGCTAAAACACCTTGTATTATGATGAGCAAGCTAGAGGCAAGATTTGAACCCAAGAGGGAGTTGTTGGAGGTTGTGCTGACAATGGCATTGTCATGTGCATTATCACGTGCAAGGAGATTATTGCACGCCTACCTTCTACATGATTCAAGGGAGCTTGGGGCGAATTTCACATCATTTGGAGCTACGTGATATGGGGATATCACATGCAATATGGTGTACAACCATGTTTGTCATCACTGGATTTCGTCCGGGAGGGAAACTTTTGGGGTGCGGTTCCCCCAACCATCATTCGAATGGTGATGAAAATTACGGAGTCGCCACCAACCGTTTTGGGGTGCGGTCGGTCACCTAAAAGGAAATTATCTATGCTAGGGATAAGCTCGAGAGTTTGTTACTCGTGGGGAAGGACTAGCACCCCCATAACGCCCTTTCGGTACCTATCTTAAGATTTGGAAGTTTCTAACTTGTTTTAATTATTTGACCTAAAGTTAATTAGCCTAAAGTTGATGTTAAAATTACATATGCCCTAAAGGTCTACCCCCTTTTTTTATTTTCTAAGTTAGTTGTTGACGTTGTAATTAAGTTCAATTTGCCCTAAGTATCTAAAGGAAATCCTAACAATTTAATGTTACCATTTTTTTTCTAAGTTATTTGTTAACATTTGAATTAAGTTCAATTTGTCCTAAGCGTCTAAAGGGAGTTCTAACATTTTGGTTTTTCCATTTTTTTCTACATTTTTTTTGTTGAAGTCACAAATTAAGTTCAATCTATCCTAAAGAAAGTCCTATGATTTTGTTCTAAGTTAAAACTTAAAATGCACGCTATTAACGACACTAAGAATAAAAGAAAGAAAAGCACATAAAAGAATCTAAGTGATTAAAAAGTTTTAAGCACATATCAAAAAAAAATGAAAAAATGAAAAAAAAGAAGCAAATGTTGAAAAATAAATATTTGAAAATTCTAAAAAAAAAGTGTGACTTATCTAAATTCCCTTTTTTTTATTTTTTTACAAGTTACAAATGCATTGGGATACTTAACCCATAATTACAAAATTAACATTGGCTCAAATCTAGCAAATTGTCCTACGGCCCAATATAAAACACGGAAGATATCAAACCCAAATACATCAAATCTATACTATGTCATTTGGCTATTTGAATCTTTCAACGTGGGGTGCATTGGCTTGGAACATCAAATCTCTCTGCTTTCATCGTTTTGAAAGAAATAGCCCGGAGTATAAGATAAAGCGAGCATTCATGTGTTTTTTTTCTTGAAACAAAACAGATTCCGGCAAAACGATGACATCAAACCAGTGCATACCCACATTCGGAAACCAGATTAGAGTTTGAAAAACCAACCAAAGGACCCATACACTTTTAAAACCACCAGTGCATCCTTATATTTTGGAAACCAAAGCACAACTCAAATCACATCTTCACCCGTTTGGGCATTCATCACCACGAAAAACAAACACAAAAGCATAAACAGTAAGAGAAATGTATAGCTCTTAATACCCAACGAAAATTGAAATGGCTGAAGGTTGATCTCAAGGAAACAATGTAAACAGGAAGGGTACCAGGAACTTAACCAACAAACTCCGAAACGTGAATGAATAATACTCCGCCAACAAGCAAAACTCATATGAGGACTCGGACATCATGGCTATGACAAAGGATGAGCAAAACTCATATGGAACCACGTATAAACAGAACATTACCAAAGAAGGCACCGCCGAAAAATGCGTTTCTTTACTGGTCGGTGCTTGTCCTCTTGTGCACAAGTGAATGTCCCTCGCGTTGACTTCCGACTAAACGACGGCCGTATGAACAATCCTTGCGCCTTTTGGATACCTTCAGCGTCTTCCTTGGGTTCGTCGTGAAAACTCGGGACATCCGTCGGTGGGCGTGCACCCTCCGAACGTCTTCGTCGTTGCCCCGACCGACTATTGTGTCTCACCGAAATGGTCTCGGGAATCCTTCATTGTGGGATCTGTGGGGTGATCGGTGAGAGAGTCCAGCTTCATAGTGATGGTATGCTGGCCAAGGGAACAAAGGGGCGTCATAGGAGGGGGAAAGAAAGGATTTTGCACTATATGTTTTTCGAGTAAAGAAAAGATCAATCGGGGGCTTTTTTTTGGCTCTAGATTTCTCGGGGAGAAGAGGAGAAGGAAAGGGAAGGGTGTGTGTGTGTCGTTTTTTTGGTTTAAAAAGGGGAGGACGGCCTTTTGTTTTGGGTTTTCTTCTTTTCGGAGGATCGAGAAAGGGGATGAAGATTTGGTGCTGGGTTTTTTCGGGAGAGGCGGTAGTGGTGAAAGGTGAAGGCTTGGCGTGCGTGAAAAAAAGAAAAGGTGATTGGGTTTGGTGGAAATGGAGAGGAGAGGAAATGATGGCCGGTGTTCTTCTTCGGGAGAAGAAGCGGGTGTGGAACTTTTTCGGCGAAAGGGAGAGAGCCCGAGCGAGAGGTGAAAGCTGGGTTTATATAGGCTAAAGGTGCTAGGGTTTGGGCGGAGGGGTGAAAGGCGCCGTTGAACGGGTGATGGGTTGGGCAAGAGGTTAGGTTTGAGAGAAGGAGGGCAACCCATGGTTAGATTGTGAGGGCTGGGTTTGGAAGGATGGGCTGGCGCGGAGGCGGGTCGTCCTCTGGTGGTCCTCGGCAAGGTGGTTTGCTGGCGCGGGGTGGTCGTCCGGGGTCACGGGCCTGGGTGCGGCTTTGACGAAGAAGACGAATGAGGAAGGAGAGAGGAGAGAAATGGACGAGGAGGGTAAGTGAAGGTGATAAGGGGGGATGCGATTTGTGTGGTGGAAAATTTCTTTGGTTTTATGTTTTTTATTTTTATTTTGTTTTTTTTATTTTGTTTTTGTTATATATTTGAGTTGGTTTTATTTTCCTCCGGCCAATGAGAGGCCGACGCCTGGCTCTGAAGTGGGCGGGAAAAAAAAAAAGAAAGCAGAAAATTATTATTTTTGGATTTTTAAGCGATGTCTTTCGGTTTTTTGGGATCGATATGACAAACCGGATTTCAAAACATCTCGAAAATATTATTTTTGGACTCGGGGCGTCATGACGAGCGACCCCGTGTCAATTTTATTTGAAAACAATCTCATTTTTACGGCGAGCTTGTCTTGAGATTATTTATTACCGAAAAAACGTATTTATTTTTTAAATTTTTATTGAAAAAGCCCGAGAGGGAATATATACAATATATACGTCAAAATTCTCGAAACGACGAGTAAGATGATATTATGAGGTTCGTGACATGATCCGGAGCTCCGTGTGAAAGGTCAATTACCGTTTTGACCCTCGATGGCGGGCCGAACGCTGTTTCGACTATATCTTCTTCGTTTGACCCCGGAATTGAGCGCGGCCGATTGCGTTGATCCTCAAATTTGATTTTTATTGCCCAGGGACCTGCTTTTTGACCTTTAGAGGACTTTCTTGAATAATTGTCTTAAAATTGGGCATTTGCGACTCAATAATCACGACCCATCGTCCTTCACAAATTTCAACGGATCGAGGCGACATTGAAGAAAATTGAATTTGATAAAATATGTCCAACCCAAACAAATTACGGTCCAACAATGTTTTTACACCATCACTTTGGTTTTGTTATTCTAATAATCTTTTCTCAAAGGGGCATGTTTGAATTGTGTGTATTTTGTCTTGTGTGGATGCGGGAAGGTTGTAGCATGTTTTAATCCAAACTATGTCATTTTAATGATTGGGTTCACTTATTCAAAAATACATCATTTTGATGTTGAGGTGTCTATATAAGGAGGAGGAGCCGTCTTTGTTTTAGGTTTTAGGGTTTTTGTTGTCGGCCGTTGCGAGAGAGAGAGAGAGAGAGAGAGAGAGAGAGAGAGAGAGAGAGAGAGAGAGAGAGGATCTCCTAGTTGTTGTTGTAGGGGTGACTAGCGTGGGTCGACGGCGTCTAGCGTGGGAGCAAGGGGGATCTTCCAGCGGTAGGGGTTTCTGTCTCTTCTAGTACCCGTTGCGGGGTTAGGCCCTGTGGTGGATGATTTGTAGAAATCATCGTTGTTATAATATATATATGTAAATCCATATAAGTGTGATCTCCTATATGGATGTTGGCCTTCAATGGCATATTTTGTTTGGTGTGAACTTTTGGGGTTCGTTGCGTTGCGAGTGGGTCATAGTGGCCGTTCGGAATGTCCGTGTTGTTCATTAGGCTTGGTTCCACTTGTAGGTTCACATGGGGAAACCTTGAGGTTTCCAGGGGGGGAATATATTTGATTATATGCCTGTGTGGCTGAGATGCATGTTATGTGTTTGATTTTATGCTTGTGTGGTGAGATGCATGCTATGTGTTTGATTTTATGCTGTGTGGTTAAGATGCATGTTATGTGTTTGATTGTATGCTTGTGTGGCTGGTTGTGGGCCTGTATGGCTGATTGTGGAGCTGTGTGGCCGATTGTGAGCTGTGTGGCTGATTGTGAGCCTTGTGTGGCTGGTTGTGGATCTGTGTGGCTGGTTGTGAGCCTATGTGGCTGATTATGAGCCTGTGTGGCTGATTGTAGGCTGTGTGGTTGTGGATCCTGTATGGCTATGATTGTGAGCCTGTGGCGGTGGACATGGGCCTATGTGGTTGTGGAAATAGTTGTGTTTGCCCTTGTGGTTTGTATGTTGTCATATTTATTTAAGTTGAATAACACCTGTACATACTTGTATCATGACACCGCACTAGTACATGTTGACATGTAGATGTTAGGAGCATGGTATGGGTTGGGGAGACATGATCCCTATTAAGGTGTGGTTGCTCACCTCTCCTACTGTGTTTCTTTTCTTTTCATGGACCTACGGACGTTAGGTGGGAATACCAAGGTGGAAGACGGTTATGCCATGTTGCTTTGTTTAAATGTTATTTTGTGTTATGATGTTTTGTGGGACTTTGCAATCCCGGTGGAAAATGATGTAACCCAGGTGGATAGATTGTAAGAGAGTTTTGATTGTAATAAAGGCATGTTTGGGTTGTAAACATTTAATTGTGGTTTGAAATTATTAAATACATGATTTTGTTTTTTTAAATATCTGTAGTGGATGTTTGTGTTGTTCCGTGTGGAGTTACTTGTCCCAACCCCTTGCCCATCGGGTGGGTAAAGGGGAGTCACGGACCGGTTTCACCGGGTTGGAAATATGGTATCGAGCATGGTCTAGATGGCCTAGGGTGGTGGGCGGATTTGGTTATCTTGAGTCCTTTGGAGGAGCCTGGAGGGGACATGCCGGATCAACATGGTCCTCTTTGAGCCTCTAAGGTGTACTTGGGGTAGTCTAGTCTTGTGGTAGGATTTGCATGTATTGGCATTAGGGCACTAGTTGCATTTGTTGTCTATGTTTCATTGTGTGAAAATTAGGATAAAGCATGTGATAGGCAAATACGAAGAACATGATTTAATCGTGTAACTACGATTATATGATAACTTAAGGTTGTGTGCTTGTGAAAGTGCTACTTGTGCAATGTGATTTAATGAGAACCGAACTTTATGCAAAGTGTGAATTGCCATGTGATAATTGAATTGAGGAATGGGGTAGGGGTAGTGACACGTGATAGATTTCAAATGCGTTTTGATGATTGTCTTTTTTACTTCGTGTAGTAAGAATGCCACCAAGGAGGGTGACGCGTGCGTCTAGGCGATGGGCGATGAGTCATTTGCCCATGAGGGACCAGGTGCGGGGCAACCCGCTGGAGGACATGTCTTTGTTGTTGGCACAGTGCGAGAGGGCATCCGGCAGAAGTCCAAGAGCTAAGGGAGGGTATCCGGCAAGAGGTTCGAGAGGAAGTGTGCCGTGAGATGGCAGCACGACGAGTGGTGCCACCACCACCACCACCGCCCGATGGGGAGTTACCTCGTGAGCGTGAGAGTTCGCTGGGTGGCGTACCGATGCACCGTGCAAAGGATGATGTTGTGACGAGGTTTCGAAAGGAACAACCTGCGAGGTTCAAGGGAGAGGGGAATCCGATGATAGTTGAGCATTGGTTGAGCGAGATCGAGCATGTGTTTTCCTTTCTCCTACCCCGGGAGGAGGATAAGGTGAGGCTGGCCATTCGGTAGCTAGAGGGAATGCCCTAGAGTGGTGGCGAGTGTTGCGAAGCCGTGAAGTGCGGTTTATGTTATGGGACGAGTTCCTGCAACTCTTCATGATGAGTTCTTCCTCGAGTCATTGAGGTGGCAAAAGAGGGAAGAATTTCGCGAGGTTGAGGCAAGGATCGAAGACGAGTGCCCGATATGAGCGGGGAGTTCCAGGAGCTTGAGTAGATTTGCTCCCGAGACTTTGGCAAGAGGACCTGAAGGCCCACAAGTTCACCTTGGGTCTCGGGCCAGCCCATTGGCGAGGGTGGCGATTCGCGTGCGAGGACTTATCTTTGAGGTTGTTGAAACAACCCGTATAGGCGAGAGAGCTTGATGATGGGAGGCAGGCCCATTAGGGTCGATAGTTACGGGGTGGGTCTGATCGTGATTCGGGGCCTAAGAGGCCTAAGACGAGGAGGGGAGGTAGCAGTTCTTTTTCGCAAGGAGGGGTCAATCATCGGTGAACCTAGGGAGGTTCACCTTTGGTGGCAACAGGAAGGGAGGTTCAGCGGAAGTCTTCCCGGTGGTTGTTATTGCTATAGAGAGCAAGGCCACATCAAGAGGAGTGTCCCAAGAAGGATTGGCACTGCAAGAGCCGTGGACGACAAGGCCATTTGAGCGAGTTTGCGGAGAGCGATTGTTCATTCACCGTGTGGGTAAAGGGTATCATGAACCGGTTTCCTCTGGTTGGAAATCGGGGTGTGACATATTCATTGACGACATCCTTGTGTACTCAAAGACCCGATTGGAACATGAGGAACATTTGGCCGTGGTATTACGGACCTTGAGAGAGCATCAATTATATGCCAAGTTTAGTAAGTGTGATTTTTTGGCTGCAAGAGGTGCATTTCCTTGGCCACGTGGTATCAACCGGAGGTGTCCGAGTGGACCCGGTTAAGATTGTGGCGGTGTCATCGTGGGGGAGGCCGGTGAATGTGTTTGAGATCGGGAGCTTTATAGGCTTGGCGGGGTATTATCGACGCTTTGTGGAGGGGTTCTCTCGTTAGCGGCACCTATGACGGCTCGACCCAAAAGGGGGGTTAAATTTGTGTGGGTCGACAAGTATCGCTAGGCTTTTGACACCTTGAAGGCTCGGTTGACCACCACGCCGGTGTTGAGGCTACCACGAGAGGAGGTGCCATATGAGGTGTATTGTGATGCATCCAGAATGGGTTTGGGATGTCTTGATGCAAGAGCGCAATGTGATTACATATGGTTCGAGGCGGTTGAAACCTCATGAGCTGAACTATCCCACGCATGATTTGGAGTTGGCGGCATGATCTTTGCCTTAAAGAGTTGGTAACATTATCTTCTAGGGGATAGGTTCGTGGTGTATACGAGACCATCGGAGTCTTCGGTATATCTTTACCCGGCGGGATTTGAACTTGAGGCAACGTCGGTGGATGGAGTATCTTCAAATCTTTGATTTTAACCTTGCGTATACCCTTGGTAAAGGGAATGTTGTGGGAGATGCCCTGAGTAGGAAGGGCAAGGCCGAGGTGGCCATGAGGGAATGGAAACTAATGGAGCAGTTGGCAATGTTGCAGCACCAGCCTAGTACCTTTGAGAGAGGAATGGTTTTGAGTCCTATTGTTGTGGTACCCGAGTTGTATCGGCGAGTCCAGGGATGGACAATTGGGGGATATTGAGTGCGAGGTACTCCGTGAACGGATTATAGCTAGGGAGCTAGTAGGAGATTGGGCCGAGGGCCCCGAGCACGAGTTGACCTTTCAGGGGTGCTTGATTGTGGCATCTCCTCTTCGTAGAGATGTGATGAGGGAGTTCCATCAATCTAGAGTTGTTGTTCATTCAGGAGGCACCAAGATGTACCATTCTCTTCGGAAACATTTTTCGTGGCCTACGATGAAGAAGGATGTGGCGAGTTTGTTTCTACATGCCGGACCTGTCGGCAGGTAAAGGTTGAGCACCATTGTCCAGTGAGTCCTGTTGCAGCCCTTAGCCGTGGCGCAGTGGAAATGGGACCACGTTACTATGGATTTTGTGACACGACTTCCACCCACCTTGTCACACCTCGGTTTTCGACCCGAGGAAACTGTTCATTACTCCCCTTTACTCACGCGGTGCACAAGGGGTTGAGATGAATGTTACCACAGCATATCACATATCTTTATTAAATTCAGACCACAATAAATATCCCAAAGGCAAACCACATCACTTTATTAATTTAAAAACCTTTTATATTATTTCCCCACTGGGTTACCATATTTCCATAATTTAAAATAAAACAAAGCAACAAAGCAGAATAGCTGTCTTCCACCTTGGTGCCACTACTAACAGTGTAGGTTTACGAAAGGAAAACAAACCATAATAGGAGGGTGAGCAACTACGGCTCAGTAGGGATTAAGTCTCCCCGATCCATCCCATGCTCCTAGCATCTACATGAGGACGTGCACAAGTGCGTGTCGTGGAAATAATTTATGAACAGGTTATAATTAACATTTATATACACGACAACATACAAACGAGGCCATACAAAGCATCACGACCCACGGCCACACAAGCTTCCATACTACGGTCACACAGGCTCCACGGCCGGACGGACAACCACAACAACATCCACACAGGCTCCATAGCCATGAAGGCTACCATAACCACAGCCACATAGGCTTCATAGTCTCATATAGCACACTTAATCACACATTCACAACACGTCAGATAAATACATGTATTCGACAATCCACACAATCCGTAATTATCATATCCACATAATCATCCTTTGGGACATAATTATCATATCAACATAACTCCCAGGAAACCTAAGATTTCGCCATGAGGCCCTACCGCGGGATAACCCCTAACGATCTCAACCACCGAGCTGAAAAACACAAATACCCCAATGGCCCCGAGGCTCCTTTGCCATGAGCACGAACCTGAAATCCCCGGATCCGGACTCAACGACATATCTAAACATAACTTTGCCATTGAAGGCCAACATTCATATAGGAGATCACACCTATATGAATTTACATATATATATATATATATATTACATATCTAATCCACAATTGAATCTACCACAAGACTTGAGAACGAGAATAGGGTCGGGGAGAATGAAAACCTACCTTAAAAGGATCCCTTGCTCTTGCTCCCACTTTGCACTTGTTTGTACAAGCATTCTTGAGTTAAAGCGAGTACTTAGTACATTATAGACAACTTCAAATCTGCGTATTCTATAGGGATGATCCACTCCGCAAATATTGATCGAAACTTGAACCCGTGTATAGGTATGCAATTTAAGAAAGCACAACAATGGAAATGGGTAGTCCGTATGGGTATAAGATCTATTACCATGTTACGAGCTTTCCATATTTTGTACCAATTTCTTGGGTAAAGTCTCCCAACTATATAGGATCATAGATTTGTTATCCATAAAAGGCGACTTCATTAGTGTTGCTAAAAGCTCTATAAACTCTATTTGTATCTCTCCGCCGAAATCGAGATATGGGGCTGGTAACACGGACTTTTAGTTGAGATATCTTCTTGTAAAAGAGATGTCGAGACGAGCGCACCAATCCGAATCGGGGCAGGCAGCATACAAATCAGTTCCCCCATCCCATAAAAAGACATTCAAAACAAAGGGAACAGGCACTTCGCATTTCGTGTAGAAGTGCGGAAGATCAGGCCTAAAAGATAGACTCTCTTGAAGATCGGTTCTTGACCCCCGGGTTGTGATGAGTCGACATCGAGGTGCCAAACGAATCCGTCGATAAGTGCATTCGTGTGGCCATCCACCCATGAATCACCATAGCGACGATCGGGAGAAGATCCTCTCTCTCTGCGACGGGTGTGGCGGCGACAACGAACCTAAACCAAAAACAAAGAGACCTCCAACCATCTTATATAGACACCTCATTTATCAAAACGATGTAGTTTTGATAAGTGAAACGTGTTTATCAAAACGATGTAGTTTTGATAAGTGAAACTCGTTTAGCAAAATGACATAGTTTTGATAAGTAAAACATGTTTCAACCTTCCGCTTCTACACGGGAGAAAATACCCATAATTGAAACATGGACCTTTGGGAAAAGATTATCAGCATAACAAAACGAAGGTGACGGTGCAAAAACATGGCTGCACGTGACAAAGGCTATTGTCACGTGCGACCTCAAAATGGTCTATGATTTTGCGACTAGCTTTAGAACTAAGTCTGGAAGGCTTCCATGCAAAAACATCACTACACGTGACAAAGACCATTGTCACGTGCAACCTCTAAAAGCTCCTTCTTGGGCTCATCTCTTGCCTCGAGCTTGCGTGTCTATATACAAAGTGTTTTAGCCAATGTGTATGAGAAGAAATCTCCCAAAGCCTGACAGTTGCCACTCAAAAGGCATAACTGCGATTAACTCCTCATATCCCAAAACACGGATCATTACATCTTCTCCCACTTAAGACTTTTCGTCCTCGAAAAGAAATAACATGCCACTAGAACCGCAAGGAATAACAAACACATGCACCTCGTTATGCAAAACCGCATGACCACAACACACAAATGGATCATACACCTGCACACGACACATAAAAGGACATACGTCCACAAACTCAACAAAGCACCACCACAATGCATATAACACATACCCGTATGTAACAAACACATCTCAAATACAAGTACATGTCTCAAAAGGACAATACACAACACATCACGAACAACTAGCATAGGAAATCACATTACTATCTCTTGGCCGACAGCCACCTCCCACCCTCAAGATTGTTCGTCCTCGAACAACACCGGTGTTGCTCACGCATCATGGACTCACGTTCCCATGTCTCCTCCTTAATGCCATGGTGCTGCCATAGCACATGAACCAAAGGAATAGCATAACCACACAAAAGCTTCTCCCATCGAACCAGTATAATGATTGGGGCCTCAACAACGGACATGTCATCCTCAATATCCAATGTCCCCCAATCAATCACATGATTGGGGTCGGGATGATACATCCTCAAGCAAGGACACATGGAACACATTGTGCACTGAATCGGCCGTGGTGGCAAGGCTAACCGATGGGATACTGGCCCCCCACGAGCCATAACCTCAAATGGACCAATAAACCGCGGAGATAGCTTGGAACCTCACCCAAAGCGCCAATGTCCACGACGGGGAGAAACACGGAGAAACACATGATCTCCCACGGAAAACTCTAGAGGTCGCCGCCACTGATCTACATAAAATTTACGCATTCGACTACGGGTGGACAACAAGCGCGACAAATCAACTTGACCTTCTCGGTAGCCTCTTGAACCAACCGTGGTCCCAAAAGAGCTGCCTCCCCCACCTCGGTCCAACACAAAGGTGATCGACACGGCCTGCCATACAATGCCTCAAAAGGAGCCATCCCAATGGATGCGATACTTGTTGTTATAGGCAAACTCCACCAAAAGAAGGTGAGTAGCCCACAAACTCCCAAAATTTAGCACACGAGGCCCTCAACATGTCCTCCGATGTCTGATTCGTCCTCTCTGTCCGACCGTCGTCTCCGGGGTGAAAAGCTATACTCAAGCTAAGCTTTGTCCCCATAGCCTCTTGTAAGCTTGCCCAAAAATGAGAAGTGAACCTCGAATCTCGGTAGGACACAATCGACAACGATACCCCATGCAATCTCACAATCTTGTTCACATAAAGTTGACTCGATGCCCCAATGGAATCCTGCTCTCAAACGAAAAGAAAATGGCCGACTTCATTAGCCGATCCACGATCGTCCATATCATGTCTTTCTACCAATGGTGGGTGGAAGGCCGATCACAAAATCTAACACTATGTGGTCCCACTTTCACTCTCTATCGACAACGGTTGTAACATGGCTACCGATCGCCGATGCTCGGCTTTACCTGTGACATGTGAGGCACCTCAAAACAAATGCCACCACATCACGTTTCTCCTCGGGCCACCAAAAATGTCCCCGAGTGCATGGTACATCTTCGTACCCCCTGGATGCATAGCGACTCTAGATTGATGGAAATCCTTCCATCACCTCGGCCCGGAGAGACGAAGCCACTTCTAGCCGCCTGAAAGGACAACTCATGCTCGGGACCCTCTGTGTAATCCATAGATAGCTCGCCGGGCTTAATATGGGAACGAAGAACCTCGCACTCAATATCACCCAACTGCGCCACTCCCGAACTCCACAGTACAACTCGGGCCAACATAAATAGGACTCGGAATCCATCTACCATCATGAGCAATAGGTTGCAAGCGCAACATCGCCAAGTGCTCCATTAGCCTACTCTCTCACCGCCACCTCGGCTTTCCTTTTTGCCTCAACGCATCGGCCATGACATTACCCTTGCCGGGGTATAGGCAAGAGTAAAGTCAAAGGTTTCAGAATACTCCACCCACCTTCTTTGCCTCAAATTCAAGTCCCTCCGAGTAAATATGTCTTGGACGCTCTTGTTATACGAGAACACCACAAATTTCTCGTCCAAAAGGTAGTCTTCTAACTCTTGAAAGCAAAGATGACAACTACCAACTCAAGATCTGAGGTAAGGTAATTCTGTTCATGTGGTTTCAACGCCTCAACCCATAAGCTATCACACTGTGCTCTGCGATAAGCACACACCCCAAACCAATCCTAGATGCATCACAATACACCTCATAAGGATTGTCCTTCCTTGGAAACTTTAACATAGGTGCAGTGGTCAAACGGGTTTTGAGAGCCTCAAATGCCTGCGACACTTGTTAGTCCACTTGAACTTCACTTCCTTCCGGATCAACGCCATGATAGGAGCCGCCAAACGAGAGAAACCCTCTACAAAATGATGGTAATACCCCATGGCTAGGAAAACTACAAATCTTGAAAACATTGGTTGGCCTCTCCCACGATAACACGACCTCAATCCTAGCTAGTTCCACCCTAACACCCCTAGCCCGACACTACATGGCCAAGAAAATGGACCTCCTCGCATCCAAAACTCACATTTGATAAACTTAGCATACAACTATTGGTCCCTTAAGATTTGCAACACTATTGCCAAATGTTCCACATGCTCCCTCTCTGTCTTGGAATACACCAAAATATTGTCAATGAACACAACTATAAAAGAATGCAAGTATGGAGCAAAAACCTGATTCATCGGATGCATGAACAACTAGCCGGTGCATTAGTGAGCCCAAAGGCATCACTTTACCCACTCATAGTGCCCATACCACCCAAAAAGCTATCTTAGGGATGTCCTCATCTATAACCCTCAACCGGTGGTACCCCCCGTAAGTCTATCTTGGAAAACCATTGGGCTCCACTCAACTGGTCAAACAAGTCATCTATCCAGGGCAATGGATACTTGTTCTTCACGAGTCACCGCATTAAGCTTCCCATAGTCAATGCAAAGATGAAGCATGCCATCCACCTTCTTTGCAAAGAGCACTGGAGCACCCTAGGGTGAGGTACTCGGCTTTGATATACCCATGGTTCACCAACTCCTCTGTTGCCTCCGACCCTCGACTCTTGGGTCCCATACAATAAGCCACTTGGGAAATCAGACCAGTCCTCGATACCAACTCAATGGTGAACTCCATGCTCCTCTTAGGTGGTAAACTCCTCAACTCCTCGGGAAAGACATCCAAAGCGGTCAACAACTATTGGGCACACCCTCTTTCCCACTTTCCCTTCCTCCGCAAAGGTTAGGGCTGCCAACCCGTGGGTAATTGCAACCCACTGGTCCGTCATTGGCCTAGCTCGACTCACCTCACAATCCCACTCCCCCCGCAGGATACAAGAAATACCCGCGAGTGACACGAATGATACACGGTGCCGATAACAATTTATCTTGGCCTGGAAAGCCATAAGCCAATCCATAGCCAAGATTAGGTCAAACGTCCGTAATGGCATCACATGCAAGTCAAAACTAAGCGCTACATCTTTTATGGTTAACACACAACCACGATAAACATGTCGTACCTCAATCATACCTCCCACTTGGAGACTCCACAACTAGGGGTCTCTCTGCCTTTACATACGAATCTAATCCATCAATCACAAGCTCGGCAACAAATGAAAAAGATGCCCCGTATCGAAAAGAACGAAGCAAGCATACGAGAGATCAAAAGGGTACCTCTAACCACAAATGGTCCTGCTCCACCCTCCGTTGGTGGAGGTGGGAGCTCGGCCTCCTCCCCTGGCCCATGCCACTAGTCGGCTCACTTCTTTGAACGGTTCCCGCCATGGCCTCCAACATCGGTCCGTTGTCGCTCTGGCCTCCCCTGAGGTTGGGACTGGCTAGATCCCGCCTGACTAGCTTGCCACCGACGAGCTCGTCTCTCTTGCGGTGCCCAAAAACCGGCATCACTCCTCGTCTTTGGATGTCATGCCTCCTACTCCCCGTTGCCACTCCTGCAAACCCGGCTCAAATGGCCCTCTTGTCCACTTGCTCTTGCATCGCCAGGTCCTTCTTGGGACACTCCCTCCTGAAGTGGCCTTGCTCCATACAACAATGACAACCGTGGGGAGAACTCCTACCGAACACCCCCGCTGCTGCCACCAAAGGTGAACCTCCCTTGGGTTTACTTGATGGTTGACCCCTGCTGGGAAAGAATTGCCATCTCTTTCCCTCGGTCTTGGGCCTCTTGAACCCGAATCGGGATCGGATCCACCCTGCAACAGACGACCCTCGATGGGCCGCCTCCCATCATCTAGCTCCCCTCTCGGCTATACGAGTTGTCTCAATGGCCTGTGCATGGTCCTCAATGCAGATTGCCACCCCTGCCTAAGGGTGGCCGGAGACCCAAGGTAAACTTGTTTGCCTTCAGGTCCTCTTTTGCCACGCTCTCGGGAGCAAATCTGCTCAAGCTTTGAAACTCCCGCTCATACTCGGGCACGTCCTCGATCCCTACCTCAAGCTGCCAAATTCCTCCCTCTTTTGCCACCTCAATGACTCGGAAAGAACTCATCATGTAAGAGCTGCAAGAACTCCTCCCAAACCATGAACCGCACTACATGGCTCCTCGAGACAATGTCACCACTCTAAGGCATTACCCTTCGACTACCGAATGGCCAGCCTCACCTTATCCACGTCCGGGCTAGGAAAAAGGAGAACACATGCTCAATCAGCCTCAACCGGTGCTCAACCACCACTGGCTCAACCTCTCCCTTAAATATCGGTGGTTGTTCTTACGAACCTCGTCACCACATCATCCTCCGAACGATGAATCAGTACGCCAGCCAGCCGAACTCTCACGCTCACAAGGTGACTCCCCTACTGGTGGTGGTGGTGGCGATGGTGGCAACACTTGCTATGCTGCCATCTCACGGCGCACTTCCTCTCGGACCTCTTCTTTGGATACCTTCCCTCACCTCTTAGACTTCTGTCGGATGCCCTCACGCAGCTGCGCCAGCCAACAACTCATTTTCTCTAGCGGGCTACCCCACACATGGACCCTCATGGGGAGATGACTCATTAGCCACTGCCCCAGGATGCACGTGTCGCTCTCCTCGGTGCCATTCTTACTACACGAAGTAAGGAGCACAATCGTCAAAACGCATTCAAAATCTATCGAGTGTCACTACCTCTACCTAATTTATCAATTCAATTATCACACCGTATTGCACACATTGCACATGTTTCATTTCTCATTAAATCACATTGCACAAGCAAAGAATCCCACAAGCACACAAAACTCAATAACATAGGTACATTTTTCTCGTAGTCATGCTCAAGTTATCATAAAATATCGAGTTGTAAAATTTTAAACTTCATCTCATGTTTTTCATTTTTTTCTTATCACATTTAAGGCTTTATTGCAGTTATCCACACAATAACACATAAACAACAAATGCAACTAGTGCCCTAATGCCAATGTACGCAAATCCTACCACAGACCGGACTACCCCAAGTACACCTTAGAGGCTCAAAGAGGACCATGTTGACCAGGCATCTCCCTCCAGGCTCCCTCCAAAGGACTCAACATAACCAAATTCACCCACTACCCTAGGCCAACTAGACCATGCTATGATAATCTTTGTAAGGACCCGTACCTTGAGTTAGTCACGGTTTTGCCTTCGAGTAGAGTTTTTCTAGATTTTGACCTAGTGAATGGGCTCAAATGAATTCACGTGCAAAAGGAAAGATGCTTAGAATGATGTCCTCATCTACCACGAAGTTTCGGACAAACGGACGTGTATGTGAGGTTCACGTGAAATGGGTCCAATTCACGTGCAAGTGTGGTTGTCTTCTAAATGATGCAAAGGAGGCTAGGGGTGAAGTTTGAGCGCATTTAGAGTGCATATGGAGTTGCACGTGAATTGGGGAATTCACGTGCAAATTGGCGTGCAACCATATTTTTGCATGGTTCCCTTGGTTTTGACATTCTAATGATCTTTCTCCAAAGGACCATGTTGAAATTCGAGTATTTTGGCCTATATGGGTGCGAAAAGGTGCTAACTTGTGTGATCAAAACTACGTCGTTTTGATCCTGGGTTTACTTAATCAAAACTACGTCGTTTTGATGTGGGTAGTGTCTATATAATGAGGGCTTGAGTTTGAGTTTAGGGTTCTTGTGTTCTTCTTCTTGCAGTTCTTTGCGAGAGAGAGAGAGAGAGAGAGAGGATCTCCGGGCAGTTGCCGTGGTGGTTCGCATCGTTGGGAGTCATCTAGCCTGGAGGTTAGGACAAAAGCCTGAGGTAGGGATTCATGTTCTTCCTAAATCTCCTCTGTTTTAGGATATTCACCTATATATATATATGTAAATCCATATAGGTGTGATCTCCTATATGGATGTTGGCCTTCGAGTGGCATGTTCTATTGATTTTGATGTTGAATTTGACCTGAGGATTTTCTGCGGTTTGTTTATGCCCACCATGTGTTTGATGAAATGTCCGTGAGGCCTGCACACTTATGTATTTGATAAAATGTACGTGAGGCCTTGCATGCCATGTATTCAATATAATGCTGTGAGACCTTGTATATGGGTGTCGATGATATGCCTACGTGGACGGGTGTGTATTGTGTTTGATTTGTATTTGATTTTAAGCCTATGAGGCTGATGTGTGTGGCTTGTGATCTGACCATGTTGGTCCTTACGAGATAAAGTGTAAATGCTGTCTTTGAGTTTACATGTTGAGATGTAATCTTATGCTGTTCCGTTGATCTGTTTGACCTTTGGTGAGATATGGGCCAGGCACAATATTTGACCCCTTTGAGATTTGGCCAAGACGTGGTCCTGAGTCTCGGTGTAGCACTCACGACGGTGGGCTAAGTCTACACCCATTCCGGGGGGTAGGTATGGCGCCCGAGGAGGTGGTTGACCATATCGACTCGGGTGGAAAATGTTGCATTGGTGTCCATGCAACATTCGCTGGATGTGGTATGTCATGTCGCCGTGGTGGCGGGGTGTCCTCGCCCCCTTCGGTGCGGGCTCAGGTAAAGAGTGTTTCTTGGGCGATGTTTGCCGCTTTTAGCCTTAGACACGACACGAGCACAAGCATACACATATCATGCATGTTGTAGAGCGGGACGGGTCCAGGGAGACTAGATCCCTCTTGAGCTATGGTTTGCTCACCCCTCCTATAAAGCTGTTCTTTTGCGGGGGTTTAGTAGGCGGTAGGTGAAGGCCGAGGAGCTAGGCCCTCGAGGCCGGGGGGTTTATGTTATTTCCTTTGTTGTACTCTGATTTTATGTGTTTGGAATTTGGTTTGGTTTTTATTTGTGGCTTCATAGGGGTTTTTCCCCGACTAGGTTGTAATAAACATTTAGTCTTTGAAATGAAATAAAATGAGATGTTGTTGTTCAATTTGTGTTTGTGTGCATGGTTTGAGAGCGAGGAGCATGCCCCTTGACATGTTAGCTTTGGTTGTGCGGGTTTGGGACAGCACCCGTGCCAAAAGTCCTTTTAGGTGCTTGCACCAACCCCTTGTCCCTTCGGGTGCGGGCATGGGAGTCACTACTCATTTCCAAGTGGAAGGAAATTGGGGCGTGGCCAGGATACAATATTGTCGCACCCCAGATTTCCAACCAGGAGGAAAGCGGTTCGTGACTCCCCTTTACCCACGCGGTGGATAAAGGGTTGGGATAAATATTACCACAAGACACCACATATCTTTATTAAATTCAAATCACAATAAATATCCAAAAGGCAAACCACATCTCTTTATTAATTTAAAAACCTTTTTACATCATTTCCCCCATTGGGGTTCAATAATTTCAAAATTTAAAATAAAACAAAGCAACAAAACAGATAACTATCTTCCACCTTGGTGTCCCACTTAATGCCTATAGGTTCTGAAGGAAAACAAACCACAATAGGAGTGGTGAGCAACCACAGCTCGATAGGAATTAAGTCTCTCCAACCAATCCCATGCTCCTAGCATTTACATGACGATGTGCACAAGTGCGGTGTTGTGGCAATAATTTATGAACAGGGTTATAATTAACATTTATGGACACGGCAACATACAAATAGGCCACACAAGCAAGCACCACAGCCACAACGACATAGGCTTCCACAACCACGGCCACACAGGCTACCACACCACGACCACACGGTACCATAACCACATGACCACACAAGCTCCATAGTCTCACATAGCACACTTAATCACACATTCACAACACATCGAGATAAGTACATGTATTCAATAATCCACACAATCTGTACTTATCATATCTACATAATCATCATTTCGAGATATAATTATCATTCAACATAACTCCCCTAGAAACCCTAAGGTTTGCCCACGAGGCCCTCTTGTGGGATAACCCTAACGATCTCAACCACTGAACGGACAACACGGATACCCCAGGCCCACAAGAGTCCATTGTCATGAGAATGAAACTGAAATCCCCAGACGCCGAACTCAACGACATATCCAAACATAACTTTGCCATTGAAGGCCAACATTCATATAGAAGATCACACCTATATGAATTTACATATATATATATTACATATCTAATCCACAAGTCGTCTACCACAAGACCTCGAGAACAAAATAGGTTCGGGGAGAATGGAATCCCTACCTTAAAAAGGATCCCCTTGCTCTTGCTCCCACGCTAGATGCCATCCACCCACGCATATCGGCCAAGGGGCGATCCCGGAGAATATCCTCTCTCTCTCTCTCTCTCTCTCTCTCTCTCTGCGGCAAGTGCGGCGACTAACAACAAACCCTAAACCTAAAACAAAGAGACCTCAACCTCCTTATATAGACACCTCATTTATTAAAACGACGTAGTTTTGATAAGTGAAACCTGTGTGTTAAAACGACATAGTTTTGATAAGTAAAACAAGTTTCAACCTTCCCACTTCCACACGGGACAAAATACCCATAATTCGAACATGGCCCTTTGGGAAAAGATTATCAGCATAACAAAATGAAGGTAACGATGCAAAAACATAGCTGCATGTGACAAAGGCCATTATCACGTGCAACCTCCAAATGGTATAAGATTTTGCCACTAGCTTTAGAACTAAGCCTGGGAAGGCTCCCATGCCAAAAAAATCACTACATGTGACAAAGACCATTATCACGTGCGGCCTCTAAAGCTCCTTCTTGGGTTCATCTCTTGCCTTAAGCTTGCATGTCTATATACAAAGTGTTTTAGCCAATGTGTATGAGAAGAAATCTCCCAAAAAGCCTGACAATTGCCACTCAAAAGGCATAACTATGACTAACTCCTAATATCCCAAAACACGGGTTATTACATACCTTGGTGAGGAAGGACATGATTTGGGTTATTATAGATCGGCTGACTAAATCGGCTCATTTCTTAGCTATTAGGGAGCGAGATCCCATTCGAGTTTTGTACCGATTATATATCGGCGAGATTGTTAGGTTACATGGGGTGCCATCATTTATTGTATCTGATAGGGATACGAGATTCGGATCCCTCTTTTGGGCAGGTTTGCGAGAGGCTTTGGGGACAATGTTGAACTTGAGTACAACTTTTCATCTTTAGATGGATGGTTAGTTTGAGAGGACGATTCACACCTTGGAGGATATCTTGCCAGCATGTGTGTTGATTTTGGGGGTTCGTGGGCCACTCACCTACCTTTGGTGGAGTTTTCTATAACAATAACTATCAAGCGTCCATTAGGATGGCACCATTTATGGCATTGTATGGGACGCCTTATCGGTCTCCATTGTGTTGGACTGAGGTAGGCGGGGCTGCTCTATTGGGACCACAACTTGTCCAGGAGGCCACCTGAGAAGGTGAAAATGATTCGTCGGCGTTTATAGACATCCTAGAGTAGGCGAAATCCTATGTGGATCGGAGGCGGAGACCTTTAGAGTTTTCAATGCGTGTTCATGTATTCCTCTGTGTGTCCCCGAGGAAAGGACATCGACGGTTTGGAAGGGTTCCAAGTATCGGCGAGATTTATTGGCCATTTTGAGATACTAGATTAGATTGGTCCTATGGCGTGTCGATTGGCTCTTCCACCACGATTGAGCAGGGTGCACGGTGTGTTCCACGTATCCTAGTTGCGAAATATCATCCGGACCCAGCTCGTGTGATTGATTGGGGTGATCTGGATATTGCGATGATATCTCGTTATTGAGGTTCCCGTTCGGGTGTTGGACAAGCAGGAGAATCTTTTTCGAGGCAAAGCTATCCCTTTGGTTCGTGTCTTGTGGAGACACCGTAGCATAGAGGAGGAAACATGGGAATGCGAGGCGGAGATGCGGGAGCATTGCCCTGAGTTGTTCGGGGACGAACAATCTTGAAGGAGGAAGGTGGTGAGAGCCTTATATGGTATGTTAATTGGCCTCCTAGCAATAATTGACCTTCAAGGTCACGAACTCCAAATTGAGTCAAATTGATCAATCAAAACGCTCGTAATGACGAGCACAACACTATTATGATATTATCACATTCAAATGACCGCTCAAAAGCAAAGTCGACCAATAACACCCCGGAAAGTCAAAAATCGGGCCACTCGGGCTGACCTAAATTGGGCCCGTGTCTTGTCAAAATGGTCACATCGACAGCCACATTACCGTCAAGATAGTTACATTCCCATAGAATGACGATCTCTCAAAACTACTCAAATATGGGTCTTTACATCCTCCCCCCTTAAAGACTTTTCATCCCCGAAAAGAAATGTATAGGTCAAATAACAACACAAAGTCACACTCAAACTCAACAAATCCATTACAAAATCCAAATGCAAAGTCCCACCTAACATCAAAACTCACAAACATGCCATCCACATGTCACCCATCACATGGATGTATGGCTCACAGCTCACAAGAGCGAAATAGGCACAAATAACCCCACAAGAAACCCACATATCATATATAACCACATAGACCATATATATCCCATATATTCCACACCGAGAAAGCATCATATCACATATGACTAACACCACATATCACATAACACCACATATCGCATATGTGAAACAAATCAAAACATTCTCCCTTTAAGTGAGCAATCAATGTATTCTATAAGAAAGCGTGTTGAGCATTGTCCATATGAAAAGAATCGTGAATAAGCCCTTAAATGGTACTTCTTAAAAGAAAGGGACTGCTTCGACCAAAAATTGCGTACTCAAACTCCGAATTCTACTCTATGTACAAGTTGTGTTGTACATTAGACAATATTAGAGTGTGTGTTTTGATTCTCAATAGGGCCATGTTGTCTTTGAAGCCATCTATGCTGAACTAAAAATCATTGCTGGAGTAAGGGCAAACTCACATGCTGATCCGAGAGTGAAAGGGTGAGGCCTTGTCACGCCCGGATTTCCAACCCGAGGAGCTGGTACGTGACTCCCTTTTACCCACACGGAGGGTAAAGGGGTTAGGATACAAACCAAGAATATCACATTTTAAACATCCACAACATTCAAGAAAGTAATGTTCATAAAGCAATCCAAACCAGTTCATTACAACAAAATCCTTTGCAATCCCATCCCCACTTGGGGTTACATCAATTCCCATAAAAGAAACAAAACATAAATGGAAGAGAGTAAAAATAATTATGGTCTTCCACCTTGGTGTATCCACTAACGCTTTGTAAGTCCCCGGAAAACAAACAAACACAAGAGGAGGGGTGAGCAACCACGGCTCCATTAGGGATCATGTCTCCCCAACCCATCCCATGCTCCTAAGCATCTACATGCCATGTGTACAAGTGCGGTGCCGTATTCCAATAATTTCAACAGACATAATAACAACCACATCAACAATTACAATCTTCCATTGCCACACAGCTAACAAAACAAATCTCAAGCAAGTAGTTTAATCGCCTCTTCAGGGCCCTGATTTAACCGCCTCTCGGGCAAAGTAGTTTAACCGCCTCTTGAGGCCACTTGGTTTAACCGCCTCTCGGGCAAAGTGAGTTTAACCGCCTCTTCAGGCCAGATAGCAGATCAAACACACAACACACACCACGGTCACTCAAGCATACAACCAAACACTTGGTGTGCACCGTTCACAAGGGCACAAACCCGGCCATTCGGGCCGCTAGAGCAAACACCCAAGCATACATACATACACTAAACCACAAGTCCAACCACACGGACATATTACCAAACACGTAATGGGCATATACACACGGCTAAATTCACACGGCATTTCATGAACATATAGCATGTAATCTCAGAATCACACCAAAATGCCACTGAAGGCCAACATCCATATAGGAATCACACCTATATGGATTACATACATATATAACGAGATATAACCCATAATCTGCCCTAGAACCCTAGGACGAGAGGAGGATTTAGGAAAAGCGGAACCCTACCTTGTGTGTTCTCCTGCTCCCTTCCCCGCAAGACTCAGGCCACCCACGCATGACGCGCTCGGCAGCCACCGAAGCTCTCCTTCCCTCTCTCTCTCTCTCTCTCTCTCTCTGCGGCGGCTGGTGGGCAACAAACCCTAAACCAAAAGCGAGAGGGGCTTCTCCTCCTTATATAGACACAACATCAAACGACGTAGTTTTGATTAAGTGAATCCCGGCATCAAAACGACGTAGTTTTGATGGAACAAGCTTTGACCTTTCCACATCCACACACACCAAAATATTCATAATTCCAACATGGTCCTTTGGGAAAATATGATTAGAATGACAAAACCAAGGTAACCATGCAAAAACATGCCTACACGCCAATTTGCACGTGAATTCCCCAATTCACGTGCAACTCCAAATGCACTCCAAATGTGCTCAAACTTCCTCTCTGGCCTCCTTGTATCATGTGAAGACAACCACACTTACCACGTGAATTGGACCCATTTCACGTGCACCTCACATACACGTCCGTTTGGCTTGAAACCTTGTGGTAGATAGAGGACATCATTTAAGCATCTTTCCTTTTGCACGTGAATTCATTGGAGTCCATTCACTAGGTCAAAATCTAGAAAAACTCTACTCGGAAGGGCAAAGCGTGACTAACTCAAGGTATGGGTCCTTGATGGTCCCTTGGAGCCTAAAGGGGGGGTGAATAGGCTCTTATTCGAACTCTTTCTTTTCTCTCAAGACACAAAGACTTATCTAGTTTAAGTGATAATATCAACGGGAAGATAACCAGATAGTGGAAGTATTTTGTTTTATTATCACAAAGTGATTACAACAAAAATAAAGCAAACACTCTCTTACACTCTTTTACAACTTTGAATTCACACACTAGCCAAGTGCCTTTTCTATTTTTGCACTTCTTAGCTCTAGCTCACTCACTTTACAAGAAGTATAAGTATGAATATTTATACAAAACATTCTAAGAGACAACCTTGGAACTTGAAGTTCCGGAATGCGTTCCTTAACTATCCTCGTGTAATCTATCTGCCTTGACTGCTGCGGATTGTGGAGCTCAAGATCTTGGATTTGAAGAGTATAAGTGTCTTTGTGAGTTCCGAGATACAATTAAGGTTGTGTCCACATATCCGGATGATCCACGTGTAAGATTCTTCTTGTTCTAAATGCATTCTTCTTACATCGGGACAGCACGGGCGATAACTTTAAATGCGGTTACATTGGAGCGGTGTCTTCTTGGTCCGGTGTAATTTTCCTTACTCCGTAGTTAATGAAGCTCGGAACCTTACTCCGTGTCGAGTGGTTGCTTACTCCGTATCTATTCAGTACTAGAATCCTTAGTCCGTGTCAGCGACTTCCTTACTCCGCATGTAAGTTCCTTACTCCGTATGTAAGTTCCTTACTCCGTATGTAAGTTCCTTACTCCGTGTGTAAGTTCCTTACTCCGTGTGTAAGTTCCTTACTCAGTATGTAAGTTCCTTACTCCGTATGTAAGTTCCTTACTCCGGGCGAGTAATAAGTCCGGATTCCTTACTCCGCATCTATTTTCCTTACTCCGCACTTATTTTCCTTACTCCGCACTTATCCTTACTCCGCATTTATTTTCCTTACTCCGCACTTATTGTTACTTGGTTGTTTACCAAGTGTTTGACGACACTAACTCTTGTCCGGATCAGGATTATGTATCCTGTCCTTGGCTTTGCTCTCACGAGTGCATCTTTGGATTAGTGACATACCTTCGTGATGATCAAATAAACACAAAAGATCTCGAGATCAAATTACATAAGGCTTTAACGGCATTATCCAAATTAAGGTTTGATCCAACGGTCCCTTACATCCTCTCCCCCTTAAGACTTTTGTCCTCGAAAAGAAATGACATACAAGGAAAACAAACACAAGCTACCCATTTGCCACCCGGCAAGCGACCACACCCAAATGGGTCATGCACCGCGCCTGACACATATGACACGGCCAACAAGGTACCACCATAATCCATAACCACAATAATGAATATAGCACATGTCCGCATGTCACGAATACACATCTCAAAACACATCACAAATAAGAACACATGTCTTTAAAAGACAATACAAATACACCTAAATCGTACACAACTAATACCAAGAAAACACAAAACACATCACTATCCCTTGGCCAGCAGCCACCTCCCACGCTTAAGATTGTTCGTCCTCGAACAAGTGCGGGTCTTTGCTCACGCATCACGGACTCACGTTCCCATGTCTCCTCCTCAATGCCACGGTGCTGCCACAACACGCGAACCAAAGGAATAGCACGACCACGCAAAAGCTTCTCTCGCCGATCCAGGATACGGATAGGGGCCTCAACAATGGACATGTCATCCGCAATGTCCAATGTCCCCCGATCGATCACGCCAGGTGGGGTCGGGGTGATACTTCCGCAAGCGGGACACGTGAAACACGTTGTGCACTCGACTCAGCCGCGGTGGTAACGCTAGCGGTAGGCCACGGGCCCTACATGATCCGAGAATCTCAAAAAGGACCAATAAACCGCGGAGATAGCTTGGAACCTCGCCCAAACCGTCGATGTCCACGACGTGGAGAAACACGAAGAAACACATGATCACCAACGAGAAAACTCCAAAGGTCGCCGCCACTGATCCGCATGAGATTTACGCCACTCGAGCTGATAACAATGGCTGTCGAATCAACTTAACCTTCTCGGTAGCCTCTTGAACCAACTGTGGTCCCAAGAGAGGTGCCTCCCCACCTCGGTCCAACACAAAGGGGACCGACACGGCCGCCATACAACGCCTCAAAAGGAGCCATCCCAATGGATGCCCGATAAGCGTTGTTGTAGGCAACTCCACCAAAGGAAGGTGAGTCGCACATGAACCCCCAAAATCTAACACACGAGGGCCCGTAACATGTCCTCCAAAGTCCGATTCGTCCTCTCTGTCCGGGCCGTCGATCTCGGGGGTGAAAGGCTGTACTCAAGTGACGTTAGTCCCCATAGCCTCCTGCAAACCTTGCCCAAAAACGGGAAGTGAACCTCGAATCCCGGTCGGAGACAACCGATGATGGTACCCCGTGCGATCGCATAATCTCGTTCATATACAGGTGACTCAAGGTCCCAATAGAGTCTCCCTTTCGCGAACAGCCAGGAAATGGGCCGACTTTGTGAGTCGATCCACAATCACCCAAATCATATCTTTCCTCCCCGTGGTGGGTGGAAGACCAGTCACAAAATCCATCGCTATGTGGTCCCACTTTCACTCCGCCTCATGGGCAATGGTCAGAACATGCCCGCCGGCCGCCGATGCTCGGCCTTCACTGTGACACGTGAGGCACCGCAAACCAAGGCAGCCACATCGCGTTTCATCCCAGGCCACCAAAAATGTCCCCCAGGTGCATGGTACATCTTCGTACCCCCTAGATGCACAAGAACTCTAGACCAGTGAAACTCCTCATCACCTCATCCCCCGAGGAAAGAAGCCCCTACCAACCGCCCCCGAAATGACAACTCATGCTCAGGACCCTCTGTCCGATCCTCGAGATAGCTCACCAGCCTCAATACGGGCACGGAGAACCTCACACTCAAGGTCACCCGGTTGTTCCTCCCGGACGCGCTGCAGGCAACTCAGCACAACCACCAAAGGACTCAGGACTGTCCCACTATCACGAGCAACGAAGGTACGGTGCAACGCCGCCAACCGCTCCATCGGCTTCCACTCTCGCACGGCCACCTCGGCTTTCCCTTTTCTCTCAACGCATCAGCCACAATATTACCCTTGCCCGGGGTATAGGCAAGAGTGAAAGTCAAAGGTCTGCAAATACTCCACCCATCTCCTTTGCCTCAAATTCAAGTCCTTCCGGGTAAAGATGTCTTGAAGGCTCTTGTGATCCGAGAACACCACAAACTTCTCCCCAAGAGGTAATGCCAACTCTTCAGGCGAAGATGACAGCCGCTAACTCAAGGTCATGAGTAGGGTAATTCGTCATGAGGCTTGGTACCTTGACCCATAAGCCACCACCTTGTGCTCCCGCATGCACACACCCCAAACCAACCCCGGACGCATCCACGGTATACTTCATATGGAATATCCTCCCGAGGTAACCTCAACACCGGCGCAGTGGTCAAACGGGTTTTAGAGTCTCAAACGCTGCGGCACTTGTCCGTCCACTCAAATTTCACTCCTTTCCTAGTCAACGCCGTCATAGGAGGCCGCCAAACGGGAGAACCCCTCGACAAAACGGCGATAGTACCCCGCCTAAGCCAAGAAAGCTACGGATCTCAAAAACGTTGGTTGGCCTCGCCACGATGTCACGGCCTCAATCTTGGCTTGGGTCCACCCCTAACTCCAGGTGACACCACGTGGCCAAGAAAGTAAACCTCCCAGCACCAAAACTCACACTTGCTAAACTTAGCAAACAGTTTCTTGGTCCCTCAAGGTTTGCAACACCTTTGCCAAGTGCTCCACATGCTCCTTCTCGGTCTTGCAATACACCAAGATATCGTCGATAAACACCACCACGAACGAGTCTAAGTATGGGGCAAAGACTTGGTTCATCAAGTGCATGAACACCGGCCCTGGCGCATTAGTGAGCCCAAAAGGCATCACTACCCACTCATAGTGCCCATACCCACCTCGAAGGCCGTCTTAGGGATGTCCTCCTCCCTAACCCTGAGCTGGTGATACCCCGACCGTAAATCTATTTTGGAAAACCACCTGGGCCCCACTCAATTGGTCAAACGGGTCATCTATCCGAGGCAACGGGTACTTATTCTTCCACGATCACCGAATTCGGCTTCCCGTAGTCGATGCGGAGACGAAGTGTGCCATCGGCCTTCTTAGCAAAGAGCACCGGAGCACCCCAAGGTGAGGTACTCGGTCTGATATACCCCTGGCCCACCAACTCCTCGATTTGCCTCTGCAGCTCCTCGGCTCGGTGGCCCCATACGATACGCTACTTGGGAAATCGGACCCGTCCCCGGCACCAACTCAATGGTGAACTCCACACTCCTCTTAGGTGGCAAACTCCTCGACTCCTCGGAAAAACATCCCGAAATTGGTCCACAACAGCGGGCACACCCTCTTTCCACCTTACCCTCCTTAGCAAGGTCGGGGCTGCCAACCTGTGGGTAATGGCACCCCAACGGGTCCATCACCGGCCCGACCCGACTCGCCTCACGGTCCCACTCCCCCTGCAGGGGGTGCAAGAGGTCCCTGCGGGTGTCAAAAGAATACACGCCGCCGGTAACGATCTATCTTGGCTTGGAAAGCCATAAGCCAATCCATACCCAAGATCAGGTCAAAAGTACGCAAGGGCATCACATGCAAGTCAAAACTCGGCTCCACCTCGCCTATGGTTAACACACAGTCCGACACACACGCCGTACCTCAATCATGCCTCCCACCGGAGACTCCACAACTAGGGGCCTTGCGGCCTCCACACAAGCTAACCCCAAGCCATCAATAAGAAGCTCGGCAGCCAAGGAACACGATGCACCCCGTATCAAAAAGAACGAAGCTAACGTACGGGAAATCAAGAGGGTACCTCTCAACCACCGATGGTCTGCTCTACCTCGGTTGGTGGAGGTGGTGGCTCGGCCTCCTCCTGGTATGTCACCTCCGGTGCAAACACCCTTCCTTGGCCCGTGCCATTGGTTGGCTCACTCACCTGGACGGTTCCCGCTAAGGTTGCCTCCAGCTTCGGTCTGTGCCGCTCCGGCCTCCCAGGGTCGGAGTCTGGACCGGATCTGCTGGCTGGCCACCGACTTGGTGGTCTCTCGGCTGGTACACGAAGCTAGCATCCTCCTCATGCTGGATGCCATGCCCCCTTGTTGCCACTCCCTGCAAACCCGGCGCAAATGGCCCTCGTCCCACGATTGTTGCATCGCGTCCTTCTTAGGGCACTCCCTTTGAAGTGACTCTGCTCTCCACAACGATGGACAGTGCTAGGTAGACTCCCCGGATGGACCACCCTGTCTTCTCCGCCAAAGGTGAACCTCCCGGGGTTCACGGATGTACGACCCATGCGAAAGAAGCTGCTATCCCTCTCCTCCGTCTTGAGCCTCTTGGACCCTGCATCTCGATCAGGCCCACTCTGCCACTGGCGACCCTGATGGGCCTACCTCCCATCATCCGGCTCTCTCTCGGCTACACGGGCCGTCTCCACGGCCTCGGCCTAGGTCCTCAGCGTAGAATTGCCACCCTCTGCCGAAGGGCTGGCCTAAGGCCCAAAGTGAACTTGTGGGCCTTCGGGTCCTCCTTGCCACATCTCGAGGGCAAACCTACTCAAGCTCCGGAACTCCCGCTCATACTCGCCTACCGTCCTCGGATCCTTGCCCAAGCCGCCGAATTCTTCCCTCTTCGCCATCTCACCGATTCCCGGAAGAACTCATCATGGAAGAGTTGCAAGAACTCCTCCCAAAGCATGAGTTGCACCCCGGCTCCCCGCGGCACTCGTCCACCACTCCAAAGCATCCCCCTCCGGTTGCC
Source organism: Taxillus chinensis (assembly GCA_023512835.1). Classification (NCBI taxonomy): domain Eukaryota; kingdom Viridiplantae; phylum Streptophyta; class Magnoliopsida; order Santalales; family Loranthaceae; genus Taxillus; species Taxillus chinensis. The sequence continues at coordinate 46,638,913 of CM042085.1, read as the reverse complement.
CGAATTGCCGGTCGCACCTTATCCTCCCTCCGGGGGCGGGAGAAAGGAGAACACATGCTCGATCCGCCTCGACCACTTTGTTCAGCTACCACAGGATCACCTTCCCCCTTGAATCGCGGAGGTTGTTCCTTTCGGAACCGTGTCACCACGTCATCCTCTGCACTGAGTCGGTACACCACCCGGCTAACTCTCACGCTCGCGAGGCGGCTCTCCCACCGGTGGTGGTGGTGGTGGCACCACTGCTGTCTGCCATCTCACGGCGCACCTCCTCCCGAACGTCTCGCCGGAGTCCCTCCCGTAGCTCTCGTACCTCCGGCCGGATGCCTTCTTGTAGGCGTGCCGGTAACAACGCATGCCCTCCAACGGACGGTCCCGCACCCGGACCCTCATGGGCGAGATGACTCATCGGCCACTGCCCCCGGATGCACGTGTCACTCTCCTCGGCGGCATTCTTACTACACGAAGTAAGAAGCACAACGTCAAAACAATTTTATAATCTATCGCGTCACTACCTCTACCCCACCGATCAATTCCACTATCACATGACATTACACACATACAATGTATTAATCACATTTCACGATTCAGTACGCATTGCCAAACAAATCGGAGTTGCACATTTCACTTAATCATATTATCTTATCCACAGTTTAGCACACATTCACAGAAATGCAACTAGTGCCCTAATGCCAATGCATGCAAATCCTACCACAAGACCGGACTACCCTAAGTACACCTTGGAGGCTCAAAGAGGACCATGTTGATCGGGCATGTCCCTCCAGGCTCCTCCAAAGGACTTAGGATAACCAGGTCCGCCACTACCCTAGGCCAACTAGACCATGCTCGATACCATATTGTCACGCCCCGGATTTCCAACCCAAGGAAACGGTACGTGACTCCCCTTTACCCACACGGAGGGTAAAGGGGTTAGGATACAAACCAAGAATATCACATTTTAAACATCCACAACATTCAAGAAAGTAATGTTCATAAAGCAATCCAAACCAGTTCATTACAACAAAATCCTTTGCAATCCCATCCCCACCAGGTTACATCAATTCCCATAAAAGAAACAAAACATAAATGGAAGAGAGTAAAAATAATTATGGTCTTCCACCTTGGTGTATCCACCTAACGCCTGTAAGTCCCTGGAAAACAAACAAACACATAGGAGGGGTGAGCAACCACGGCTCGGTAGGGATCATGTCTCCCAACCCATCCCATGCTCCTAGCATCTACATGCCATGTGTACAAGTGCGATGCCGTATTACAATAATTTCAACGGACATAATAACAACCACATCAACAATTATAATCTTCCACTGCCACACGGGCTAACAAAACAAATCTCAAGCAAGTAGTTTAACCGCCTCTTCAGGCCATCGATTTAACCGCCTCTCGGGCAAAGTGGTTTTAACCGCCTCTTCAAGCCTTTGGTTTAACCGCCTCTCAGGCAAAGTAGTTTAACCACCTCTTCGTGCCAGATAGCACATCAAGCACACAACACACACCACGGTCACTCAAGCATACAACCAAACACTTGGTGTGCACCCGTTCACAAGGGCACAAACCCGGCCATTCAGGCCATAGAACAAACACCCAACATACATACATACACTAAACCACAAGTCCAGCCACACGGACATATTACCAAACACGTAATGGGCATATACACACATGCTAAATTCACACGAGGCATTTCATCAAACATATAGCATGTAATCCACGTAATCACACCAAAATGCCATCAGGCCAACATCCATATAGGAGATCACACCTATATGGATTACATACATATATATAAACAGATATAACCCATAATCTGCCCTAGAACCCTAGGACAGAGGAGGATTTAGGAAGAACAGAACCCCTACCTTGTGTGTTCTCCGCTCCCGCTTCCACGCAAGACTCCGACCACCCACGCAAGAGCGCTCCGGCAGCCACACCAAGCTCTCCTTCCCTCTCTCACTCTCTCTCTCTCTCTCTCTCTCTCGACGGCTGGTGGAGCAACAAACCCTAAACCAAAAACAGAGGGGCTTCTCCTCCTTATATAGACAACACAACATCAAAACGACGTAGTTTTGATTAAGTGAATCCCGGCGATCAAACGACGTAGTTTTGATGGAACAAGCTTGACCTTTCCACATCCATACACACCAAAATATTCATAATTCCAACATGGTCCTTTGGGAAAATATGATTAGAATGACAAAACCAAGGTAACCATGCAAAAACATGCCTACACGCCAATTTGCACGTGAATTCCCCAATTCACGTGCAACTCCAAATGCACTCCAAATGTGCTCAAACTTCACTCCTAGCCTCCTTGTATCATGTAGAAGACAACCACACTTGCACGTGAATTGGACCCATTTCACGTGCACCTCACATACACGTCCGTTTGGCCCGAAACTTCGTGGTAGATAGAGGACATCATTCTAAGCATCTTTCCTTTTGCACGTGAATTCATTGGAGTCCATTCACTAGGTCAAAATCTAGAAAAACTCTACTCGGAAGGCAAAACGTGACTAACTCAAGGTATGGGTCCTTACGGGCCTTCACCGAGTGAGTTTTGGCTGATATGTGAGCTATAACCGATGATTTCATGACCGGGTTGTAGAAAGAATACGAACCATGGTTTATTGGATGCAATGTTAATATTGTGATCAATATATCTTATCCGAAGTCTCTGATTTGAAGTGTTGTAGTACTTCGTTTCTCTTCGATTTCAAGATAGCAAAGGAATCACTTTCTCTCTTACGATACTGCTTTTCTACGGACCTCGTTGGTCATCCGGATATTCTTCTAGGGATTATCCTTCGTCTGGATGTCATCGGTTCATTTCCTCTAAACTCTTGGAACTCTCAAATAGCGATATAACAAAGTCTTATCTTACATTGCGTGTTTTTGAAGAAGAATAATGATGGTCCATTTAAAATGCAAGTCTCGAAACAGGCAATTCTACGGAAGAAGGCATACAACCGTCATAAATACTTGATTCTCGTGGCCTTCACGTCATTTTGTAATTAGGAGGTGCTCAAGTATCAAGACTAATGACATCGGCTTGTCAAGCGAGATCACTATTCATCTCACTTAATCCCGAGATCCACTGGCAACCACGGACTCGGTCTTATATATATTGGATATTCACATGCACGCGAGTTTACATTTCCAAATCCCTAAACCCTTGTCGCTCTTCCAATCTCCAAGCCCTAACTTCCTTTCCCCTCTCACTCTCAATCGCAATGGCCACCAAGACCTCTCTTTCCGGCATTAATCCCGGCCATCTGGTCAATTGGAATGTTGTCTCCAATCCTCCGGTATGGTTTTTGGAGCTACGCCCACTCCTGGAACCAAACCACATGCTGAACCTAGTCTCCAATCCCGTCGATCTCCTTATCGACAACATTTCTGAGTTCTACAGGTGGGTCCGCTGCACCACCAATTCCATCTGTTCCATCGTCCGGGGTGAACCCATAGTCATCACCCCCAATGTCCTCAATGCCGCTCTCAATCTACCCCACGGTGCTTATCAGTGCCTAGACCCAGAGTCGATGGCAGCTTCCATGGGCTGCACATATAAGGGGAAGGAATACAAGGTGAAGTCCTTCCAAGGTCGCTACCGATGCATGGCGACCATTCTGAGCCGGCTGTTTCGATTGCTGGGGAACAACCCAAAGAATCAATCTTTCAAGCATCTGGGTCCGCCCCATTTCAACGGACATGGCACTATCACTTTCCCCCAGGCTTACTATCTCCGCTATTTTACGCTTGATGGGAACTCGACTGCACATCGGCCTTCGATTGCTCTCCGCCTCCTTCCCGCTTCCGAACAACAAGGCGTTCGGTTGGTGACCCGGCCCGACAGCCATGCCCCCGAAGTCGGCTACGCCCACCGGTCCTCACGGATTCGGTCCGTAGCTACACCCTCCATCTCTAGAGCCTCCCCGAGCCACAAGGATCCGCTCCCGACCCGTTCGAGTTGTGGGGCCTTCTCAGCCAACTTCTCATCCGGATGATTCTCCGGTGCCTTCTCCCGCTGATGCCCCCGCACCCGACTCACCCGCCGTTGATGTCTGTCGGCTTCTGGCGGTGGCCGATGTGCCTCCTTCTCCTCTGGAAGCTCCCTTACCTCCACTTCCTCAACCTCGTGACTACTTCGACCATCTCCCCGCTGCAACCTTAACGGACCTATGGTTTCGTTTCAGCCTAGTTTGCATAGCCACCAACCCTGAGAACGACCTCCGGGTGTATTATGTCCGACACACACATACCCCGAAGGATATGATCATCTGGAACCTAGACCATGGCTTCCTTATGCTAGCCTCCATTCCGGACGTTCCATTTGTTGTTACCTCGTCTAAGGCCCATGACGCACGGGTTCCTTCTCCCGTTGAGGCCCGGCCCGCTTCTCCCGCTACGACATCCCCGTTGTTGACCTCTCCGGTCAAAGTGGTTCTCCTGCTCCGGATGCCTCCACTGCTCCAGATGCCCCCTCTACTGCTGTCGCTGATGCTCCCTCCACTCATGCTAACTCCTCTGCCCAGCGCACACCTACACCTAATCATGCGAGGGAGTCCTCTAAAGCCCTAGCATGCCTCGTTTGGCATAGTTCACTCATGCTGTGCTCTCCGTTCAGCTGGACCGACACGCCTAAGCCCAAAGCACCCAAATTTCTACCATTGCTGCCAAGGTTGATGCTCTAGGCCCCTAACTCCCTCTCCACCCTGAACAACTCTTCCACTTCCATCGAGCAGAAGATGGATCTCGTCGCCTCATCCGTCCATTCATTGTCTACTTCCTTTGTGGACTTGGGGCACACAATGGCTCGTCCTCCTACTGCTCCTCGGCAATCTGCCAAACCGGGGGGAGAACATGTCATCTGATCCTCCTGCTTCTTCCTCATCTTGTGCTGAGAAGCGGCCTGCATCTGCACTGCTTCGGGGAGTTACTATTCTCAAATGCAGCCGTTTCTCTCAGCCCAGCTCCTCAAGTGCAGCTCCTCCTTCCACCTCTCCATCCACGGCTGACACCTTCCTCCCATCATACGCGGATTGTGATCCACTTGATGTGGATGGAAGTGTTTTTATCGAAATGACGAAGTATGTCGCGTCCACTACCAAGCAAAGATGTCTATCCTGAGTTATACCCTTTCTCCCTAAAGACATTCGGACTCTATGTTCAAAAGGGCCTATTCACCACGGAAGACATAGAAAGCTTCTCTGCAATTAAGGTGTAGATGAGGCTGTTTTCGTCTCTACAAGGACGGACACTTGTTTGATATCTTGCCATGTTGATCTAAAGGTTACCTTCCAGAAGTAGCCCTCATCCGGACCTTCATCGACGTAACTATCAGGACGGCAAACCTTGGAAAAATCTTTCAACTGTCCTCATTCGGTACCGGATTTTGATGCCGCACTTCATCTTGGTTGTTTTATGATTCACTCCAAGCGATTGATCTTGATTGATTCTCATCAGGTTATGGATAACAACATTAAAAAGAATCAATGGGAACCATTGCGTCTTCGATCGACCGGCAAAGAAAGCAAACCGGGCTCTATGAAGAAATGGGCCTGACTCCCATGGCTCCAACCGAAAGTCAAGGCGGCGATGGGAACAAGAAGCAAGTGCCAAAACAGCCCGATGGAGATAGTTGCGGAGCCTTTGTCCCGCTTCTTCATCAAATAGCATATAAAGGTGGATAAAAGCGGGAAGAAGATCCACAATTATACATTGGAGCAGACAATGGAGCTTAGAGAGAAGGCAGCAATGATGATATTCAAGTATAGTAAGCCCTATATACCTTAGTGAAGAGTTTGTATCAAGGCCTAATTGTATTTTGTTGCTGTTCTAACGAAAATGGAAGTTATCTCTTTTTGTATATTATCTTTGTGCTTTGCTTACCAGATCGGATTACAAAAGGTTTTTGGCTTATCCATAATTGGGGAGATTGTTGGATCAAGCCCGAATTTGGATGATGCGGATAAAACTCTATGTAATTTAATTTGAGACTTTGGTTGTTTTATCTTAAGTTGTTACGAGAAGATATGATCTTAATCCGGACCTACACTTGTGAGAGCAAAGCTAAGGATAGGATATATAATCCTGATCCAGACAAGAGTGAGTGTCATCAAACACTTGGTAAATAACCAAGTCACACTTCATATGGAATAAGGATCATTCGTGCGACACTTAAAGCTACGGACTAAGGATTCATGTCTTAGAGTTTAAATGAACTAAGTCAAATAGATGCGGAGTAAGAATCCTAGTCTACAACTTGCATGGAGTAAGAGAAAGTCTTCGCGGAATAAAAGCTAAGACTTCCACTCAAGCAAACTAAGGAAAAGAAGACATGGAATAAAGATCCAGTCTTCTATAGATACGAGTAAGGAAGTACTTGTGCAAAATAAGGACCCGAGTCCTTTGTTCACACCGAGTAAAGAAACTAGATGCGAAGTAAGGAATCAACCGATTACTAACACGGAGTAAGCAACCAATGATACGGAGTAAGAATCCGAGCTTTATTAACACGGTGAAAGGAACTTTACGACGGATTAAGAAGACGTTGCTTCAACTTATCTCTTCGCATTCAAAGTCACCGGCTCCCTGTGTCCCGATGTAAGATAAACTCATCGATAACCTAAAGTATCTTACATGTGGATCATACGGATATATGGACACAATTTTAACCGAAGTTGGGTACTCACAAAGACACTTATGTTTTACAAACCCAAGATCATGAGCTCCACATCCGCAGCATTCAAGGCAGAGAGAATTCCGAGGAACAATCAATGCGCACATTGCTCCTAAGAACAAGTTCCAAGATTATCTCTCGGGGATGTCTCTATATATGTATAATAACATTTCTATATTAAGATTGATGTTTGTGAGTGTCACGCCTCGGATTTCCAACCCGAGGAAACCGGTAAGTGACTCCCCTCTACCCACACAAAGGGAAAAGGGGTCAGGATACAAACCCCGAATATAACATTTTAAACATCCACAACACATTCAAGAAAGTAATGTTCATTAAAGCAATCCACAATCCAAACCGATCTTTATTACAACAAAATCCTCTTTTCAATCCATCCCCACTTTGGGTTACATCAACTCCCACAAAATAACATAAATGAAAGACAATAAAGTAAATAAGGTCTTCCACCTTAGGGTCCCACCTAACGCCTGTATGTTCTGAAAGAAAACACAACATAGAGGGGAGGGGTGAGCAACCATAGCTCGGTAGGGATCATGTCTCCCCAACCCATCCCATGCTCCTAGCGTACATGAGGTTGTGTACGGGTGCGGTGTAGTGATGATAAGATATAAACAAGGTTGTATTCCACAATCACACGGAACACACCTATCCACAACATACGAGCTTAGCCATATAGGCTAACATATCCACACCCACTCAGGCATAGCCATACGGGCTAACATATCCACAACCTCTCGAGGCTTAGCCACACGGGCTAACATATCCACGGCCATATAGGCTTAGCCACACGGGCTAACATATCCACGGCCATATAGGCTTAGCCACATGGGCTATCAGCTTCCGGTCCCGGCTCCCACAGCCACCGGGTTCCACAAACACAAGATACAAGGTCACACAGGCATTAAACCAAACACATAGCATACACACTTTCACAGGCATAATACCAAACACTTGGTCCGACAGCCCAATCGAGCATAAAATCAAACGCTTGACATGTAGAGTCTCACAGTTATTTTACCAAACGCTTAACATGCATACATTCACAAACCCACAAACCCAGCCACACAGGCATATTATCAAACACATACTAGGCATATTCACACAGACATATTCACACTGGTATTTTATCGAACACTTGATATGCACTCACCATCCAACACCAAAATACATCAAAAACCGCCATTGAAGGCCAACATCCATATAGGAGATCACACCTATATGGATTACATATATATATAAACGGTATAATCCGTAATCTACCCTAGAACCCTAGAACAGAGGAGGATTTAGGAAGAACAGAACCCCTACCTTGTATGTTCTCCCTGCTCCCGCTTCCACGCAAGACTCCGACCACCCACGCAAGACGCTCCGGCAGCCACCGAAGCTCTCTTTCTCTCTCTCTCTCTCTCTCTTCGACGGCCGGTGGAGCAACAAACCTTAAACCTAAAACAGAGGGGCTTCTCCTCCTTATATAGACAACACAACATCAAAACGACGTAGTTTTGATTAAGTGAATCCCAGCATCAAAACGACGTAGTTTTGATTGAATAAGCTATGACCTTCCCACATCCATACACACCAAAATATTCACAATTCCAACATGGTCCTTTAGGAAAAGATGATTAGAATGACAAAACCAAGGTAACCATGCAAAAACATGCTTGCACGCCAATTCCCCAATTGGCGTGTAGCTCCAAATGCACCCAAACTTCACCCCAAGCCTCCTTGCATCTTGTAGAGGTCTGAGAAGCAAAAATATGCTTGCACGTGAAATGGGTGAATTCACGTGCAGCTCGAAATGCTCTGAAATTTCTGTGGTAGATAGAGGATCTCATTCTAAGCAACTTTTGTTCTTGCATGCCAATTGTTTGAGGCCATCTACTATACCAAAAGTGAGCTCCAAAATCTGCCAAAATAGCTTAAAACCGCATGTATATGCATAGCATCTTCCTAGGGCATAAATGTACGTTACCACTTGTCACATGCACCTCCCAAAAGTCCCCTCTTGGGCTCATCTCTTGCCTCAAACTTGTGCACCAACATCCAAGGTATTTGTGGTTAACTTCTTACACACGGGTCATTACAGTGAGTTTGTTATAAGCGTGTATCTACAAGAGCTCATTGAGATCATAAAGGCTAGTGTGTGAGTCTTCTGTAAACAAAGTGAAAGAGTTTTTAGAGTAGATCGAAAAGCTTTACAAGCTTTAATCTGCTTCTATTTTATTGTATTTATCGATTGATAATAAAACAAAATACTTCCATTATCCTGGTTATCTTCCACATTGATTATATCTTTTAACCAGATAAGTGTTGTGCCAAAGAGTGAGAAAAGAGTTTTGAGAAGAACCTATTCGCCACCCTCTCGGCTCCCAGGGACCAACATGGTGCAATTTAGGCTCCAAACATGCTTTTTAGTACCCTAAATATATACAAGATTAACGACATAAATGCACGTTATCACATGTATGCATGAATGACTATGCAAAGGGTTAGAAAAACAAATGACTTTATTCCAAACACTTTCAAACAAACACACAAGACAATACGAAATGCCATGCGAGATGAGAGCTATGGCTTCATGATCTTAAGGCAATCTTCTAGTCATCTTCAAGTGGCATGGTGCCTTCTCCTCCCGGGGTGGTCGCTCACCTGCTTCCCTCCCCTCGCTTCAATATAGTCTTAACCTATTTTTCCCTCAATTGCAACCGCTGAAGAGCTCCTTCTAAAGAAGGAGTAGGGTCACATCCTTTGAGCACCTGCTGGACCAAATCCACAATTGCTCCATCGATGTGGGCCGGCATCCTCGAGAAAAATGACTAGCCCGTATATAGCTAGCGTAGGCAATTTGTCTGCCCTACTTCTATTGTAGCTTGTATCATTTGTTTGATTGTTTCCCATGGAAGATATTCTCTCCCACCATACATTGTGGCCTTTGGTGAGTCCCATACTGGCTTTCCCATAATCTCAGCAAAGGCCCTTCGGCATGATCTTCTGGGTTCCGGTAAATAAATCTTCCTTTTGTTTTCTTCAACTGGGATATCTAATAATCTTTTGTATTCTTCTATTGTGGGAACAAGATTTATGCCGTTGAAGTCAAAACACCGCCATCGAGGCTCCCAGAAATATATTGCTGCCCCAAGTATATCCTTGTCGGCTAGTAGCTCGGTCACATGGAGCAAATCCCTGAACTACTGTATATAGATGCTTTTCCTTTTGTCTGACCACTGGCTCCATATCGTTTGTACCTCCTTAGTGTAGTCCAACTGCTCTTTTATGATAACATGTTCTGCCTTGTGGCGTCTCCTGGTGGAAAATCTCCAAGGTGAAGTTGGATGTCCCCAATGCTTGGGCCACCACTGCGACAGCTTCTTTATCTTGAAGGCTTTTTAGGAGATGACTAAAAGTTGCCATGCCTATATGAATGTCGTGTTATGCATGATAAAAAGTTAGGATGGCAGTTAAACACATATTAAGGTAAATAAAAGGAATAAACTAATAAAATATGTGCAGGAAATGACTTAAGGACTACCCTACAAAACAACAGTTAACATGGCATGGAATGAGCAAATAACATGTGGGTAATGCCCCCTGAGGGGCTTCTATTAGTGGACCTATCTTATTTGTTAGTTCCTAAACTTCCTCTATGGAGGGCTCCGCACACCATGGATTTACCAGGAGGGGGGGTCATAAAAGGATGAGCCTTAAAAGAACTTCAAGCTTTAGTGAGGAGTCCGAGGCCCCATTGCGGATAATGATCAACGCGCTGGGGACCGTACTGAACCTCGCTAACCTAGATTGTGATAAATCCGGGTATAGGGTTTTACATGAATACAACAAGTAGAGAAAGCAGTAAATCATAACTATCATGGCATGTTTTTGTAATAATGAATATCATGACAATTAAAGCATATAAATGAATCAAAATTACAGGTTGAAAAAAACAAAATGACAGTTTTATGGCGGTTAAAGTATATAAATAAATCACGGAACTATCACAAAGTTAAATATATACAAAAAATAAGATAACCTCCTATTATTAATTCTAGACCTAGCTCTCAAAGTTTGTATAATCCCCAGTAGAGTCGCTAGCTGTCATCACCGGTTTTCGTCCGGGTCCGTTTGGGGTGGGCGTAAACTAAACCAATGGTGATACATTTAGAGTCGCCACCAGCTGTTTTAGGGGCAGAGTTGGATACCCTCTACCTTGAGTAGTAAAAAATGTGGTCCGTTATCGAGAGAAGGGTCCGGGAGTTGGTTACGTGTAAGGAAGGATTAGCACCCCTATAGCGCCCTTTCGGTATCTATTTTTGGAGGTGGAAGTTTTCTATTTATTGTCACTGCCGTCATTGGGTTGAGTTTCCAAGAAAGTCTATGATTTTTATTTAGCTAAGTTATGGTTAAAATTGATTTATCCTAAATTGCCAAAGGGAATCTTAGAAGTTGTGTTTTTTTGTTTTTTTTGTTTGGTTTTTGTTTTTGTGTTTGTTTTTTTGTTTGTTTTGTATTTTTTGTTTTGAAAACTTTTCCTTTCTACTTTTTTAACTTTTAATTACCTTTTTAGCCCCACCCAAAATGCTAAAATGTGCGGACTTTAGGAAATTGTTCGGGAAGCTCCATATTCGCCTAAAGAGTCATTTTGGAGAATCTTGCATGGTCACATTTTCGGGCGCTTTGACCAGGGGGCATTGACCATCTTTTAACAAGTTTGACTTTTCCCAACGAAAATTGTTTTGGCCATAACTTCTTCGTTTTACATCGGAATTGAACTCGGTCAAGTGTGTTAATCTCCACATTTCATCCTTTATCACTTGGTGTTAGTCTTGGGGCACTTTAGGGTCTTAAAACAGAGGTTCTCAATTTTGGGCTTCCTTGTTCTTGTTATTGCGTATCTATCGCGTGCAAATCAGGGTTTAACATCGACTCCAAACCTGGGACCGACTCTTTGATAGTGGTGGAGCTTTATGGACCTGTTCAATTATACATGGCATGGGAAGATGGATATAAAATGTACAAATGTTTAGTATGTCTAACTCGGACAAAATGGGGTCAAACAATCCTGAATCGCATCATCAACGGATTTTGGTTCCACTTGTGATAAGAAACACATGTAAAGATTCTCATGAAGTGTGGTAGCCCTTGTCTTTACTCGTGCAGCAGGATCTCCTATTATCAGTTTAGATGGGTGGTCCTTTAACTTTCTTTTTTCCCTTTAGAAGGTCTTCCTTTCTTCATGTTGTATGCCCAATTGCTCTAGGTCGAGGTTCTTGGGCTAGTGGAGGTGGTAGAGACCGAACAGGTTGAATGTGATGACTATGATCTTTTGCTGATTCATGACTTTGGTCCAGAGCAACTGTTCAATCTCTTTGTTCACATGGCTCAGGCATATCTTCCATTGGTTCTAATTCTGGATTGTTTGTGTTAGAATCTTCTACAATGATAGTATCCTGCACTTCATTTCCATTTTGGTCTCCTTTTTGCATACCATAGTTAATCTCATCAAACGAAACATGTATGAATTCTTCAACAATTTTAGTCCTTCTATTAAACACACGATAAGCTTTGCTGTTCATGGAATATCCAACTAGATATCCATCATCCGACTTGGCATCAAGTAATCCTTGCCATTGTTCGAATATAGCAAGTACACCCGAAGATCCTTAGGTGACCTATGTTTGGTCTCCTTCCCTTCCATAACTCATAGGGTGTTTTCATGGCTCGTTTGTTAATTAGAGTTCTGCTTTTGTACATAACAAGCAGTGGCAACAGGTTCAGCCCATAGAGATTTTGGGAACTGAGCTCCTGTCAACATGGTTCTAACTACTTCAACTAAAGTCCGATTCTTTCTTTCAGCCACTCCATTTTGCTGTGGAGTTCTTGGTGCTGAGAAATTATGCTGGATACCATGTTCAATACAAAACTCTAACATATCAGAAAATTCAAACTCCTTGCCAAGATCGCTTCGAATGCATTTAATAGACAGACTCTTAACATTAGTAACCCAGTTGAAGAGCTCAACAAGATTTTCAAACGTGTCTGTTTTGTTTTTGAGAAATATGGCCTATGTGTATTTGGTGTAGTCATCTACAACTGCAAGGAAGTATCGTGCACCAAATAGTGAGGACACATTGATTGGTTCACATAGGTCCATGTGCAGAAGTTCAAGTGGTTGTTTGATTGAGGTTTTGTCAATACTCTTGAAGGAATGTTTCACTTGCTTACCCAGCTGACAATCCCTATAGGGGTGTTCTTTCTCATAAACATGCTTGGGCAAGCCCTCAACCAAATCAAGAGATGCTAGCTTAGACATAGTCTTAAAGTTTAAGCGAGCAAATCTCTTGTGCCACAACCAACAAATGTCGGTGAAGCTTTGGACAGAAAACAAATTGGTTTAGTGGATTTAGCATTACCAAAGACTAATTTATAGACATTGCCTTGTATATGTCCTTTCGGCTTTTACCTCTTTGGAGATAGGATCCGAGAACAATGCAGGTGTGTTTCGTGAACAAAACTTCATAACCTTTGTCAAATAATTGACTTATGCTCAACAGGTTATGTTTGAGACCTTGAACCACAGGCACATTTTTAATTGAGACAGAGCCATTAGAGAGTGTACCATTTCCAACAATCTTACCCTTTTTGTTATCCCCGAATGTGACAGATGAAAAGACAACCTCCCTTACTTCACTCAACAGAGAGGCATCATCTGTCATATGTACGGAACAGGCACTGTCAAGATACCACTAACTGGAATTGATCTTTTGTTTCCTGTGGCTACTTTTAGCTTCAAGTACCTATTCTTACACAACAAGAAACTATGTCTTGGGGGCCCACTTTTGATTGGGCTTTGGGTAAGTGTAAGCTGTAGTTGACAATTTGGGTTTCCAATAAGAAGGAGGAAATTTAACTTGCCATGCTAATTCAGGTTACCTAATATTAGATTGGATAGCAAAGTTATCCGTTGAACTCATATGAGACTCTCCTTTCAACTTATTACCATTGGTAGCTTCCTTAGGCACAGAATTGATAGTTCTGTTCATAGGCTTAGACTTTGGTTTCTTTGGTGAGATAGCCTATGGGTGCCTAGTTTTCTTCTTCGTGTCAGAATTATGATGCTGCAGATTATCAGAAATGTTTAACTGCTTAAGGCTTACCCTGATTTTGTCAACAGCCTCATTCTTAAGATACTCAGGGTAGAATCTGCACTGATAGGAAAGGTGTCCAATTTCACTACAAATGAGGCAGTTTACAAGTTTGGGTTGGATACGTCATCTCAAGGGTTTTGTTGGAGTGTTAAAAGGTTTCCTAGGCTTTCTTTCATATCCTAAACCTTTCTTAACTCTACCGCTAGGGACAAACTTGGGCTAGGAGGAAACATCCTTAGTGGTTAAACCAATCACAAATGTAGTGGTAAATCTACTTAGGTTTGCCTCCAAAATTTCTACTCCCTTACCCTTGTATTGGGATGTAGAGGATAGGTTGACTAAGGATTCAGCCTTCAATTCTACCTTATCAATCGCTGCAACATCTTGTTTGAGACGCAACAAGATCCCGAGCTTTAAATTCGGGTGTTTCTAGCTTGGGTGTACTAGGAACAACCATTGGTACCTCCTTTCCACAATCAAGGAGCACACTACCCGTAGGAACAAAGCCTGCAACACACTTGGTCCGAACAGGATAAGTCCGAGCCTTGGCAATTTGGTCCTCTCGAGAAACCTAGACCTAAGGCATGACCTTTCACATCTGGACTTGTTCCAAAGTGGGCTGCAATTTCGGTTGAATCTTCCCACTTTCTTCGATTTGTCTTTTTTTCTCCAGTTCGGCTTTAGTTTCTTTCGGTTCCTTTTCAAGCATATTGATGTCTTTATTAGGCATTTTTAATTGAGCAGTTTTGCCCAAAAGATCTTCATGTGTGCTTCTCATCTCACTCACTTGACTCTTAATCTTCTCTCTGTTCTTTCATAGTAAATCTATAGAGTCTCTATATTCACATGAAAGCCTTTCCAATTAGAGTAGTATCTTTCTTTGTCGGCTTTCATAGGGAGAAATTGTTCCCTCATGTATTTAAGAGCTCTATAGGTGTCTTCAAATTCCGCATAGAGCTGGTCATAAGTTCTTACCTTGATGGGAGGTGACTTGTCAGCATGAAGCGAGATAAGACCTTTTTCCTTCTTTTCTTTATCCGAGGATTCTTCTTCCTCGGCTTCACCGTTGAACTTGTTGGTGATAAGGGCCTTCTTCCTCTTGTCATCCTTTCGGTTTGAGGAGCCTTTGGTCTTCTTCTTCTGCTCAGCTGCCTCCTTCTTCTCCCTCTTCAGCTTATAACAGTCAGTAGCAAAGTGTCCAGGCTTGTTGCAGTGAAAACACTTCTCCTTATCTTTTCCCTTAAAAAAGGATGAGGATGACTGCCTAGCTTTCCTTCTATAGTTCCCCCTTCTCTTCAATAGCTTCTTGATCAGAAAAGCTACCTCTTAATCTGAGGTGCTGTCTGTATCAAGCTCATCAGCATCTTCTTCTTCTTCCTCTAAAGATGGTTCCCTAGATTTAGGAGCTTTAAAGGCAACAGACTTCTCCTTTTTCTTAGAAGGGTTCTCAAATGCCTCAAGTTCTTTTTTTTGCATTTCAAACATCTTGAGGTCTCCATAAAGTGCTCCCAAGGCATAAGTCTTCCATTCATTCAGCTAATGGATGGCTGATGTCTTTATCGCGTCTCAAAGGTAGAGATCTCAGAAATTTGTCATTTTTGTCCTTCTGAGAGATCTCAACATTGTACGTCTTCATTAGTTGAATTAGACCAGTGAAACATTTATATATACTGTCCAGGGACTCCTTCGGTTCACATTTCAAGGCTTCATATTCCTATTTGAGCATGGAAATCTTGTTGTCCTGAATCTGTTCACCTCCTTCATAAATGAGGCAAAGCCTATCCCATACCTCCTTTGCCGTGGCGAGATCCTGCACATTCGTAAACATGTCATCATCGAGTGTAGAGAAAAGTATAGCTTTTGCTTTAAAGCCAAGCTTTACTTTTCTTTGTTCCACCTTAGACCAACTGTCTGGGTCTTTTGTTAGTAACCCTGCCTCTCGCATGCTCATTAGAGTGAAAGGCCCATTCTTTATTGTTTCCCAGAGATAGGTGTCAAGGATATCTAGGTAAGCTCTCATTCTCGCTTTCCATTTGGAGAAGCGCACGAGTGTGCACATGGGTACATGGGAGGATGAGCCAGAAAGGATGTCATAGAAGTCTTTTTGTTCTTTCTTGTTGCTGCTAGTGCTTGTGACCTGAATAAATTGTGTCTATAGGTTTTGCAGCAACTGCACTGGTCAAGTAATAAAATGGAGTATTAAGACTTCGGTTGTCGAACCCACAGGGAGGTAGCTAATGCTATTAAGCAGCAATCACTAAGCTAACAAGTTGAATTTATGTCTGAACGATTGATTTTTTGAGTTTTTAATTTAAAGTATAAGTATGAAACATGCAAAATGCATAAACTATTAAGATTGTAACGCAATTCAAAGATAGAAATGAATTAAAGGATCTAGGGTCATAATTTCACCACCCAATGCCTGATAATACTCTGGTTATAGTACTTGCTTAAAAACATTTAATTAATTCCAAGTTTATAATGGTTATCACCCACTGCCCTAACACTTGGTCCATGAAAAGGGAAGTTTAAGTCTTTTAAACCATTTGGTCCATGAGAGTAAAAGTGTTCAAAGGAAAAGAACCAATTCAACTGATACAGATTTGGTCCGTCATGTAATGTCAAATCTAGTTCACCAAATTCTACCCTAGACAAGGGTTAAGATAGTCTAACCATGCATACATCAGATTTTGCATTAAAACATTGATGAACTAATTAAAAACCCGAATTCCATATAACAATAGCAAAATTCCATAATACGAACATTACAAGACCTTGGGGGGCTACATTGCTCCCCTAGAAATAAGGTTTTACCCCATAATTATTCTCACAATCACAATAAACCCAGGAATAACACATGATCATAAGTATGAGTAGAGAGAGAAAAATAGAGATGATTAACAGCCCCAACACTTCTCCTTCTCTGCCAGCAACCCCTTGCCGTCAAACACAAAAGCTGCCTCTATCTCCAAGAACGTCTCTCTCTACCTCTGTCTGCGTCTCAACCTCCCGGAATTGATGCATTGCTGTGTCCAAGATCCCTCCACTTATAAGGCTGCGGGTATTGTATAAAGTGTACCCTAATGCCAGTTGTTGTCGCTACCAAAATGATGTAGTTTTGTTAAGTGACCCTTATTCTTCATTCAAACCTTGAAAACACCTTAAACCAAGCAGAATTTGATCAAGCTCCAGAAGAGAAAAATCATCAGCAGAACAAAACAAACTTGACTGTGCAAATACATTCTTGCCCGTGACAAAGGTCATTGTCACGGGCACCTCCATTTGCTCTGAAACTTTGCCCAAGACTTTATCACATTATATAGAAGTCTTCCATGCAAAAACATCCTTGCCCGTGACAAAGGTCATTTTCACGGGCACCTCCATTTGGTATGAAACTTTTATGAGAGGTAGATGGCATTATTTGGAGCAACTTTTGTTTTGCACATGATATCATATGAAGTCTCCTATTAGGTCAAAAAAATCAAATCCCAATATCACGTGCAAAATATTTTGTTGTCCTTTTGCTCTGAAATGTTTATGGGAGGTAGAGGGCATCATTTGGAGCACATTATATTGTTAAGGCCATCTTCATGGTCCAAAAAATCAAAACGTGCTTGCTCAGCACTAATAGTGTGAAGAGACCTCTTGCAGCCTTGTCGCTTGTAGCCTTCAAAATTCCTCCTTTTGAGCTCATAAGTTGCCACAAGCTCCCTCATTAGGAGATAGAGTAGTCTAGCTGATGACTAGAGAAGAAATCATCCAAAAACCTGCCCAAAACAACTCAAAAACACATATATAGCACAAGTAGTGTCTTTCTAGGGGTTAGAGGAAATATATATGAAATATGGTACTAAACAGGCTCTAAACATGCTCTTAAACACCCTAAATAGGCTATAAAATAATGGCATAAATGCACGTTATCAAATACACCACACTTGAACCATTGCTTATCCTCAAGCAAAAACACAATCAGGCAAAAAGAAAACAAACTCATTCAAACATGAAGAAAAATAAAATAACAAACAAAAGAGTTATGTTTCCAAAGTATGCAATCTTATCATGCTGAAATGGGCATTTTAGTAAGCAAAACGAATTATAA
The DNA here is from genome assembly GCA_023512835.1 of Taxillus chinensis. Lineage (NCBI taxonomy): Eukaryota > Viridiplantae > Streptophyta > Magnoliopsida > Santalales > Loranthaceae > Taxillus > Taxillus chinensis. Next base: position 46,620,957 of record CM042085.1, on the reverse strand, counting down.
TTTAGCTCATTCATGTTCATACCTCTAAGTCCAACAATCATGCAATCTCATTACTGAAAATCTGATATTAATAAGCATTCCATGCTAAAATAGAACTTAGCTACCCTTAAATTCCTCACCAAGGTCAGAACTGCCTCACTCAGATATAACTTCTCTTTTCTCTCTTGCTCAAGCCCAAGATCAATGCCTAACAAAAATAGGAGTAAAAAAACTCCTCACTACATTATCCATTAGCTATTGCTTAAGTTCTTGCCAAGCATACATGGGAGTTCCAAACTGTCACGCCCCGGATTTCCAACCCGAGGAAACCGGTTCGTGACTCCCCTTTACCCACCCGGTGGGCAAGGGGTAGATGTACAGAATCCAACATCCAAGCAGGGCAACAAACACATTCATAATAATCCACAATAAATAACCGAAAGGCAAACCACTTATCTTTATTAAATTCCAAAATCCATTACAATATCTCTATTTGGAGTTACAATAGTCTCTCAACATAACATTTGACAAAACACTCAAATAACAAAAGGAGCAAAGCCACAAGGCAGAAAGTCTTCCACCTTGGTGTTCCCACCTAACGCCTGTAGGTTCCTGTAAAGAAAACAAACACAGTAGGAGGGGTGAGCAACCACAACTCAGTAGGGATCAAGTCTCCCCAACCCATCCCATGCACCTATCATCTATGTGAGAGCGTGTACCAATGTAGTGACGTGGCAGAAACAAATAGCAAGGAAACACACCACACAAATGGGCGCAACCTCAGCCCCAGCCACACAGGCTCCATAGCCACACGGGCTAACACTTTAACCACCTCTCAAACAAGTGATTTAACCACCTCTTCAGGCCAATGATTTAACCGCCTCTCAGGCAAGTGATTTAACCGCCTCTTTAGGCATGTCACGCCCCGGATTTCCAACCCGAGGAGACCAGAACGTGACCCTCCCTTTACCCGAGTTTGGATAAAAGGGGCAGAATACAACATGCCCACACAAGACACCATACACTTCACACTTTATATTCAGAGAGACAAAATCATATATTCATTAAATTCAAACATTACAAACATGTCCAAAACATGCTTCTATTACATTAAACTCCTAATTACAATATCTCCCCACTGGGGTTACATCAATTTCCATAAAATAACATAATAAAAAAGAAACGGTAAAGCAAATACAGTCTTCCACCTCGGGATTCCACCTAACGCCTATAGGTTCCTGAAAGAAAACACATCACAGTAGGAGGGGTGAGCAACCACAGCTCAATAGGGATTAAGTCTCCCCCAACCCATCCCATGCACCTATCGTCTGTATGAGAGCGTGTACTAGTGCAGTGAAGTGGCAGAAACAAATAGCAAGGAAACACACCACGCAAACGGGCACAACCTCAGCCCCAGCCACATAAGCTCCACAACCCCATAGGCTAACACTTTAACCACCTCAAGCAAGTAATTTAACCGCCTCTTCAGGCCAATGATTTAACCGCAAGTGATTTAACCGCCTCTTCAGGCCAATGATTTAATCGTCTCTCAGGCAAATAGTTTAACCGCCTCTCAGGCAAATAGTTTAACCGCCTCTCAGGCAAATAGTTCCCACAGCCTTACAGGCTAACATAAACAGTCCCAGGCTTCCACAGCCACCGGGTTCAATAAAACAGGCCCAGGCTTCCACAGCCACTGGGTGTACAAGCAAACACGTAGCACAACATGGACATACAGGCATAATATCAAACACTTAACATGCGTGGTCACACAGGCATAACTTCAAACACTTAGCATGCATACATTCACAAACTCACAAATCCAGCCACAGGCATATTATCAAACACATCCTAGGCATATTCACACAGGCATATTCACACAAGCATTTTATCGAACATTTAACATGCACTGGCCAGAATCACACCAAGACGCCATTGAAGGCCAACATTCATATAGGAGGTCACCTATATGAATTCACATATAAATAATATAGCAACAACAATAGAAACTCTACAAATCTTTTACACAGGGCCTAACCCTGGGATAAACTAGGAAAGACAGAACCCCGACTTGTAGGAAAACGTAACACCACAGCAACGATCTTGCTCCCACGTCGAGTGTCGTCCGCCCACGAGAAACACCATAGCGATGAATGGCCAGAACTCTCCTCTCTCTCTCTCTCTCTCTCTCTCTGTCTCTCTCTGCGACGGCTGCGGTGGCTGAAGAAGAGAACCCTAAACCTAGAACAGGGAGCCCTCACCTCTTTATATAGACAACTCAAACCCCAAAATGACGTAGTTTTGATTAAATGAATCCAGCATCAAAACGATGTAGTTTTGATGATAGACTACAACCTTTTTGTAACCACACAGGACAAAACACTCATAATTTCACCATGGTCCTTTAGCAAAAGAGTATTAGAACAACAAAACAAGGGTAATGGAGGCTGCACGTGAGAATGGCCTTTCTCATGGGCACCTCCAAATGTTCTAGTATTTTACCAAAAGCCTTGGAACAACATCAGGAAGGCTCCCATGCAAAAATATCACTGCACGTGAAAAGCCATTCTCACGTGCATTCTCACGTGCACTCCCTATTGGGCTCAAACTTTGCCTCTTGCTTGCTCAACAACATACAAGATGATTTAGCCAAAGTGTGTGGAAATAAAACTCCCTAAAACCCAATAATTTCCACCCAAAAGGCAAAACTGAGACTAACTCCTCACATCCCAAAATACGGGTCATTACAAGGCAAGTGATTTAACCGCCTCTTCAGGCAAATGTTTTCCACACCTCTCGGGCTAACAATTATGCAATCAAGCACACAAGATACACCTCGGTCACTCAGGCATAAAACCAAACACTTAGTGTGCACACATCCACAAGTGCACAAACCCGGCCACTCGAGGCATAAAAACAAACACTTAGCATGCACACATTTACAAACTCACAAATCCGATCCACATAGGCATATTATCAAACACGTACTAGGCATATTCACACGGGCATTTTATCGACCATTTAACATGCACCGACCACCCAACGTCGAATCACACCAAAACGCCATTGAAGGCCAACATTCATATAGGAGGTCACACCTATATCAATTTACATATAAATATTATAGCAATAATAATAAAAACTTTGCAATTCATCTACATAGGGCCTAACCCCGGGACAAGCCAGGAAAGACAGAACCCCTACTTGTAGAAAAACGTATCACCACAAGAACGATCCTGCTCCCACGCCGAACGTCGTCCGCCCACGAGAAACACCACACAGCAACAATGGCCCAACTCTCCTCTCTCTCTCTCTCTCTCTCTCTCCGGCCGGGAGGTGGGTTGAAGAAGAGAACCCTAAGCCTAGAACAAGGAGCCTTTACCTCTTTATATAGACAACTCAAATCCCAAAACGACGTAGTTTTGATTAAATGAATCCCAGGATCAAAACGACGTAGTTTTGATGATGAGCTACAACTTTTTTGCAACCACACAGGACAAAACACTCATAATTTCACCATGGTCCTTAAGCAAAAGAGTATCAGAACAACAAAACAAGGGTAATGGAGGCTGCACATGAGAAAGGCCCTTCTCACAGGCACCTCCAAATGTTCTCGAATTTTGCCACAAGCCTTAGAACAACATCAGGAAGGCTTCCATGCAAAAATATCACCGCATGTGAAAAGCCATTCTCACGGGCATTCTCACGGGCACTCCATATTAGGCTCAAACTTCACCTCTTGCTTGCTCACCAACATACAAGATGATTTAGCCAAAGTGTGTGGAAATAAAACTCCCTAAAACCCATCAATTTTCACCCAAAAAGGCAAAACTGTGACTAACTCCTCACATCCCAAAACACGGGTCATTACACAAACCGTGCTCATCAACAAAAACACACACTCTATTCTCTTTACTGATAAACACTTGGAGCTAAAGATTTAAGCTCACACTTTTGAAACAAATTGCAAAACAAAACAACTTAGCCATTATGGCTGCAACACGAAAACAAAAGCACATATAAACAAGTAAGCCATTGTGGCTTTTATTTTGGCAAACACTTTTTTTTGTTTCTCTTTTTTTTTTTTGAATACTTTTTTTAAATAATAACCTTACAAGGTTGCATTTTATGCTCTCCCTTGATCGATTATTCACTCTTTTTTTTATGCTCACCCTTTTATTTATTTATTTTTATTTGTCTTTTTCTTTCTTTGGAAGGAGAGAAAAATGTATCTTAATCCCTTTATTACATGACACATAAGGCTCTTTGGCCTCTTATAGCATAATGACACCAACACCAAGCACCGAGCAAAAATAAGTAGTTATCATGCATACTTAACTCCTACCATTAAATAACTAATGTTGAATGCAGAGAGGAGCTAAGCAAACTATTACCCATACCCAAAAATGTCACTCAAGGGCTAGAAAGAGGTCGCCGATCTCGGTTTTTTTGTATTTTCTTTTTCCCTCAACTTTAAAGGCCACTAAGGTCTATCATAATATGTCATGCTCATTTAATATTCAAATGTCGGCTCCACTAACATGGTGATCTCATTCACAAGGTACAGACATGAATAAACCAAAGCATAATACACTTTAATTACTTAAATTAAAATTCTACCGAAAGTGCATACTTTATTATCCATGGCTCTCCACATACAAAACACACATTCAAACACGAAAACAATTTACGCAACCATAAGGACAAGTAAATGGCGCAAGCCACCCCCACACCACACTTAAGAAATTGTTATGTCCTTAGAGCATGGGATAAGGGAAAGGAAGACACTTACCTTTGAGTGGGTAATTTGTAAAAGAAGATAACATGGGCCACCATATGCCTTAGGCACACTACAAATTCAGCAGATGTTTCCCCGTAAGCGCCCGAGGTATCCTTAAGATGCAACAAAGCTCTGATGATGATGTCGCGTGCGAAGAAATTATGCTCAAAACATGGACATCTATCTTCCCAAGAAATTTAAGCATAAAAGGACAAGAAACACACGTGCCCGTCACATCCCATTGTCATGGGCAAGGGCCATTTTGGTCCAAATTTTCCCTAAAGCTATATAATGCACTGCTATACTAGAATATGTCTGCACGGCACATGCAATGATATCACGGGCATGCTTTTGAGGCATCAAATGGGTTCCAATTTACTTGAAACTTTACCTGTGTGGGATCCTCTTCAATGAATAAAACGTGTCAGTTTGATGTCTCAGATTCCCTCCTTATGTTTCATTTAAAACCCTGAAAGATGGTTTGTGTAGTCTTAAAAACATCCCCTGCATCAGTGGTTAGTGGTAGCAGCAAAATAATAATACTTGCTAAACATAAAAACATAAAAAAAAAAAAGGAAATTGGGTTGCCTCCCAACAAGCGCTTTATTTAAAGCTTGTAGTTGACTGCTCTTACCTTAATTATCACGAAAAGGTTGTCATACCCCGGTGTCATCCGGGCTCGTGGCTCGGCTTGAGATTACTCCTTTGGATGGAGATTTGGTTATTGAGCCATCATTGCCATAGCTCACACAAAACCAAAAAGAGAGATAGAAGAAATAGAGTCGCCACCAAACAAAGATGAAGGTGTGTTTGGCCACCTAGGAGGGTCTACGGTTCTAGAGAAACGGTTCGGGAGTCGGTTACGTGTGGGGAAGGAAGAATAGGCTCTTGCACCCCCACAACGCCCAAAATTGGTACCTAGTCTTTGTCTATGGGTGTTTGCCTATTTTAATTTCCCTTTCGTTTCTTTTTATTTCATTGTAAAAACTATGGCTGGTTGGCTTAGAAAATGAATGTCATTCTTTTTTTTATCGAGGAAAATAGAAAGAAAGCCAGTAGCATGAAGAGCACAACATGGAGCTCGGATTCATTACCATAGTTGATGTTGGCCAGGTGGTGAAGATATAAGCAATAGGACTTACTCTCATAGCCACAGAAGCCTGGGTTTATTTAAAGAGAATTTGGGGTTGTAAAGAAAACTGAGAAAGTAAGGGGCCTGGTATTGTGAAGAGCACACCGTGAAGCTCGATTCACTCCCGGACTCAATATTTTTGGCCAAGTGGCGAGGATATGAGCATAAAAAGCTCAATCCCACGGCCACCGGGCATTTGAAAACATTTTGTTGTATTTTTTGAATAAAAAGGGGGGAGATTTCCGATATAGTTTATGATAAAAATGTGAGAGAGAAGGGAATAAGAACCTGGAAATCGAAGTCGATGTTCTCGCTAGTGCCTTATTCCTTTTTTGAATGCTTGACGAGTGCAAGGACCAAAACCCGAAGGGGAATGCTTGATATCCTTTTCAGCTTCAGCCCGCAAGAATTTATTCTAAGAATAGCACCACGTTTGTTGAATCCTTGAACTCCTTGTTGGACTCTCTATGTGGCTAGCCGTCAGTCTCAAAAGATAAAAAGATCTCCTCCCCCTGTTTGGTGGAGCAAATGACTATTTATAGAAGTTTTGGAGGGGACAGACGGCTTCTTGGGAACTTGGAGAATTAAATGATGTGACCTTTGGAGTTCCCACGCATTGACAGCAAGTTTCAAGAATGACATATGCATTTACGAGGTGAAAACAGGTCCCCCAGGCATTAAACACGCGTTCGAGCCGTTTAGAATTAATTCCGAGAGACACTGCGCCCGCTTTACTGTGCACTTAAAAGGGAAGCAAAAACGGTGTCGTTCTGGGGTTTGCAGATCGCAAGGTTGAAGGCTGGAGGCTGGAGGCTGCCACGAAGGTCATAGGTCGGAGGTTGGAAGTTGCCTCGAAGGTCGTAGCTGAAGGCTGCCTCGAAGGATCGAAGGCTGCAGCTGCCTCGAAGGGTCGAAGGTTACAGCTGAAGGTCAGGGATCGAAGGTTGGAGGCTGCCTCAAAGGTCGTAGCTGAAGGCTGCCTTGAAGGATCGAAGGCTGCAGCTGCCTCGAAGGATCGAAGGTTACAGCTGAAGGTCAGGGATCGATGGTTGGAGGCTGCCTCGAAGGTCGTAGCTGAAGGTTGCCTCGAAGGTCGTAGGGTCGGAGCTGAAGGTTGCCTCGAAGGTCGTAGGGTCGGAGCTGAAGGTTGCCTCGAAGGGTTGAAAGTCATAGCCTGCTTCGAGGGTCGAAGGTCGTAGCTTGCTTTGAAGGGTCGAAGGTCGTAGGTTGCCTCGGAGGTCGAAGGTTGAGACTACGAAGCTACGAGGCGGCGCTGCACAGTTGTGGCTACAAGGCTTTGACTACGAGGCTTCGAGGCTGACTGCAAGGCTTCGAGGCTGACTGCGAGGCTTAGAGGCCGACTGCTGCGAGTCTTCGAGGCTGACTGCAAGGCTTCGAGGCTAACTGCGAGGCTTCGAGGCTGACTGCAAGGCTTCGAGGCTGACTACTGCGAGTTTTCGAGGCTGCCTGCGAGGCTTCGAATGTAAGTGCTGCGAGTGCAGGCTTGGACTACGAGTCTTTGACTACGAGTCTTCGAGTGAGTGCTACAAGTGCAGGCTTGGAATGTAAGTGCTGCAAGTGCAGGCTTGGACTATGAGTCTTTGACTACGAGTCTTCCGAGTGAGTGCTGCAAGTGCAGGTCTGGCTATGAGGCTTTGACTACGAGGCTTCGAGGCTGACTGCAAGGCTTCGAGGCTGACTGCGAGGCTTCGAGGCCGACTGCTGCGAGTCTTCGAGGCTGCCTGCGAGGCTTCGAATGTAAGTGTTTGTCACGCCCTGGTTTTCCAACCCGAGGAGACCGAAACGTGACCCTCCCTTTACCCGGGTTTGGATAAAGGGATAGGATACAACATACACTTCACATTTTATTTTCAGAGACCAAAATCACATAATTATTAAATTCAAACCACATGCCTTTATTATGTTTCAAACTTCATTACAAAAATCTCCCCAGGGGTTACAAGGCCTCAACGAAATTACATAACACAAATTACATAACATAAAACAAAGCCACAAAACGGAACTCCTCCACCTAGGTGTTCCCACCTAACGCCCGTAGGTTCCTGCAAGAAAACACACCACAAGAGAGGGGTGAGCAACCACACTCAATTAGGGATCATGTCTCCCCAACCCATCCCATGCTCCTAGCATCTACATGACATGTGTACGAGTGCGGTGTCGTGATACATTCCAACAGATATAATAACAAACCACCAAAGAAATACAATCATTTCTACATTCACACGGCTAACACTTTAACCACAAGCGATTTAACCGCCTCTTCAGGCCAATGATTCAAGTGATTTAACCGCCTCTTCCAATGATTCAATGATTTAACCGCCTCTTCAGGCCAATGATTTAACCGCCTCTCAGGCATAGTTTCCATGACCTCACAAGGCTAACACAAACAGTCCCGGGCTTCCACAAGAACCGGGTGTACAAGCAAACACGCAGCACATAAGGTCATACAGGGCATAACATCAAACACTTAATATGCTTCGTCACACGGGAATAACGTCGAACACTTAGCATGCATATATTCACAGGCTCACAAACCCAGCCACACGGATATTATTTCAAACACATAATATGCATAGCCTCACGGGCATTATTTCAAACACTTTCGAGCATACACACAGGCATATTCACCAGGCATTTTATCGAACAATTAACATGCACCAACCACCCAACCTCGAAATCACACCAAAACGCCATCGAAGGCCAACATTCATATAGGAGGTCACACCTATATGAATTTACATATAAATAATATAATAATAACAATAGAAACTCGAGAAACCCTCTACACAGGGCCTAACCCCGGAACAGACCAGGTGAGACAGAACCCCTACCTTAAAGAAGATCCTCCTTGCTCCCCGTTAGTTGCCGTCCTCCCCCACGCAAGACGCTCCTGCAAAAACCAGCAGCTTCTCCTCCTTTCCCTCTCTCTAGCTCTCTCTCTCTCCACGACGGCCGCAGAGGGTGAAAAACCCCTAACCCTAGAACAATGAGTCTCCTCATCCTTATATAGACCACCCACTATCAAAACGACGTAGTTTTGATTAAGTGAAACCCAGGATCAAAACGACGTAGTTTTGATTACACAAGCTACCACCTTCTCGCTTCCATACACGCCAAAATATCCACAATTCCAACATGGTCCTTCGGGAAAAATCATTAGAATGACAAAACCAAGGTAACCATGCAAAAACATGTTTGCACGCCAATTTAAACGCCAATTCCCCAATTGGCGTGCAGCTCCAAATGCACTCAAACTTCACCCCAAGCCTCCTAGCATCTTGTAGAGGTCCGAGAAGCAAAAATATGCTTGCACGTGAAATGGGTGAATTCACGTGCAGCTCCAAATGCTCTGAAATTTCTGTGGTAGGTAGAGGACCACATTCTAAGAAACTTTTGTTCTTGCACGCCAATTGTTTAAGGCCATCTACCCTATCAAAAGTGAGCTCCAAGATCAGCCAAAACAACTTAAAACCACCTGTATATGCATAACATCTTCCTATGGCATAAATGCACGTTATCACTTGTCACATGCACCTCCCAAAAGTCCCCTCTTGGGCTCATCTCTTACTTCAAACTTGTGCACCAACATCCAAGGTGTTTGTGGTTAACTTCTTACACACGGGTTACGCACGGGTTACACACGGTTACACACGGGTCATTACATCCTCTCCCCTTAAGACTTTTCGTGCTCGAAAAGAAATGACATACGAGGAAAACAAACACAAGCTACCCATTTGCCACACGGTGAACCACAACACCCAAATGGGTCATACGCCGCGCACCGCACATAACAAAGACATAACAAGGTACCACCATAATCCATAACCACATGCATCACAATAATGCATATAACACATATCCGCATGTCACAAATACGCATCTCAAAACACATCACAAATATGAACACATGTCTAAAAGACAATACAAATACACCAACCAACAGCCACCCCTCCACCCTTAAGATTGTTCGTCCTCGAACAACTCTAGGTGTTGCTCACGCATCATGGATTCGCGTTTCCATATTTCCTCCATAGGATGTGTCGTCCGCGAAAAGACAATACACTTTCCATAATGCACATGCTGATGCACATCGTCCACAACCATTCATATACCCGCGAATGAAGATATCACACAATAACACACATGAAGGCACGTACCCACGGACCCAATACAACACAACGATGATAGGGAAACACATATTCTAATCTCACCAACAACCCTTGTTCTCCTCACCTAACACATGTCACAAGTATTCACGTCACGACGGTGTATGACATATACGCCATCCCCAACACATACGTTTAACAAATCACATAGGTCACGGACCAACTCACATCATAAACACCACTACAAGGAACAAGGCACAAACAAAACACTACTACACGTTTAACGTTCCACTGCCCACTCGCCGACACCATACAAACTCATCCGCAGGGAATGTCCTCACAACCTTCCCACCTCTGGACCGTTCGTCCCCGAAAAGAGAAATCAAGTAGTAAGCATCACGAGAAGATCAAAGCAACACATAACACCCATGATCACAACAAGAACTAGAGCTTGGCCAATTAGCGTGCCGACAACAACTCATGTGAGCAAAGTCGACAACAATGGAGGTTGAGAAACCTCCCACGGATTCATTAAGACCCTGACAACCGAACAAGGCCAACCCCATAAGCCTATGCGTGAAGCATCCATTCGCTAGAATTCATATGAGTGAACGAGAAGTCACTGCATCGACATAGCAGGGGTACTCGGCGTTGGCGCCTACTCGTGTCACAATAGGACCAACACTCCACAATGTAAAATACCCAACAATGACACCATCAAAATTTGATGTCAACGGACCCCAACAATTTACAACGCAGCCACACTCCATATGTAGACCTTACCCTGACGGCAAACACTAAGAGGTCACAAGGAAACACAAACAAACAAGAGAAAAGCATTAGACAAACCACAATCGTGTTTCTACACATGGAGATCACCCCAGCAAGACCATCATCATCGCTCAAACCGCCTCACTCTATAGTGATACACGCAACAACAGAACCCAACCAATGCCAAAGGGAACTCAAGATGACTTACAATCCAGGACACAACTACATCAGATGAAGTGTGCCCTCCACCACCTGGGGTCACAGTCAACAAGACGCCCAACGGAGTCCAAGGAGTAACTCAAAACAACGAATTCAGTACCATACCCAATCACGGCAAGACCAAAAAGCTACTATCGGGCTAACACCAGTCACCAACGTTGAGAATCTACTAAAGAATCCCTTGAACCAGAACGTCACATAAATAACACCTCCCTAACTACGGTCAGATAGGGATCCACCAAGGGCCCACACAGCCTTCACTAACTGAGGCCTATGTTACAACCCAAGTGATAACGCCTTACTCAGTCAGCAGACATTCCATGCGATAGGAATCCTTTGACGCCGGGTAGGTACCAACCACATAGTCCTCTCCACCCTGGAAAACTCTCCTACCTGAAACATGACAACAACGGAATCCTCTGTGTCACCACGCACAGGTCACAAGGGAATCCCTTGCCTCCAGGACATACTCCACCTCATGAACCACTAACTCCGCTACACCAACCATCACGCTCTGTCTCAACACACCAACAAAACACTCAAACTGACCAAGAAATACTCAGGCTCTAGCCTCGGCTAAATGTGATCACTTTGCCATTCCTCCGGGTGGCGCAGGAAACAAGACATGCAAACGCCTGATTCGGGACTTTCACGTAGTTCCCAAACACACCAACACCTTGATAGCGTGAACCATCTCCCCTTACCGCGTAATACTGTACATGAAAGGTTTTCAAGAGCACAAATGTAGGTCATCCGCCTACCAGCACTGCTCTAAAACATGCACCTTTGTGACATCCGCCCGACATAAATCGCTCCCCAAGGAGTAACACTAATACCCCTTCCAAGCAAAAGTCGCCAACCGACTCACTTCTGGGGATCAAACAACCCCTTTCTTTTTGTTTTTTTTTTGTAACGTACCAACAGTTTAATAACACCAGACAAGGAAGAACATAAACAACATCACTTCTAACACTCTTCCTCATCCTCACACCACAGTTACTATACCAATACACCATGCCTCATCCTCCCCTACGCATATGTGTCGCAACACCCACACGTAGCAACTCCGCTATATACCTCTACCACTTTTGCAATACATACAACAACACAATGCCACATTTTCTGCACATTCTCAACACATGTAACGAAACACAAGACTCCTGACGACTAGAACGTACCAATTTTACACCTGCTCCTCAAGATACAGACCAAAGGAATGGCTCTACCATGCAAAAGCACACCCGCAGCCCCTAGAGAAATGTTTTCCAGATGTGGGTAAAAAGCCCGAACAAGGCCTGCAAAATCTCACTTGCTTACCTCTTTGTACCAATTGGATGCATCGGTCATGACCCTTGAAACCCACTCACAGCCGATAGCTGAGCTCCAGAACACTTCACATTTTACACGTGTGCATCCCCATTTCACAACATGTTCTAAGAACATCACTCATGGTCTTTCACACTCGACAAACATGACACATGGCCACTGCTTGACCATCTGAGAACCCAGAACACCTATATAGTTACTAACCAGAACTTGCAACGACCACTCTAGCCAACAAGATAACACTTCAAGGACTCTAAGAGCAGGCTATACTAGCTGCGTTTTCCCCTCATCCACAATGCTTGGAAAAGAAAGGTAACCATAGGAATACCCCTTTCAAGTAGTACTCTAACACATACCTCTATCCGCTTAAGGACATATTTCTATTAATCAAGGTTGCCAAGGAGGTGTCACACAATAACCCACAAGCCATCACTTCACACCTCAAGCTCTACTAGCTAGCCAATCTAAATTCCCTCCCACTGGCAAAAGGTAGCCTACAAGATTTGGTTACTCTGATTAGTAACACGTGCCAAAGTTGAATACCACTCACATACAAAATCAACACCCATATATATTCATTAGTTACTTATTATTCTTCCAGCGTTATGAATCTATATTTACTCTTTTACTTATTTATTTCCTAACAGGTCACCAACCACATCCATTCGAAATGCTAACTCAAACGTGACATGATAAAGTCCACCCCGCTTCACATAACTAGTACGAGACTCAACCGACAACCCACCAAAGGGGCACGATACCACCAATGAAGTTCCGTCATGCTTTTCTACGGGCCTCACTAGCTAGTCCTCCAACATCACTCCCGGTCCTACCAAAACAGACCGTATGAAGACGTCCTACTTTTCCACAGAGGCGACACCAGATCGCTTTTGGCACACTCTCTTTTCCAATTTCCCGGTTGTCCATAGCAAGCGTAACCCTTAGGGAAACGGGACTCAAATGGAAGTGTTGAGGGTTGACCCCCAACATGAAACTCGTGACCATTCTCAACTTCACCCTTTGCCTCTTAAGTCCTTCTGCTGATTGGGAAAATGTGGCTGGTTGATCCGCACCCAAACTCCCCTCAATGTTATGGGTTGACAGCTCTTGGCGTCCCTCGCTCCTAATCAGAAGTCGAATCTGATCCCTCATCTCTTGGATAATCGGGTTAAAGATGCCAACCTCTCCGTGATTAGTTTATCACCTTCAACATGAGCTCTCTCACTTGCCCAACCTGAGTTGCGGCCTCCTCTCGTTACCTCAACAGTCGCACGGTTTATAATTCTCAGAAACATTGGCTATGCGAAAAGGTAGCGCTCCAGATTAACACTAACCGATCTCAACAATTGCGAGATCACTACCGACTAAGCAGCTTAAGCTATAACACGCATCCTTGTGTACACAAGTCCATAGGTTCACATTTCACAGACTATACCAATTTTTTACATTTCATTGCATTGCTCATAACCACGCTCATGTCACACAATACCAAACAAATCACATGCTCAACCATTCACAGAACACCAACATTATTGTATATTTAATTTATTTTATTATTATTATTTTTTTTTTGTTAACAGTTCACAAGCCTCAAGTTTCCAAGCACACAGTTTCAATTCCACAATTTCTTTTCCTTGCTTTCATGTTCAAATTACCACAAAAGATCAGAGTTGCACAGATTAACACTTTATCACGTTATTCATGCATTCCTACCACATATACAGCTTAATCACAGTTCCCACACGATGACACATGAGCAACATATGCAACTAGTGCCCTAATGCCAATGCATGCAAATCCTACCACAAGAATGGACTACCCCAAGTACACCTTAGAGGCTCCAAGAGGACCATGTTGATCAGGCATGTCCCTCCAGGCTCCTCCAAAGGACTCAAGATAACCAAGTCCGCCCACTACCCTAGGCCAACTAGACCATGCTCTGATACCATATTGTCACGCCCTGGTTTTCCAACCCGAGGAGACCGAAACGTGACCCTCCCTTTACCCGGGTTTGGATAAAGGGGTAGGATACAACATACACTTCACATTTTATTTTCAGAGACCAAAATCACATAATTATCAAATTCAAACCACATGCCTTTATTATGTTTCAAACTTCATTACAAAATCTCCCCGCTGGGGTTACAAGGCCTCAACGAAATTACATAACACAAATTACATAACATAAAACAAAGCCACAAAACGGAACTCCTCCACCTAGGTGTTCCCACCTAACGCCCGTAGGTTCCTGCAAGAAAACACACCACAAGTAGGAGGGGTGAGCAACCATAGCTCAATGGGGATCATGTCTCCCCAACCCATCCCATGCTCCTAGCATCTACATATGACATGTGTACGAGTGCGGTGTCGTGATACATTCCAACAGATATAATAACAAACCACTAGCAAATACAATCATTTCTACATTCACACAGGCTAACACTTTAACCACAAGTGATTTAACCGCCTCTTCAGGCCAATGATTCAAGTGATTTAACCGCCTCTTCAGGCCAATGATTTAACCGCCTCTCAGGCATAGTTTCCACAGCCTCACAGGCTAACACAAAACAGTCCCGGGCTTCCACAGCCACCGGGTGTACAAGCAAACACGGAGCACATAAGGTCATACAGGCATAACATCAAACACTTAATATGCTTCGTCACACAGGGAATAACGTCGAACACTTAGCATGCATATATTCACAAGCTCACAAACCCACGCACACGAGATATTATTTCAAACACATAATATGCATAGCCTCACAGGCATTATTTCAAACACATTCTGAGCATACACACAGGCATATTCACACAGGCATTTTATCGAACACTTAACATGCACCAACCACCCAACCTCAGAAATCACACCAAAACGCCATTGAAGGCCAACATTCATATAGGAGGTCACACCTATATAAATTTACATATAAATAATATAATAATAACAATAGAAACTCGAGAAACCCTCTACACAGGGCCTAACCCCGGAACAGACCAGGTGAGACAGAACCGCTACCTTAAAGAAGATCCTCCTTGCTCCCACGTTAGATGCCGTCCTCCCCACGCAAGACGCTCCGCAGCAAGCCCGGCGGTTCTCCCTCCTTTCCCTCTCTCTCTCTCTCTCTCTCCACGACGGCTGCAGTGGTGAAAAACCCCTAACCCTAGAACAAGGAGTCTCCTCATCCTTATATAGACCTCCCACTATCAAAACGACGTAGTTTTGATTAAGTGAAACCCAGGATCAAAACGACATAGTTTTGATTACACAAGCTACCACCTTCTCGCTTCCATACACGCCAAAATATCCCCAATTCCAACATGGTCCTTCGGGAAAAATCATTAGAATGACAAAACCAAGGTAACCATGCAAAAACATGTTTGCACGCCAATTTAAACGCCAATTCCCCAATTGGCGTGCAGCTCCAAATGCACTCAAACTTCACCCCAAGCCTCCTAGCATCTTGTAGAGGTCCTGGAAGCAAAAATATGCTTGCACGTGAAATGGGTGAATTCACGTGCAGCTCCAAATGCTCTGAAATTTCCGTGGTAGGTAGAGGACCTCATTCTAAGAAACTTTTGTTCTTGCACGCCAATTGTTTGAGGCCATCTACCCTATCAAAAGTGAGCTCCAAGATCAGCCAAAACAGCTTAAAACCGCCTTGTATATGCATAGCATCTTCCTAGGGCATAAATGCACGTTGTCACTTGTCACATGCACCTCCCAAAAGTCCCCTCTTGGGCTCATCTCTTTCTTCAAACTTGTGCACCAACATCCAAGGTGTTTGTGGTTAACTTCTTACACACGGGTTACACACAGGTCATTACTGTTTGGCATGCGGGTGAGCATGGCTTTGGATAATCGGCATGCGGGTGAGCATGGCTTTGGTTGTTTGGCATGCGGGTGAGCATGGCTTTGGTTGTTTGCATGCGGGCGAGCATGGCTTTGATGTTTGGCATGCGGGTGAGCGTGGCTTTGAATGTTTGGCATGCGGGTGAGCATGGCTTTGATGGTTTGGCATGCGGGTGAGCATGGCTTTGATGGTTTGGCATGCGGGTGAGCATGGCTTTGATGGTTTGGCATGCGGGTGAGCATGGCTTTGATGGTTTGGCATGCGGGTGAGCATGGCTTTGGATGTTTGGCATGCGGGTGAGCATGGCTCTGGTGTGAAACTTTCTTTACTTCTTGAGTTCTATGGCTTATCCATTGGGAGCCTGGGACGCCATACCGCGACAACAGTCCTGCAGTTGGACAGGAGCAAACATGCCATATGTAGGAATGATGCATGAAATGTAATTGATGCATGTGGTGCGAGGGAGGCCTAAAACTTTGAAAATGTGCAAGAGGTACGCAAAATGCGGGGCAGAGATAATCTAAGGAGATTTTGTTGCCGCTTCTTCTGAAAAGCACGCTGCCAGATGACTTGGTGTTCTCTTCTCCTACTGGCGAGCAAACTGTTAAGTATCTTGAGTCATAGCTTCCTTTAGGCAAAGGTCTAGGGCTTTTGTTGTCGCCTCATGCAAACCTCATGGACAAGCAAGGTTTAAGAAACTCAAACGGGGAAATGCTCGATTTTAAAATGATTTAAAAAAAAAAGCCAAAACCATATTTATTTGACAAGATATTTTGCACTTACAATTACATCATTACATATGGCACAAGGTGTTTACCATCATGCAAAGTTAAACTAAACTCCTTTTGTAGAACAAGGACAATAGCTTCAAAAGACATGTCTTGTAAAGTTGATCAGAGTATGCTTAAGATTTGACCAGTCCTTTGGTTCACAGCCCAGTCCCTGGTTTGAAGTAGTGTGATGATATTCCCGCGACTGTCTACTTAGGGAGTTCAAGAGTTGTACTCCACCTTGGTTCTCTTAGAAGATCGGGGATCCTGATGTCGCTGTAC
This sequence comes from Taxillus chinensis, assembly GCA_023512835.1. NCBI lineage: Eukaryota > Viridiplantae > Streptophyta > Magnoliopsida > Santalales > Loranthaceae > Taxillus > Taxillus chinensis. Next base: position 46,603,720 of record CM042085.1, on the reverse strand, counting down.
TTTTTGTTGGCTTTGTATTTCACCCTTGGCGCCCTTTCGGGTTTTCACCAAGTCCGCCTTTCTTTCTTTTTATTGAGCTTTGTGTTTTACCCTTGGTGCCCTTTCAGGTTTTCACCAAGTCCGCTCTGGGGCTACGAGATTCGTTTGTTGGGTCATACTCAAACTTGATTGCCATATGCCCATGTGAGGGCAAGATTTGGCCCATTCATGTGAAGGACCAAAACATGAGGTTTTGACTCACTGGGGTAAGGGATTTTGAAATGGGAAGTTAAGCATAAAACTTCTTTACGGCATCGTTGTTTATAGGATTTCGGAACTCAACTCCGTCCATTTCTATGAGGATTAAGGCCCCTCCCGAGAATGCTCTTTTTACTACATAGGGACCTTCATAGTTTGGAGTCCACTTGCCACGGTGATTATGTTGTATCGGCAGATCTTCTTCAAGACCAAGTCCCCTGGTTTGAAGGTTCGGGTTTCACTTTTTTGTTGAAGCTGGCCATCATCCTTTGTCGATACAACTAGCCTCGACCGACTGCGGCGAGACGTTTCCCTTCGATTAGATTCAGCTGCTCAAAACGGTCTCGACCCATTCGGCTTCATCCAAATGAGTATCCCTAAGAATTCTGAGTGACGGGATTTCCACCTCGATGGGTACGATCGCTTCCATACCATAGGCTAGGGAAAAAGGAGCGCCCATTGATGTTCGCACAGAAGTCCTGTAAGCATGCGGTGCATATGGAAGTTTCTCATGCCAATCCTTGTATGTCTCGGTCATTTTGCGAATGATGTTCTTGATGTTTTTATTTGCTGCCTCAACCGCTCTTGTTCATCTTGGGACGATATGGGGTAGAATTGCGGTGTCGGATTTTGAATCCTTCGCATAAATTATCCATCATTCTATTGTTCAAATTGACGGCATTGTCAATTATAATTTGCTCGGGGAGCCCATAACGAAAAATAATATTGCTTCAAGAAACCTAACCACCACCGATTGAGTGACTTGGGCATAGGAAGGCTGCTTACCCATTTGGTGAAGTAATCGATCGCCACTGGGATGAATCTATGACCGTTGGAAGCCTTAGGTGAAATGGCTCCAATGACGTTCATTCCCCACATGGCGAAAGGCCATGGAGATGTTATCGTGTGCAAGTAGGACGAGGGTGCTTGGATTCGATCCCCGTAAACTTGGCACTTAAGGCACGTGCGCACATGATGGATGCTATCCTTTTCCATAGTGACCCAATAGTAGCCCATCCTCATGATCTGTCGGGATAGAGCATGTCCATTCACATGAGCTCCACAGTTGCCATTGTGGACCTCATTGAGGATCTGAGCCGCTTCGTCTTTCTCAACACACCGTAGTAGCACCATGTCATAACTATGCTTGTAAAGGACGGGCCCATCTAAGAAGTAGTTAGCACTTGTTCGCCGAATATTTCTTTTTTCTGATTCTGAGACTTCTGTTGGATATTCTCTTGTGAGTAGATATTGTTTGATATCATGATACCATGACTTTGTGTTAGCATCCGTACTAGCTAACATACAGTATATTGGCACTTCTTGTACGCAAATATCAAAAGAGGGCATTTCTAAGCTTGTATCCAACCGAAGGAGGGCTGCCAAAGTAGCCAAGGCATCGGGAATTCGATAATGTTCCGGGGATGCATGCTCAAATGAGATTTCATCAAATAGTCTAGCCATATCACATATCATCTCTTCGTAAGGAATGAGTTTGGGATTCCGGGTTTCCCACTCCTTACGAACTTGATAAATTATTAAGACTGAATCTCCGACGACTTGATGTCACGCCCCGGATTTCCAACCCGAGGAGACCGGAACGTGACCCTCCCTTTACCCAAGTTTGGATAAAGGGGGTAGAATACAACGTACACTTTACATTTCAAACTCAGAGACAAAACCAAGTATATATTAAATTCAAACCTTACAAACGTGTCCAAACATGCTTTTATTACATTAAACTCCTCATTACAATAACTCCCCACTGGGGTTACAAAGCTCACAAAAACAACAAAACTCAAATAACAATAAGAAAGCCACAAGCAGGTCTCCCAACTTGGTGTTCCCACCTAACGCCTGTAGGTCCCTATAAGAAAACAACACGGTAGGAGGGGTGACCAACCATAGCTCAGTAGGGATCATGTCTCCCCAACCTATCCCATGCTCCTAGAATCTACATGCCGTGTGTACAAGTGCAGTGTCGTGATACAATTATATCAACAAATATAATAGTAAGCCATCAGCAAAAACAAATATTTCAAAGAGCCACACAGGCTAGCACATGAGCAATCCCGGGCTTCCACAGCCACCGGGTTTTCAAGAGCAGTCCCGGGCTTCCACAGCCACCGGGTTTCAAAGAGCAGTGCCGGGCTTCCACAGCCACTGGGTTTCATAAAACAATCCCGGGCTTCCACAGCCATCGGGTTTCACAAACACAGTACACAGCCACTCAGGCATAAAAGCAAACACTTAGCAGGCACACATTCACAAATGTACAAACCCAACCACTCAGACATAAAAACAAACACTTGGCATGCACCCTTTTTCCAATTCACAATTCTAGCCTTACTGGCATATTATCAAACACATACTGGGCATATGCACATAGACATATTCACACAGGCATTTTATCGAACATTTAACATGTACTGCCCACCCAACATCAGAATCACACCAAAACGCCATTGAAGGCCAACATTCATATAGAGATCACACCTATATGAATTTACGTATAAGTATTATAGCAATAACAATAGAAACTTTACAAATTAACCATAGGGCCTAACCCGAACAGGCCAGGAAAGACAGAACCCCTACCTTAAAGCAGATCCTCCTTGCTCCTGCGCTAGACGCCGTCCTTCCCACGCAAGACGCTCCGGCAAGCAACAAGCAATTCCCTTCCTTCCTCTCTCTCTAGCTCTCTCTCTTTGTCTCTCTCTCTCTCTCTACGTCGGCTGCAGCAACCGGAAGAGAACCCCAAACCTAAAACAAGGAGTCTTCACCTTTTTATGTAGACAACTCAAACCCCAAAACGACATAGCTTTGATTAAATGAATCCCAAAGATCAAAATGACGTAGTTTTGATGACAGACTACAACCTTTTGCAACCACACAGAACAAAGCACTCATAATTTCACCATGGTCCTTTAGCAAAAGAGGATCAGAACAACAAAACAAAGGTAATGGAGGCTGCACGTGAGAAAGCATTCTCACGTGCATTCTCACGGGCACCTCCAAAAGCTCTAGAATTTCACCACAGGCCTTGGAACAACATCAGTAAGGCTCCCATGCGAAAATCTCCTTGCACGTGAAAAGCATTCTCACGTGCATTCTCACGTGCACTCCCAATTGGGCTCAAAATTTGCCTCTTGCTTGCTTATCAACATACAAGATGATTAAACCAAAGTGTGCGGAAAGAAAACTCCCTAAAACCCAACAATTTCCACCCAAAATGACAAAACTGTGACACACTCCTCACATCCAAAAAATGCGGGAAATTACATCCTCTCCCCCTTAAAACTTTTCGCCTCGAAAAGAAACGACATGCGAGGAAAACAACACAACAAGCCACAACACCCTAATGGGTCATACACCGCCCATTGTACACAAGACATAACACAGTGCCACCACAATCTATAACCACATGTATTACAATCCATGGAAACATCCACGTTACAAATACCCATCTCAAGCACATTTTATTAACATATTCAATACAAATAAAAGTCAAAAGTCGGAAGGAAACATAAATACACCAACCAACAGCCACCCCTCCACCCTTAAGAGTGTTCGTCCTCGAACAATTCTGGGTGTTGCTCACGCATCAAAGACTCCCGTTCCCAAGTCTCCTCCTCAATGCCACGGTGCTGCCACAGTACGTGAACCAAAGGAATAGCACGACCACGCAAAAGCTTCTCCCGCCGATCTAGGATACGGATAGGGGCCTCAACAACGGACATGTCATCCTCAATATCCAATGTCCCCCAATCGATCACATGAGTGGGGTCAGGATGGTACTTCCTCAACTGGGACACGTGGAACACATTGTGCACGCGACTCAATCGCGGTAGCAATGTTAACCGGTAAGTTACAGGCCCCACACGAGTTATAACTTCAAAAGGACCAATGAACCGGGGAGAGAGTTTGGAACCTCTCCCAAAGCGCCGATGTCCACGTCATGGAGAGACAAGGAGAAACACATGATCGCCCACAGAAAACTCCAAAGGTCACCGCCGCTGGTCCGCATAGGATTTCGCCGACTCGAGCGATAATAACCGCCAGCGAATCAACTTAACCTTCTCGGTAGCCTCTTGAACCAACTGTGGTCCTAAGAGAGCTGTCTCCCCCACGTCGGTCCAACACAAAGGTGAGCGACACGGCCGCCCATACAACGCCTCAAAAGGAGCCATCCCAATAGATGCCTAATAACTGTTGTTGTAGGCAAACTCAACCAAAGGAAGGTGAGTTGTCCACGAACCCCCAAAATCTAACACACAGGCCCGTAACATGTCCTCCAAAGTTTGATTCGTCCTCTCTGTCTGGCCGTCAGTCTCAGGGTGAAAGGCTGTACTCAAGTTAAACGTTATCCCCATAGCCTCCTGCAAGCCTGCCCAAAAACGAGAAGTAAACCGCGAATCCCTGTCGGACACAATTGATGATGGTACCCCATGCAGTCGCACCACCTCGTTCACATACAGCTGATTTAAGGCCCCGATGGAATCCCGCTCGTGGACAGCAAGAAAATGGGCTGACTTAGTCAACCGGTCCACAATCACCCAAATCATGTCCTTCCGCCCAGCGGTGGGTGGAAGTCCAGTTACAAAGTCTATCGCTACGTGATCCCACTTCCACTCGGCTACTGTCAACGGCTGTAACATGCCCGCCGGCCTCTGGTGCTCAGCCTTCACTTGTTGACAAGTGAGGCACCTCGAAACAAAAGCAGCTACATCTCGTTTCATCCCAGGCCACCAAAAGTGTCCCCGAAGCGCATGATATATCTTTGTACCCCCTGGATGCACAGCAAGCTTAGACTGATGAAACTCTCTCATCACCTCATCCCGAGGAGAAGAAGCCACTACTAGTCGCCCCTGAAAAGACAACTCATGCTCAAGACCCTCTGTCCAGTCCGCAGATAGCTCACCAGCCTCAATACGGGCACGGAGAACTTCACACTCAATGTCACCCAATTGTCCCTCCCGAACGCGTTGGTACAACTCAGGCACAACCACCAGAGAACTCAGGACTGTCCCACCATCACGAACAACAGTGCAGCTGCAACATCGCCAACTGCTCCATTAGCTTCCACTCTCTCACGGCCACCTCAGCCTTCCCTTTTCTGCTCAGCACGTCAGCCAACAACATTACCCTTGCCCGGGTATAGGCAAGAGTAAAGTCAAAGGTCTGCAAATACTCCACCCATCTCCTTTGCCTCAAATTCAAGTCCTTCTAAGTAAAGATGTACTGAAGGCTCTTGTGGTCAGAAAACACGATGAACTTCTCCCCCAAAAGGTAATGTTGCCAACTCTTCAAGGCAACGATGACAGCCGCCAACTCAAGATCATGAGTAGGATAATTCTGTTCATGAGGCTTCAGCTGCCTCGACCCATAAGCTATCACACTGTGCTCCTGCATAAGCACACACCCCAAGCCAACCCTGGACACATCACAATATACCTCATATGGGATATCCTCCCGAGGTAACCTCAACACCGGTGCAGTGGTCAAACGGGTTTTGAGAGCCTCAAACGCCTGCTAACACTTGTCAGTCCACTCAAATTTCACTCCCTTTCGGGTCAACGCCGTCATAGGAGCGGCCAAACGGGAGAATCCCTCTATAAAACGACGGTAATATCCCGCCAAGCCAAGAAAGCTACGAATCTCGAAAACATTAGTTGGCCTCTCCCACAATGCCACAGCCTCAATCTTGGCTGGGTCCACCCTAACTCCCTCAGCGGACACCACATGGCCAAGGAAATGAACCTCCTGCATCCAAAACTCACATTTGCTAAATTTAGCAAATAACTGCTGGTCCCTCAAGGTTTGCAACACTGTTACCAGATGCTCGACATGCTCCCTCTCGGTCTTGGAATATACCAAGATATCGTCTATAAACACCACCACGAACGAATCTAAGTATGGGGCATAGACTTGGTTTATCAAATGCATAAACACTGCCGGCGCATTAGTGAGCCCGAAAGGCATCACTACCCACTCATAGTGCCCATACCTACGGCGAAAGCGGCTCTTAGGGATGTCCTCCTCCCCTAACCCTCAATCGATGATACCCCGACCGTAGGTCTATCTTGGAAAACCACCGGGCTCCACTCAACTGGTCAAACAGGTCATCTATTCGAGGCAAAGGGTACTTGTTCTTTATAGTCACCGAATTCAGCTTCCTATAGTCGATGCAAAGGGGTAGCGTGCCATCTGCCTTCTTTGCAAAGAGCACCAGAGGCACCCCCAGGGTGAGGTACTCGGTCCGATATACCCCTGGTCCTCCAACTCCTCTATTTGCCTCTGTAGCTCCCCGAGCTCCTGGTGGCCCCATACGATATGCTACTTGGGAGATTGGGCCAGTCCCTGGTACCAACTCAATGGTGAACTCTACACTCCTCTTAGGAGGTAAACTCCTCAACTGGTCAGGAAAGACATCCTGAAATTGGTCAACAACTGCTGGCCACACTCTCTTTTCCACTTTTCTCTCCTTAGCAAAGGTCAGGGCTGCCAACCTGTGGGTGATGGCACCCCACTGGTCCAACACCGGCCCCGGCCCGACTCGCCTCACGGTCCCACGCCCCGCAGGTGCAAGAGGTCCCTACAGGTGTTACGAAGGATACACGCCGCCGATAACAGTCTATCTTGGCCTGAAAAGCCATAAGTCAATCCATACCCAAGATCAAGTCAAAAACACGCAAGGGCATTACATGCAAGTCGAAGCTTAGCTCCACACTTCCTATAGTTAACACACAGTCACGGCAAACACGCCGCACCTCAATCATACCTCCCACTGGAGACTCAACAACTAGGGGCTTCGCTGCCTCCACACAAGTCAACCCCAAGCTATCTATTACAAGCTCAGCAACAAAAGAACATGATGCACCCGTATCGAAAAGAATAGAAGTTAATGTACGAGAGATCAAAAGGGTACCTCTAACCACCGATGGTCCTGCCCCACCCTCCGCCGGTGGGGGTGGTAATTCGGCCTCCTCCTAGTACGTCGCCTCCAGCGCAAACACCCCTCCCTTGGCCCGTACCACCGGTCGGCTGACTCACTAGGCGCTTCCCTGCCATGGCTACCTCCTGCTTCGTTCTATCGCTCCGGCCTTCCCTGGGTCGAGTCTGGTTCGGTCCGGCCTGACTAGGGCTGCCACCGATGAGCTAGTCTCTCTCTGGGTGCACAGAAATTGGCATCGCTCCTCGTGCCGGATGGCATGCCTCCAACTCCCTTGTTGCCACTCCGGCAAACCCGGCTCGGTGGCCCTCTCGTCCACAACTATTGCATTACCAGTCTTTCTTTGGACACTCCTTCCCAGTGGCCCTACTCCTCACAAGAATGACAGTCGTTGGGAGACCTCCTCGATGGACCTCCCGTCTGTTAGCGCCAAAGCTAGACCTCCCCGGGTGCACCGATGTCCATCCCCTACCACGGAAGGAACTGTTGTCCCTCTTTGGTCTTGGGCCTCTTGGGTCCCGAATCACGTTCAGATCCGCCCTACAATTGGCGACCCCGATGGGCCTGCCTCCCATCATCCAGTTCTCTCTCGGTGATACGAGTCGTCTCCACAACCTCAACATAAGTCCTTAAGCGCAAGATCGCCACTCTCTACCTAAGGCTGGCCTAAGGCCCAAAGTGAACTTGTGGGCCTTCAGGTCCTCCTTTGCCACGGCTAGGGGCAAACCTACTCAAACTCTAGAACTCTCGCTCATACTCAGGTACCGTCCTTGATCCTTGCCTCAAGCTACCAAACTCTTCCCTCTTCCGCCACCTCAAAGACTCCGGAAGAACTCATCATGGAAGAGCCGCAAGAACTCCTCCCAAAGCATGAACCGCACCGCACGGCTCCCCGCGACACTCAACCACCACTCCAGGGCACTCCCCTTAGCCGCCGCCTCACCTTATCCTCCTCCCCGGGGTAGAGAAAGGAAAACACATGTTTGATCTGCCTCGGCCAGTGCTTAGCCTAAGACTGGGTCCCCTTCTCCCTTGAACCTTGGAGGTTGTTCCTTTTGGAACCGTGTCACCACATCATCCTCTGCACGAGTCGGTATGCCACTCAGCGAACCCTCACGCTCATGAGATAGCTCCCCCATTGGTGGTGGTGGTGGTGGCACCACTTGCTGTGCCGCCATCTCACGGCGCACCTCCTCCTGAACTTCTTGCCGTATGCCTTCCCTTAGCTCTTGGACTTCCAGTCGGATGCTCTCTCGCAGCTGCGCTAGCAACAGCACATGTCCTCCAACGGACTACCCCGCACTTGGACCCTCATGGGCAGATGACTCATCAGCCACTGCCCCAGACGCACGAGTCACTCTCCTCGGTGGCAATCTTACTACATGAAGTAAGAAGCACAAACGTCAGAACGCGTTCAACAACTATCGAGTTTCACTACCTCTACCCTATTATCAAGTCAAGTAGAACATGGCATCACACACATTTCACACATTGCATCAATCAACATTGCACACAGTTCAATTCACAGTGTCCACAGTTCACACCTTATCACATTATTCACATTGTCACGATTCAATCCACATTGCACATAGCATTTTTTTTTACATGTACAAGATCCACACAAACACACATAAGCAAATGCAACTAGTGCCCTAATGCCCATGCATGCAAACCCTACCACAAGACTTGACTACCCCAAGTACACCTTAGAGGCTCAAAAGAGGACCATGTTGATCGGGCATGTCCCTCCAGGGCTCCTCCAAAGGACTCAAGATACCATCTTGTCACGCCGCGGATTTCCAACCCGAGGAGACCGGACGTGACCCTCCCTTTTACCCAAGTTTGGATAAAGGGGGTAGAATACAACGTACACTTTACATTTCAAACTCAGAGACAAAACCAAATATATATTAAATTCAAACCTTACAAACGTGTCCAAACATACTTTTATTACATTAAACTCCTCATTACAATAACTCCCCACTGGGTTACAAAGCTCACAAAAACAACAAAACTCAAATAACAATAAGCAAGCCACAACTAGGTCTCCCAACTTGGTGTTCCCACCTAACGCCTGTAGGTCCCTATAAGAAAACAACACGGTAGGAGGGGTGAGCAACCAGAGCTCAGTAGGGATCATCTCTCCCCAACCCATCCCATGCTCCTAGCATCTACATGCCGTGTGTACAAGTGCAGTGTCGTGATACAATTATATCAACAAAGATAATAGTAAGCCATCAGCAAAAACAAATATTTCAAACAGCCACACAGGCTAGCACATGAGCAGTCCCTGGCTTCCACAGCCACCGGGTTTCCAAGAGCAGTCCCGGGCTTCCACAGCCACCGGGTTTCATGAAACAATCCCGGGCTTCCACAGCCACCGGGTTTCATAAAATAATCCCGGGCTTCCACAGCCACCGGGTTTCATAAAACAATCCCGGGCTTCCACAGCCCCTGGGTTTCAAAAACACAAGACACATAGCCACTCAGGCATAAAACCAAACACTTAGCAGGCACACATTCATAAATGTACAAACCCAACCACTCAGGCATAAAAACAAATACTTGGCATGCACACTTTTTCCAACTCACAATTCTAGCCTTACTGGCATATTATCAAACACATACTGGGCATATGCACACAGACATATTCACACAGGCATTTTATCAAACATTTAACATGCACCTGCCCACCCAACATCGAAATCACACCAAAACGCCATTGAAGGGCAACATTCATATAGGAGATCACACCTATATGAATTTACATATAAGTATTATAGCAATAACAATAGAAACTTTACAAATAAACCACAGGCCTAACCCCTAACAGACTCGGGAAAGACAGAACCCCTACCTTAAAGCAGGATCTTCCTTGCTCCCGCGTTAGACGCCGTCCCTCCCCACGCAAGACGCTCCGCGAGAACCAGCAGCCTCCCCTTTCTTCCCCTCTCTAGCTCTCTCTCTCTCTCTCTCTCTCTCTCTATGACGGTCGCAAGAACGAAGAGATCCCTAAACCTAAAACAAGGAGTCTTCACCTCTTTAGATAGACAACTTAAACCCCAAAATGACGTAGTTTTGATTAAATGAATCCAAAGATCAAAACGACGTAGTTTTGATGACAGACTACAACCTTTTTGCAACCACACGGAACAAAGCACTCATAATTTCACCATGGTCCTTTAGCAAAAGAGGATCGAACAACAAAACAAAGGTAATGGAGGCCGCACGTGAGAAAGCATTCTCAGGTGCATTCTCACGGACACCTCCAAAAGCTCTAATTTCACCACAAGCCTTGGAACAACATCGGTAAGGCTCCCATGCAAAAATCTCCTTGCACGTGAAAAGCATTCTCACGTGCATTCTCACGTGCACTCCCAATTGGGCTCAAACTTTGCCTCTTGCTTGCTTTATCAACATACAAGATGATTAAGCTAAAGTGTGCGAAAGAAAACTCGTAAAACCCAACAATTTCCACCCAAAACGGCAAAACTGTGACACACTCCTCACATCCCAAAAATGCGGGTCATTACACTTGAAGCCTTCTAATTCCCCTTATTAAGGCTTCTTGGAGACCCATGACACAAGCTTCATATTCCGCTATGTTGTTTGTGCAAGGAAAGGCCAACTTGGCGGCCATGGGATAATGTTGACCGGTTGGGGAGATTAATACTGCCCCAATGCCATGACCGGATAAATTTGAGGCTCCATCAAACCACAAAATCCACGTCTTTGATTCCCGATCCTCCTGAACAACGATTGATGTATTCGTATGGAAAATCGGAGCTCATGGGCTCATAATCCTCCAAGGCCCTGTCGGCCAAGTAATCTGCTATGTCACTTCCCTTGATGGCCTTCTGTGGGACATAGATGATATCATATTCGGATAAGAGCAGTTGCCATTTTGCAACCCTTCCTGTCATTGCCGGTTTTTCTAACAGGTACTTGAGTGGGTCATGTCTTGAGATGAGCCATGTAGTATGGTAGAGGATATACTGTCTCAATCTTCGTGTTGCCCAGACGAGAGCGCAACAAGCTTTTTCTAAGGGAGTGTACTTCTCTTCGCACGATGTAAATTTCTTCCTCAAGTAATAAATGACTTGCTCCTTTTTCTTTGCTTTATCAAGCTGTCCCAAAACACAACCCATGGATGTTTCTCGGACTGTCAAATACAAGATCAAAGGTTTGTTGGGTGTTGGAGGAGCCAAAACCGGTGGGTTCATAAGGTATTCCTTGATTTTGTCAAAGGCCTCCTGACATTCGTAATTCCAAACTTCGGGGTTATTTTTGCGAAGCACTTTGAAGATAGGCTCACAAGTTGCGATGGTGTTGAGATAAAGCGGGCAACATAGTTGAGTCGCCCAAGGAAGGCTCTAACTTCTTTGATGGTCTTTGGTGTAGGCATATCTTGGATGGCCTAGACCTTGTCGGGGTCGATCTCTATTCCATTTTGGCTAACAACAAATCCCGATGGTTTGCCAGGATGTGGCTCCAAAGGTACACTTGGTCGGATTTAGCTTTAGGTGGTATTTGCGTAACTGTTGAATAGTTTATGCAATACCTCCACATATTCCTCCTCCTTTCCTGACTTGGCGATCATATCATCGACGAAAACCTCCACTTCTTTATGCATCATATCATTGAAGTGTCACTATGGCCCTCTCGATATGTTGCCCCGGCATTTTGAGTCCAAAGGGCATGACATTGTAGCGAAGGTACCCCAGAGATAGTTGTGAAGGTGGTCCTTTCTTTGTAATCGGGGTCCATTCGAATTTGGTTGTAGCCGGAGAATCCGTCCATGAAACAAAACATGGCACGTTTTGCGGTGTTATCTACCAAGGTGTCGATGTGAGGTAGTAGAAAGTTGTCTTTTGGGCTAGCTTTGTTGAGGTCGTGGTAGTCTACGCACATCTGTCATCACCGGTTTTCGTCCGGGCCCGTTTGGGGTGAGCTCAAACTAAATCAATGGTGAGAAGTTTTTAGAGTCGCCACCAACCTGTTTTTGGGTACGATTGGATACCTTCTACTTTGAGTAGTTTAAAGTGTGTGGTCTGTGTCATCGAGAGGGTTCGGGAGTTGGTTACGTGTAGGGGAAGGATTAGCACCCCTACGACGCCCCTTTCGGTATCGAATTTAGGAGGAGGAGGTTTTTTTTTATTTGTACTTGCTATGACGGGTTAAATTTTCTAAAAGTCTATGATTTTTATTTGGCTAAGTTATTTGTTAAAGTTACGGTTAAAAGCGATTTGCCCTAAATCCCTAAAGGGAGTCCTAAAAGTTTTGGGTTTTTGTTTGAAATGGAGAATGAGATCCTAGGAATTGGTTTTGGTTTTTGGTTTGTTTTTGTTTTGTTTTTGTTTTTTTGTTTTTGTTTTTGTTTTTTTGTTTTTTTTGTTTTGGTTTTTTTTTTTTGAAGACATTTTGGAAAACATCTTATTAAAACATTTTCAAAACATGTTATTGAAGAGATTTTGAAAACATTTTATTGCAAAACGTTTTGGGTTTTTTTTTGTTGGTTTTTTGTTTGTTTGTTTGTTTGTTTTTTTAGGAGACATTTTTTGAAAACATTTTTGAAAATTACTTATTGAAAACGTTTTGGCAAACATTTTTGTGGAAAACATTTTGTTATTCTTTTTTGTGTGTTTTTTTTTTTTTTTTTTTGTTTTAAAAGCTTCGAACCTAAATCCATGCATTTCAACAACTGAAAATACATATATATCAAAATAGATGTGGAGTGTGTGAGTGTGACATCCACAAAAGAAAAATAAAATCACTCTTTTTTCTTTTCCTTTTGTTTTCATCTTCTCTCTTTGCTCTCTCTTTTTCTTTCTTTGTTTTTTTTTTGCTATACTTTACATATTACAAAATACTCATATACAAAGGAAATACTAAGAAAACACAACACAACAAAATAAAAGAAAAAGAAACACAAGGAAATATTAAGAATTACATCAAATATCAATGTGAGTAAGCTGAAAAGTAATGAAGAAATAAGGGCTGAACCGACTTTGAAGCTTCGACCACTGAACTACTGTGCGAATCCTGTCCACGCCGATGGTCGCCTTTTCCTGGGTTTTAGGTAGAAAATGTGGGAAAGGAGGATGATGTATGTTTTGGATTCAGTTTTTTTTTTTGGGGCTGGAATCGAGGAGAACGGGTATAAGGTGTAAGGAATAGGGAATGAAGAAACGATTGTTTTTGTTTTGATGGAAACGTAGGAAGAGAAAAAAAAGCAGAACTGGAATTGTTTTTTTTTTGTGTTTTTTTTCTGGGTAAAAGAGCTGTAACGAGGTGTCAGGGAAAACGGATTGGAAAGACTTGGGGCTGAACTCTTTTCCCTCTCTCTGCCAAACCTCTTCCTTTTCTGTATCTTTTTGGTTGAACTCTCTTCTGTTTTTTGCTTTCTGTCGGACCCTTTGTGTTTCTCTCAACTCTCTGTTTTTGTTTTTTTTTTGTTTGCACTGGGATGAGGAATGGTAGCAGGTTTTTTCCAACGAAGATGGCTACCTCTCTTTTTTTTCACGAACAGCCCTCTTCTTTTTCAACGATGATCTCTTTTTTTTTTTCAACGATCCCCTGTTTTTTCAACGATCCCCTCTTTTTTTTTTTTTGCGCAGGGAGAGTTCACTACATTTTAAAGGCTGACAGAGAAATTTTGGCTGGACTGTCATTAATTGCAGCATTTAATGCTGTATTATTGATTCCCTTATTTTAATTGGTAGATTTGATGCTTTGTCGGGTGGACAGCTTGTGCGGAAGACAGGGGAGCTCGTGATTGCCTTTTGAATTTGTATTTTAGCAGCGCATGTGTGACGAGTTGTTGAGAAATGATTCCTTGTCAAATGGCCAGCGAAGACGGGTCTCGTGAAGCCAGCGAGAAAAAGAAAGAAAGAAAAAAAGACAGCGCGGAGCCAAGAAACACCAACCAGCGAAGGTCAAAGGGGTCGAGGGTCGAAGCTTCGGTGGGACGAAATTTCGGTAGGTCAAAGTGTCGGCAGGTCGAAGGTCAACGGTCAATGGGTCGAAGGGTCGAAGGTCGGAGGTTGATAGGCTTTGAGGGTCCGTGGGTCGTAGGTCAAGGTTCGAAGGTTCGTAGATCAGGGTCGGAGGGTCAAAGGGTCGAAGGTCGGAGTGTCGGCAGCGGGGCATCGAGGCTTCGAGAGTTAGGGGGTTGAAGGGCTGAAGGGCAAGTCGAAGGTCGGAGTGTTGGCAGCGGGGCTTCGAGGGTCAAGGGTCGAAGGTCGGAGGTTCGCAGGTTAAGGCGTTGCAAATCCTGGCGTCGTAAGTCTCGAGGAATCGCATCTTCACAGGGTTCGAAAGTCTGAAGGGGCGAGTCGTAGGTCGGAGTGTCGGCAGCGGGGCTTCGAGGCTTCGACTCTTCGAGGCTTCGATGCTTCGAGGCTTCAAGGCCGATGCTTCGAGGCTTCGGGGCTTCGATGCTTCGAAGGTTAATGGGTCGACGTGGCAAATCGAAGGTCGGAGTGTCGGCAGGTCAACGGTCAGCGGTCAACCTCGAAGTTTTTGTTTTTTTAAAACTTTTAATTACCTTCTTACCCTTCAACTAAAATGCAAAAATGGATAACTTTCCAGGGATTGTTTGGGGAGATCCATATTCGCCTAAATTGACGCTTTGAAGAATTTCGCATGCCCACTTTTTGGGGCGATTTGACTAGGGGCATTGACCGTCTTTTGCCACATTTTGACTTTTTTCTGACGAAAATTGTTTTGGCCTAATTTCTTCATTTTAAGTCCGATTTGAGCTCGGTCGAGTATGTTGGTCTCCAATTTTCATCCTCCATCCCCCTAGTGTTGGTCTTGGGGCACTTCAAGGACTTATAGCAGAAGTCATTAATGTTGGATCAAACCCAGAATTTGGATAATGCTGATAAAGCCTTATGTAATTTGATCCGAGATCTTTTGTGTTTATTTGATCATTGCGAAGGTATGTCACTAATCCAAAGATGCACTCGTGAGAGCAAAGCTAAGGACAGGATACATAATCCTGATCCGGACAAGAGTTAGTGTCGTCAAACACTTGGTAAATAACCAAGTAACAAATACATACGGAATAAGGAACAATCCTACGGACTAAGAACTTAAAGGATAAGTGCGGAGTAAGGAAAATAAGTGCGGAGTAAGGAAAATAGATGCGGAGTAAAGAAACCAGATGCGGAGTAAGGAATCCGGACTTATTACTCGCTTGGAGTAAGGAACTTACATACGGAGTAAGGAACTTACATGCGGAGTAAGGAACTTACATACGGAGTAAGGAACTTACATGCGGAGTAAGGAACCTACATGCGGAGTAAGGAACTTACATGCGAGGTAAGGAAGCGTGACACGGACTAAGGATTCCAGTCTTGAATAGATACGGAGTAAGCAACCACCGACACGGAGTAAGGTTCCGAGCTTCATTAACTACGGAGTAAGGAAAATTACACCGGACCAAGAAGACACTGCTCCAACAAAACCGCATTTAAAGTTATCAGCTCGTGCTGTCCCGATGTAAGACGAATGCATTTAGAACAAGAAGAATCTTACACGTGGATCATCCGGATATGTGGACACAACCTTAATTGTATCTCGGAACTCACAAAGACACTTATACTCTTCAAATCCAAGATCTTGAGCTCCACAATCCGCAGCGAGTCAAGGCGACAGATTCCGAGGGATAGTTAGTGCTTTGAACGCATTCCGGAACTTCAAGTTCCAAGGTTGTCTCTTAGGAATGTTTTGTATAAATATTCATACTTATACTTCATGTACAGGTGTGCTTAGGTGGGCAAAAATAGAAAAGGAACTTGGCTAGTGTGTGAGTTCATTGTTGTAAACGAGTGTAAGAGAGTGTTTGCTTCTATTTTGTTGTAATCACCTTGTGATAATAAAACAAAATACTTCCACTATCTGGTTATCTTCCGCGGTGATTCTATCACTTAAACTAGATAAGTCTTTGTGTCTTGAGAGAAAAGAAAGAGTTCGAATAAGAGCCTATTCACCCCCCCCCTTTAGGCTCCAAGGGACCATCAAGTGGTATCGAGCAAGTTCTACTTCGTTCTAAGTAGAGATCCCACTCTTTCAATCTCGAAATGGCCGAAGAAAGCGGTATGCTATTCAACACTCGCCTTAACTCCGGAGGTGCACAGGAGCCCATCCCGAATCGAAGCGGCAGTGAAAATGTCGACCCACCACAACTGCTGCTGCCGCCGCTCTCAACCACGGAGTTCCGGGTTTACTCTAACGAAACCGCCCAAATTCACACCTGAGCTTTTCTCCCGGTGGAAAGCTCGCATGAAGATGTTTATGGTTTGCCATGATCATCTTATGTGGCCATGTCTTCATCAGGAGATTCCAATTCCGATGACTATCGGAGAACATGGCGTAAGGAGGCCAAAGACCGATGTTTGAACTTACCAACGATGAAAGAGCCTGGCAGTGCGCTAGTGAAAAGGCTCGGCTTATGTTACATCGTCTTTGGATTCCGAGGCTTTCCACGGGACGTCCTGGGCTGCACGACAAGAAAAAGTCGTTTGGGACAAAGCGACAATCCTCTATGAGGGGAGTCGGTCCCGGATGCGAATGTGATCCGTACTCTCGAGACGAACTTTGAGAGTTTTAATCATAAACCGGGCGAATCACTTGAAAGCATCTATCGGAGATTCGGCAAGCTCATACTTGAACCGAAGACTGTCAATGAGCATTACTCTCAATCCCAGATCAATGACAAGTTCTTTCGCTCCTTGCCGGATCGCTACTACTCCAAACAACTCCGGATGCAATCGGACAAAAACGCGGTATGTTCCCCTTGAAGAACTATATGGAGAGCTGCGGACTCACGAAGTCAGGTTTAAGTACTCGCGAGAGATGAGAAAATAGCTCGGAAAGAAAAGGGGGTAGCGTCAAAGCTACTAGAATGTCTAAACATCTTGAGGAATGATGATACGGACGTATCCGACAATTCGATTCGACGAGGAGGAGGAGATAGCCCTTCTTGTCAAATCCTTTGAGCGATTCCTACGGAAAAGCGAGAAAATGGATCGAAAGACGCTCATCATCATCGTTCCAACGGAAGGAGCGACCGGAGACCGGTTCCCAGGAATGTTTCAACGTGGGAAAACCGGTCCCTGGGCCAAGGAATGCGAGTCCAAAGCAAAGGTGGCCGAGAAAAGTGACAAGGTAAATCCTCGCCGCTCCACCTCGGATAACGGCAAGAGCAAGAGAAAGGCGCTCGTGACAAAATACATGAGTGGCTCGGAAGAAGAGGAGGAATCCTCGGATGATGAGCCGACCATTAAGCCGAACGTCCGCCTCATGGCAAATGCTGAGGTACCTTCTATCTCGAGCTCCTGAGTAAATTAGAATCTCTTACTATTGCATGTGATCATGAAAAGAATGAGAGACTAATAATTACTCAAATGTACAAAGATATGGAAAGTCGAATAAACATCTCGAATTTACTATTAATAGACTCGAAAAGGACGTCGCTGACTTCAGAGAAAGGAAGCTTGGTATCATGATCTAAGAGCTGAAAATCATTTGTTAAATACCAATCTCTCAGGCCTAAAAGTTATAGTGAAAAGACTCGAAAATGAACTGGAACAGAAAAGGAAATAAATCGTAAGTGGCTAAAATCCGGGGAAATAGCCTCTACCTTTAGGATCGACCCTGACGACATTCGAGTCAAACCTGGCCTAGGTTCCGAACCATCAACCTCCATAGCTCAAGCTCATGAGTGTCCTCCGGATTTCACTCCTAAACTAACCAACTTATATCCTTTAGTACATCTAAACCGTTGGATGGTTTCATTTCAGGTGGCACCATAGTATATGATCATGGAACAGAGGTCTTGCACTTCCCGAGCAAGATCACCCGTAACTAAAGATGAAGGGAAGGCTGCTGCAGTTAAAGCCAAAACCGTAGCACCCAAAAAGAAAGACAAGGCTAAGGCTGACGCATTTAGGGCCAAGAGCGCGTCACCCAAACGTAATGGATTAGGCCACGAGGAACGAGTTGAAAAACCGTAAAATCTAAGAGACCTGTATCCCCGTTTGTACTTCACATTATAGTGTCTGTCCATCTGTAGGGAAATGGGTCATTATCACTATGAATGTTGGAGTCTATCTGATAGCTGGCTTTGTAATCAATTTCAATCAAATAAAGATCAGTTTAATAAAAGGGGTTCTTCGAGCAAAACAAGATCTAAATCTAAAAGGAGTGTCTCTCCCAAGAAAACCCAAACAAAAGAAGCGACCGAAACTAACAAGTTAATGTCAACGTGGAAAGCTAAGAGTCCTAACAAAATCAAATCCGTAAATGTTGACAATACTGCTGCTCACTCTAACCGCCCGAAACAAGTTTGGGCACCAAAAGTGTAAACTGTTGTCTTTCAGGAGCATCTCTAGAATGAATTGCCGGATCACTTGAAGTTAAAGATCAATCAAAGCAAGTGGATCCTTGATAGTGGATGCTCCGGACATATGACGGGTGACCAGACTCTGCTTGTAGAAGTTAATGATAAACAAGGTCCATCCGTTTCATATGGCGACAACAGCAAAGGTCATGGACAGCAACGTCGATTACTCGAAGTTTATGAATATCCCTGTTACACATCCCGACTGGTATCCCGACCAACCACGTGGCATCAGCGAGACACAACGAAATTTTATGGATGATGCTACGGATGATTCGACTCCGGACTACCACTTAGCTCCGGACAAACTCCTACGGATACACAAATTCCCGGGGCCCCTTCAAGTTCGTCCGGACTAGTTAACACTGGAAGAAACAGTGTTGCAGAACCAACTAGTTCATCCGTACCTCTAATTACGGGCGAAGCTCAATCGATTGATACAACCTGAACCACCCAATCTGGAAGAGCTTCAAATTGTTCAAGATCAACCAACACATGCACAGAATTATAGATGGACCCGAAACCATCCCTCGGATCAAGTGATTGGTGATCCTACTGTTGGTGTAAGAACAAGAGCAGCCACCTCAAACATGAGTCTTTACTCATGCTTTCTATCTCAAATAGAACCAAAGGTGGTAGATGAAGCTCTTCAAGATTCAAACTGGATAGAGGCCATGCAAGAAGAGCTGAATCAATTTAAGAGAAATAATGTGTGGACCTTAGTACCAAGGCCTAAGTCTCGACAAGTCATTGGCGTTAAATGGGTGTTCCGGAACAAGCTTGATACGGATGGAATAGTAATCCGGAACAAAGCCAGGTGGTAGCCAAAGGATATCGTCAAGAAGAAGGAATAGATTATGATGAAACCTTTGCTCCGGTCGCAAGACTTGAGGCAATCCGAATGTTTCAGGCGTATGCTTCATATGAAAACTTCATAGTTTATCAAATGGACGTCAAGAGCGCATTCCTGAATGGAGACCTTCAAGAGGAGGTGTATGTTGAACAACCTCCCGGCTTCATTGAACCTAAGGCAGGACATCTTGTCTACAAACTTCAGAAGCTCTATATGGTTTGAAGCAAGCTCCAAGAGCCTGGTACGACACACTGTCGAATTCCTACTTGCTCATAACTTCCAAAAAGGGAAGATAGACACCACCCTATTTCTACGACAAGAGAAAGGACACACTCGATCGTACAAATATACGTGGACGATATCATTTTCGGATCAACGAATCCGAAGCTTTGTGAAGAGTTTGCTAAGTTGATGACGGGCAAGTTTGAAATGAGCATGATGGGAGAACTGTCCTACTTCCTTGGAATTGAAGTCAAACAATTAAAGGAAGGAATCTTTATCAATCAGGCTAAGTACACTCGCGATCTTATTAAGAAGTTTGGTATGGAAGGTTCATCTCCGTCAAAACTCCAATGCCTGTCGGTGCCAAGTTAGATCCGGATGTGGACGACATATCGGTAAATGTGACTGACTACGGAGGGATGATCGGATCCTTGCTTTATCTTACAACAAGTCGCCCAGACATTATGTTTGCAACTTGCATTTGTGCACGATATCAGGCAAATCCCAAGGAGTCACATATGCTTCATGTAAAACGGATATTAAGGTATCTCAAAGGGACGATGGATTTGGGCCTCTGGTACCCAAAGGAGTCCAACTTCACCTTATCCGGGTACTCTGATGCCGACTTCGCTGGATGTCGCATCGACAGGAAAAGCACAAGCGGTACGTGTCAGTTTCTTGGAAATAGATTGATCTCATGGTTCAGTAAGAAGCAGAATTCGTATCAACTTCTACTGCTAAGGCGGAATATATAGCTGCTGGAAGTTGTCTTGCGCACGTACTTTGGATGCAAAGTCAACTTACTGACTACGGATTCACCATGTCCTCTATTCCACTTTACTGTGACAACACTAGTGCAATTGCCATCAGCAACAATCCTGTCATGCATCCTAAGACGAAGCACATTGAGGTCCGGTATCACTTCATACGCGATCATGTTCTCAAAAACCATATTTCACTGGAACATGTTGCCACTGAAGATCAATTAGCAGACATATTTACAAAGCCTCTACCTGATGCAAGGTTTTCTGAACTACTCTTCCGATTAGGTATGCTCGACTTCTCTGCATAGTTTCTCATTTGAGTTACCCAACAGTATATTTACTCACAGACCATGCATTGTATGTTTACTGAAAGTAGTAGAAACTCTCTGCCTGTATTGCTGATCATACTTACTGTTCAACGGTTTCATGCTTCTGATATTAATCTCAACCTCATTATGGGAGGATGCTTGCGTTTCCTGACTGAAGTCGTTTAAAGCTAACATAATTACAGTTTATATGATTTACCTCGATCGGATTCATGATCTTCACATCCATTAATCACCACATGACCAAAGCATGTTCATTTAGATTACTCTATTAATGTGCATAGTTGAAGAAGTGAAATGGGCTACCTTGGAATGCCTGGTGGATAAATACACAAACGCATTCGATCAGCTTAAGTATAGTTTTCTAATAAGATAGACAGTGCTGAACTACAAATTGGAACGGTCAACCGAGAGGATTGCACAATCTACGGGGGAGAAAATGCTTTATATTTTATTCAAGAATACCCCCGTATATGTCTCATGACCTTTTTCCTTGACTGTCTATCTGAAGGGGGGCTTTTCATTGAGAGGATTAAATGATCTACGGGGGAGCAGCAATGAACCCCTAATATGTCTCGGATTCTCCCTCCTCTACGCTGTTACTTCGGATCTTATGGACATGCTTGTTTTAAATCGGAAAAGTGGCATGTGTGGATGTATTTTCTTTCTTCAACCATGCATTTTAATCGACTAATCATCTGCATTCTTTTGACATGTGTTCACCTTATCATTTCACACTCATGAATCCTAATGAAGCCAAATCATATGATCTTTAATTAATCTTAGCTACGTTGTTCGGCAAGACGGTTTCGCTATGTTGACCTATATGAACCTGTGTATTGCTATCCGACATATGCCCTGACTCGAGAATATTGATCACTTTCACATTGCGAACGTCTACTACATTCCTTGCCATGCATGAGTTCTGTTTCTTGTTAGTTCGGATTATGTTGTTTTTCACTGATTATCTTCTCCAATCCGTACTAATCCTTGCCTGTTCAGCCTTTGTATTTTCCGTATATCTTTATTTAGCTACGAGTTCAGATTTTCTTTGCAACCATATTGATAAATCCAGTCCATAGTCTCGGATTTGAAGTGTTGTGGTACTTCTCTTCTCTTCGACTTATTGACTGCAAAGGGATCTACTCTACATTCTCACCAAACTCTGTTTATGACGGACGAGGTCTATTATTCATCCGGATACTCTTTCACGAATATTATTAACTCCGGATGAGTGTCGGCTCTTTCCTCCGGACTCGACTTTGTTCAATTGTGACAATTCACGTATACTCTTATGTCGCATGCTTTTGAGGAGGAATAATGATGATTCATTAAATGCCTATCTCGGGTTGCACACACACTTCTCTTGGATGGCAACCAGTTGTAATCTCTACTTGGTCATGCGGTCTCCACGACATCGTTTTATTCGGAGACGCCTCGATATCCGGACAAATGACATCGGCATGTCACGCGGGTCCCCACCTCACTCCCACATTCCTAGACCCGCTAACATTTGCGGACTCGGTCTTATATGTTCCGATCATTCCTGCGAAAGCACGAGTATTGCTCATTTCA
Source organism: Taxillus chinensis (assembly GCA_023512835.1). Taxonomy (NCBI): domain Eukaryota; kingdom Viridiplantae; phylum Streptophyta; class Magnoliopsida; order Santalales; family Loranthaceae; genus Taxillus; species Taxillus chinensis. The sequence goes on along the minus strand of CM042085.1, from coordinate 46,581,384 downwards.
AATCCCTAACCCTCTCGTTGCTCCTTCTACTGTCAAGACCTCACCTTTCCTCTTTTCCTTCCCATCAACTCTGCAATGGCACCCAGAATCTTTCTTTCCGGCGTCAATCCTGGCCATCTCGTTGATTGGAATGCTGTCTCTGATCCTCCGGATTGGTTTCACCAGCTTCGCCCTCTTCTTGAAGCCTCGCACATACTCAACCTGGTCTCCAATCCCATCGATCTTTTTATCGATGACATTCTTGAGTATTACCAACGGATTCGCTGCACCACCGATTCCATAACCTCTCATGTCCGCGGTGCATCCATCATCATCACTCCGGCTATTCTCCGTGCCGCTCTTCACCTTCCTCTTGGTGAACCACAACGTCCAGATGCCGAACCGATGGCGGCTTCTATGGGGTGCACGACCAAAGGGAAGGAATACAAGGTGAAATCCTTCCAGGGTCGCTATCGATGTATGGCGACTATTCTAAGTCGATGCCTCCTGGCTCGCACATCCGCCCTGGACTCGGTTCCGTACGATCTTCTACGGCCATGTACGACGTCTTTGAAGGTCTTCTAATGGATTGGGGGATGTTCTTATTTCGTTTGCTACAAAATGGTCTCAAAAACCATTCCTTCGGGCGCATCCTCGGCATGGTCTTTCGGCATCTTCGTCCGGACCATTTCGCCCAAGTTGATGGTGTCTCGTTTCCCTCGGCTCTTTACCTTCGTCATCTTACACCGGACGGGAGCATGACCGCTCGCCGACCCAATGTAGCACTCCGCGTTCTCCCTGCCCCCGGAACAACAAGGCGGCTCTGTTGGTGACCCCTCCGACGCCCAAGCCCACGAGGTCGGTTCTGCACACCGATCCTCCCGGATTCGATCCGTTGTTGCGCCCTCCCACTCACGGGCCTCCCGGCCAAGCGTCCGTGCTGAACCATCCGAGGTTGCGGGGCCCTCTCGGTGCAGTGCGTCTAAAGTCAGTTTCCTCGGCCCCCTCTCGCTGCCGATGTCCCCACTCCCTCCACATCCGCTATAGCCGTGCTGCGGTTGATACCGCTGTTGCCGTCGCCACCGCTGATGTCCCGGCTGCTTCTCCAGGAAGCCCCCCTTGCCTCCTCTACCTCAACCCCGAGATTACCTTGACCATCTCTCCGCCGTCACCTTAACGGACCTCCGGCTCCGTTTCGGCCTAGCCCACACCTCTTCCATTCCCGACACCGATCTCCGGGTGTTTTACACCCGCAATACCCAATCCCCGGAGACTATGATCATCTGGAATCTGGACCACGGCTTTCTTACGCCGGCTGCCATTCCCGATGTGTCGTTCCCTACACCCTCCGGCCCAGTCCCTGCTACCCGAAGTCCCTCTACTGCTAAGGCTGGACCCTCTTCTCCTGCCGCCGCGATTCCCGTGGTTGACTTGTCTGGTCAAAGCGGGTCTCTTGCTCCGGATGCCTCCAATGCTCCGGATGCCTCCGGCGCTCCGGATGCCTCCGATGCTCCGGATGCTCCTGCTGCCTTCCTTTCCTGCGGACTCCCTCGCCCACCGCACTCCTGCTCCCCGTTCCTACGGGGGAATCCTCCAAAGCTCCGAGTTAGCACTTGGGCGTGCCTCTTTTGGCACGGTCCACTCTGATGCTGTGCTTTCCGCTCAGCTGGACCGCCATGCCCACGCTCAAAGCGCCCAAATCTCCGCCATCGCTGCCAAAGTTGATGCCCTCGGCGCCCAACTACTCTCCGCCCTCAATGACTCCTCCACTTCCATTGAGCAGAAAATGGATCTTGTCGCCACCTCCGTTCATTCACTATCTACTTCCTTCGCGGATCTGGCGCATACGATGGCTCGTCCTCCCGTTGCTTCCCGGCGATCTGCCAAACCGGGGGAGAAAGTGTCATCCGATCCGTCTACTCCTTCGCCCCACAACCATCTTCCCCGGACCGAGAAGCGGCCTGCCACTTCGTGCTTCGGGGAGTTCAAATACCCAAACGAAGCCGCTTCTCTCAACCAAGCTCCTCTCTGCACCTCGAGCTCCTCCTCTATCCTCCTCATCCGCGCTTGATACCTTCCTCCCATCCTATGCGGAGTTTGACCCGTCCGATGCGGATGGAAGCTTGCGCAAGGCAATGAAAGCCTATCTTTGCGTCTTCTCGAGAGAAGATGTCTTTCCGAAATGTATCCTTTCTCTCCGGCGACATTCGGACTCTTTGTTCGGAGAAAGGACTCTTTACTACGAGAAGACATTGACAACTTCTCGAGGGCTGCTAAGATGGAGATGAGGCCGTGTAAGGACCCGTACCTTGAGTTGGTCGGTTTGCCTCCTGAGTAGAGTTTTTCTAGATTTTGACCTAGTAAATGGACTCCAATGAATTCACGTGCAAAAGGAAAGATGCTTAGAATGGTGTCCTCTATCTACCACAAAGTTTCAGGACAAATGGATATGTATGTGAGGTGCACGTGATATGGGTCCAATTCACGTGCAAGTGTAATTGTCTTCTAAATGATGCAAGGAGGCTAGGGGTGAAGTTTGAGATCATTTGGAGTCCATATGGAGGTGCACGTGAATTGGGGAATTCACGTGCAAATTGGCGTGCGGGCTTATTTTTGCATGGTTCCCTTGGTTTTGACATTCTAAGGAACTTTCTCCAAAGGACCATGTTGAAATTCCGAGTATTTTGGCCTATATGGGTGCGGAAAGGTGCTAACTTGTGTGATCAAAACTACGTCGTTTTGATCCTGGGGTTCACTTAATCAAAACTACGTCGTTTTGATAGTGGGAGGCCTATATAAGGAGGAGAAGCCCCTCTGTTTTAGGTTTAGGGTTTGTTGCTCCACCAGTAGTCGCAGAGAGAGAGAGAGGGGAAGGAGAGCTCCTGGTTGCTGCCGGGCGTCTTGCGTGGGTGGTCGGTGCTTCGTGGGTGGACGGCGTTCGACGTGGGATCGGGACATTGCTGTGTTGTTGCGTTTTCCTTGAGGTAGGGATTCTGTTCTTCCTAAGTCCTCCTCTGTCCTAGGGTCCTAGGCGAGAATATGAGATATCTGTTATATTATTTATATGTAAATTCATATAGGTGTGACCTCCTATATGAATGTTGGCCTCGATGGCGTTTTGGTGTGATTTCGAGGTTGGGTGGTTAGTGCATGTTAAGTGTTTGATAAAATACCGGTGTGGATATGCCTGTATGAATATGCCTGTGTGTATGCTCGAACGTGTTTGAAATAATGCCGGTAGGCTATGCATATTATGTGTTTGGAATAATAACTGTGTGGTGGGTTTGTGAGCCTGTGAATATATGCATGCTAAGTGTTCGACGTTATTCCCGTGTGACTAAACATATTAAGTGTTTGATATTATGCCTGTATGGCCTCATGTGCTGCGTGTTTGCTTGTACACCCAGGTGGGCTGAAGCCCGGGACTGTTTTGTGGAACCCGGTGGCCGTGGAAGCCCGGGACTGTTTTGTGGAACCCGGTGGTCGTGGAAGCCCGGGACTGTTTTGTGGAACCCGGTGGCCGTGGAAGCCCGGGACCGTTCTTGAAACCCGGTGGCTCTTGGAAGTCCGGGAGTGTTTATGTACCAGCCCATGTATGATTGTGTTTCTTTGTTATAGCTTTGTAACTATATCTGGTGGAATAATTGTATCACGACACAAAGACTTGTACACAAGGCATGTAGATGTTAGGTGCATGGGATGGGTTGGGGAGACATGATCCCTACTGAGCTGTGGTTGCTCACCCCTCCTACCATGTTGTTTTCTTTACAGGAACCTACAGGCGTTAGGTGGGACCCCAAGGTGGAAGACCTTATTTATTTTATTTATGTTATTTTATTATGGGAACTGATGTAACCCCAATGGGGATGGATTGAAAAGAAGACTTTGTATTAAAGACTGATTTGGTTTGTGGATTTCTTGTTGGACTGTACTTTTCTTGAATGTGTTGTGAATGTTTAAAATGTTCAGTCCTTGGTTTGTATCCTAACCCCTTTGCCCTCCGTATGGGTGAATGGGAGTCACGTACCGGTTTCCTCGGGTTGGAAATCCGGGGCGTGACAATATGGTATCGAGCATGGTGTAGTTGGCCTAGGGTAGTGGGCGGACTTGGTTATCTTGAGTCCTTTGGAGGAGCCTGGAGGGACGTGCCTGATCAACACGGTCCTCTTGGAGCCTCTAAGGTGTACTTAGGGTAGTCCGGTCTTGTGATAGGATTTGCATGCATAGGCATTAGGGCACTAGTTGCATTTCTTTGTGAATGTATGCTAAACCGTGGATAAGATCACATGATTAAGTGAAATGTGCAACTCGATTTGTTTGGCAATGTGTCTTGGATGTGAACTGTGAAATGTAATTGATGCAATGTATGTGTGTAATGTTATGTGTTAGTGAAATTGATCGGTGAGGTAGAGGTAGTGACGCGATAGATTATAAAAATTTGTTTGACGTTGTGCTTCTTACTTGTGTAGTAAGAATGCCGCCGAGAAGAGTGACACGTGCGTCCGGGCGATGGGCGATGAGTCATCTGCCCATGAGGGTCCGGGTGCGGGACCATCCGTTGGAGGGCATGCGTTGTTACCGGCACAGCTACAAGAAGGCATCCGGCTGGAGGTACGAGAGCTACGGGAGGGACTCCGCAGGACGTTCGGGAGGAGGTGCGCCGTGAGATGGCAGCACGGCAGGTGGTGCCACCACCACCACCGGTGGGAGAGCTGCCTCGTGAGCGTGAGAGTTCGCTGGGTGGTGTACCGACCCGTGCGAGAGGATGACGTGGTGACACGGTTCCGAAAGGAACAACCTCCGCGATTTAAGGGGGGAGAAGACCCTGTGGTAGGCGAGCGGTGGTTGAGACAGTTGAGCATGTGTTCTCCTTTCTCCTTCCCAGGGAGGAGGATTAGGTGCGGCCGCAATTCGGCAGCTGGAGGGGGGATGCTTTGGAGTGGTGGACGAGTGTAGCGGGGAGCCGTGCGGTGCAACTCATGTTTTGGGAGGAATTCTTGCAACTCTTCCATGATGAGTTCTTCCCGGAATCGGTGAGATGGCGAGAAGAGGGAGGAATTTGGCAACTGAAGCAAGGATCAAAGACGGTGCCCGAGTATGAGCGGGAGTTCCGGAGCTGAGTAGGTTTGCCCCCGAGACAGTGGCAAAGGAGGACCGAAAGGCTCACAAGTTCACTTTGGGTCTTAGGCCAGCCCTTAGGGAGAGGGTGGCGATTCTACGCTTGAGGACCTATCTTGAGGCCGTGGAGACGGCCCGTATAGTCGAGAGAGAGGCTGGATGGTGGGAGGCGGGCCCATCAGGGTCGCCGATTCTGAGTGGGCCCGATCGAGATGCAGGGTCCAAGAGGCTCAAGACGGAGGAGAGGGATAGCAGTTCCTTCCGCGACAGGGGACAGACATTGGTGAACCCAGGGAGGTCTAGCTTTGGCGGTGGTAGACGGGGGCGGTCCAACAGGGGGTCTCCCCGGCGGTTGTTCTTCGGTGTGGGGAGCAAGGCCACTTGAGAAAGGAGTGTCCAAAGAGGGACCGGAAATGCCATAGATGTGGACGAGAGGGCCATCTGAGCCGGGTTTGTCGGAGTGGCAACAGGGGAGTTGGAGGCATGACATCCAGACAAGGAGTGATGCCGGTTTTCGTGCACCAGCGAGAGAGACCAGCTCGTCGGTGGCCGGCTAGTCGGGCAGGATCGAATCGGACCCGACCTCGGGGGAGGCCGGAGCGGCGCGGATGGTCGGAGGCGACCTTGGCGGGAAGCGCCCAGTGAGTGAGCCGACCGATGGCACGGGCCAAGGGGAGGGTGTTTGCGGCTGGAGGCGACGTACCCGGAGGAGGTCGAGCTACCACCCCCACCAGGTGAGGGTGGAGCAGGACCATCGGTGGTTAGAGGTACCCTCTTGATCTCCCGTACCTTAGCTTCTGTTCTTTTCGATACGGGTGCATCATGTTCGTTTGTTGTTGAGCTTGTAATAGACGGCTTGGGGTTAGCTTGTGTGGAGGCCGCGAGGCCCCTAGTTGTGGAGTCTCCAGGTGGGAGGCATGATTGAGGTACGGCGAGTGTGTCGTGGCGTGTGTTAACCATAGGCGAGGTGGAGCCGAGTTTTGACTTGCATGTAATGCCTTTGAGGACGTTTGACCTGATCTTGGGTATAGATTGGCTTATGGCTTTCCAGGCCAAGATAGATTGTTATCGGCGGCGGGTGACCTTCGTGACACCTGCAGGGACCTCTTGCACCCTGCGGGGGGAGTGGGATTGTGAGGCGAGTCGGGCCGGGCCGATGTTGGACCGGTGGGGTGCCATTACCCACGGGTTAGCAGCCACGACCTTTGCCTGAGGAGGGTAAGGTGGAAAGGAGGGTGTGGCTGTTGTTGTGGACCAATTTCAGAATGTTTTTCCTGAGCGGTTGAGGAGTTTGCCACCTAAGAGGAGTGTGGAGTTCACCATTGAGTTGGTGCCGGGGACGGGTCCGATTTCCCAAGTAGCGTATCGTATGGGGCCAGTGAGTTGAGGGAGCTTCGAGAGGCAAATCGAGGAGTTGGTGGGTCGGGGGTATATCGGACCGAGTACCTCACCTTGGGGTGCTCCGGTGCTCTTTGCGAAGAAGGCCGATGGTACACTACGTCTCGCATCGACTACAGAAGCTGAATTCAGTGACGGTGAAGAACAAGTACCCGTTGCCTCGGATAGATGACTGTTTGACCAATTGAGTGGGGCCCGGTGGTTTTCCAAAATAGATTTACGGTCGGGGTATCACCAGCTCGGGGTTAGGGAGGAGGACATCCCTAAGACGGCTTTCGGTGCGAGTATGGGCATTATGAGTGGGTAGTGATGCCTTTCGGGCTCACTAATGCGCCGGCCAGGTGTTCATGCATTTGATGAACCAAGACTTTGCCCCATACTTAGACTCGTTCGTGGTGGTGTTTATCGACGATATCTTGGTGTATTCCAAGACCGAGAGGGAGCATGTGGAGCACTTGGCAACAGTGTTGCAAACCTTGAGGGACCAGCGGCATTTGCTAAATTTAGCAAGTGTGAGTTTTGGTCCAGGAGGTTCACTTTCTTGGCCATGTGGTGTCACTGAGGGAGTTAGGGTGGACCCGGCCAAGATTGAGGCCGTGGCATCGTGGGCGAGGCCAACCAACGTTTTTGAGATCCGTAGTTTTCTTGGCTTGGCGGGGTACTATCGTCGTTTTGTAGAGGGGTTCTCCGTTTGGCGGCTCCTATGACGGCGTTGACTAGGAAAGGAGTGAAATTTGAGTGGACGGACAAGTGCCGGCAGCGTTTGAGACTCTCAAAACCCGTTTGACCACCGTACCGTGTTGAGGTTGCCTAGGGAGGATATTCCGTATGAGGTATCTTGTGATGCGTCCAGGGTTGGTTTGGGGTGTGTGCTTATGCGGGAGAGCACAGTGTGGTAGCTTATGGGTCGAGGCAGGTGAAGCCTCATGAGCAGAATTATCCTACTCATGACCTTGAGTTAGCGGCTGTCATCTTCGCCCTGAAGAGTTGGCAGCACTACCTCTTGGGGGAAAAGTTTGTGGTGTTCTCGGATCACAAGAGCCTTCGTATATCTTTACTCGAAGGACTTGAATTTGAGGCAAAGGAGATGGGTGGAGTATTTGCAGGACCTTTGATTTTACTCTTGCCTATACCCCGGGCAAGGGTAATGTTGTGGCTGATGCATTGAGCGAAAAAGGGAAAGCTGAGGTGGCCGTGAGAGAGTGGAAGTCGATGGAGCAGTTGGCGACGTTGCAGCTGCAGCCTGTTGTTCGTGAAGGTGGGACGGTCCCCGAGTCCTTTGGTGGTAGTGCCTGAGTTGTACCGGCGCGTCCGGGAGGAACAACTGGGTGACATTGAGTGCGAGGTTCTCCGTGCCCGTATTGAGGCCGGGGAGCTATCCGGGGACTGGACGAGAGGGTCCCGAGCATGAGTTGTCATTTCAGGGGCGGTTGGTAGTGGCTTCTTCCCTCGGGGATGAGGTGATGAGGGCGTTTCACCAATCTCGAGTTGCTTGTGCATCTAGGGGGTACGAAGATGTACCATGCGCTTCGCGGACATTTTTGGTGGCCTGGGATGAAACGCGATGTAGCTGCCTTTGTTTCGTGGTGCCTCACGTGTCGGCGGTGAAGGGCCGAGCATCGGCGGCCGGCGGGCATGTTACGACCCTTGCCCATAGCGAGTGGAAGTGGGACCATATAGCGATGGATTTTGTGGATCGGTCTTCCACCCACCATCGGGAGGAAGGATATGATTTGGGTGATTGTGGATCGACTCACAAAGTCGGCCCATTTCCTTGCTTGTTCGCGAGCGGGACTCTATTGGGACCTTGAGTCGGTGTACATGAACGAGATTGTGAGACCGCATGGAGTACCATCATCGGTTGTCTCGGACCGGGATTCGAGGTTCACTTCCCGTTTTTGGGCCGGTTTGCAGGAGGCTATGGGGACCAAGCTTCACTTGAGTACAGCCTTTCACCCTGAGACCGACGGCCAGACAGAGAGGACGAATCGGACTTTGGAGGACATGTTACGGGCCTGTGTGTTAGATTTCGGGGTTCGTGGGCAACTCACCTTCCTTTGGTGGAGTTTGCCTACAACAACGGTTATCGGCCTCCATTGGGATGGCTCCTTTTGAGGCGTTGTACGGACGGCCGTGTCGATCACCTTTGTGTTGGACCGAGGTGGGGGAGACAGCTCTCTTGGGGCCACGATTGGTTCAAGAGGCTACGAGAAGGTCAAGTTGATTCGTCGGCGTTTGTTGTCGGCTCGAGTCGACAGAAATCTTATGCGGATCAGCGGCGGCGACCTTTGGAGTTTTGTTGGTGATCATGTGTTCCTTCGTGTCTCTCCACGACGTGGTCATCGACGGTTTGGGCGAGGTTCCAAGCTCTCTCCGCGGTTTATTGGTCCTTTTGAGATTCCCGGATCGTGTCGGGCCTGTAGCCTACCGGTTAGTGTTACCACCGCGGCCGAGTCGAGTGCACAACGTGTTTCACGTGTCCCGATTGCGGAAGTATCACCCTGACCCCACTCATGTGATTGATTGGGGGACGTTGGACATTGAGGATGACATGTCCGTCATTGAGGCCCCTATCCGTATCCTAGATCGGCAAGAGATGCTTTTGCGTGGTCGTCTTATTCCTTTGGTTCGCGTGTTGTGGCAACACCGTGGCATTGAGGAGGAGACATGGGAACGTGAGTCCGTGATGCGTGAGCGATGCCCGGACTTGTTCGAGGGACGAACAATCTTAAGCGTGGGAGGTGGTCGTTGGCCAAGGGTGTGATGTGTTTTGTGTTTTCTTGTATTAGTTGTGTACGATTTGGTGTTTGGTGTATTTGTCTTGTCTTTTAAAGACATGTGTTCTTATTTGTGATGTGTTTTGAGATGTGTATTCGTGACATGCGGACATGTGTTATATGCATTATTGTGGTTATGCATTATGATGGTACTTTGTTATGTCTTTGTTGTCTTGTGTGTGGTGTATGACCCATTTGGGTGTTGTGGCTCGCCGTGTGGCAAATGGGTAGCTTGTGTTTGTTTTCCTCGTATGTCATTTCTTTTCGAGGACGAAAAGTCTTAAGGGGAGAGGATGTAAGGACCCGTACCTTGAGTTGGTCGGTTTGCCTCCTGAGTAGAGTTTTTCTAGATTTTGACCTAGTAAATGGACTCCAATGAATTCACGTGCAAAAGGAAAGATGCTTAGAATGGTGTCCTCTATCTACCACGAAGTTTCAGGCCAAATGGACATGTATGTGAGGTGCACGTGATATGGGTCCAATTCACGTGCAAGTGTAATTGTCTTCTAAATGATGCAAGGAGGCTAGGGGTGAAGTTTGAGAGCATTTGGAGTCCATATGGAGGTGCACGTGAATTGGGGAATTCACGTGCAAATTGGCGTGCGAGCTTATTTTTGCATGGTTCCCTTGGTTTTGACATTCTAAGGAACTTTCTCCAAAGGACCATGTTGAAATTACGAGTATTTTGGCCTATATGGGTGCGGAAAGGTGCTAACTTGTGTGATCAAAACTACGTCGTTTTGATCCTGGGGTTCACTTAATCAAAACTACGTCGTTTTGATAGTGGGAGGCTTATATAAGGAGGAGAAGCCCCTCTGTTTTAGGTTTAGGGTTTGTTGCTCCACCACCGTCGCGAGAGAGAGAGAGGGAAGGGAGAGCTCTGGTTCTCGCGGGCGTCTTGCGTGGGTGGTCGGTGCTTCGTGGGTGGACGGCGTTCGACGTGGGATCGGGACATTCTTTGTGTTGTTGCGTTTTCCTTGAGGTAGGGATTCTGTTCTTCCTAAATCCTCCTCTGTCCTAGGGTCCTAGGGCGAGAATATGAGATATCTTGTTATATTATTTATATGTAAATTCATATAAATGTGACCTCCTATATGAATGTTGGCCTTCGGTGGCGTTTTGGTGTGATTTCCGAGGTTGGGTGGTTAGTGCATGTTAAGTGTTTGATAAAATACCGGTGTGGATATGCCTGTATGAATATGCCTGTGTGTATGCTCGAACGTGTTTGAAATAATGCCTGTAAGGCTATCGTATTATGTGTTTGGAATAATAGGCGTGTGGTTGGGTTTGTGAGCCTGTGAATATATGCATGCTAAGTGTTCGACGTTATTCCCGTGTGACTAAACATATTAAGTGTTTGATATTATGCATATGGCCTCATGTGCTGCGTGTTTGCTTGTACACCCGGTGGGTTGTGGAGCCTGGGACTGTTTTGTGGAACCCGGTGGCTGTGGAAGCCCCGGGACTGTTTTGTGGAACCCGGTGGCTGTGGGAAGCCCGGGACTGTTTTGTGGAACCCGGTGGTTGTGGAAGCCCGGGCTGTTCTTGAAACCCGGTGGTCTGGGAAGCCGGGAGTGTTTATGTACCAGCCCATGTATGATTGTGTTTGCTGTTATAGCCTGTAACTATATCTGGTGGAATAATTGTATCACGACACAGCACTTGTACACAAGGCATGTAGATGTTAGGTGCATGGGATGGGTTGGGGAGACATGATCCCCTACTGAGTGTGGTTGCTCACCCCTCCTACCATGTTGTTTTCTTTACAGGAACCTACAGGCGTTAGGTGGGACCCCAAGGTGGAAGACCTTATTTATTTTATTTATGTTATTTTATTATGGGATCGATGTAACCCCAATGGGGATGGATTGAAAAGAAGACTTTGTATTAAAGACTGATTTGGTTTGTGGATTTCTTGTTGGACTGTACTTTTCTTGAATGTGTTGTGAATGTTTAAAATGTTCAGTCCTTGGTTTGTATCCTAACCCCTTTGCCCTCCGTATGGGTGAATGGGGAGTCACGTACCGGTTTCCTCGGGTTGGAAATCCGGGGCGTGACAGAGCTGTTTCCATCTCTTTACGAAGATGGGCACTTGTTTGAAGTTCTCGCCATGTTGGAATGAGGGCTATCTTCCCGGTGTGGAGTTAATTCAGACTTACATTGACGGGCTATGAGGATAGCAAGCCATGGAAAACTCTCTCGACCATCCTCATTCCGTGCTGGGGATCATGTTGCCACACTTCATGATGGTTGTCTTCATGATTCGGTCCAACGAGATGATTCTCATCGATTCTCATCGAGTTGTGGAGCACTTCGTTAGGAAGAATCAATGGGAACCTCTGTGTCTCCAGACTAACGAAGCCGTGACGAAAGCGGATTATATGAAGAGTTGGGTATCACACCCCTGCGTTCGTGAGAAACTCAAGGCGACATTCCGGGGCAAGAAGCAAGTGCCACAACGGCCCAGGATGGAGATAGGCTGCGGAGCCTTTGTTTGTCATTTCATCAAATCGTTCTTAACTGTGGACAAACATTGGAGCCAACACTCCACCTTTACGATGCAACGGACAATGGAGCTAAGAGAGAAGGCAGCAACTATGATCTTCAAGTATAGTAAGCCTTATGTACCTTAGTGAAAAATCAGTATTAAGGCTGATTTGTATTTAGTTGCTGATTAATGAAATTGGTTGTGTTGCGTATTACGTATGATATTCTTTTGCATCGCTTACCAGATCAGATTACAAAGGGTTTGGGCATATCCATAATTGGGGGAGATTGTTGGATCAAACCCCGAATTTGGATAATCTTGATAAAGCCTTATGTAATTTGATCCGAGATCTTTTGTGTTTATTTGATCATTGCGAAGGTATGTCACTAATCCAAAGATGCACTCGTGAGAGCAAAGCTAAGGACAGGATACATAATCCCGATCCGGACAAGAGTTAGTGTCGTCAAACACTTGGTAAATAACCAAGTAACAAATACATACGGAATAAGGAACAATCCTACGGACTAAGAACTTAAAGGATAAGTGCGGAGTAAGGAAAATAAGTGCGGAGTAAGGAAAATAGATGCGGAGTAAAGAAACCAGGATGCGGAGTAAGGAATCCGGACTTATTACTCGCCCGGAGTAAGGAACTTACATGCGGAGTAAGGGAACTTACATACGGAGTAAGGAACTTGCATGCGGAGTAAGGAACCTACATGCGGAGTAAGGAACTTACATGCGGAGTAAGGAAGCGCCGACACGGACTAAGGATTCCGATCTCTGAATAGATACGGAGTAAGCAACCACGACACGGAGTAAGGTTCTGTAAGGACCCGTACCTTGAGTTAGTCACGATTTAGTCACGGTTTTGCCTTCCGAGTAGAGTTTTTCTAGATTTTGACCTAGTGAATGGGCTCAAATGAATTCACGTGCAAAAGGAAAGATGCTTAGAATGATGTCCTCTATCTACCACAGAAGTTTCAGGCCAAACGGACGTGTATGTGAGGTGCACGTGATATGGGTCCAATTCACGTGCAAGTGTGGTTGTCTTCTAAATGATGCAAGGAGGCTAGGGGTGAAGTTTGAGAGCATTTGGAGTCCATTTGGAGTTGCACGTGAATTGGGAATTCACGTGCAAATTGGCGTGCAGCCATATTTTTGCATGGTTCCCTTGGTTTTGACATTCTAATGATCTTTCTCCAAAGGACCATGTTGAAATTCCAGTATTTTGGCCTATATGGGTGCGGAAAGGTGCTAACTTGTGTGATCAAAACTACGTCGTTTTGATCCTGGGTTTACTTAATCAAAACTACGTCGTTTTGATGTGGGTAGTGTCTATATAAGGAGGGCTTGAGTTTGAGTTTAGGGTTCTTGTGTTCTTCCTTGCTGCAGTGCTGCCAGGAGAGAGAGAGAGAGAGAGAGAGAGAGAGAGAGGGTCTCCGGGCTGTTGCCGTGGTGGTTCGCGTCGTGGGGGAGTCAGTCTAGCGTGGAGGTTAGGACAAAAGCCTGAGGTAGGGATTCATGTCCTTCCAAACTCTCCTCTGTTTTAGGATATTCACCTATATATATATATGTAAATCCATATAGGTGTGATCTCCTATATGGATGTTGGCCTTCGATGGCATGTTTTGTTGATTCGATGTTAATTTGGCCTGAGGATTTTCCGGGTTTGTTTATGCCCACCATGTGTTTGATGAAATGTCTAAGAGGTCTGCACACTATGTGTTTGATAAAATGTCTGTGAGGCCTGCATGCCATGTATTCAATATGATGCTGTGAGACCTTGTATATGGGTGTTTGATGATATACCTGTGTGACTGGTGTGTCTTGTGTTTGATTTGTATTTGATTTTAAGCCTATGAGGCTGATGTGTGTGGCTTGTCTCGACCATGTTGGTCCTTCCGAGATAAAGTGTAAATGATGTCTTGAGTTTACATGTTGAGATGTAATGTTATGTTGTTCGTTGATCTGTTTGAGATTGGTGAGATATGGGCCAGGCCTGACATTGGACCCCTTGAGATTTGGCCAGGACGTGGTCCTGAGTCTCGATGTAGCACTCACGACGGTGGGCTAAGTCTACACCCATTCTTGAGGGTAGATATGGCGCCCGAGGAGGTGGTTGACCATATCGACTCGGGTGGAAAATGTTGCATTGGTGTCCATGCAACATTCGCTGAATGTGGTATGTCATGTCGCCGTGGTGGCGGGGTGTCCTCTGCCCTTCGGTGCGGGTTCGGGTAAAGAGTGTTTCTTGGGTGATGTTTGCTGCGTTAGCCTTAGGCACAACACGAGCACAAGCATACACATATCATGCATGTTGTCTGTGGGGACGGTGCGGGGAGACGGGATCCCCTCTTGGTGTGGTTTGCTCACCCCTCCTATAAACTGTTCTTTTGCGGGGTTTAGCGGGCGGTAGGTGAAGGTGAGGAGCTAGGCCCCGAGGCTGAAAGCTTTATATTATTTCCTTTGTTGTACTCTGGTTTTTATGTGTTTGGATTTTGGTTTGGTTTTATTGATGGCTTCATAGGGGTTTTTCCCCAGTGGGTTGTAATAAACATTTAGTCTTTGAAATGAAATAAAATGAGATGTTGTTATTCAATTTGTGTTTGTGTGCATGGTTTGGGAGCAGGAGCATGCCCCTTGGCATGTTAGCCTGATTGTGCGAGGTTTGGGACAGCACCCGTGCTAGAAGTCCTTTTAAGGTGCTTGCACCAACCCCTTGTCCCTTCGGGTGCGGGCATGGGCAGTCACTACTCATTTCCAAGTGGAAGGAAATTGGGGCGTGGCGATTCCGAGCTTCATTAACTACGGAGTAAGGAAAATTACACCGGACCAAGAAGACACTTGCTCCAACAAAACCACATTTAAAGTTATCGGCTCGTGCTGTCCCGATGTAAGACGAATGCATTTAGAACAAGAAGAATCTTACACGTGGATCATCCGGATATGTGGACACAACCTTAATTGTATCTCGGAACTCACAAAGACACTTATACTCTTCAAATCCAAGATCTTGAGCTCCACAATCCGCAGCGGTCAAGGCGGACAGATTACCGAGGGATAGTTAGTCTTGAACGCATTCCGGAACTTCAAGTTCCAAGGTTGTCTCTTAGGAATGTTTTGTATAAATATTCATACTTATACTTCATGTACAGGTGTGCTTAGGTGGGCAAAAATAGAAAAGGAACTTGGCTAGTGTGTGAGTTCATTGTTGTAAACGAGTGTAAGAGAGTGTTTGCTTCTATTTTGTTGTAATCACCTTGTGATAATAAAACAAAATACTTCCACTATCTGGTTATCTTCCTGGTGATTCTATCACTTAAACTAGATAAGTCTTTGTGTCTTGAGAGAAAAGAAAGAGTTCGAATAAGAGCCTATTCACCCCCCCCCTTTAGGCTCCAAGGGACCATCAATTAATTTTGGACTTCCCCGTCCGTGTCAATTGTATCCATCTCGTGCAAATTGGGGCTAACATCAATTCCAAACCATTCCTTGGAAGTATGGGATCATTGTGGACCTGTCCAACAAGTTATATGGCATGGGCGAGAAGGTATATCAAATGGGGTTAGTATGTCCAACCCGGACAAAATGGGATCCAACGGCTGCCCCTCTTTGTGCCTTGTTTGTATACAAATAGCGTACAAAGATAAAAGGGAGTCATTTTGGACGGGTTGGAGCACTTACCGACTTACCTAGAGGAAGAAGTGCGACGGTTGGGTCTGTCCCTGAGAGGGAAAAGGGGCTTCATGGGCCGGTGGGCTTGGATAATACTTTGATGAGGCATCTAAGGCCGCTTGATCTTGGAGATTGAAAGCTACAACAATGACGGGCTTAAAAGCGAAAAGAGAAAAGGCCCACAACAACGATGGGCGTGAACTAAAAGTTGAAAGGCCCACAGCAACGATAGGCTCGAATTAAAAAATGGAAAAGGTCCACAACAATGATGGGTGTGAACTAAAAATTGAAAGGCCCACAACAACAATAGGCTTGAACTGAAAAATCGAAAAGCCCACAGCAACGATAGGCTTAGATTGAAAATGGATAGCCCACAGCAACGATAGGCTGGAATTGAAAACGGATAGCCCACAGCAACGATAGGCTTGAATTGAAAATGGATAGCCCACAGCAACGATAGGCGTGAACCGAAAAATGTAAAAGGCCCACAACAATGATGGGTGTGAACTAAAAATTGAAAGGCCCACAGCAACAATAGGCTCGAATTGAAAATGGATAGCCCACAGCGACGATAGGCATGAACTGAAAATGGATAGCCCCCGCAACGATAGGCTTGAATTGAAAACGGATAGCCCACAGCAACGATAGGCTTGAATTGAAAATGGATAGCCCACAGCAACGATAGGCTTGAATTGAAAATGGATAGCTCACAACAACGATAGGCTTGAATTGAAAATGGATTGCCCACAGTAACGATAGGCTTGAATTGAAACATGGATATAGCCCACAGCAACGATAGGCTTAAATTGGGAACGGAAAGCCCACAACAATGATAGGCTTAAATTGGGAAGACTTGTTGGAGACATCAATTGGTAGTTGGGGAAATGCTTTAAGGAATTGGGGAGTTTGGGAAGTAACCCAATTTGGGCTCCCTCTACGAGTTCACTCAAGGAGATCGCTCTACGAGGTGACCCAAAATGGGAAAAGTTTGTCAAGTGCCAAAGGGATGCGTTTAGGCTTGGGGAAATTTCAAAGAAAGAGTTACACAGTTGAACAAAGAAAGCTAGGATAGCTTGGTGAGAAGCTTTTGAGTATGAGCTCGGATCTTCGAGAGGCGGCAACATTCTGAAATTACGGTATCTTGAATGTATGCCAATGATGAATGGAATGCAATGTGATGTATACGGGGATACATAAACCTCAGCTTTGTGGTGAAATGTGATGTTATGTGATGCAATGTAATGTATGCATCGAATGCGATGTGATGTATCAGCGAGGGTTTGGCCATTGTTGGAGTGGTTGGCTAACATTCAACTTGTTGGGGAACAATGTTCTCTTTATATGGAGAGTCCGTTATGTCTTTCTTTGGGGAACTCCTGTTGTGCATGAAAGGTCTGTTAAATTTCGCTTTGCCATATTAAGGAGCTTGACTTGACGGCTTCTGCGGGGATAGTGATATTACGTGGAGATATGAGTACTCCGAGTTGGGGGCCTTAAATTGGTTGGGGACTTTGAGCTTGACCCTACTCATAAGGCAATGCTAGAAGAGCTTCTTGGGGATTTAAAATATTCTATTTAAATGTGAAATGAAGACGATGTAACATGATTAAAGAGATAAAAAAGATTTTTTGCTGGTTTAATTCCACAAAATATATTTATATCATAAACATACTTTTATATCATAAAAGTATAATGTACAAATTTGATTCGAGTGTGCCTTGAGTTTGACCAAGTCTTCCACTTTGTTTTAGGCCATTGTTTTTTTTTTGGATGATGTTGTCTCTCTTGCTTGCAACGGACCCTATTTGTTGTGGTCCTGATCCTTTCGATTTGGCCGAATTGATTTCACCCTTCAAGATTTATTGTTGGCTTTGTATTTTGCCCTTGGTGCCCTTTCGAGTTTTCACCAAGTCCGCCCTTGTTTTCTCTTTTGTCTTTTGTTGGAGCTTTGTATTTTTACCCTTGGTGCCCTTTCGGGTTTTCACCAAGTCCGCTCATTACAGGAATTATAATCTTGTGGGGAGGTATGAGAGTTAAGCATAAAACTTTTTTGGCGGCGTCGTATTCCTTTGGATTAGGAAGCTCATCTCCGTCCATTTTGGCAAGGATCAATGCGCCTCCCGAGAAAGCTTTTTTCACAACATGTGGGCCTTCATAATTGGGAGTCCACTTGCCTCTGGTGGTCGTGTTGATTTGGCAAGATCTTTTTGAGGACAAGATCACCCTCTTGAAAGCTTACGGGCTTCACCTTTTTATTATAATTGTTCATCATTCTCTGTTGAATCAGTGTCCTCTGGGGGCTAGCTTGCCGGGGGCTTGCCCTCAATTAAATTCAACTGCTCGTAACGACTTTGGGCCCGTTACCGCTTCTTCAGTGAGTATCCTTAAGTACTCGGAGGGAAGGTATCTCCACTTCGACCGGTAGAAGCTGCTTCCATGCCGTAGACCAAAGAAAATGGAGTTGCCCCGGTCGATGTCGCTGCGAGGTACGATAAGCATGCAAAGCGTATGGTAGCTTCTCATGCCAATCTTTGTATGCTTCAGTCATTTTTCTGATAATGTTCTTGATGTTCTTGTTGGCTGCCTCGACTGCTCCATTCATCTTTGGGCGATGGGGGGTCGAGTTGCGGTGTTGAATTTTGTATGTTTCACACAACCTCCCTATCATCCGGCTGTTCAAATTGGCAGCATTGTCCGTTATGATCTGCTCGGGAAGACCATATTGGCATATGATGTTGTTCCGCATAAATCGAAGTACCACAGCCTGTGTGACATTAGCGTATGATGCTGCTTCTACCCACTTGGTGAAGTAATCAATGGCTACCAAAATGAAACGATGACCATTAGAAGCTTTTGGAGATATTGTTCCGATAACGTCAATGCCCCAAAGTGAGAACGGCCACGGGCAAACCATCACGTGTAGTCTAGACGGCGGTACTTGGATCTTATCGCCATAAATTTGACACTTGAGGCATTTGCGCACACATTCAATGCAATCTTTTTCCATGGTGACCCAATAATAGCCCATTCGCATGATTTGTCTTGTTAATGCATGTCCGTTTACAAGTGAACCACATTCCCCTTCGTGCACTTCTTTCATTATTTGTGTCAATTCTTCTTTTGCCACAGACCGCAATAACACCATGTCATGGTTTCTCTTGTACAGAATCAAGCCATCAAGATAATAGTTGGATGCTGACCTTCGGATATTTCTTTTATCGGACTCGAGAGGCCTCGTCCGGATACTCTTGTTTAAGCAAGTATTGTCCGATATCATTGTACCAGGGCTTTTCTTCGGTATTTTTGTCAATGGCCATGCAATGTGCGGGGAGCATCTTGTATGCGGATATCAAAAGACCGAACCTCCAACTTTGTGTCTAGCCGAAGGAGGGAGGCTAGAGTTGCCTGGCGCGTCGAGGTGATTGTATTCCCTGGGCATGTGCTCCAAACGTGATGTCTTGAATTGCTCGGCTAACTCCGCAGCGTGCTTCCGATATGGGTTTAATTTGTGGTTTCGAGTCTCCCATTCACCCCTTACTTGAAAAATGATGAGTGCCGAATCGCGAACACTCGTAATTTTTTGATTCCTATGTTAATGGCTTCTTGAAGTCCCATCACACAAGCCTCATATTACTGCTACATTGTTTGTACAAGGGAAGGTTAGCTTTGCCGCCATGGGAAAATGTTCGCCTTTTGGGGATATCGGGATGGCCCCAACACCGTGACCTAAGAGACTGGAGGCTCCGTCGAACCACATCGTCCATATGTCGATACTTGACCGAAATGATGTTGATATGCTCTTACCGGGAAGCCAATAGTCATGGGCTCAAAGTCTTCCGGAGCTCTATCTGCCAAATAGTCGGCTATTGTACTTCCTTTTATGGCTTTTTTAAGGTACGTAGATGATATCGTACTCCGATAGGATCAGCTGCTTTTTGGCGATTCTCCCGAGAAATGGATGGCTTTTCCATAGATATTTGAGCGGATCATGCCTTGAAATCAGCCAAGTAGTATGATAAAGAGTGTATTGCCTCAATCTTCTTGTTATCCGAGACAAGAGCACAACACGTCTTCTCCAAGTATGTGTAGTTTTCTTCATTGACGGTGAACTTCTTGCTTGAGGTAATAAATGGCTTGCTCCTTCTTTCTGTAGAATCGTGTTGCCCCAAGACCCGACCCATCACTAACTCCTGAGCGGTCAGTATAAGATCAGAGGTCTATCCGGTACTGGTGGGACCAAAATAGGTGGATTAGACGGGTATTGTTTGACCTTGTCAAAAGCTTCTTGACACTTCGGGGTTGTTCTTCCGTAAAGTCTTGAAGATGGGTTCACATGTGGCTGTTAATTGGGAAATAAATCAGGCAATATAATTCAGTCGCCCTAGGATTCCTCTAACCTCCTTGATGGTCCGTGGTGGCGACATCTCTTGGATAGCTCAAACTTTATCTAGATCGATTTCAATTCCTTTTTGGCTCACAATGAAACCCAACAGTTTTCTCGACATGGCTCTGAAAGTGTACTTTTCGGGGTTCAATTTCAGTGATATTGTCGTAGCCTATTGAAGAGCTTGGGAGTACTTCGATATGATCTTCGATGCTTCGTGATTTGGCTATCATGTCGTCCACATATACTTCGATTTCCTTATGCGTCATGTCGTGGAATAGGGTCACCATGGCTCGCCGATAGGTTGCCCTGCGTTTCTCGGACCAAAAGGCATCACATTATAGCAAAAAGTGCCCCAAAGTGTGGTGAATGTGGTCCTCTCTTTGTGTTCGGGGGCCATACGAATTTGATTATAGCCCGAGAAACTATCCATGAATGAGAATAGGGCGTGTTTCTTTGTATTATCCACTAAGGTATCAATATGAGGAAGCGGGAAGTTGTGTTTCGGACTGGTGATTCGGATCTCTATAATCGACACACATGCGTACTTTACCTCCTTTTTTGATCTTGGTACAACATTGGCCACCCATTACGGATAACGGGAGACACTTAGGAAACCTGCATCCTATTAAACCTCGTCCTAATCCGAGGTAAAAGTAGAAATCCCAGGTATAGGGTTAGAGGGAGAGAGAAATGCATGTATGCACAAGCAATGCGATCTATAAAAAAAATAAAGAAGACGAGAGGGAAATAAACAAACAAACACTCCACAAACAAAAGACCATGGCTAGACTCTCTCAAATGTCCCCAGCCAGTCGCCGACTCTCATCACCCGATGTCGTCCGGGCTCGTGACTAGCTTGAGATTACTCCTTTGGATGGAGATTTGGTCATTGAGCCATCATTGCCATAGCTCACACAAAACCAAAAAGAGATAGAAGAAGCAGAGTCACCACCAAACAAAGATGAAGGTGTGTTTGGCCACCTAGGAGGGTCTACGGTTCCCGAGAGAAAAGGTTCGGGAGTCGGTTACATGTGGGGAAGGAAGAATAGGCTCTTGCACCCCCACAACACCCAAAATTGATACCTAGTCTTTGTCTATGGGTGTTTGCCTATTTTTAATTTCCCTTTCGTTTCTTTTTATTTCATTGTAAAAACTATGGCTGGTTGGCTTAGAAAATGAATGTCATTCTTTTGTTTTATTGAGGAAAATAGAAAGAAACCCGGTAGCATGAAGTGCACGACATGGAGCTCGGATTCATTACCACGGTTGATGTTGGCCGGGTGGTGAAGATATAAGCAATAGGACTTACTCTCATGACCATAGAAGCTCTGGGTTAATTTAAAGAGAATTTGGGGTTTTAAAAAAAATGAGAAAGTAAGGGGCCTGGTATTGTGAAGAGCACCTTTGTGAAGCTCGGATTCACTCCCGGACTCAATATTGTTGTCCAAGTGGTGAGGATATGAGCATAAAAAGCTCAATCCCACGGCCACCGGGCCTTTCAAACGTTTTGTTGTATTTTTGAATAAAAAGGGGGAGATTTCCGATATAGTTTATGATAAAAACGTGAGAGAGAAGGGAATAAGAACCTGGAAATCGAAGTCGATGTTCTGTCGATGCCTTATTCCTTTTTTGAATGCTTCATGAGTGCAAGGAACAAAACCCGGTAGGGGAATGCTTGATATCCTTTTCAGCTTCGCCCGCAAGAATTTATTCTAAGAACAGACACCATGCTTGTTGAATCCTTGAACTCCTTGTTGGACTCTCTATGTGGCTAGCCGTCGGTCTCAAAAGATAAAAAGATCTCCTCCCCTATTTAGTGGAGCAAATGACTATTTATAGAAGTTTTGGAGGGGACGAGACGGCTTCTTGGGAAC